>JAQJVK010000007.1:4013608-5213608 GCA_035578135.1 Flexamia atlantica | reverse complement strand
TCCAGAAAGTTTGAAAACTTTCATGAGTAGGGTTACAAAGAAGAAGACAGGTGATGGGCGTAAAACAGAGCGAAGGTGTACAGTTATAAATCATGCGATAATTTCTGCTGTAAGACCTAGATCGTTTTTGTCCCCTGTCCAAACCGGAATAGGACTAACACTCCATAGGCTTTCTGGTTCTAAACACCTCATTGATGTCCTTGCATCGATGGGTGTCTGTGTTTCATACAACGAAGTCAATCTATATATAAATTCACTTATAAAATCAGGTTCGCCAAAAATAAGTGATGAAGCATTCATACAATATGTTTATGACAATGCAGATGTCAATGTACGCACGTTGGACGGGTTAAACACCTTCCACGCAATGGGGGGAATAAAGTGTATAACACCAAGAACGAGTGTTGAGACACAAGTGGAGGTAGAAAGAATCGCGTCAGGAACATTTGTTCCCGAAACTGTTCGTGTTCTTTCCTATGCCAAAAAAAACCGGAGTGGTCTCTCAAAAATAAAAATCGAGGATATTGATGTTCTGAAAAAGAACATCGCAATCGAATGCAAACCAATGAACGTCATGTTTCCAATCAATGTAATGTGGCTAGCCACTTCAAGCATACAGCCCGGGTGGAATGGTTACATGACCTCGACAATGAGAGCTCAAACAGACTGCGAAGCTACCTACATACTAGGAGTTCCATTTGTAAACATGGACCCAAGTAATCCCTCCACGATATATTCAGCTATTAGCTACGCCGCAGAGGAATGTAAGAAACGAAATTGCAGTTGTATAATTACATTTGATCAACCATTGTACTTAAAGGCGTCTGAAATAGTGGCATCAGCGAATCCTGAATCGGAGGTTTCAAAAATCATTTTGAGATTGGGCGGGTTTCATCTGTTGATGTCATTTTTGGGTTCTGTTGGTAAAATAATGGAGGGGAGTGGCTTGGAAGAATTATGGGCAACAGTTTACGGCCAAAATACTGTAACTCACATGCTGAACGGACATGCATATGCAAGATGTGTACGTGCATATAATCTTACTGCTTCCGCTCTTATAAACGTCATGAAAGATCAGTTCCCAGAAGTTAAAGAATCCCTTACAACTCTTGAAACGTTTTCTAAGGAGCTCCTTGAAAATAAACGCAATGAAGCAGAAATACTTGAAGATCCAACTGTAAAGGCAGCATTGAATAAATTTAATGAATCTTTAAATAATGTTAAAACGCTCAGCAGAACAACCAAGCTTTGGACAAATCTTCTTAGATGCATTGACCTCATAATGATGTTTATTTACGCTGAAAGATCCGGTAATTGGGACCTCCATTTGAGAACTTTAATTGAAATGCTCCCATACTTTCACGCAGCAGGCCATCTTCCATATGCTAAATCCGCACATCTCTATGCACAAGAAATGACTAGACTTGGCTCTAAACTATCTCCACAAGAATTTGATCTTTTTAAAGAGCGGGGTCATTTCACCGTAAGAAGAACAGGGAAATACTGGTCTGGGACGTGGACTGACATGTGCATCGAACAGGGTTTAATGCGTCCAATGAAATCCGTTGGGGGCTTAACTCATGGACGAGGCATAACCGACAGCACTCTATCAAAATGGGTCCTCGGAACACCATATTTCTTAAAAATACACGAAGCTGTGGAAGATTATTTTGGGACATCAATTCATTACAATGAGCAGCATGTCGAACTTCGCGTATCTAGACGAGAAAGAGATTTGTCGGACCTGCAAACATTTACAACATGGTTCCAAACACACAACCCTTTTACAAAACTATCAGGTGAATTAGTTTCCCTGACCTCTGGACTGCGATGAAGCCTTTGATGTCGGTCTCTCAGCCATAGCCAAAATGAAGGGAACTAGCTTCCATGATATTCAACTTCGCAGGAAGGATATGGTCAAGACTCAAGCAGTGCAAAAGTCAGCATTGGTACGATCAAAACAAGTTAGTGTGAATTCCCAACAACTTTTTAACCGTATTTTGTGTGTGTGCGACAGTCCCGGAAAATTGAAGACTTACCTGGAATTTGAACTGACTCCTCGACCTCCTGCTCTGTTTGATGATGTATCCCTACGAAAAGGAACAAAATCGTCACTGATGAAGGTGTTTGAAGAAGGTGTCATCGATGTAACGGACCAAAATGGTGCAACCTATGTTTTGGACGGAGGATTTCTTCTACACAAAGTAGCGTGGCCAAGAAATTGTTCCTATGGCGTCATCTTAGAAACTTATTGTAAATATATTGTAAATAAGTATGGATCTAATTCAATTGTAGTTTTTGATGGTTATCCTGATGAGCCAACAACGAAAAATGAAGAACAAAACAGAAGAGCAGCTAAAAAATCTTCACCTGACATAGTATTTGATGAAAACACACTTTGTGTTACTGGAAAAGAAGAGTTTTTAGGAAATACTGGTAACAAGAGAAAACTGGTACTAGCTTTGGCATCTGAAATCAGAAAACAAGGACTACAAGTTGTTACAGCGGAAGATGATGCTGATGTTCAGATTGTTATGACAGCAATTCAACAGGAGACAAGTAATTGTAAGGTATTTGTCGTTGGAACTGACACTGACTTAATAGTATTACTAACGGCACTGACTCCTGAAGGAACTTGCATACACTTCTGTAAAGATAAAGGGGGTGCAGTTCCTTCAATACTGTATTACAGAATCGCCACTCTAATAGAAAAATTTGGAGATCAGCATCAGTTACTCCTGTTTTGCCATGCTATGACCGGATGTGATACCACATCCAGCTTTTATGGAATGGGAAAATTAAAAGCAACTCACATCAAAACCAGATATTCAGAACGCAGCGAGGATGTTTTTGGATGCTACAACAATAAGAGAGGACCTTATCATTGCTGGAGAGAAATTTGTTTTGTGTTTTTATGGTTTAGGCAAGTACTCAAATTTGAATGAAGCCCGTTACTACAAATTCTTGATAGTAACAAAGAAAAGTTCCCTCAGATCAAATTTTGATCTAGCAAAATTACCTCCAACGTCAGAGGCATGTCGTGAACATTCACTGAGAGTATTTTTGCAAGTTCAAAAATGGTTAGGTAATCCTCTTAATGCTACAAATTGGGGTTGGAGGATTGAAAATGTTAAAGAAATCAGAGGAACCAAAAAAACATTAAAACCAATACCTACCTCTAAACCATTTGCTCCAAACGAACTCCTGTACTTAGTTTCATGTTCATGTAAAAAAAGGATGCGGACAGTACTGTGGATGTAGAAAGGTGAACCTGAGCTGCACTGCAATGTGTGAACATTGTAGTGGCTTATCCTGTCTAAATTCACACTTGCATTCAGAAGAAGCTGACGAATTTTCTCATACAGATTAAATTGTAAATATTATCAGAGACATAATATTTAACAGACAAATTATTTTTATGAGGTACAATAATTATGATTTGTAAGTAAGAGGATAAGTGTATATAATATTTGTGGTGGGTGGGAGGTCCGTGATGCTGTATTAAAACACGAGTTAGACAGTAATCCGTATTTTAAAACAGCTGCCGGTTTGGCCAGTGCGGGACACGGCGGGTCCATAGGTGGTGGATAATGGAATAGCCTGATAGAAAGGCTAGGTTAAATCCCCCGAACCAAAACTGGCATACAAATGTGTAAAATAATTAATTATAAATAAAAATTAAATCGTTATTTCAAAAATGATTCAATCAGAAACAAAAATTTTACTGATCATATCAATCTAATGTCAATTAATAAATTATACAGAACTATTTAATAAATTATAAAGTAAAGGTGGGCACACTATAGGGTTGTATGATTACAAGTGTTAAAAATTTATGTTATAATTATAATATTAAACTCTGATTGAATAGGCATACGTGAAGATAAGCGCCTTTCGCCTACGCACGCTGACTCCCGGGCGCTCACGCGCTCAAAACCTAGTTACTGTTTTCTAATTTTCTAGTAGAATAATACACGCAACTGTATATATTTATATACCATTGTACTCAGGAATAGATGTGCTACAACTTTTATCCGAAGCAATTTTTCATTTGGTTACGAATATAAATATGGTTTAGGAAAAACTTAGATAGGTAGCTAAAATTATATTGTTTTTAACGACATTTTTTTAATTTACGGAAAAACTTGTGCACTTATCATAAACTATCTTATTATAAAAGTTGTAGAGTATTTATCTGGGGATGAAACTGTAAATAAAATATCCTTATCAAACGTTTGGTTAAAAAGTTGTATGTGATTTTGTAAAAATCTACATTTTTCAACTTAAAGGGGGGGTAGGGGGGGAAGCTCCATTGGAATTTTCGGGGACTTTTCGGAAAATCATCCTCTCATTAAAGTCTATCATCCTTGAAAAAATTAGCTTTACCAAAAATATTTCCGACACAAAACCTTCATTGACTGGGCTATGTGGCAGAACGCATCCGCTCGGTCAGTGCTGACAATATTAGGGGCCGTCCATAAATTACGTCATTGTGTTTGGCCATTTTTGGACCCCCCTTCCTAAAATTATCCTTCCGTCATAATCCGCTTGACCCTCCCATCATTGAAAAATGACGTCACAGGTACAAACTCCTAAAATAATGCCAGTCTGGGAAATCCCTATTATAGTTATTGGGATGTAGGGATGGACGGGATTGGATTTTCAGTTCGGGACGGGACGGGACGGGATTTTTGTCTTCCCTAAATCTTCGGGAAATGCTCGTTCACGAATTTATTTTCTTTATTACAATGATAGCATTAGGTTAAAAACAATGTCATATAAATGTTTGTACCGTCCCAACTAAAAAAAATTTCCAGAAATAAATTTAAGTGAAAAAATACTAATATGCAATTGTCAAAATAGCAAACATTAGAAACACATAAAAAAATAGTAACACTATGAAATTGTTAATTATAAATAAAACACAAACTTCTATAAAAATGGTAAATAAAATGTATTTTATTTATTACTGTACTATTTTTCATTACACTTTAATTTTATTTCTTTCTAATTTGAATGCATTGAAAAATATAAATAATATAAAAAAGAGAAATAAATAAATATAATATGCATTTTTTACATTTGATAGAAACACAGTAGTTTTTAAGTTTCTGCTTTTTGTTTTATTGTTTGGTTTCCAAAGAGCCAAAAGTAAAATACCAGAGTGGTTATTGCATGTTGACAATATACTGTCATGTATAATCAGTAAACATGTTATTGTATTTTTATAAACTTTTGGCTTTGGAGTTCTTGTTGTAGGAAATAACTCTATGACTCATAATTTTTCCAGCACTTTAAACCACGATAAAAAAATTAAAAATAAATTTATTTTCAATACGACAACATAAAACTAGTTTTCAAGCTTAAAATTATAAATTTGAAGTTCATATCTCCCAAACTTAATATTTCTCAAGTTACATAAAATATTAATTACCTATGTATTAGAAATTTCTTAAGTCTCAAAGTCTTTACTTGTGTCAATTTTTTTTACTTATTTATGAAAAATAATCGTACTTTCGGCTGGGATTCAAAGACATCTGAATCACTTTAGAAAATGAATCAATGGGCAAAACCAAAATTTTTAACAGACCAATGTGGCCGACAATATGAGCAATCATCACTGTCACGCCTTATAGCAAGTTGTTTACGTTGATTAACCGCTATCAGTGAATAACTAAGATTGCTTTTCACGCCCAATTGCGAGTTAGCAATCCTACATTTGCCGTTTTTCAACGATCAGCAAATACGCGCGATCGTTTTTCACGGCCGATCGCGAGTTTCGTAAAGCAACATCGGCCGTTAATCCGCGATCGGTAAAGACGCGGCCGTTCGTTAATTCCTCAAAGCTAGATCTGCCATATATTCGTGATCGGTAAATACGCGCGATCGTTTTTCACGGCCGATCACGAGTTCCGTAAAGCTACATCGACCGTTAATCCGCGATCGACAGATACGCACTAGCGTATTTCGCGGCCGTTCGCGAACAGCGCTGATCTATTTTTGCCGTTCATCCGCGTTTGGCAAATACGCGCGATGGTTTTAGCGGCCGATCGAGAGATTTGCAAAGCCGCATTTGCCGTTTATTCGCGACCAGAAAATACGCGAGATCCGTTTTCTGCGGCCGATCGTGAGTTTTGCGAAGATACACCCGCCGTTTATTTGCGATCACTAAAAAGATCCCGTCCCGAAAAATTTCCCGAAGTAAAGAAAAATCCCGCCCGAAAATCGAGAATTAAATTTTCCCGAAAATTTCCCGAAATTTCGGGACATCCCTATTGGAATGTTAAAACCATGAAATTAAGCTTTAAACCCATTTTTTTCTAATTTTGTGATCAACGCTTTAAACCAGAACCTTTTTGGACTTTGTAGTACTACATTTACAATGTGTTCTGGACACTGACGCTGCCTGAAAATCCAAAAATATTGATAATTAAATATTGATTTGATCTGCATTTACTGAAGCTATGTCAAAACCTGAAGCTAAATTTAACGGATATATTGAAAAAATAGAGTACATCGGTCCAATTTTATAAGCTATTCAATTTAAGGCCTAATTTCATGAATTTACTTAGAATGTTTAAAATGCTCCTATCTAAATTAGTTTTAAATCAAAATTTGAAAATGTGTCAACCTCCCCCCCACCTCCAAGCACATCATTCTACCGTTATTTCCATTCTGGACCACTCTACCCTATTTTCAGATGACGTAATTTATGAAGCGGCCACTAACTACATACAGTACAAAAAATCATGATGAATCCAAGTAAAAGTTTTAGGATGTAATGGAAGCTGTCAGAACAATAGCTATGAGGGCCAGGTTCATCTTCAGCGCTGCACCAAAGTAATTCCCCCGTTTTTTAACCTGAATTATCATCCGAATCTAAAACACTGGTTGTATTGCAAAAAAGTAAGTAGTAGTAAGTAAGTAGTATGATTGTATCATGCGGATATTATTTAAATTATTAGTCAAAAATTAATTTATATTCAACAAATTTAAACTTACCATTGAAGCAGCTTGGATTACTTATCAACAATATGTTTGCTAAGTATAGAAATCTTTAATTTGTGCGTCAAAACGCAGTGAAAAAATCGGTTAATAAAGTTTTCAAATATTTTCAGCGGCAGGATTGGGGTTTCCCGACAGACTGCCAAACAGACGTCGGATTTGACCAGTCTAGACCAGACTTTTCCCAGTCTATTAACAACTTACAACCAGAGATATGTTCTAATGAATTCTTTGCTATATTAGTTAGGGGGAAATAGTTTTTTTGATAACATTTTCTCTAGGAGCACCAACTTAAAAAAAAGAGCTGAATTTGTTTTTGTTTAGAATCTAATATTTGTTTACTTTTTCCCAGGAAAGCGGGACGTGATCAGCTCGTACAAATAAAGGCAAAGGTTCATTTAAAAGTAATTCATATTTAAATAACACCTTGTGCCTTAATTGTAAATAGGCTATCTTGAGATATGAAATTTCTTATTATAACTTAAGTTTTTAATACATAGGCTTCGGTAAGATACCAGATACCGAGATACCATTCTGGCTCCGCCTCCTGTGCTCTTCGGATGTTCAACATTAGATTATTCTAGAGCAGCACTTCAGTGTAAATACCTACTCCCTCCATTTCAGCAAAATTTTCGAGATTAGTTTGTATTTTTT
Source organism: Flexamia atlantica (assembly GCA_035578135.1). Classification (NCBI taxonomy): domain Eukaryota; kingdom Metazoa; phylum Arthropoda; class Insecta; order Hemiptera; family Cicadellidae; genus Flexamia; species Flexamia atlantica. Next base: position 5,205,949 of record JAQJVK010000007.1, on the reverse strand, counting down.
TAGTTCAGGGGAGGGGGGTAGCTGACTGTTTTTGGGGGGGACGCGCCATAAGCCTTGGGGGGGATGGGCACCCCTGAGTTTCAGTGTATTTAGTTGAGCTTGGAGAACCGCGAAATACGACATGATAGTCTATTGTTTAATCATGGTTTATCTCGTGAATGACATGCCGTGGGTAAAAGTTTCATTTTGGTCTCATTTGATTTTTAAAAATAAGACAAAAAAATGAGCAGTGATTTGTAGTTGTATGACAAGTAGTTTGTATTTTTGCATTTTGAAGCAGTGGCTTATACAAATACACTATCTTTGGTTTGGTTTAATTATGTATTTTATCTATTTATTTTTAACTTTAAAGTATTTTGGACTTAAGGGATCTAAAAATAAATGCATTTTGTAAATAGATTATTATTCTAAACAAATTATTTTTACTTTCAAGCCTGTTTTATTAAATTATTTAATACAATACAACAAAAATTGATGAACCTATCAGAAGCTTTATTTTTACTTTGAGCTGGTGTTACTTAAGGTACATAAAAATTATTTTTTGCATCTTTTATGATTAAAGTCAAGCTTGATAATTAAAATATTTGGTGATTGTTAAAAATCTTGATTAGAAAAAGCTTGAGCTTGAAAACTTGAAAAAGCTCGGCTCGGCTCAAGTTTGAAAATCACTATTCGCACACCCCTAATCTTAATACGCCTTACTCATATCTTGTTCTGATAGCTAATAAGTGTTTTCGCAAACACTTTCAAAAAACTATTCTACATGCAGTATAATACAATATTTTATAAAACAATTCTGCTTCCATTCTAGCACATCCAACTAGAACAGTAATATAAGTGAAACTGTTTCAGGGTTGCCAGCAAATGGTTTCCAAAGAAATCTTGCATCTTTCCCAGTATTCTCGGTCATAATAGTCAAAATTAAAGGCCCATTTATCAAAATTAAAAAATTATATATATAATTTACCAAAATCAAAATTACACTTATCATTTCTAAGGCCCAATTCATACAGAACGGACATGTGGCGGAGTCGTGGCACAGACATATATCCTTTCGCTGTCGCTCCCATGTAAACGTATCACCCAATTTACACACAAGCGACATGGCGCGGGCAGCCGCCCTCCCGCGCCACGTTGCTTGTGTGTCAATTGGGCCTAAATAAGTTTGAGTTTGGACGAAAACATTTCCTTCACAGCTTTTAAACCATTTTTGTTATGCCATTAATTTAATGCATCCATCAAAATAATGTAAGTTCGGACTATGATTTAGGAAATGTATCCTAATGTATTGACGTATGAATTAAAACAGGATACAGTTAATTATGAGAACAGCAGTAATTGCGCATTAAAGCAAAGAATTAAGAAATAGAATAAGTAAGAATTTAGAGATTACATGACTCCATGAAAAATTCAATAAATCCCTTATAGAAGTTGATTATACTATTCTGTTTTATCAAATGCCGTAGTTAATGAAAAGCTCTAACTTATAAAAATTTGTTATTTACAGCCAGAGCGACATTGTCCCATTGTCGAGACTCAAGACTCAAGACTTGTAGCGCATGAGCAGACTGAGAAGGGTTGGAGGAATCATGGACATGCCAGTGTTCCCAGATTTTAAAAGCCACATTATCGTACCAGTCCAGGAAAGTTATTCTGAATCTACCTAAATTATCATACTCTTTCAATGAAACTCGTAAATTTGATTGATGTTACCAAGAAAACCCAGTAATACTACCAGAAACCCATTTTTAATACTAAAGAGGTATTAATTATCCTTAACATTGTGAAATAAAATATAATAGAGGATTCAAAACATCATCAAACTATCGTACCAGACACAAGTTGGATCGTACCACATACAAAATTATCGTAAAGGCACGATAGTTATCGTACGTCTGGGAACACTGGGACGTCAGATGTGTATTCTCTTCATGTCGACAAGTGTCTGGGAACAGGACGATTTTCACTACGAATTGAATGAATACAGTCCAATAGTCACTGGCATAAACAGATTGAATTTCTTGAGGTTATGACGTCACCAGGCTTGACGTAATCGTTTTGAAATTGTAAAATTAGTAAATTCAAATCATCTGTCGTCCGTTGTCTTGGGCTACTGCTACTCTAGAATTAATACAACTACGAAGCGCGAGAGGGAGGGTAATTTATATACTTATCAATCGCCAACGACAGGCTAATCCCACGAAGGTAAACAGAAGCACACGAGGAATTCCGAAATCTCCAAAAATTCATTAGACAGAATGTTAATATCTAACAGACAATTAGCAAACTTTAAGAACAAAAAACAACAAACCAATCGATTCAGCCAATGGGAAAGAACCTTGTGACAAAAAACCAAAATAAGCCTGCCAATGACATACTTGGCGGGATCTTGCGAACTATACTCGGTCATTTTCGTTTGTTTACGTGCAGAACATGCCTGTTGCTGGCGAAAGATAGCTGAAATTGGTAAATGTTTATTTTCCAGCACTGGGAGTACTGGAAAGTAAACATTTACCATGCAGTTTATTTAGAAAATAATGAAAAATAAATAAAGGTAAGGGAAGATGAGACACATAACAAAGACCTGTCTACCGACAGACAATGATTTAAAGGTTAGGTTACGGTTAATGATGTCATGACTTGGATAACTTTGTTCTATTTATGCTTGTGATTATTGGACCGGATTAATTCAATACGACCTCGTCCATGACGTAATAACATTTCGCTCCGCTACTCTGTTTATGCCAGTGACATTCGTAGCCAAAATTGTCCTGTCCCCAGACGCTCGTCTTCAAGGAATATGTTAGTGGTATCTGCTTTGCAGTTCCGGAACGAGAAATAGGTAGTACCTGTTCTTTCGTGCTGTAATTTATTGCGAAAGGTACGAAAACTACATCGGAACAAGGTCTCGTTACGGAACGTATAACAGACAGTCGGAAAAGTTTCCGGAACGTTCCGGAACCAGAACGGAACAATATAACAGTTCCAGTTCCTTTGGCACACCTCTCTCTACTTTGGAATCACTTTGTCTTCGTGTCAGGAGAAACGTGTTGTGTTCGGATGGCAACTTATGCTTTGTCCAACAATTCCCCGAAACAGGCCTATCTCCTGATCGAGAACCATACTACAGACCGATACGCCAAAATGATCGCTGTTTTCGAGTTTACATAACTTTATAAAATTCAAGGATCTTTTGAAAAATTCACAGGATTTTCCTGGTGTGTAAAATTCACACATAATTCCTGGTTTTCCCGGAATCCCCGGCTGCTGGCAACCCTGTGTTTTCTTAAAGATAAAAACAATACAGCACTCAAGCAGACAGAATTTGTAAAATAAAGAATTCTAATGCAGTAAACTTACTTTGTTATACTCTTGTAAAATTTGATCGAGTCCAAACTTCTTTTTATAGTTAAAGAAGAAGTTTTTACACTGGTGCTGGGACTTGGTGGGCCCCACTACCTGAGCCACCTCTGACCAGCGGTTTCCATGTTCTCGCAGCCCCCGCTTGAGGGCTTCAATCTCCTCCTCGGTCCAGCGCAGGTGAGGGCTGGGGCTGCCCCCACCTGACCCCCCGCCCGACCCCCCACCCCCGCTCTCGTCCACCGGAGTCAATTTGCGCAGGATGCGATTGAAGCAAGCTGAGCAACACTTGGTCACATTTGGAGGAATTTCTGTAAGAAAAAAATCACTCATAGATTTTTGATGAAACAATTTTGATGTATATTACAGTGGAAGTGAAAGTTGAGCTGACATTAGAACAAAAATATTCAAGCCCAATATGAATGTGATTAAGGTAGAGAGGTAACAGTAAATCGATTGAGTTATAAACTAAACCGATTAACTTTTTTATTATAAACCAATTATACAAATTGTATCAAGAATCAAAATTAAAAATCTTAATTCATATTTTGTTTACAATTGTTGAGCAAAGCTCAGGTAATCATATGAAATGTAAAGATATCGACTGTGGGTCGTGTTGAAGATAACAATATAAAAATGTAAATGTAAGTTTTTCCTCACTGGCACAGGAAATTGATGGCATTCTTAAAGGGCAAAAATGAAGACTTAAAACAGATATTACATGAAAAAAATACTAAAGTTCATATTTTGAGTTACAGGTTGAGATGAAGTAAAACGGAGAAGAATAGCTGGAACTAGCTAAAAAGCTGTATGAGGAAAGGGAACAACAAACTCAAAGAAAAATCATATCTCTTGAGAAGAAACTAAAAAAAGAAAAGGAATTGAAAGAAAATATCATTTTGCTATTCGAAGAAGAGGAGTCCTTAGTAACAATAGTTACCTGTCATCAAGAACTCTGCAGCGCAATGAATGCAAAATACAAAGAGAAGAAACAAAGAAAATGTTATCAACATTAAAAAAACTGGGAACTTTTAATATCTTTATAAAAAAAAGAAAATGATTTATAAATGATTATTGCCCTTAATCATAACTTACATAAGGGCAATATTAAGCCTACTTGTTTTAACTGTTTCCCTCCTCTTCATGATCATCAGCTAAAATCAAGAGCCAGATCACGGGGTGAATGAAAATGGCAGGACGTTAAACACCCAAACAGAAGAAGGCAGTCCATTAAGAAAGTTTCTGTCCAGCACAACTGCCATACCTCTGAACAACCGATTTGATTACTTCATAGAGAGCCATTCAGAAGACAATAAGGTCATAAATGGCAACCAGGGAGATAAAATGTTTCTGCCAGTCCACCATTTCTCCAAATCATAAAAATCTTTGAGATTCCAGAAAATATTTAGAAAGGGGTACCAAGATCAATATAGATCTTCCAGAAAAACAAGGAAGTAAAAATGCTGTTATGCACCAACAGCATAGCATAGCAGCAACATAGCATTTTATGTCAACAACAGGCAAAAATAAATTGTTTACATCATATTAAACGAAACATCTGCTTTCTGTGCCTTACTCTTGGCTAGAAAGTTACTCTTTGCCGATAACTGCATGGTAAATTTACTATGCACTAGGAAACGAAAATAACGGAAGTAAATGATCAAAACAATCGGCTGATTGCACCAAACTGACTTTTAATGCATGTTTATTGATTACTTCAGAGGAACGTAATAACAGCACTGGTAACAGTAGCAAATGTTTCTTTGTTTGTTTACTATAGGCTGGGTTTGAAGAATTGAGAAACGTAGTAGTTTAAGCAAGGAATACGTTATGATTAAAAATATGTTTTTTTCTGCGTAGTATAATGTAAAGTATCATACGTAACTCGCCCAGTAAGTTTTAACATACTCGCATGAAAATCCCACACTCGCCTAGCAGCCCGCACGGAAACTATCATGCTCGCAAAGTAAAACGGTACTTACCGGGTTAGTAACGTAATATACAGTATGTAATAGTAACGTATTAATGCTGTGGGCTTTGTCAGGCTTGGAGCACGTGCTGCACAAGTTTTGAGTGATTATAACATAGTCAAAGGAAAAAATAGAAGCTGATGACTTTTTTTTTGGCTGGGTCAAATTATGGTGCTAGGAACGAAGCTCAAGGTACAGTTGGCAAATTTTCAGAAACAATATATAAATTCAAAAGTCAAAAACTAAAATTAGTTGACCTACCAACAAGATAAATGATTTGGCCAAAATGTCTTTTGTCAACCAGGAAGCTATGACAACTTTAATTAATTGGAATTGTATTCTGTTTTTGGTATTAAAAATTAAATAAATAAAATTAATAATTCACATTAGGGAATTTTTTAAAAAGCCCAGATTTTTTGGACCCATCCATGTACAGTAGAGTCCCACAAACCCGGACTAATGTGGACCGAACGGTGTCCGGGTTTGTGAAAATTCCAAGTTATCGGGAAATGAGTAAAAATAAGAAAAAACAAGAATAGTTTCTGTTATTTCTGTAAGAAATCATTTATTTATTGCATAGTAAAAAATATAAAAACTATATAAGTTACAAAAAAAAACTTAAAGAAAAACTAAAACTGTTTTAAATGTGTCACATATCGTGCTCTGGCCTTGAATCTCAATGCACTTTATTGCTCTGGCAGGCTTTCCGAGTTATCCAGAATTCGGGGTTATCGAAGTCCGGGTTTGCGGGACTCTACTGTAATGAACATTTCCTTCCTACAAGTGCAAGCTGTCATAAACAGTTAATTGTTGCAACCTCTCGAGACATAACGTATCCAATTTGCAGCTGGCTAACAAGTAGTTATATGAAGCTGTATTTTTATTTTTACCCATTGTTTCTAATTATCGGTCAACCGGACAATGCATCTGTAAACATTTGACAATTTAGTACTTACGAAACTCGGCAGCGATGGGGTCCCTGATGTGTCGAGGCAGTTCAGGCCACTTCATAGGTAGAGGCCTCAGTCTCTTAACACGGTGCCCCTTGGCGTTGGGACAAGTGGGGAGTGGACAGTGGGTGTAGCGTGAGCGCACAGACTTGCAGCGACAGGTGTTGCAGACTCTGGCCCCGGGAGCGATGTCCTCCTCTCGAAGTCCGTACTGAGATGCGTGCGAGCGCGGCAGAGCTCTTGTACTTTCCGACTCAGTCTTGCACACAACGCACAGCTGAAGACCTTTCTCTCCGTCTATAACAACATCGAACCAGTAAAAGACAGAATTTGGTGGGGCGTCTGGGTTGCAACAAAGTTAAATCCAGTTTGTAAAGCTGAACCAGTTTTCAAACCTAGGTCTTAAAGTCTACATGCTATTTTAGGACCGACTTTAGAGACATGATTTACCAACAAAGTTATAATTGTACAATCATATTGACACTTACGCTACAGATTAAAAAAAAAAAAAAACAATCCCTGAACTGTTTTTACTTCAGGCTAGAACTGATGGGTAAATACATTAACACTTAGTGAAAAAGCCATTGGTAATTTGTGGGATTTGAACCTGGGCCCATGAGATCGAAGACCCGCGTTCTAACCAATAAACTCCCAAGAATGAGTTCTGTAGAACTCTGATAATCTGAACTTAAACCATTCGAATTGACAATCATCCTAAACAGTTTTCGGAACTAATTGGGGAGTGCAGGTGGGCAGAACGCAAAGATTTTTTTGTTAATTTTGTTTTGTTTTTATTGCTTTAGTCAGTAGTCAAGCATCTATATTCATGGATCACGTACATGTACGTAGAGTGAATAGTGTCAATATAAAACTAATTAACTAATTAACATAAAAGAATAAACTTACAACTTACAAACATTTATAACATATTCATTAAACATTTTCTTAAATTTTGCCAAATTATTTTCTTTTTTTACTCTTTCCGTGACATATTTAAAATGGTATTACTTACATAGGAGGGTTTTTTCTCAAAACATTTTAATCTGTGTGGCTGAATTATCTCATTTCTTCTCAAATTATAAGTGTAAGGTATTGGTCTTAATTCTTATTTTTTGGCAGTAAGAATTGTTTTGAATATATATTGACCATAAACCATGAAAATATTTAGATTTCTAAAATGTTCTTTGACCAAATTGTCACATTTAAGTTTAAGCATAATTCTAATACCCTTTTTTTTTTGCTTCAAAATGCTATCCATGTTTGACTTTTTGTAGATCCACATAACACTATACTAAATGAATAATGGGAGTGCACATGAGCAAAATATATACTTTTCAAAGTTGGTAAATTACAGTAAAAATAAATTGTTGATAATGCAAAGATTGCAGAGTTAATTTTAGTTAAAATCTTTTGTACATGTTCATCCCAATTTAAATTCTCATCTATTGTTAAACCTACAAAAATTATTTGTTTTCCTTTTTGATATTATTTGAAATTTAAGTTATTATTGGCTCTTTTGTAATTTTGTTTAGTGCCGTTTTATAATTCATGAATTTTGTTTTTTGAGAAGTTGTGATTGTAAAAATAGTTTCCAATATTCTCTAATTCCAGAAATGCATAAATTGCAGTTTCTTCTGGAGATTTGGACGATATAATCAAATTAGAATCATCTGCTTAGAGACATTGTTATGTGTTTTGCCTGTAGAATACAGTATTTCCTATGCCCCTAATATAGCACAAAAAAGCAAGGCCCAAAAATTGAACCCTGGGCATCCCAAAAATTTGATTGGCTGATAAGTTGACGATGATTTGATTATCCTATTATGGTTTGTCACATGAGTAGTTTCCGAAGATTGAAATCTATTTGTTAAATAAGAAGAAAACCAATTGATAGCCCTTTTAAATAGGCCTACTCCAATTACATTTTTCTAATAATTTACACAGTTTAAAAACTATCAGGAAGGTTGATCAATATTGCAGTTCTATATTTTCCTTTGTCAACAGACTCAATAATAGATTCAATGAAAAAAGCAGCAGCACTCACAATTGATCTTCCATTCTGGAACCCATGCTGATTTTCATCTAAAATACAGTATTAAATGTTTCCAAAAATTCTGATGATTGTAAATAGATGCTTCTTCATAATCATTTGAAACAGAAGGGAGTACAGATACTAGACAATAATTTGATATATTATTTTTAAGGTCATTTTTTTAATATAAAGGGATTTTTTGCCTGCTTTAATTTGTTTGGAAAACGCCAGATACAAATAAATGAAGAATTTATTAAATGGCATAAAATTTTACTAATATTGGCTTTTACAGCTCTTATTAATGTTATTGGGATTTTCATTATACTTGCTGGTATGTTTATTTTTTTAAGATTGTATGATTTTTTCCATCTCCTCTTCATCTATTGTTTTCAGTTCAAATTTTGGCTTTACCAACAAGGTATTGGCAACAAATTCAGTTTCTGTAACACTCTTCTCCATGTGATTATTATTATTTAAATCCAAGTCTGTTACAATGTTGCTAAAATAATCATTAAAAATATTAGCAATTTTGGTAGGATCTGAAACAATATCTGAATTCTGACTTAAAGTTATATTTTTAAAAGATTTCCCTTCATTTCCCCTAACTTCAGAGTTAATGACACTCCAGTAGTTTTTTAGCTTTATTTAATTCAATTCCTTTTTACAACTATTTTTTTCCCTAATCGAGATACATTTTAAAAGTATTACCTTTTTTATTTTATTTTTCCTCCACCTACTATCTATGGTCGTCTTTTAGTCCCTGGAATAGAATACTAAAGTACTAGTTTATACTCCATGGGATTTACTTACTTACTTTTAGTCCCACGGGACTAAAAGTAATCTCATAAGAAATACATGGGAAGAAATCCAGCAACGCCGCGGTGGACAGTGAGAAAATATGGCAACACTGTCGATTTTAATTTGTTTCTCTATGTTGAAGAGAGTGTCACAGCATCCGAGCGTCCGTTTCCGTTGCCTACAGGACAGTGTATCCATTATGAGTTTGCTGTAGTTTAGGCTATATTCCTGCATATTTGTGAACCTAAGTATTTTTAAGAAAGGCCTAGAGTATTTTTAAAGAAGAGTGTGAATAAAATGGTTAAAATTAAAGCCTTAGTACCTTGCATTATTTATTTATATAGGCTATGTGATTGTAATGCAGTTTGTTGAAGCAAAGGATCATCTGAGGGTAAAGTTACAGTGTTATACCTAGTTATTGTTAATGGTATAGGTGGAGGAAAAATTTTGTCTGCATCACGGGACTAAAGTACTTTTTCTCCCTCGGGAAATTGTCGCCCTCGGCTCCGCCATCGGGCGACAACAGTTTCCCTCAAGGAGAAAAAGTTACACTTTAGTCCCTAGATGCACAAATAACTATTTTTATCACTATTTTTTATTTTTAAAAGTATTACTTTTTTATTATTTATTTAGACTTATTAACAGAAATAACATGATGTTCTCAAACTAAATCCCACCCTTATAGATATTAATACACCTCACTAGGCTACTCTAAACAAATATGTGAAATGTCTACTTTATATTAATTACCACTTCATATAAAGGCTGCCACCCTCTTAAAAAAAACAAAGAAAAAACAATAGTTTTCAACAATAATCCAAGACTCGTTAAAATTTGTAAGCTGTAGACAATTAAAAATTATCATTATAACTGTATTGTAGTTTAAAACGATCCAAACATAATTTAAATAAAAAAACATGTTTAGAATTTCTTTGAGTTTCAGTTATAGCTTGAGACAAAAGTTTTAAGGTTTTCAATAATTAAATTGCTAGTTTGATTTTTTGTTAAGTTTCCACAGCAGCTCGTTTCAGTAAATTTTAATATTTTGAGAAAAATAATTCATTGAATTTTAAAAAATATTACAATATTGATTGTTAAAATGTGTTTATTAAACTTATAATGAGCCTAATTTAATAAAGCAATGGGTTGGGTAGATTATTTTCGTTAGAAAAGCAATACCCAGCTTTACAGCAACAGAGGAATTATTAACAACATCTAACTGTAACAACACAACTGCTAGGAGATAAGTTTAAAATTAATACAGATCACATAAAATCGTTCTGTATATTTTACAAAAACTTGGTTATTTATCTTATATATTAAAAAACTTTTGTAAAACTAATGACAGCGACGCTGGCCGTTCTACTGGACCGATTTACATGCGGGTTGTACCAAAACAAAGGTTATCGACCCTATATGTGCAGGTTTTAATTGCATTTTAAAAATATTTATGTTAATTGGGTCAAAAATGGAAAATAAACTTTTCTTATGGAGATTTAACATGGAAGAAAAAAATCAACTTTTCCAATCTTTTGGACAGTACGTCTGAGACTTCCACTGTACCCATTTTCATGCAGTTTGTACCAAATAATACCCCCGTTGCAGCAGACCTGCATACTCAGCGAATTTCAAATGCAAAAGAAAATATTTTAATCCAACATAGCAAGATTTGACATGTTTTTGTAATCTCCATAAGAATAACATGGGGAATGAGTATGCAGGTTTGCTGCAACAGGAATGTTAAAACTGGTTGTTTTTACTTCTATATTTAATAGATCTTAACTAGAAGAAGCCATACCCCAAGTTTTATTAACATATGTTAAGAAATAAGGAAGATATAGAATTTTTTATTTCCTATAAAGATAACATGGGGAATGAGTATGCAGGTTTGCTGCCACGAAAATGGAAGTATCGAGGATTTTAGACTATTAAACATTAGATCTCATCTAGATGAAGCCACAAACCAAGTTTAATTAAGATGTGTTGAGAAATAAGCGAGATTAGAATTTTACTTATTCCCCATAAGGTTAACATTGGGACAACGTACTGTGTTTACCACTTTCAATATCTCGGTAACCAATGTACATAGAGCAATGATTCAATAAACTAAATTGTTTGTTTTTTTGAGCTGAATTCAATGGTGCCAACAAAAATTACATAATTTATATTTTTGCATGTAAAAAACTCAAAACCCATTTTTGGAGGGGTTTATCCCCCTTTGCCCCCCCTTCCAGAGGTCCGATCGGGCTGGTTTTCGAACTTGTCCATTCGATTACCACTTTGCGTGTCTGTACCAAATTTCATTAAGATCGGACCATATTTACGGCCGCTATCGTGCTGACAAGACACATATATATATATATATATATATATAAATAGATAGATGGATAGATAGACAGATAGATAGATAGATAGATAGATAGATAGATAGATACAAATTTGAACGAATGGTGTTTTTTGCTTCTGGTGGCCCCAAAACGAAAAGTTATCATGGTCTCCGGCTTAGGTCTTACCATGAGACCTACGGTAATTGCTTCTTCCCTATAGGGGAAATTCGCTAAAAATTCAAATTTTCTATATTTGTAGGTTTTATTTACTTTTACGTTATCTTGCTTTTTAAAATTAAAAAAATCCACATTACCAAACCTTTGCAATGATACAATTTTATAGCCATTCATTTGGCTGATTGTGAAGACACGAGGTATGTTATCTAATGAAAGAAAAAGAACAAACGCTCAAGAAGCATTTGGTTTATCATTGCCAGCACATAAAAATGTATGCATTATTATGTATTATACTTTAAATGGAAAGAAAAAACAGTTTTATATTATTTAAATTATAGTTTTATAGGTGTAAATAAAAAATAAGATTTGATTGATAAACTGTTTAGTATTATAACTACTTAATTATGTGAGACAGCTGATTTCAATAACGTTGATGGTCTAAATATTTATTACAATGGCAAATTGTAAAAAGTCGGTTTCAATGGTTAACACTCACATAAAATGTCATTTTGAGACCCTACGATGCTGTCATGCTACATTTGAAAACATCTATGTTTATTAGGTTCAAAGGAAAATAAACTTTCCTTATAGAGATTTAACATAGGGAAAAAATTAAACTTATGTGACAGCGAGCTTGACCATACTATTGGACCGATTTACACACGGTTGGTACCAACTAAAAGGTTAATGTATCTATATTTGCCCATTTTGCTTCGATTTCAGTTGTCACTGCTCTAAATTTTCCAAAAACGGAAATTAAAATCACTTAAGACAATAACATGGGGTAAAATTTTAGGCCTATATTGAGTGAGATCTGGAGTTCTATCGGACCGATTTACATGCAGGTTGTGTTAAATGACAGGTAATTAACTCTATATATGTCCATTTGCATGAAAAGTTAAATATAACTTTATTTTATATTTTAGGAATGGAATATAAAATATGTTCTATTCATTAGTACTGTTTTTACTGATCAACTGAGTATAACAGCACAGATCAGCTGATTATATAAAGCTTTGTTTTAAAGCAAATGTTTACTGTCATAACATGGTTTGTTTATGTTGCGATTTACTTTGTTTAAGTAGTTTAATGGTGATTGAATTTGTAGAATTATTGTGTTTCAAAGAACATGACGAATAACATATTTTAACTTTCAATTGTTTATAGGTACCAAATGTCCAGCCTTAAGTTGTCCAAGCTAACTTTTTCATTTCATGTCTGTCATTAAACTTCTTTTGAGGAAACCCTTATTTTTATACTGATTTTTTGTATGTATTTCAATTTTTAATTTTCCTGTCATTTTTACTTTCTCCCCCTTTACCATAGTATATGGACAAAGTATTTTTGTCAAAAATTTTGAATTTGAGTTGTTGGTGGAAATATTTGTTTGAGTTTTCCCTGAATCCAAAAATATGGTATTTGGAGAAAGTATTGTTTTGGTCAAAGATTTTGATTTGAGTTGTAAGTGGATATACTTGTTTTAGTGCACCCCGAATCCAAAAAAGCTGTTTTCAGAGTGGTGTCTGTATTGTGTGTGTGTGTGTGTGTGTGTGTGTGTGTGTGTGTGTGTGTGTGTGTGTGTGTGTGTGTGTGTGTGTGTGTGTGTGTGTGTGCAGGGCCGCCGAGAGCCAAGCAGAGCCCCAAGTCTGCACACCACCCAGGGCCCTTTGGGGGGTCTGGGAGGTATGGAGGACCCCTAGTGAAAGGGGGGTCCGGGGGTTCGCCCCCCGGAAAATTTTTGAAAATTAGATCTCTCAACTCGCGTTTTTAGGCACCCCCCATGTTTTTGGGCATTTGTATGTTGTTCCACTCTAAAGGTGGAACAACATACAAATAGGAACCACAAAAATCCGGACCATTTGAGGCTGAATGGTCGGTCGGATTTAGAAAATAGTCTACTCTGATTAAAAATTACTGCTATCAGTGATGCCGCACTATTGTATTTTCAAGAAATTCGTCTCTTTCCCATAGCTTCCGCGTTTGTTCCACTCACGAACTTCACGATCAATGCGCACGATTGTTTTTACGCCATCTGCGTTAATTGCAAAATATGTTGTACTCTTATTGTTTACCATCGTGGATAATTTCAACATAACGTATTTAAGTTGTTTACAATATACGTGAGGGAGGTAAGAGTCAGTCACGCTCACTATTCGCTGGCCGCCACCGCCGTAGTGTACAATCAGCCGCAAATACAATAGTATAACTGGCACCAAATCTTAAGGCCCAAGCCGTCCATAAGCCCAATGCTAAAATTAACATTAATTTTATGGAAGGCGTGGGCCTTAAGATTTGGCACCAATAATACAGACAGTCAAATTAACAATCGTTTCTGCCTTAACTAAATACTGTACAGTATTATCAAAGTAATTTTCGTGATAAAGCTGGACATTTTATTTTTTAACATGTGGGCCTAAATTTATTTTCAAGAAGTCGATACCAATATTTCCTCAATCTGAAAAGTTCCGCTCATCCCGGGCCCCTCCGGAGCCCGGGCCCCAAGTTTTAGACTTGGCTGACATGGCCTCTCGGCGGCCCTGTGTGTGTGTGTGTGTGTGTGTGTGTGTGTGTACAATTGCTTCGTGATAAGCTGCTTATATTGAAGCCAAAATCCTACCGAATATTTTAAGACTAGAACGAACAACGTACTTTGATTACATCCGAAGCTATAAGGAAAATAGTCCAAAAAAATCCCAAAACATATTCCAAGCTCGAAACGTCCATAAGAATTATATCGGGAATAATCTTTAGTAGTAGTGTTTTGCCGGTTCTGGCGCACCCGCCGGTCTGAGGGCTGAGGGTCCAGTTTTGGTGCAGGTCTGAGGGCTGAGGGTCCAGTTTTGGCACAATGCTGAGGGCTGGGGCTGACGGGTGAAAATTTTCATGCACCCTAGTGCGAGTATGGGGTAAATTTTGTTTTTTCTTGAGGGGCGAGGGCCCGGCCTGTGAAAATTCTTATGCACTCTAGTGTGAGTATGGGGTGTATTTTTTTTCGTTGGTGGTGAGGGCTGAGGACCCAGTTTTGGTGCAGTGGTGAGGGCTAAGGACCCAGATTTGGTGCACTGGTGAGGGCTAAGGACCCAGTTTTGGTGCACTGGTGAGGGCTGAGGTGTGAAAATTTTCATGCACTCTAGTGTGAGTATGGGGTGAGTTTTTCCTGTGCAGCGATGGCCCAGCTAGTGAAAATTTTTATGCACTCTAGTGTGAGTATGGGGTGAATTTTTTTCCCGAGTGGTGAGGGCCCGGTTCTGGCGCAGCGGTCGGTTCTAGCAGCGGTTGGTTCTGGCGCAGCGGTCGATTCTGGCGCAGTGGTCGGTTCTGGTGCAGAGGCGAGAAAAAAATTATTATGCACTGTAGTGCGAGTATGGGGTGAATTTTTTTCCTGAGCGGCGAGGGTAAATTTTGTTATCTTGTGTGAGCATGGGTGGTCTTGGTCTTCACCCCACTAACACATCTCACCGCAAAAACCTTGAAAAAATAACATCCCACTAGTAGGATAAATATGTGCTTCCTGCCGCGGGAGTCAATATGGGCTCTTATGGGGCTATTCTTCGGAGCCAGACGAATCGTCTCAGGAGTGATCTGATCACTGGACCACTGATGTCACCTCACTCTCTTGTCTCCCCCTCCTTCCCTTCACCCCCACCCCTCCCTTTCCCCCCTCCTTCCTGTCATCAATGATATTCACAATTTTACCATGAAGAAAAAAGTGCTCTTCCTTCTGCTCTTCCTTTTCTTCGTCTTCCCTCCCCTCCCTTCCCCTCACCCTTCATCCCTCCTCCTCATCCCTCTTCCCAATATCAGGTGACTGATGATCTTAATTTTTTATTGTAAGTAAGAGAAGGAAAAAAATCCTCATCCTTCTTCTCTTCCTTTTCTTCGCCAATCGCCTAGGCCGTTAGGAGAGACGCTGACTCTTAAAAATGGCAACCTATGTGTCTGACGCATCTTCATGCTCAGGAGACGAAACTGCGTTTTTCAACGCAACACCCTCACCCCGTTCTTCATGCTCTGGAGACGAAACTGCGTTTTTCAACGCAACACCCTCACCCTGTCCTAGTCGACCCGATTCCCCAGACGCTCCCAATACTCCTTCTACTTCTCGTCGTAGAACTCGCAAACAAAAACGTCGTCGTGTTAAACAAACAGCTCATGATACTTTGTATCGGTCCTATGTTGAGACGTACACCAGTGAAAGTGATGAAGAAGGAAATACTAGTGGTACAGTATGCTCTTAGTACCTCGAAGGTGACAAATGCCTTACTTGAACAATATGAGGCATCTGTTCTATATGACGCGGACAATAAAGTAGTGGGATTTAAAATCATTCGTAAAGGATCAAACAATAACCCTGTGAACAACGAGGCAAAGATAACAACCAGTGAACAACCTAGCAAAGATAAAAAGTCCCAATGTCCGAAATGTGGAGCAACTGTTACAACGTCATATTTAGCTAAACATCAAATGACAAAGAAATGTCTTAATTCCACTTCAACCAGTTCTGATGATCTTGGACATGTAGAAGTCAATATGAGTACTCAGGACAGCGCTAAGAAAGCCTGCGAGATATGTGGTCAGACTGTGCGAGCCACAAATCTTAAACGACATCAGAAGTCTAAGAAATGTATGAGTACAATAAACAATGACAAACCACTTAGTACGGTGATTCTATCAACTGCTGCAAAGGATTCAACTAATCATGTAACATGTGATAAATGTGGAAAGGTTGTGACCAACTCGAATTTAGCACAGCATAGAAAGTCAAAACAGTGTAACTCATTTGTGCCAGCCAATAGTTATGATGAGAGTCTAAAACGAATTGGAATACAGCCAGCCCCAAAGAGTCAAATGTGTTGGATATGTGAAGAGCCTGTGGAGTTATCACATTTAAAACGTCACCAAAATTCTAAACGTCATATTAGGTTGTCAAAGCTCCATGAACCGTCTACGAGTAGAGGACCTATTCCTAATGAACCGTCTACTAGTAGGGAACTTGGAGAACCCTCGAGTAGTAGTGGACCATGTTCAAATATTAAACAAGTTAAGGAAAGGGCTACCAAATTTTATGAACCTGATCAATTGACTAAAATGTATTGGGTGTGTGAGACACCAGTGGAAATATCACAATGGGGAAATCATTCTAAACATCATACACAGCCTGAAACCATTAAGGAATCTAGGTTCGATCTGGAACGGTTGGTAAAGAAGTATCCTAAATTTGTCAAAACGATTGTTAGCATAGCGAAACCAAGTATGGATAATGTAGCATTGGAAGCAATGATTAGAAAACCAACAAGACCTCAAAGACCTGGTGTAAAACCACTTAAAAAAGATACTCCACTTACACAAGTTAAATCACCTGACTGGATAACACCACCTTCACCAATTACACCACTTCCAATGACACCACCAACCATCATAAATGAACCTCAATGTTTCCAGAAGTTGTTTTCAATGTCTGAAAGAAGACCTAGCTACTTTGAAGGAGCGTCATTTCAATCACCTCAAAGGAAACAACTCCTTGACTCCGATAAAATCATATCAATACTAGGACCAAATCCCTTTGCGGAAAATTTAAGCCGCTCTAATGATCCTCATTATTATTCACCACGACTTTTAACACCAATACACGATAATCAATCTGATGTTTTATGTGTCGAACCAGTTCCTGCACCTAGTAATGAATGTTCAAATGTTAAATTAAATATCCCGGAAAGCCCTGTTTATCACTCTCCACCACACATTCCTGACACACCAACATATGACCCATTGTCACCAACCCCATTATCAACAAAGGATCAAACTACTTGCCCTGACTGTGGTCTAACAGTAACCAAGTCATATCTGTCACGCCACAGGAAAACCCAAAAGTGTTTAAATAATCAAAAAGATGCTGAGGTAATAGAGGTTGATGAGACGTCAGATGAAGAGGAAAATGAGGAGGAACTTGACTATGAGGATGATTCAAATGATAATAAGAATTTTCATGATGATGATGGGAGTTTTAATTCTAATGGATCCAGTAATAGCACAGACAACAGTAATGGCACAGATACCAGTAATAGCACAAATAAAGAACAAGAAAAACACCTAACGGATAATAATGATACTTGTGATGATAGTCAATCAGATGTAATGGAAAGCGCTTCAGCATTTAAAAATAGGTTAAGTACTTTTGTTAATGAGAATAGGAGTAACATTAAAGATCCTAATGTATTTTTAGAAGCGTGTACATCTATTGCAATTCAAAAAATTAAGGACTGTGTTATTGATAGCAATCTGAAGGTAAACCTAGTATTCCATGTTGAATTCCAAAGAACAGTGAATGAAAAAGAGGTAGTTCAGATGATGAATTTCAAGACTGTTAATGAAATCATATACCCGACAACAGATGTGTCTGAGTTTTATGTTAAAGCAAAAGGAAAGATGCTTGCTGAGATGGAAGACTTTCAAGCAACAGGATCTAACTGGACTCAAAGGAAAGTAGTGGATTTGGAAATCAGGATTAATAAATATATTCCACTTAGAGCTTCTAGCTATGTTGATCTACCTAAAAAGATACAGTCAAAGAAAGCAGTAATCAATGTTCAGAATGAGGATCAAAAATGTTTCTTATGGTCTATCCTGTCTGCGTTGCACCCTGTTGACAAAGATGCATATCGAGTTAATAAATACAAAGCTTATGAGCATGAACTGGATGATGCATTAACAGGTATCGAATTCCCAGTTAAACTGGATGACGTAACAAAGTTTGAAAAGCGCGCTAGTATATCTGTTAATGTTTATACCCTTGATGGCAATAACTTTATGTGGTTCCACTTAGAATTACAAAGGAGGAAATGGAAAAACATGTTGATCTACTGTATTTAAAAGGAAGCGAAACAAATCATTATTGTTATATCAAGAACCTCTCTCGACTGGTAAGCTCACAGATATCAAAAAAGGGCATAACATGTGGTTGTGCAAAAGGTGTCTCTTACATTTTGGGTCGGAAGATAAGTTGAAGATACACAGACAGGATTGCAGCACATATGATGCTGTGAAAATGAATCTTCCAAAGCAAGGAACCACCATTAAGTTTATGGATCACAATAAATCAATGAAAGTACAATTTGTAGTTTATGCAGACTTTGAATGTCTCCTGGAGTCCAATAGGTCACATACAACTGAAAAATCTCAGAGCTACCAAAAACATTTACCAATGAGTTTTTCATACTATATAGTCTCAAAAGATGGAGATTACAAACCTCCTGTTACATACTTTGGTGTGGATGCTGGTAGGGTTTTTATCGAACAACTAGAGATGGAATCGGAAATAATTCAAACATTATATTCGAGTGACTCTATCAAACCAATGAGATTAACAGAGGATGACAAACATACCATATCACAATCAACAAAATGTCATATTTGTGAAAAGCCATTGAATGGTGATAAGGTCCTTGATCATGACCACTTGACAGGAAAATTTAGAGGTGTTGCGCATAGAGAATGCAACATCAAGTTCAGGAAACCAAAGTTTATTCCAATTTTCATTCACAATCCTTCTGGCTATGACACACATTTATTCAATAAGATGTTGGGTTTGAATAAAGAGGAGATCGATGTTATTCCAAATAATGAAGAACGTTACATATCCTACACTGTTAAAAAGGAAAACATGATTGAACTTCGGTTCTTAGATTCATTCAAGTTTATGTCATGTAGCCTTGATGCGCTCGCAAAGAATCTTCAGAGGGATCAGTTTATTCATACAGCCAAATACTTTACCGAATCTCAGTTAAATTTAGTTTTGAGGAAAGGTGTGTATCTATATGATTATATGTGTAGTGAGGAGAAATATGAACAAACACATTTACCAGAGTATGAACAATTATATAACAAGCTGAGTAAATCAAACATTGAACTTGAAGATTATGAACATGCAAAAAAGGTTTGGGACTTCTTTCAAATAAAAAATATGAAAGAGTATACATTACTCTATAATAAATCAGATGTTCTGTTGTTGGAAGATATTATGGAGAACTTCCGAAATGTATGTTCATCAACATATAAATTAGACCCAGCGTGGTTTTTCACTACACCAGGTCTGGCTTGGAGTGCTATGTTGAAAACAACAAACATTGAACTGGAACTGATTTCCGACTATGAAATGCTTCTAATGGTCGAGAGGGGAATTCGTGGTGGTGTTTCCCAATGTTATAATCGTTATGCTAAAGCTAATAATCCCTATATGAAAGATTATGATCCAAACAAACAGACCGAGTTCCTAGTGTACCTCGATGCAAACAACCTTTATGGTTGGGCAATGATGCAATATATACAGTATAAAGACTTTAAATGGGCTGATACAAACATAGATGTAACTACCATACCTGATGATGCTGTTACTGGGTATATACTTGAAGTAGACTAGGAGTATCCTCAAGAAATACATGATTTGCATTCTGACCAACCACTTGCTCCAGAAAGCAGAGTCCCACCAGGAGGGGAAGAAAAGAAACTATTAACGACACTTTATGATAAAGAAAGATATGTAGTTCATTACAGAAACCTAAAGATGTACCTGAATCTGGGAATGAAACTTAAAAAAATACATAGAGCCATCTCTTTCACTCAATCAAACTGGATTGCACCCTACATAGAACTAAATACAAAGTTGCGGACTCAAGCAAAGAATGATTTTGAGAAAGACTTTTACAAGTTGATGAACAATGGTGTATTTAGAAAAACGATGGAAAATATTCGTAACAGAGTAGATGTGAGATTGGCAACAAAAGAAAAACAAGTTGTTAAATGGGTCGCCAAGCCTACCTTTGAAGACCGTACAATATTTGCAGAAAACTTATCAGCTATACATATGAGAAGAACAAAACTTACTTTCAACAAACCTATATATGTAGGTATGAGTGTACTTGATATATCAAAAACATTGATCAATGACTTTCATTACAATGTAATCAAATCGAAATATAAGGAAAAAGCTCGATTGCAGTACACAGACACTGATTCTTTAAAATATGCAATAACCACTCCTGACTTTTATCAAGATATGAAGACAATGATTGACTATTTTGATACGAGTGATTACCCTGAGAACAATCCTTATGGTATGCCTAGAGTAAACAAAAAGGTACTAGGCAAAATGAAAGATGAGCTTAGTGGTAAAATAATGAAAGAGCAGGTTGCCCTGAGGTCTAAAATGTATGCTCATGAAGTTGAAGATGGGAGTGTATGTAAAAAATCTAAAGGTGTTAAAAAGCCTATGACAGACAAAGAAATAACTTTTGATGATTATAAACGATGTTTATTTGAAGGATCAAAATCATCTAAGACAATAAATGTTATCAGAAGTTTCAAGCATGATCTCTATACTATAGCAGTAGATAAAACAGTGTTGTCTAATGAGGACAATAAAAGATACATTTTAAATGATGGTATAAGCTCTCTTCCATGGGGTCACTATTCAATAGATAGAAAAAATAAAGTCCCATAAAAATTCATGTTGACTTCTTTTCCAAGGACTGCTTTGCTTGTATTAGTCCATTGCTTGCTATTTAGAGGAAACTATTAGAACTTACTTTTTTGTAATTCTTTTTCATAAAACGCGCCTAATATTTCTTCCCCGTTTGCGTGATTCTGTAGGTAACTGGAGTTGTACTTTGAATATGAGACACTGTAAAAATTTCCCTCCTCCAATTGCGTGTGTATTTGTTAGAGAACATATCCTTTTTCACAACTATTCTAACTCGGTCACCGATATGTAGTTTGGGAGGTTTGCGTTTTATTGATTGCGCACTGTTCATGAATATTTTTCTGATATTTGGCTCTGAGTCTTTATTGACGTTGATTGGACACATTTTAATAGTGTTGTGAAAACTGGTGTTATAAGCTTTCAAAAGATCCTGTAGGATGTCTACCCAACGAAATGATTGTCTTACTTCAAAATGCACTTTCATTCGTTCATTTAATGTTCGATTGAACCGTTCTACTATAGCACTCTTTTCTTCATTTTCAGTATAGTACATTTTTATGTTGTGCTCGTTAAGTACACGCCTAAAATCCTTGTTTAGAAATTCACGTCCTTTATCAGTGTGTAATAAATTAGGCGCCTTATGCCCATCGTATTTGGCGCGCTTCAATATAGTTTTAAATGCTGCTGCCACATCAGCTCCGCTCTTTTTAAACAGTGGTTCTGACCAGGCGAATTTTGAAAATGTGTCTATCACATTTAACATGTATCTATAACCATCATTCTCATCCACGAACCTATCCATGATAACCAAATCTGCAGCCCATAGTTCATCTATATAAAAGGTAATGATTTTCCGTTTTGGAAATTTCTTGACAACTGGTCGATGCAGTTCTAGTGCCTCATCAAACCTTTTGTCATGTCCACTTTTTGTAGTTTTTAGCTGTCTTATGGTTTCTGAAGGTGGGGTCTTTATAAAAGTGCTTTTACCACTTTGACACACTTCACAACGTCCTTTCATGCGCCATTTATTGTTCGCCGTCTTTACATGTTCTACATGGGACGATTTAGTTTTCTTCTTACACTTTGGACAGTAATATAACTCTGCCATGGTATTCTTATAAGTACACATTACGTAGTACAACCAAGTGAAGGAAGCACATCATGAGTGATTTGCATAAACATTCTATTCATCTTTCCGAAGGGCAAAAACGCAAGTTGCGGATCGCTTACAGAAAACGGCGAAACGCTGTCATTGGTTTGACAAAAGAAAATATTACACATGGTAAGGATTACATCCTGTTAAATGATGACCAACATAAGGCAATAGAGAAAGCAAGAAAAAATAAAACTGGGCTGCGTTTAAATGTCAGCTATGACCAGCTGCTAAAAAATAAAAAGGAAGGTCTTCTGAAGGAAGTAATGGAATTGGTGGAAAACACTATCCCAGGAGGTAAACGGTTCATCTCGCCTATGGTGAGAAAACAATTAGCACCTTTACTGAAAGAGAAATTCATTCCATGGTTAAAACATATAATTGATAATGAGCTAGACACGATTATCGATAAGGATCCACAAGGAGCTGGTTTAAAAAGACTCATCAATAACCGCTTGGATGCGATCATTTATAAAAAAAGTAATCCGTCCCTTAACACTTGGTGATATAGAAAAGTGGGTGAGAAGGTTAAAGCTACATAACATCCGAGGAGTTTTCATGCGTGAATTATTGCCAAGATCACTTCCATGGAAATCCGAATGCAGTATATTGAATCTTGGAGACTTAGAATCAGATGGTACGCATTGGACATGCTATGTAAAAACTCAGGATGATAAAAAGTTATACTTTGACTCATTTGGCAATGCTCCACCACCTGTAGAACTGGTAAGGTATTTAGGAGAGAATGATCTATTTTACAACGACATAAGAGTCCAGAAGTTTGAGGATCCTCCTATTTGTGGTCACTTGTGTCTTGAAGTGCTGAGGCAGTGTTCAGATGATGACAAAACGTGGCACACAATTATAAATAGATTAAGTGATAATAAATACTCTTGGCAATCATGGTGGTATAACATATAAGTATTACAAAGGGAAAATGCCGCTATTAAAACTTAGAGGTGACAAATCCCGTATCATCCTCCATTTGGAGCATCCGATAGATCTGAAGGAGAATATGAAGCATCACATTGCACTCGTCGCTTTCTTTTCAGACAACAATATTTACAATGTGCGGGAAGATGCAAGTATATACTTTTGGGATAAAGACATATACAAAATATTGAAACCACTTACACTGACAAAAGGCTACTGGACAATCGAGTCTATAGAGGCCAAAGCGCAACAGTATATTGAATCTTTAAACTTGAATGTTGACGCTTCTAAATTCAAACTGAATAAGAGTGGTGATTTTCTATCAATATATTCACCGTTAAAGTTTTATATGGATCCGGTGGCTTGTAAAGTATTTGGCTTTGAAATTCCATCTGCAGAAAAACAAAATAAAGATGTTGTTACTTCATACTACTCTGAGGATACGTCAGTAATTGGAGCCAGACCTCCTAAACTGAGGGCGATAGATGCTATCGAGATACATTGTAACATAGTATAAAACAGTCTTGTCAACCATGACACACATAATCACAAACATGCGGAAACAGAACTACTATATACATTCTTCCCAGAGGTTCCTCATGGATACAAAACATCGGAGCAGCCTAAAGAAAGGTTGTACGTTGATATTAAACCTGGGTTGCGTACCATCCATAACATAAAAATAAACATACTTGACCAAGACAACAATCCAATACTCAACGATAATGTTGAAAATCTAATTTACTAGGACATGTTGTCGTATTAATAAGTGATAGTCAATCATGATATCTGTATTTAAATTCAATCGGTTTGGAGAAGAACTCTCTGCAAGCGGAAGTGGTATTTCTGAAAATCAGTTGAATAAAAAGCTTACATCATTGGAAGACAGTTGTAAAAAGGATACACATTCTGAAATCAGTAGATCGAAAGCTGACTTTATATCCAAAGCCGATGAAATGTTAAATCACGCAAAAAAGGATCTTGCTTCCGAAACAAAAAAAATGTTGGATTTGAGAAAAACTATATTAGCCTTAAAGGGAAAAGAATAGTAAATGTGGGAAAGGCTATTGATAACACCGATGTAGTTGTTAAGGAGCAGATGGAAAAAGTCAATGCAAAAATCGATAATATCTTAAAAGGAATCGAAGTCACAAATGATTGTATAAAAATAAAGAACGGTAGAAAGATTTGTGGAATCAGTCGTAGTAACAGCGCATATGACGCAATCAATGGAGTTGAACTACTAGAGGTGACTAAACGAATTAGTAAATTAGAGGCTAAAATTGGTCGGTCTAGAGCAACCACAGTTGACATTTAATCAATTGATAAATGTTATTATAAGGAAGTAATAAAAATGGAAATTAACATCTACTGTAAAGATGGTGAAGGAATAACAGAGGGAGTTTTCTCAAAGCCCCTTCGTTGTTTGATCATCGGCCCATCAGGATGTGGAAAAACCAATATACTGCTGAACTTCATATATAACAGAGATGGAATTACATTTAAGCATCTGTATATATTTAGTCGATCAATAGATCAGCCAGCATACAAGGATCTCCAAAAACATTATAAACGAATTGAGAAAAACCTTGGAAACAAAATAGCATTCTTTTTCTCGGATTGTGGCGACTTGGTCCCACTGGATGAATGCAAACCAAATTCCTTGGTGGTGTTTGATGATTGCCTACTTGATGAACAGTCAAAAATAAAGGATTATTACATAAGAGGTCGTCACAAGAATATATCATGTGTTTACTTGAGTCAGAGTTACAGCCGTGTAGACATGCAGGTAATCCGTAACAATATAAATTTACTTTGTGCGTTCCAACAGAATAAACACTACACAAAACGCATTCATGAGGATTTCGTTGGCTCAGACATGACTCTATGTCAGTTTGAAAAAATATGTCACCAGTGTTGGAAAGAGCCTCATGGATTTTTGTCCATCGATACCTCGAAAAAGGTGCATGCAGGAAAATATAAATGTATGCTAAATAAAACGATATTCAACAAAAAAATATGAAACGTTATTTTCCTTGAAAGGATATTTTGATGTAAATGTCGTTTTCCACTAAATCGACTAGAAACGATATTTTCCTTGAGAAACGATATTTTGATGTAAAAGTCGTTTTTCCACTAAATCGACGAGAAACGATATTTTGACACAAAGTGTTTTTCATATTGAATGTCGTTTTTCCATTGAACGTAAAATATCGTTATTTTATCTGATATGTAATTTTTATTTAACATGAGTTATTATAAGTGAACGAAAGTTATGATGGATGCAAATACTGCAAAACGTCTTGAAGCAATCGAGTATAACCTAGTAAAACAATTTCGCAAAGCTGAACAAGAAGAGCGAAGACAACGCGAGAAAAAACTTTAAGAAATTGCCACTGTATCTCCACGAATCAAAAATAAGACGACTGTATTTCCAACTAAGTTCCTAGAGAACCCTGAACTACCACTGACTATGAACAAAGCAAAACATTTAGAAAATGTAAAAAATAGGCTGCAACACCAATTCGCTGACGTACACTTTCAGGAAACAGAGGAACAAAGAGAAAGAGAAAAGAAGTATCAAACAATCACCAAAGCAATTAAAGAGAAACAAGAGAAGGATGATTCACTTGAACAAAAAACTAAAGAGTGGTTGAGAAAGCAAAAATACAATCAGATGATGACTAAGTTCAGACCGAGGCTTTCCAGTACACCAGATCGTAAACAAATACATTTCAACAGAGATGGTAACAATGATGATGAAGTATTAGCCGACAAAAACGATACTGAAGAAATTCTTCAGAACCAATCAATCAAAGAGTTGGTGGACTCTAATGTAGTCAACCTAGGTGTTATCGGCGCAAAATATTTACCTCGTGCAAACGACGCTCAATTCGGTATATACTATGATATGCCAAGCGAACGTTTGAAAATTGGGTCAGAGCCTATCACCTTCAATTATGATGACATAATTATGTCAGATAAACGTTACACTGGCAGTGAAGGACTTTGGAAACTGTTGACATACAAAGGTCTTCTTAATCCAGACGAATACACGCCAAACGATTGGATCACCTACAAGAACATTCTGTTGGCATCAAATTCATTGTATCAAAAGAACGACCCTTCTTCACGACGTCCGAAATCAAGCCAGGGTCAAAAGTGGAAACTAATGATCAAACCCATTTGGGACGAAATAAATAAACCTGTCACACCAACAGACCCCCTCACCTCTGGTTCACCTCCTTCCAGAACGGAAGGATCTGGTCTAAAAAGATATGATGATAAAACACCGATCGAATACCGATACATAAAGGATTTGAATGAACTGATTGGTCGACTCAATTTTATACACGCTGAAGAGGCAGCTGGAAATAACAACTTTCATAACGAGAAACTATCAGTCGTGAAATTCATATAAGACCGCATGCAAGAGCTGATCGAACGTCCAAATGGATTGAAATATCTAATACGTTGTTTGTCAGCATTACCTGAGCACACGATAGAAGGATCAGGTTTACTGAACACTCTAATAAACAAACTACCATTCGAACTTCATGCACCAAGAAACTGGAAACTTGACACCTACAACTTCTGTGGACCAGGCACAAAATTGTCTGAGAGATTGCAATGTGGTGACAAAGGAATTAATCCATTAGATGAGGCTTGTAAGAAACATGATATGTGGTACCGAGATCACAGACGTGCTGAAGACAGGTGGGTGGCAGACAAGGATTTGCAAAATGCCGGCTGGGACAGGGTCACGTCTTCTGATGCCGATCTAAATGAACGTGCTGTCGCTCTGGGAACATCTGGTGCAATGTGGTTAAAACGTAAACTCGGTCTCGGCCTAGGAAAGTCTGTGACATTATATGGTTCCACCAAATAAGTGTATATATAAGTGTGTATAAGAAATTATACATCTTCTAAAAATGGCGAATGCATGGAAGATCATCTCTTGTGAAGCGAAAGCACCGAAGGGTGTTCTCACTGACGAATTCATAATGAAGTTTGACAAAATGATGAATTGGGATCTTCTCTCACACAATTACGATTTTAGTACTGATATGCTACGCATCTATTTCCATCGCGTCAATTGGCGTGCAGTATTGAAGAGGACAAAATTTGATGAGGAGTTTCTTCGTGAGTTGACTTTGAACTTTGACGATTGTTGGGATTCTGTCAGCAAGTGGCAAACTCTGTCAGAATCTTTCATACATGATTTTGCAGACAAAGTAGATTGGTATTACATCAAACTCTATCAGAATGTATCAGAACAATTTGTGGAGGATCATAGACACTTTTGGGAAGATGAAAATGAAGATGGAGATTTATACGAAACGTATGATGATTACGGATCTGATTATGAGAAGTCGTAAAAGAAAATGTAATCAAAAATCAATAAAAAATAAAAAATATTAAAATTCCAAAACACTAGTTTTATTTTTTTAAGTATAACTAAGTGATACAAGCAAGTATCTTTATCAACAACAAAATGGATGCACTCTATCATCAATTTTCAAATGGTGTAATAAAGAGCGAATATCGGACTGTAATGCCGGTATCCGAACTAAATTTCAATACGCCAAACAATTATACAATTTTCAAACTAGATAATGGCGATACATTTTACGATTCAGGAATTCAATTTCACATCACTGGTAAAGTTGTAAAAAAGTCTGATGGAGCCGCATATCCTGCAAACATCACAATCAAACTCATTGACAATTTCATACCATTTCTATTCACAAGAATCGAACTCAAGAAACACAATACTACAATCGATACTGTAGATCATCCTGGAATTACAAGCACAGTAAAAGGGCTTTTGAACTACTCCAATTCGAATAAAAATGCATTGCTAAATTGTGGTTTTAAATCCAGTTTCACGGGTGGGGGCGATTTTGAAGCTGTCGGCACTCTTGCTCACCTCGGACTTAGGTTTTTAGATCATCTACAATATCCCATGTACAAAGGTGGTTTTGAAATCATGTTCACCCGGGCTGAAGATAACGATGCTTTGTACCGATGGAAAGGATCAGGCGCAACAGACACTTTGCCATCAGAAGGAAAAATTGATATTAAATCATTCGTACTTCGGGTTCCATTAGTTGAGTATACAGCTACAAGCAAGATCCAACTAATTGATGGATTAACTAAACTGAGAGATCATGGCAAGCTAGTGTACAATTACTATCAATGGCAATGCATCGAGAAGAAAGGTGTTCATGGCACCTCATTCACCTTTGATATCACGAACGTTTATCGAAATGTATATAATCCAAAATTCATAATCATATGTTTGCAAACAAACCGTTGGAATAACCAAGAGAAAATCCCCTCTAAATTCGATAATAGCAACATTAAAAACGTGGAAGTAAAAATCAATGGTGAACGGTATCCACAAGAACTGTAGAACATGCATTGTAGTGAAGGAAAATATAGATTATTATATGAGCAGTTCATGAGGTATAGGCTGGTAAACTTTGGAGACACAAACATGATTATATCTCCTTCAGAATTTATAGATGACTATACATTGATGGTGATCGATACACATCTTCATCCCATGAATACAGATCGTTCAAGGAGCGACATTCAGATCGAATTAGATTTTATCAATGCTATCGCTACCATGCAAGCCGATTCCGGTACAACTGCGTACGTGGTTGTGGTCTCTGAAACCGGTTTCAATTACGACATTTCAAGAAACACCATTAGGTTAGTATAAATATTATATTAGTAGTATATAAAATAACAAAAATCCAAAAAATATTAAAGTATAGAATTTTTTTTCGTCCAAAGAAAACAAGGGCAAGGGGTGAAGGTTGAGGGTCCAGTTTTGGCGCAGGGGTGAGGGATGAGGTGACATCAGTGGTCCAGTGATCAGATCACTCCTGAGACGATTCGTCTGGCTCCGAAGAATAGCCCCATAAGAGCCCATATTGACTCCCACGGCAGGAAGCACATATTTATCCTACAAGTGGGATGTTATTTTTCAAGGTTTTTGCGGTGAGATGTGTTAGTGGGGTGAAGACCAAGACCACCCATGCTCACACAAGATAATAAAATTTACCCTCGCCGCTCAGGAAAAAAAATTCACCCCATACTCGCACTACAGTGCATAATAATTTTTTTCTCGCCTCTGCACCAGAACCGACCACTGCGCCAGAATCGACCGCTGCGCCAGAACCGGGCCCTCACCACTCGGGAAAAAAATTCACCCCATACTCACACTAGAGTGCATAAAAATTTTCACTAGCTGGGCCATCGCTGCATAGGAAAAAATCACCCCATACTCACACTAGAGTGCATGACAATTTTCACACCTCAGCCCTCACCAGTGCACCAAAACTGGGTCCTTAGCCCTCACCAGTGCACCAAATCTGGGTCCTTAGCCCTCACCACTGCACCAAAACTGGGTCCTCAGCCCTCACCACCAACGAAAAAATACACCCCATACTCACACTAGAGTGCATAAGAATTTTCACAGGCCGGGCCCTCGCCCCTCAAGAAAAACGAAATTTACCCCATACTCGCACTAGAGTGCATGAAAATTTTCACCCCTCAGCCCTCAGCATTGTGCCAAAACTGGACCCTCAGCCCTCAGACCCGCGGGTGCGCCAGAACCGGCAAAACGCTACTACTATCTTTGTTTGGGTATATCTGCAATTAAGCAACTATAATTATTATTACCTAGCTCACATCAAACAATAACGCAACAATGCAAACCGGGTCTAACGATACCTTTAACTTTGTTACACGGAAAAATATATAAATCTTAAGCGACTATAATTATTATTACCTAGCTTACATCAAACAGTAACGCAACAATGTGAACGGCTCTAACGAAACATTTGGAAAAAAATATAAATCGAAAAGGATTTATGCACTCTAAGCTCTTAACAATCACACTGGACAGATAAATGAAAGGGCTTTGTTACGTGCATGCACCGCGGCTGGTGTGCGTATGTGTGTGTGTGCGTGTGTGTACACGCACACGGGTGTGCGCGCGCGCACGGCTATCAGTTTTAAAGTGATTGGCGCTTAGCTCACAAAGTGCAACCATTCGGTATCCTATAATCCGTTTACAGCGTTCACGTCAATTTCATTAAAAACAACAGTAACGGGTTAATCATCGTACCACACTCCATACATGCAATTAGGACAATTACTGCCTGCATTATTAATAACTCATCGCATTAGCCCGGAATTACAACACAAAAACCATGGACGACACTCTTGTCAAAATTATTCGATACCGTCCTATGTTATAATTCTCTTTGCCGATCGAACCGCTTTTTGTTCCCTTCACCTTAATTACATACGCGACGTTTCTCGGATTTCCCCCTAATTGCACCGGATTTGTTATGGACTGAAGTGCTGACCGAACACACCGTACATCCCTAGCCTTGGATTACCGCCGAAATGCACATTCAGTCCCCTTTACCGTTCTTCCTACAGCAAAAAACATCCCAAATCCACCCATGTAACTATGGCACTGAATAGCAAGCAGGTCTGGTTCACTGTCGAACGACGTATAAAATTAGCCTAATATGTTTTATTAAGTATGGATCTGTTAAATATTTTCTAAAAAGGTTTTATAAACACTAATTTTTAGCAAAGCGACTTATGCAAAGAAATATTTACCTACTATCCAAAGGTAAGGAAATGAAAGGTTGGCCTTGTAGGGGTCTGACTATACCAATGATTTCATAAGCACCCAACACGCAAATACACATCTTCCCTTTTATTGCGCGTATGCTATGTAACATATTTTACTTTACGTTGTTTATTATCATATTCCTACACTTTGCAAAAAAAGTATAGCTTTTAAATGTATCTGTTAAAATTGCTTTTCAAACCACTCAGCTAAAACTATTAATATTTCTCCACTGATCGCAAAAAAATATTTTCGTTATAGTGCTTCAAAAACAGATGTTTTTAATGCACGTTTTCCAGACCTAAATACAATATTTTTATTCCTAGGAATTAAAAGCTGATGTACTCGATACCAGCTGACTCTTTATAGTCCTAGGACTATAAAAGTAAAAAAGTGCCGAGTACGTCGTAATAATCGAACAATATTCATTCAATTACAAATAATAGAAACATTCATCGTTATTATCGAAACATTCATTGTTGTCAGTTTAATCAGTTTGTGATACTCGCTCATTTCACCAATCGATTATTACATGCGTTCGATACGTTGATAGTTGTT
This sequence comes from Flexamia atlantica, assembly GCA_035578135.1. Lineage (NCBI taxonomy): Eukaryota > Metazoa > Arthropoda > Insecta > Hemiptera > Cicadellidae > Flexamia > Flexamia atlantica. The sequence continues at coordinate 5,174,553 of JAQJVK010000007.1, read as the reverse complement.
CATTGCTGTCAGTCTACCCTAACACAAATGAAACAGACAATCAGCTGATTGCTTCAAATAGCAAGAACAAGACGGTGGCATCTTTTGAAGGCATCTTTAAAGGTAAACAAGCTGTAACATTTTGGTTTTTTTAAGTAGTTTACGTATTGTAATGAGCAATATAACGAAAAATATAGTTCATCACACGGACCTAAAGCTGCTTTTCGTTACTCGGTCATTTTTCAACCTCGGCTTACAGCCTCGGTTGTAAAACTTGACCTTGTGCGAAAAGCGTCACTTTAGGTCCTTGTAATGAAATATACTATTATAGATGAGACCAATAGGTTGAATAATTGTTAAGTGACAGCACAGAAAACTAAATCAGTACTGATTTAGTTTTCTGTGGTGACAGGTTGGTCATGATTCGTAAAATCTATGAGTGCGAAATGTTTTAATCGTTATATTAGTATGAATACATGTATGCAACAACGTGTTTGTATTATGTAGTATTGAGTTAGGTATGACATGTTAGGCAAATAAAGAATTTTTTTATTTCAATATAAATCACTGAAATAAAAGCGATGAAGTAGTTTTTTGGTGAATATTCTTTAAGGAATAAGTTATTACCATAGGTCTCATATCATGCGGTAAGACCTAAGCCCGAGACCATGATAGATTTTCGTTTTGGGGCCCCCAGAAGTACAAAAACACCATTCGTTCGAATTTATATACACATATATCTATATGTCTGTTAACAGATAGTGGCCGTAAATATGGTCCATCATAATGAAATTTGGTACAAACATGTAAAGTGGTAATCACTGAGACGAGTTCGTAAACCAGCCAGATCGGACCACTGGAAGAGGGTTAAAGGTTGATAAAACGCCCATAAATGAATTTTTTGAGTTTTTTACATTGTAAAATAAAAATTATCAAATTTTTATTTGTACCATTGGATTCAGCTAAAAAAACTATCAATTTAGAGTTCCGGCCAAATCATTAGGCGGGTGAGTGAGTGCGCTGCTGACGTTCAAAATATGTTTTTTGGCAAATCGTTTACCCATCTGAAGTTATAGACAGTTATGCTCTTTGTTTACGTTTTCCAAATTAGCTGAGTAAGTTCTCCAGACATACCCAAGTAAATGTGCTTCTATCAGTTGGAAACATGTTCAACTACTTAATTATGTAGAGGAGCGAAGATGTCTTTAATATCAAGTCATTTATACAGCTGGAGTTTCCATTTTTTGCCACCCGCCTAATGATTTGGCCGGAACTTTAGAATCTTGAATCTTTGCTCTGTGTCCGTTGGTTACCAAGATATTGAAAGTGGTAAATACAGTACGTTGTCCCAATGTTAATCTTATGGCACAGATGAAGAACTATAGTTCTTCATCTGTACTTATGGGTATTGAGTAAAATTCTTTGCATCTCGCTTTTTCTCAACATGTCTCAATGAAACGTGGTTTGTGGCTTCACTTGATTTATTAATAAAACTTGGTTTATTTTTTCGTCCAGATGAGTTCTAATGTATATTAGCCTAAAATCCCCGATATTTCAATTTTTGTGGCAGCAATCTTGCATACTCATACCCCATGTTATTCTAATGGAGCTTACAAAAACATGTCATATCCCGCTATGATGGATTGAAATATGTTCTCTTGAATTTGAAAATTCTCTGGGTATGCAGGTCTGCTGCAACGGGGTATTGTATAATTAATTATTTTAATATTAATCGCTGAGATAAAAGCGTTGGACGGAATTATACAAGTGGCAAAACAAATGCAATCCGATAATGTTGTTTGAGTCGATCACCACTTTTTGATCCCCTCGATTGTGGAGAGGGAGAGGGGGGACGGGGGAGAAGGGAGAGAAGGGGGAGGCGCACCGCTAATTAACTGAAAACTGTCTTGATCGACATTGAATCCAAGCTGCCTGTTGCCAATCGTTTTTCAGACACTGGTTCCTGGCTGACTGTTTCCAGTATTCTACCAACATTGGATCCAAGCTGTTACCAATAGTTTTGCAGTCTATAATACCTGGCTGACTGTTTCCAGTATTCTACCAACATTGGATCCAAGATGTTTCCAATAGTTTTGCAGTCTATAATACCTGGCTGACTGTTTCCAGTATTCTACCAACATTGGATCCAAGATGTTACCAATAGTTTTGCAGTCTATAATACCTGACCGACTGTTTCCAGTATTCTGTCGACATTGGATGGATCCAAGCTGCCTGTTCCCACTGGATAGCGCGCTTCCCTTAAGGCTCGTGTAGTGATTTCCGAGCCAACACAGCTGTGCATTGGGGTTGCAGCCGGGCCGAATTGAAGGAGCGTTGGGGGAAAAAGCACGAAACTGTACTATAAAAACGCGCGGATTTGGGAGCAGTTATACGGGTCAAGCTTGCTATAATATATGTATTGCTATAACTATTAAGTAATTACAATTAATATTTAACTAGACGGTCAGTACAAGTTTGCTGGCAAAAGATGCGTTCCCCCATCGCCCCTGCAAAGTCTTAAACGCAACCACTGCCGGCGGCTCACGTTGCGGGCCCTGAGTTACCAATCCATCTGTTCCCAGTTGTTCGCTGATATTGGATTCTGCTTGACTATTGTTGCCAATCTTTCTGCAAGCTTTGCATCCTGGTCCTAGATGTCTGATTCCAATATTCTGCCGCCAAAGGATACAAGCTGGCTTATGAATATTCCTCTTCCTGGCACGAAGAGGAAAACGTTTATCAAGAGGAAAAGGTAGTGAAACATAGTGTCCGTTTTATCTCATGTGACGTATATAAGGTAAACCACCCAAGCGCGAAACACCGGCCCAATTCCGAACGAACGATTTTAAAGAAGAAACAATAAGATATTTTGATTTGGATTTTTGCGGACATTTGCCATCACTGATTGGTAAAGAACTTGTTTAATTTCAAACAAAAAGTTTTTTACAATTAATTTCGAACAAAAAAAATTTTACAATTAATTTCGAATAAAGAAACAATAAGAATTTCGGTCAACGACGGTTTAAACGCCAATCGGAATAGTTTCCGATGATTATTAGTGTATAAAAAAACTTAACTTCCATTAAGTTGGAAATATCAATTTTGAAGGCCGTGGATTAGCCAATGTACTGAGTTTGACATTTCAGCAGGAATGTCACTCCGTTTTTGACAAGTACGAAAGTAAGTTAAATAAGGTGTTATTCGTATTTTATTCCACCAAAATGTGATTTTTGGGCTTTTCAACATTCCTAAAAAAGTTTATCATCATTTGAGTATAATATACGATAAATTTATTATATCTGATACAAATTAGAAGGCTTTTGCATTTGAGGACGCTTAAAGCGCGGCTTGCCCAATACAGAACGATCGTTCGAGAGCTGCAAGTAGGTTAGTAGGGGCTTCCTCTTTTGGGAAGCTTCGCCTAGGTTCCCAAAAGAGGAAGGTCAATGGATTGAAGAAAAAGTTATGTAGTTTATACAATTGTTGGAAAATGTTTCATTATAATATAAATTGAACCAAAATCAAGTACCATTTTTTATCGTTGTTTACGAAAAACAGAACATTGTAAAAGTTAATATAAATAAACCTTTGATAGTAAATACAATACCAATAATTAAGTTTATTAATTAACTTATCTTAATTATTACTTAGGTCCACGTGGATATATTGACTTAGTTTAATTTAGGACATGAGAGTATAATTGACTTTAATGTATGAACAATTTCTTATAAATATAATATTTTTCTTACTTTTTAACATTAATATGTCAACATCCCCTTAAAACCTGACTCTATGATAAAAGAAACCTTAATCATAAACGCATAGACAAATGTTTATTAAATTATGTTTTTACATTTCAGCAGCCAGATTGCACTGTATTAGTTTTTCACCTACATTTCTTCCTCCTCCAGTAAATAACTTAATTCCTAAGCTATGATTGACTGCAGCGTCAATAATTGTCAAATTTTAAACTTATGGCTTCATCTAAGCTTAAACTGTTTGGTGTTATGTTAACAACAGGTTCTTTCACTTTTACTTTAACATTTAACGCATTGAAATGCTTGTTATGGTAAAAATTAATCCAACTATGAAAAGGGAGAGGGAGAGTAATTTAAATAATTGTAATTCACCAGCGACAGGCCGTTCCCATGAAGACGGGCGCCAAACTTACGAAGACTCACGAAATCTCTGAAAATTCTTAAGTCTTAAGTGTCACTATTTAGTGGACAATCAACCAACTTTTAGACCAAGATCAAAACAATAACAAACCGAATTACCCAGTCCAATCGGGAGCGAGATCGCGACAAAAAATCATAAAGCCAGTGATATACTGGTATCTTAATAACTATAGTCGCTGGTTTTCGTTTGTTTTCGCATCACACGGTACGCAACGTCCTCATTCGCATCCGTACATCAGGATGCGACATCCAAAGTCGTGGTGAAAAGCTGATTAAATAAGTACCCCTGGCGTATTAATTAAGTATATAGATTAAAGATTAATTTGATAAATGTATTTTTTTATGATTACATGCCTGATCAAACACAACGTTCATTTCAAGGTGATTTAGTGTCGGAAAAACATTGGTTTTGTGTCGACAGAGGAGTCATTCGGTGATGGGAAGCTGGCGTTTGGTATAGGAGCAGTCGCCATTCGGTTTTGGGCTGGTTGTCGTTCAGATAAATCGGCACTTAATAAGCGTCATTTATTTATTTTTACCTATCAAAATGTGTTGTTTGTGATGTAAAACTTTGAAGAAATTGTCGGCCAATACATTTCTCTCTGTGGATTTTGCCAGACTTCATTCTAAACAGACGAATTTTCACTTTTACAATAAAACTTATCTTAGTCGTTCGGCGTTTGGATGTCACTTCCGTCACCTAGCGAGCCATGGGCTACCGTCGGGTGTGCCGAGTTTCAGAAGTAGAGTATCTAGTAACAACGGACAGATCCAGTCTTACGTAACAGAATTTTCATTATGAAGTTTCATTAAATTAAAATATTTAAAAGTAGTACCTGGGTCGGTGAAGTTCGCAATTCAACTGGAATACTGATAATGATGGTCAAATTGACGGCGCATCCTTTAACAAGTCTTATTTCTTATATTAAGATGGAGACATCGATCTATGTACGGTTAGAGTACTTAAATAAAATTACGTTTTCAAAGCTCAAAATTAATTTTTTACTACACCCACAATTCCCTTCAATAGATCTTGTCAGATTTGGCCATAAAAGAATGTTTGTGCAAGAACAAAAACTAAACAAAAATAATACAGGAAGTCAAGATTACTCAGTACTCACAGATAAGTTTAAAACTCATAATAAAAATTAATACTGTAAATTAATAATTTCGGCCTAGAAATACCTCCACTCTTTTAAAACCGAACCACAATTTTATCACAAGCTAAAACGCCGTCATATGAATTATACAATAAACAGAAACCTTTACAGATGACAAAACAAATACTCGCATTAAAATAATACAAGAATGAATTATGTTAAATATACACACAAAACAAGCACATAGAAATAAATAACAAGGATTTCCGGCGTGTATTCTCCGCAAGATGGATTATTTCCTTCCTTGTTTTTCATATGTACACAACGGTGTTTGCACTGCTTACCGAGCTAATTGGATGAAAACAAAAAAGAGAGGGCAAATTCTGGGGAAGGGGTCTCTGCACGCCTGCGGGGCAAGGGGGTGCTGCAATTAAAATTAGTGGTCCTTAAAGCCCTTTAACGTGGAGTATTATATTGATGGCTATCCTTACCACTTCCTCACTTTGATGTGGGGAAGGTGATAGATATTAATTTAATAAAACATGCCATAAGTTTACGTTAGCGATGCCGTTGTTAATAGATACAATTATTACAATTGTCTGTTCACAATATTTTATTTAAAAAAAATTTATAATTTTTAACAAAAATTATAATAAAGTAAATAATTTAAAGACAAGCAGAATGAACATGCTGCATTATCAGACAGCCTGGATACGGACCAAGTTACATTTTCATCAAAAATGAGATAAAACGTCCAGAAGATATAATGAGGTATTCTATTTAATGTTTTACTGACTTTGATCTTTATTACCCGTCCTATTCAACATTAGGATATGTTGTTAACCTAAGCAAGTGCATTTATAAATGGCATATTATAATCCTATCTACAGTGTAAATTATAAAATTACTAATGTTGATTAAAATATTAACTTACTTTTTGCTGTCTTATCTCTTTATAATTTTGATATGTTGTTAACCAAAGCTAATAAATGTACTTTAAAATATAAAATTATAAACGTAGGCTAAAAAATATTTTTGGTCTTTTATGCCTGATCTATTTATTATTTAATTTGGGTCCCCAAGCATGTGCACGTGTAAACGGTAAATATTATTTATACCTACTCTGTATATTTTAAATCATAATACCCCGTTGCAAGAAATTAAATACCTGCATATTCAGCGAGTCCAAAAACATATTCCAACCCAACATAGCGAAATATGACATGTTTTGGTTATCTCCAAAAGAATGAAATTAAATTTGTTTATTTCTTCATATAAGTAAAATATTGAAACAATACACAATTAAATTATAGGAATGAGTTCCCCACATAAATCAAAGCCTGAGGGTGGGGAACGAGTCAAAATCAACAACTGTATAGTTTTAAAAAATGAACAATATATGAATGTTAAACTTAACAAAAAAGGACAGAGATAAAGTTAACGAAATATGCACGCAAATACCTCGGAATAACATTGGGAATGAGTATGCATAGGTTTGCTGCCACAAAAATGTAAATATCAGGGATTTGAGACTTTTGTAGGTACATTATATCTCATCAAGATGAAGTCACAAACAAAGTTTAAACATCACCATCAGGGATGCTTTCAACATTTTATCACTTATTCCTCAAACATGTAGGCTTGCAGATGCTTTAAAGCGAAATTAAATAATGGTTTTCAAGAAACTGCATGTCTAAGTTAGAAAGTTTGGCCGTATTGTAAAATCGCAACTTCGAGCCGACGATTGTTACAAATGCAGTTAAAAAGTCAGAGAAGATTTATTCAAAACAAATTTTTCTTGAATTCAAATGCACATTTGAATTAATCTGATTTTGAGGATTCAGCATATTTAAATGAAATTAAATAAAAAATGGTTTATAACAGGTTATGTATCTTGACGTCCGCAATTCCTTTAGTACAACTTTATCTGTTGACTAGTTTCGACTAGCACGTAGTCATTATCAAAACAGAACGTTAAATTAATCCATTGTTGATTTCGTCAGTTTTTTTTAAATAAAAAGAATACATTATTACGAAGAGTACTAGACACATTTGACATTTATTTGTCTAGTATTCTTCGTAATAATGTGTTCTTGTTATTAAAAAAAAAACTGATGAAATCAACAATGGATTAATTTAACGTTCTGTTTTGATAATGACTACGTGCTAGTCGAAACTAGTCAACAGATAAAGTTGTACTGAAGGAATTGCGGACGTCAAGGTACGTAACCTGTTACATTGATACCAATTCCGGAGGGCTTTAACATGAATAAATTGAAAAATGGTTCATTTCCAGTAACGATTACAAAAAAACAACAAATCTTCCATGAATTTGTGTGGACAAAATAAACAAATCTCAGTTGTCAGAATTTAATAATACGAAGTATAAATAAATAAAATAAACGGGTAGGCATAGATTCAATGCAAGATTCAGACAGGTACAATTTCATTAGTAGGTTTTTGGTAGGCTTTAGAATAATAGTAATAAATATATTTTATTTTTTACTGAAATTAAAATGTACGAAGATACAGGACCAAGTATTATACTTTTGTTTTCAACCAAATCTGGGGGACATATTTTTTTATTTCTTTATGTTTTCTGTGTTATTGATGTAAATAGAGTACCTTTTCATTTTCTAATTCCTTTATCCCCCGATGCTATAAGCAAAGATAAAAAATGAAAATCAGAAACGTCAGATGATCGAAGGGAAATTCAAGATAAGAGCGAGAGGGATCCAGAATCTAGAGCGCTGTGGATAACCGAGAATCTCGCTGACTAACCAAATACACATTAACTTCTCCATAAACTGTTTACCGAGCGCTAATTAGTAATTAACTAGAGATTAATTAAATAACTGGCGAGCGAAGGTAAGCAATATCACAGCACAAGTTATAGAACGATCCTCTCTTCCCTAACACTCCCTTCATTTCCGCCCCTGCCTCGTTCGCTACGGTCAGCCTTCTCTGGGCGCGCACTTGAGCGGGCCGTTTCAGACCAGACGTGCACGGCACAGAGGCGGCTATGCACAGGTTCGGATCCGTCCTTCACCCGCGCACTTAACGAACGTCCTCCGTCGTCGGTCCGATTCCCACTCCTTCCTCATCTACGAAATGTATCAGCTATACATCGCCCTCGTAGTGTCACATTGTATTATTACATCATATTTAAGTTTACAAAAATGTTTTAAACTTATTTTTTTACTAACTGTTCAACTAAAATTATATAACGAGTAAAAATGACAAAAAGGGCATGGGCTAAAGTTAGATCATTGACGCATCTCGCTCGGGAGAAAGAAGAAATAATTTACATGAATCTGTATAGTTTAAGGGCATTTTAAGTTACAAAACATGATGCAGCTGTTTAACATGTGCGCATGTACCATTTAACAGCTGATTGATACATCTCGATGCAATTCTAGTTAATCATGACAAGTTTTACATAATCTTGATATTTCTTCCTTAACTATGGGGATTTTTAAGTCTTCTCTAATCCAGTTTGAAACGAACAAAGTAAGATAAGTTAGCTAAGTTAATTAATTAAATTAACAAGATAATTAATGAAAATTTTTGCATGGACATTGCTTGAATTACGATTTCTCGACAACCACTGGGTCACGTGGCATAGCCATCTCAGGTTGCCAGGCTTTAGGTCACGTGAAAATTTCTACTATCAAAGTAGTGTACGCTAATTTAAAGTTTAAAACGTTAATAAAGAAATAACATATATTCAGCGTAAAAACAAACAGGCCTACAGAGAAAATTAATTATTTTCTTGGCCATTTTCACAGATACTGTTTTGCTAACTTTGACCCAAACAAAGAGCCTATTTTCAAAATTATAAGCGACACACGAGAGTATTGTCTTTAACGCGTTCATGTCAACAAAGCCCGTGAATTGTTGAGCGTGGAAAATCTTGCCCGAAGTGTTGTATAGGAGTTCGTATGCACGAACGCATTCAATTAATTTTTCCTTGAACTGCAGCATTTCGAGCGTCAACATAAGAAAACTGAAGAGGCTGCGCGGTGGATGCGTGCAGAAGACGCTTGAAGGAGGGAGGGTAGAGAGGGAGGATATCTCAAGCTTCCCCCCACCACACCGGCCACCGGACATGACCGGGCTCTGTCGGTCCTTGGGTGGGGCGAAGTGGCCCGGAGACGGTCTGGGACGGAAAGGCTCGGGATGGGACGTTCTGGTCGAATGCACGGTGCCTCATTTAATTACGTGTATTTTGACATCTGACACTTCTCAGACATGCACGGCACGGGTTCGGGCTGGTTCGGATCGGATAGTCTAGGGTTCACACCGTCTCACTTACGATCCAACTGAAATCGATCTCTCGAGCCCTATGCGACTTTCGTTCATATCAAATATCGAACTGAAAACAAGAATGAAATCTGCTGTCTGCTGCGGTTTGTGTTTGTCCAGTCCTTGGTTCCGAACACGTCTCTCTTTCTTTACAGATTCGAGTTTGTTTAGTTATTTGGTTGTTATTAATTTGTTCAAAGAGGCGATTAAGAAACGATGGAGGAGTTGTGCCGCAAACATTTAAAAGAGTTCAGGAAAATTAAATCCAAAAAAATATGTGGACTCTCAAAATCCAAAGAGAAAGCATAATTTTAATGTTAGGCTAATGACAAACATGATAACAAATAGCTTGTTAAAAATTAAAAAAAAGATTTAAAATTGAATCACAATGAAAAAGCCTTAAGGATGTAACGGTACTTGTTTTCAGAATTAAATAAACGGTATCAGGAAACTGACACGTACTTTCTCCCTTCAAGTCATTTAAAACCAGAAAACATATTTAGTGAAATAAAACAAATTAACAATTAATTATCACACACATATATACCAAATGTTATCAAAATCGGTTAGTAAATAACGGAGATATCGGTTTTTAAATATTTGCCATAAGAATAACATTGGACAACGTACTGCGTTTACCGCCGAACTAAAATATCAATTATCTCCGCAACCAATTAATTGACGTAAACTAATGATTCAAAATACTAGATTATTTAATTTTTCAAGTCAAATTTAATGGTTGCAAGTATATTTTCTTTAGAGGTCACAGTTTTTGTGAAATTTGAAAAATATTAATTTTTTAACACTTAAACCCCTATAACTTCTGAACCTGAATTTTTACAGTCATGCGGGTGGTGTCATTTTGTTTGTCATCTTAAGCACTAAAAACCATGAAATTTTTATCAATATCGTTAGAGCCGTTTTTGAGAAATTTGGATTTTTGTCATTTTTTATGGGTTTTAATGGGGTAAATACCCTTAAAAATCAAAAATTCAAAAAATGAGAAAAATACGCCTGGAGATACCACGGCTTTATACCTACATGCCAAATTTCATGAAAATCGGACCACTGGTGTCGTCTCTAGCTTTGTTTACATCCACGCACACGCACACGCACACGCACACGCACACGCACACACAGATAGACAGACAGACAGACACCACACCAAAAACCACTTTTTTGGATTCAGGGAGCACTAAAACGAATATATCCACTAACAACTCAAATTCTAAAATGTTGACGAAAACAATACTTTCTCCATATACTATGTATAAGGGGGAGAAAGTAAAAAGATCGACAATTCTATCTACTGTACCGTTACTCAGAAATAGGTAGGCATGTAAGCCTTATGTTAACGACCTTCAAAAATAAAAATTTAGCTAAGAGAGGATTATTGATAGTTAACTTATTTTGTATTTCTCGACACAGAGAACAGGTGAGCCCAAGTTAAGTGTACAAATGCATAAAACTTTCACTATTATAACAATACAGGGAAGAGTGAAAGCAGGGGTTCTAACCAGAGAATATAGCCTAATTTCAATGTCAGGCGTCTAATGACGAAGTTGATGATTAATAATAATAAAGGTTTAAGGTGGTTAAAAATTAAAACATTAATTAAAAAATTAGGATAACATTTAAAAATTTGTTATCCTTTCAGTGGGCGAAGCTGCGTGTATATCTGCTAGTATACATAATAAATCACGATGTTTATAACTAAACGATCAATTGGAGCAGTTTTTTTGACAGACCAGGCTCCGAACTTCTTATCACATTGTCATTCAATCAAACGGCTATATCATTTACGGGATCCATAATATCAGCCAGGTTTTATCCACTTTTCGTAAAATAATTTACTTTCAACAATGCATACAACAAATATCGGGAAAGCGAGGGGGTCTTGTGTTTCATAATTGTAAACAATGAGAGCGGGATAACAGTGCTCGGCTCAACTGACGTAATACAGAATATGATATGAGCAAATCCTATTGTTCGCGGGCCACCGGTGAACGGTCGCCGGAGAGTGTAGTTGTCGACAATTGCAGACAAAATTCCCAGTTCGCTGTAAAATTCCCACTAAACCCACGTATTTCCCTTTTATGGAATTGTACGCATAATCCCTAATATTTACTTTTTTACTGAACTAATGCTTTTTCCTAAAAAGAAAAATTGCATTACAGTATTATGATCGTCTCCATGGACGGGTGAACAAAAATTGATTTATAACATTTTTTGCTGGTATTTACCAATACTGCCAATAACATTCAGTAAAAACTAATTTCACGACATTTCGGGATCTGGAATCTGATTTCGAATTCGGGTCCAAAACGGACCAAAAATATGGAATACCTTTCAAAGAAATAAATATGAATGAACTTTAGGCCAACCGTTAAAAAGCAGATAAAGTATCTATTAATTTTAGTGAGCAGCATTATGAAAAGAAAATAATTCCTTATTGCGATTTAAAATAAACAAAATAATAATGGCTTTTCCTGCCTCCATGTGGCATCCAATTTTTGCATGCCGTAAACGCTGAGTACAATGATTTTTAGCATAAATTAATAGGCTACTCGAGTGTTGGTTAGTTATATTATTACTTATTAGTATTATCGGAGTAAGGTAAATACAGGAAACACACCGTAGAGGGCGACGCATTCTCAGCGCATACTACAGTATTGCCTAGGCATCCAGAATGCTCGATACATAAACTACAGAGCTGGCAGCCAGTAATGCCAGCTAAGAATAAACAATTTGAGCCACAATCAGGTGATTCGGCCAGCCCAACAGGTATCAACAATCAATCGCACCGTCGCGTCGTCGCGCGTCGCAGGATTACCCGTGTGCCGTGTATGCACCGGGGTCCGTGGAACCGATCAATCCGCAACTCACGTCCTGCCGTCCTCTCGCAATGTTTTTTCGAAAATTATTATTTTGTTTCGATTTCGCTTCCCCAGGAGGAAAGACGCTGTTCGCGGGACTCATGGTAAGACCTAAGCCTGAGATTATCATAACTTTTAGTTTTTAAGTCCCAAGATGCCAAAATACACGATTCGTTTATTTTCATATTTTCGTATATACACACATATTATCAGCACGAGAGTTCGCGTAAAAATGGTCCGATCCGAATCAAATTTGGAGTGGACGTGTGACTTAGTAATTATTCAGTCGAATTTAAAAAAACAGCTGAACTTGACACTTCGAAATGACACTTGAGTCGATGCAAATGAATACAAATTTTATTGTTGGTCGTTATATTTTTACATTATTATCAATACATGTGAGTATGAAAAAATTAATAAATGTGTGTATGATGGAGGATATAATTAGCGTACTTAGCTTAGAAATAAATACCCCCGTTGCAGCAGACCTGCATACTCCGCGAATTTAAAATGCAAAAATAAATATATTTCCATCCAACATAGCAAGATATGACATGTTTTTGTAATCTCCATAAGAATAACATGGGGAATGAGTATGCAGATTTGCTGCAACTGGTATGTTAAAATCTGGTTGGTTTTAATTAAATATTTAGTAGATCTTAACTAGAAGAAGCCATATACCAAGTTTTATTGAGATATGTTAAGAAATAAGGAAGGTATAGAATTGTTTTTATTTCCCATAAGGATAAGATGGGGAATGATTATGCAGGTTTGCTACTACGAAAGTGGAAATATCGGGGATTTTAGACCAAAACACATTTGATCTTATCTAGACGAAGAAATAAACCAAGTTTTATTAAGATATGTTGAGAAATAAGTGAGTCATAGAATTTGACTTATTTCCCATATACGATTAACATTGGGACATGTAGGCTACTGTGTTTACCACATTCAATATCTCGGTAACCATTTTTGGAGAGGTTTATCCCCCTTTACCCCCCCCCCCTCTGGTGGTCCGATCGGACTGGGTTACGAACTCGTCCGATTGATTACCACTTTACATGTCTGTACCAAATTTCATTATGATCGGACCATTTTTACGGCGCTATCGTACTCAAAGACACACTGGAAAAGCAACAATGTGACAGTCAACAATAATAGTAGTGAAAGTAACAATAACATTGATACCAATAAATATAAATTAACAATAACAATAAAACATTAACCGTCTATGGAAATATAGACCAGTGCTTGACGCGAGGACGGTGGAGGGCGCGGGAAGTGAGGAGGGGGGAGGGTCCTGGGGGAGCAGCTCGTTACAAACCGGGAACCTGGCAAATAAAACAAAGTAGAGTAAAAAGCCGAGTCCAAGTTAAAACTGAAATAAGCACCTCTACAAAGGCGGGTATCATTCGCCATAAACGAATGAATCAAACATTTAAAATGCAGTTTGCTTTTCTTGTCGGTTCATTTAATTAGGGAGGTCTCGCAGAAGGAGAGGGAAGGCAGAAAAAACCCACGGAATTCTTTTATTATTAAACCTTCACTCGGCTTTCCTTTCAGCGCCTCGAATATTCATCGTTCTTGACGAGACGTACGGTTGTCATCGCTCGCGTTTGGTTGGCGAAGAGTCGGTTCATTTTCGGTGCCGTATTTAGTTGGCGCCTTAGTTCTCACCATGCGATAAAAAAGTGTCGAATAAACTGCCAACAAAATCGCGTAGCGGATGAGATTCATAGACGATAATATTATAAGTTGATTGTTGCAAAATGTCAATTACGGTATATAATGATTTAAGCAACCCCGGTTTTTAAACATCTTTGCTCGTCTCAATTTTTTGCGATCCTCCCGAAAGAACGGCGTTTACCTTACTGGGAATTGTTTTTACTTAAGATTATTTAGAATTCGTTATTGTGCCACTGACATGCGTATTGGAGAAAGAGAACTGCATACTCAATACTGACTAAACATAAAGAGATTACGAACAACTGTTTCTTGTAAAAGCGGTAATACACTGAGAGTTTAGCCAACCCCTTTGTTTTCGTTTTGAGTGAAGTACTGCACAAACCGACCGTTGTGATTACTTGTGCGCAATTCTGTTGATGAAGCTGTAGATAAAAGTCGGCAAGGCAAAAGTGGACGAATCAATTATCCCTATTTTTTTTAAATTCGATTCTCGCATCTTTTCGAGAGCGAGCGTTTTAACATTTTCTAATTAATGTTGACGTACTGTAAAAGCATGTATTTAATGCATCCAACTAATCGACCGAGGGAGAAGCAAAGTATAAAACAACAATACAATTTGCATACAGCAATTTGAAGTCAGTCAACGAACATCCCAAATCAAAAACAGAGAAGAACTCGGAGGCAGGTGAAGTTCCCAGCGCCCGTGTGATTGATGGCGTTGGGACATTGGTTACAATTAATTTTGATTATGGGAATTGGAGCCTTAAGTGGGTTGGCGGTAACCGAATTAAACAGAGATGCGAAAAGCCCATGGGCATGTCAACGTAACCCAATTTGGAGTCCATTACATCTGCGATAATATCGGTCCACCTATAACCCGCATAATATGTGCTGTTCAGGGTCGCGCTGCCGATGCACGTCAACTATTAAAAATACAATTAAGGTTTTACGTTTTACCGATCACTTTAGTTTAAATACATTAACTTATGTAATTAAACTCAAAAGCGATAATGCTGAACAATATTAATTACGTTAAATCTTTTTAAGCAAACATTACCCGTAATCTTACATTACACAAGCAGAGTTTTGAACAGTTATACGAGTACTTTTATTGTAAAACTACAATACTGTAATATAATACTGGACCATAAGTTTTCCTATAGGTATCATTACTATAAGTGTAAAATTTGCATATCAATACGAGTGACCAGTGCGACAGATGAAGTAATATTAACAGACTGTATAACCTATATCCGAAAAATCAACTATTAACTCGATCAATTACCTACGTCCATAATTAATATTTTAATAAAAGATTTATTCAAGGGTTTTCTTACATTAGGGTTTTCTTACTTGCCACGAGGAAGCACGGATTGCCGACATACAATAGGAGGGCATTATATTTCAAGGTCTTCCAATTGTATGTCGGCAATACGTGCTTCCTCGCAGGGGCGTACCCAGGGGGGGGATATCGGGATATATCCCCCCCCCCGAAATTTTTGGGGATTTTGGGAAATTTTTGGGAAGGATTAATACCTTGTTCATAATGAAGGTAGTGGTATCACTAAACTTACCGTAAAACACAGAACACTACACATTAATTACTCTCTAAACTTTTATAAGGGTTTTAAATAGTTAAATTCTACTATTTTAAAGATGATTGATTCGGGCAGTGGGGCAGTATATATTGGATTAAGGTATTTTTTGGCTAGTGCGGTCATCGTGAGGAATTGGCGAGAGTATGCCTATAAGGCAAGCAAATACTCCTGATGACAAGAGTGGCCATTAATGGTGTCCGCGATATTGCTACCATATCGCCATCGTCGTCAAATATGTGGCAAAAGACTCATCATATTACAAGAAATATTCATGGTAAAAACCACGATGTTAAAATGGGACAAACGAATATTGTCGTCCTCTCCCGATCGTGTATACTTTACACTATTCGTCTGTCGGACGATCTCGTCTCAGCATCGCGGCAGACGATTCGTCTGCCTACGTTGCGTGAAGACCAAGTCTCGCCGTCAAATCTAGGCAGATTTGTGATAAGTCTGTCAAATTCGACGTACCACTATAACTATTATGTAATTATTATTAGCCTTCGATGCTTGTATGTACGCATCATAGCTTTGTGGTTGCGTTCTGGGACTTGAGAAACACTATACAGAAGTGAGACAACCTGCATAAATTTTATTCATCAACCTCGCTCATATCATCTAGGATCCGAATACTTCAGGTCCAGAAGGTCCGGGGCGTGCAATAAATGAGAATGTGAGATATAGTTTTTACTTTGAAATTTAATATTAAATAATTTTTTTCTAAGGTTAAGAACGTATAATTCCTGAATTATGTTCTTATATGTATTTTAATGTTAGGCCTACTATATAAATATGCTATTTCTTTGATTGTTAAAAAAAATTTTTGCTAAAATTCCAGTTTGATCTAAAATTTTCAGAGCCTCAAATTAGTTCAAATTTAGGGAGTTATTCTGTTTGTTGTTATTCCTCTAGATTGCCTAAAACCGCGAATTTACAGTTGTAATTTATGAAAATTTCCCGGGGGAGGGACGAGACATCCATACTTATAACACAAGGTCTAGAAATGTATTTAGAACGACTCAGCATAGGTTGGCGGCTATGGATCGCCTTCACTGAAAGAAATTGGTGGCTGATCTAGATAAAAATTATGTAAATCTAGCTAAACTGAACCCCTAAATTTGTGACAGCGAAACAGTTTGGCTATTTTACCCAAATGCTTTTGGCTAAGTTTATTTAGGCATTTTAGGCAAATAAGTTTAAAAAGACTAGCCATCCTAATTCTGGAATAATATCAGATCATATTAGAGAATTAGGCAAATATAGTTAGTGATTGTAGTTGTAGTGTCCTGCACCATCACGCAGTACGTTTGGTAGTTTCAGCCAAACAGTTCGTCCATTCCATCATGTCTTGAGGAAGCGCCCAGCTCTATCTACCACCTCGTTTGGCAGTTTTAGCTAAACAGTTTGTCTACTTCATCACGCGTCCTTGGAAAGTGTTCCGCTCAATCGCCCAGCACATTTGGCAGTTTTAGACGAACAGTTTTTCTAGATCTACAAAGCTCTCCCAGAATATTGACCAACAATTCATTGTTTTAGCCAGACATTTGGGTAATGTTGTGAATCTTTAAATGTACTTTTCCAGAGTATATTGCTATTTAAGATAATCAATTTCACTAGCTTTGTGAGTCTTTATTAGCCCCTAAAAATATTCTCTGTTTTATCAGAATAATTTCTTATTAATTTATTATTTTTTGACAAATATTGAGGCTGTTGCAGATAAAACCGAGCAACTTCAACTAAACTGTTGGTACACTTTAACACTTCCGTAAATGTAGACTACACTACTTTGTTTTTATTTACCATTATTGTCTGATTTAGATTTCTAGTTTGTAAAATAATAATTTGTTACTGTTTGTTCTAGTATTATACCATGCAATACACATAACAAGGTCCATGATTTTGAAAACGATAAGAATTCAAAACTAATAATACATAACAGTTGCTAAATTTTATTATTAATTAATTAAAAATTGTTCAATTTTTACTGTTTGCAAAATCATGATTCTTTATGTTTATTGCATTGTTAAGTTCAAGAATAAACATGTACAAATAATTGTTTTACAACCTGGAAAGCTAAATCAAGCAATAGGGTTAAATAAAAACCAAGTAGTGAGTTTTACATGTACAGAAGTTTTAAAGAGAACCAACAGTTTTGTTGAAATAGTTAGCTTGAATATTTGACAAAAGTAATAAATAAGGCCTTACGGAAAAATCATTCTGATAAAACAGAGAAATAAGTTTGGGGGCTAATAAAGACTCTCAAGAGCTAATGAAATGCATTATCTTACATAGCAATATACTCTCGAAAAGTACATTTAATTATGAAAGCTATTTAAAGTTACTTTCAAAAGTAACACCAATGCAGATTTTTCATAAGTAGTAATGAATATGTTGAGACACCATAATAGTCAAATGTCCACCTGCTAGATTAGAGAATACTCAGAAATCGCATACTCAAAGTTGATTTGTAAACGCAATACTTTCTAACTGATACTTCAATGATAGTAAAATTCCCTAATCAAAATTCTTTCTCAAATAAAAATATTTTACATTGATTTTTTACATAATTGGTTGAATAAGAATCTGTATCAGTTTAGGGCAATGAATCAATTAGATTACTCAACAAAATAAAAAGATAAATATTATAAATATTTCAAGGTTACCATTTTATTATTTTTACAACAAAGCCTAATACAGTGACAGTTGATGTTCTCTAGTGCTAACATTTGCTTCACTAGGTTAAGTAATTAGGCCTAATAGAAGGTAAAATGAATTCGAAAACAGGTAGTGAGTAACAAACTCTATATTGTTACAAAAAAATTACAATTACTGATCATAAAAAAAAATTGTACCATACTACATTATTTTAAATCCACTCGAACGGTAACATGCTTCACAGCCATGAAAAGAATATTTTCTGTTTTAAAAAGAAGAGCCTTTCCTTCCACTACTGGATGACAGAATTCCCATAACCTCTGGACTCTGAAAATAAATCATAAATGGATTATTACTTTAATACATTTGAATACCTACTTGAATATAAAAACATTAATTTCTTTATGTTTATAATTGAACATGCATACATATTATAAATAACATTGTACATTACAGTTTTATAACTTAAAAATGTGATCATCGTAAAATTCGAAGGAAGAAACAAAATAAATGAAGAATTATCCATAATTGTGTGAATGCAGTTAACGTTCATTACATACGAATTCGCTATGCATCTCGAGGAGCTAATGCAGCAAGTATATAGTAGTTGGTGGTCATTGTGATTATTTTTACAATTGATAGGAAATGTATTTTTATAATGTATAAAAGCATCGTGATAAAAACTATGCATTTATATTTAAAAAAATGTTTACGGTTATTAAAGCTTACTGTAGTACAGTAATGTGTAAGGCTGGCTGTACCTGCAATTCAGGGATTGTAGTATTTTGCCATCTTCATCTTCAGAGTTTGTAACCGGAATCTCTATGAGAACTTCTTCATTGCAGTTAGTAGAGAGGACCTCCGAGTTGAATGAAACGTCAATCTGCAACTATATTATGACTGAATTATAATCTGAAAGGAATCAGCAAAAGAAGTTATTAAGATAACTGGCATGGTAAGACTTGAGCCTGAGAACCATTCTCCAAAACACAGTTTATCGTGTGTAAAAAAAGTAGACCAGCAAGATGATCCCACAGTGTCAAAGAACTTTAAAATATGAAAAGGTTATTAAGCAGTGTAATCATTCATATCCACAGAGTAGCAGTTAGGTTAGTTTGCTTGTACATTATCCTAGTTAGGTTCGGGGAGACTGGACAATGTGTACTACTGTCGCAATCTGAAAAAAACTAAGCCTTTTAAAGTAATTTTTTGGTTAAGTACTGGGTAGGCCAAGGTAAAAAATAAAATGTCTCTACCTTAAGGAATTTAAGGACAAAATAATAAAAAATTTCCGATTCTGTGCAATTAATGTAAAGTAGGCATGTAACTCCCAACCAACTAATTTAATTTAATATTCAATAGTTCAATAGCCAACAGCTTTATGTTGTGGCTGTGGGCCTGTGGCTGTCTGCTGTGATCAGTTCAGATGGGACGATTGTTCGATATTCATCGTTGAAGATGTCGCAACTATGACTGAGGACGTTGTGAACCCTATAAGCTATCCATTAAAAACAACCCATTCTCCCTTCTACCTCGCTAACAGTGTCCCCTTTGACCATGATAGGTGCAAACAAGACTGTAGTAAATGTTGTCCTACAGAAAAAAACAATTGATGAAATAATTGATTAAGATAAGAAATTAACATAAACCTTAATTACCCCTAAACAACATAGTAACTTAGATTGAGGTTAGTCGATGGCTTTTGAAAACTTAGTGACAACTAACAACATAAAGTTTAACACTTACCTTTAAAATCTATGGGAAATATCCTTTAAAGCCACAAGCTTTAAGAAGATCTGTGCAGTCTTCATCCATCAAAACAAAACTTAACAATAACGATAATCACAGACGACCGATAACGGGGACCGGACTCAGGCCAGACCAAGAGAGAGAGGACGCCACCCGCATGCTGGGGTGTGCGCGCACTCAGACAGGCATAGCTAGCAACTCTCCAGGCGATTCACAAGGTGGTGAGTCGCCACATTCGAAAACTTCACACAAGTGACTCCCTACTTTGATCGCAATGCGTTGCTAGATTAGACAAAACTTGTTGGCAGATTTATGTTGTGAAGTCTGGTGGAATACATATTTCCAAATATGTAAGTAGCTAAATTTGCAATAACATTTGACTAACTTAGTTAGAAGGAACGGTTAATTTTGACAAATGGCATTTCTCTGAGCTATTTAAACTCCTTTTACCTAATTCAAACCATTTTAATTGCAGGAATATTTAACTGCATTGTTAAATCGTGCGAACAGATTTAGCGAAAAAACTACTGCTGTTTTTGCAAAAGGGTTTTGTCGCATCAGACTTTAAGACCACAAGGGTTTGAAGAAGTCTGGTTGAATTGACTAAAAGGTTTTTAGCCAAAGTGTTTTGCTAAAATTTCAAACCAGATTTTTCTTAGTGTTCCCTCATTGGCGGGTGTTGCCATATTAAATAGAATTCCGGAGAGCATCAGATTAGAAAATTCGGAACCAAATTCAAATCTAAATTAAGACGCTTTTTAGTGTCGAACGTGTTCTACTCGGTGGGCGAGTTCATGGACCATTTTCGAAGGGAAACACCGGCTTGAGGCAAATCCGTTAAATCATGTGATCCGGCTGGTACCTAGTTTTATAAAGTTTAAAAACCTGTTGTGTTTTATTAAACTGTAATTGTTGACGCTTGCTATGCAAATTGTTAATTTGTCCTACAGCAATAAAGATTATTATTATTACTATTATTATTATTATTATTATTATTATTATTATTAGTATGATTAAATATGTAAAAATCACGAACAGACACACAGACGGAAAACGAAGCACTTTAGGACCTATGTTTATATGAACTTTTTTTTCTATTTTTATCTCTACTATCACATACTAAAATATTTTACCATAATTTCCGGACACCCTGTATAATGAAATTCAAATGTAAAGCAAGGATGTGGTGTACTGCGGCAGTTAGGAGGGCTGGAGGGCCCTGCAGAAGGCCCCGTGTAATCATGACGTCACAGACATGTTGAGTGCTGTAAGTTTACTTACTTCTGAAATGATCCTTCAAGTGGCCTAAGCCCCACACGTCTAGGAGATAAGGCAGTATATTCATCGGCCACTTTTAAAACAATGAGGACACAAGGGACACACAGCCAGCAAAGCAGCATAACACTGGCTGACGCAATCATACAATCATATGCACCGCGCCGGTCAGCCACACGCAACATTACGCTGCTGTAATGTTGTTCCACCCTTATGCCTGCCGCTTGGCACACACCCTGCTGCAGTAGGAATCACCATTACAATAACAGAGACGTGCGTCCCTTCATTAGTAATGTTGTTACAACATATAAGGTAGTTAATCCATGATAAAGACATTACAGTAGTAGCTTCCCGAATAATGGTGCAACGTCCTGCTAAATATTATCGGGTACGCATGTTCCAAACGTACACATGGTATTCCATCCAGATTTAAGGGTATACCGTCTTTATACTGTCTGTACGGTTTTACAATTACGGCAGGGCAAAACTTTTTTCTCAGTGCATGCAGAATATACAGGGAATGCCCGTTTACATGGAATTTAAAATAAGTGTTGAGGATTTTTTACAAATTATAAGGCAGGTTTTTTATTCCTGACACAAATCATTCAATATGGACATTCGAATAAGAACGAGATCAAACTTTAATTTTGGTAAAGATGCGGCTCTCCCAAAAGCAAGAGAAGTTAATGAGCGATTTCAAGATCGGAGGATTCAAAGAACGTCTGATAAAACCACGGTGCCACGGTGGACGTATATCAAGTGTACTACCGCGCCAATCCCTCACTTCCCCTTCGGCAAAGGTCGGGCGCGTGACGTCAGCTTGGAGGTATAGTACGACGGCTTAATAGTCCAGGAGTTGAGGGGGGTTGAGCATGCACGAAAGGGTGACGCTATATTTTTGTTGATTATCGTAATATGGATCGAAGTGATGAAAATTACGAATGTCGCCCATTTCCAAAGTGGTCGATAACATGGGAGGAGGGGGGCAAATGTGTTGGGGGACGCTATGCGTTAAACCGCAGATATCTTGAAAACGGCAAAAGAGAACATCGGTCAAAACGTCTTTTTAATCTAAAAAATATCGCCAAAATAATGACTAGTTCATATTAGTTGTGTTTTTCAAAACACAACATTAAGAGGGACGAAAAAATGTTTTTCTTAAAAGAAAATGTAAAATCGCGTCACACGTTTTCAATATATCCAATAATTATAGCAACTAATCCTGACAAAAATTATTAACCTAGAGAATGAGTGATGATATTTCAAATTTTCTTACTGGAAACCCACTTTTTCTTGGAGGAAACCCCCTTTTTCTTAGAGGAAAACCCCCTTATTTCATCCCTTTTAATCTGATATGAAACAAGGGTAACTATCCCAATTGAAATTTTAAAGTTAGGGTCGGGGGTGAAAAGGGGGTTGGAGAGTGTGTAAAGTTTTATCATGAAAAATATATGCCCCAATGGTGATAGTTATTTCCTTCAATTTGCATACCAGAATCTCTTACTTTTTCTATAAATAAAGCTCTAACAAAAGTTGCAATGGTGAAAACACGCTTTCTTTGAAGTTTTAATTAAAGTATTGTCTCAAGAAGACATGAAGCGATTTTAATCTATCTTTCACCAAAACTTTTCTTTTTTTATGCCACAAAGAAGTGTTGCCATTTTTAATTTTAAGTTAGGGGTTTGGGTAAAGAGGGGGTTGTTGGGGAATGAAAGTGTCATGTGAAATATACTTGCCCCTGCGTTGGTAGACGTTTCCAGCAAACAGAAAACTAAAATTTATTTTAGTTTTTGAATAAATTAAGAGGCAAGTTTTGAAAATAAAACAACCTGCATTACTAAGCGAGACAGACAGCGCCGGATAGTCAGGGGAGGCAAAGCCGACTTTGGCGCCCGCTTTTCCCAATATTAAAAAAATATCCTCAGTTGTGATGGATCTTCATTCAAATGATACACAATTTACAACTGATATGTGTTAAAGATAACTAATAGCAGTTTATGATAGCTATCATATAATCAGACTCCGAGATTCACTTAGAGCGTTCCACATAACTGTGAGTTTGGGGTAAATGAATTAGACCTAGTAAGCCTTTAAAAATCTGAAGAAAACATGTAAAAAATAAGGAAAACGTATATTTATTATTATAAAAAATATGTGTTTAACGTAAAAAATCAAGAAGAGCCCCTGTTTACGAGAGGTTATACGTGATTTTCGCAAGGTTTAACATCGCGCGGTTTAAGTATCCAGGGCTTGTAACAGTTCTTGAGGTTGAAAAAAATAAAAAAATAACTAAAATAAAAAAATAACCAAAAAATAACCTTTTGTAAACAAAAAATTTTGCTAAAAATTAAAAAACCGGCGTTATATTGGGGATAACACATTCTTAACCCTGGTAAAAAAGAAAATCTCGACAGACTAATCACAAATCAGCCTAGATTTTACGGCGAGACTTGGTTTTCATGCAACAAGACTTGGTTTTCACACAATGTAGGATGACGAGATTCGTCTGCCACGATGCTGCTACGAGATCGTCTGACAGACGAATAGTGTGAACAGGGCTTGTAGCAGTTCTTGAGGTTGAAAAAAAATAAAAAAATAACCAAAATCCCCAAAAAAATAACAAAAATAACCAAATTCCAAAAAAATAACAAAAAATAACCAAAAGCAAAAAAATAACAAAAAAAATAACCTGTTACAAGCCCTGAGTATCCTAACATTAGAGTATTTCCAACATAAGATAAAACATTAAAATTATTTATCAAATGAAAAGAAGATATTTTCATTTTAAAAATGTAATTTAATCTTTTTTGCGCCTTTACGCATAAACTTGTACCGACTTGAACAATAACAGTTGACCCAATAGATTAATGATTAAAAATCGAGGTTAGAACGTTTTACATTAATAAATAAATGGTATCAGGAAAGTGTAAAATACTTTCCGCCGTAAAGCCAGGTAAAACAAGGAAATATATACAATAAAATAAAACAAATTTACAATTAAATGCAAACAAAGTTTGATAAAAATCGGTTTTTAAAAAAGGGAGATGACGTTTAAATATCTTCCACAAGAAAAACATTTAACAACGTACTCTGGTTACCACCTAACGTAAATATCAATTTTCTCCACAACCAGGTACCGTAGACTAATCATTCTAAATACTGAATTAATTCAGCACGCGTGTGTGCGTGTGCGTGCGTGCGTGTGTGTGCGTGCGTGTGCGTGCGTGCGTGTGCGTGTGTGTGTGTGTGTGTGTGTGTGTGTGTGTGTGTGTGTGTGTGTGTGTGTGTGTGTGTGTGTGCGCGCGCGCGCGCGCGTGCGTACGTGCGTGCGTGCGTAACTATATATGTAAACAGAACTAGAGACGACACCAATGGTCCGGTTTTCATGAAATTTGGCAAATAATTATATCAAACTGTGATATCTCTAGGTGTTTTTTCATCGTTTTGAATTTTTGATCTCTTAGGGTTCACTGTCTGAGAAAAATACAACTTGTATTACCTTGCTTGACAAAAATCCAAATTTCTCAAATACGGCTGTAACAATTTTGAAGGATTGTTTACACTTAAATCTCCATAGCTTCTTAACCTGAATTTATACAGACATGTGGGTGGTATGATTTTGATTGTCATCTTAAACAATAAAAACCATTAACGTTGAAGGCTTGAAAAAAATAATTCGGAATTCTGAATTATTACTCTCCGTCTAATGATTGCGGAGATAATTTATATTTTCACTAGGCGGTAAACCCAGCACGTTGTCTAATGTTGGCAAATATTTAAAAACCAATATCTCCGTTAATTACTAACCGATGTTGATGAAAATTAGTATGTATTTGTGAAATAATTGTGACTCCACACACTTAAGCCCGCCCGCAGTATTGTTGATAACAGTACTGTGAACAGCGACCACAGAGTACAAATAGACGGAGCATGCCTGTCTTACTTGCATTACAGCGAATGAAGTCTGGGCCGCCATCTTGTCTAGGTATAGAAACATAAAACATCGTTTAGAACCGCGTAATCTGTCGGTGCTCACGTTTCAAATAACTCGTAGTTTATACCATTTAGTGTTGAAACTAAAGGTTGAAATTTTGCATGTGATGAGTCCTTTAGTTTTGAACGGTAATAGTTCAATTATACTTTTAATATATTTTTTTCTAATTTAGAAAACGAAAAAAGTCATAAGTTTTTGTTCAACTTTAAAATTTGACACGAAAAAGTGGTCGGCTGCTACTTTTTTATTTTTTGGGTAAGGTAAAATAAAAAATTGTTGCTAAAGAGTTAAATTTGTATAGTCTTTTGTTTAGATAGCTGCCGTAGTTTTGGCTGATAACTTAGATTTTGTGAGAGAGTTTATCCGTGCGGCACGGCGCCTGCATAGAAACAAAGTCAATCCAAAATTGCTATTTACAAAAATATGGTCGACTACAAAAATACAAATGTGTTATCAAATTACAGGTCTGAATCTCACAATTACTATGATACCAATTAAAAATGGTTTAGAGGCAGTTTACACATCATAGGGACGTTACAGGTGCATTCCGTGGTGGCAGCTTCTCTCAAAAAATGTCATGACAAGCTTCTAGGTTATCAGTGTTTACGATGTGTAGACTGCTGTAAACCATTTATATTTGGTACTATAGTAATTCTGCGATTTAGACCTTTAATTTTAACATATTTGTAATTTTTACGTTGTTTGTTTTTTCCATGCAGAGGGTCTAAGAAGCAAATTTATGGCTTCAAGTCGCGCCTCGTATGCTCCGTCTATTTGTACTATGTGGTCGCTGATTGTCAACAAATGAAACCAATGAGTAGAGGAATGAGTATTCATGAGTATGAAACCAGGGCTACTAAGGTAAGTAGCGTTGGTATTATACATTTTAAAATGGATTAATATGTATCACACCAACGCTACTTTAAAAATATATTTGAAAAGAGAAAGATAGGGTGAATATTATATTTGTCCATCGTGCGTGCGGAGAAGTCAATCGGGCGTGTTCCAAGCTCCGCAACTGGGCGTTTGCGTTGGCATTCTGCGCTCCGCGGTTGGAAAAACATCGTTTTTTTACAAACCAGTGGAAGTGTTTTCCTGGCTGCGCTGTGCGCGACTAACCGCCAACTGCGCTGCGCGGTTTACGCTGCGCAATTTAATCGCAAAGCATCTATGTGGTGTGATCAGCGCATCTGTGTGTTGTGATCAGCGTATCTGGGTGTTGTTATAGGCGTATCTGTGTGGTGTGATGAGCGTATCTGTGTGGTGTGATAATCGTATCTGTAGGCTATGGTGTGATGAGCGTATCTGTGTGGTGTGGAGCGTATCTGTGTGGTGTGATGAGCGTATCTGTGTGGTGTGATGGGCGTATCTGTGTGGTGTGATGGGCATATCTGTGTGGTGTGATGAGCGTATCTGTGTGGTGTGGAGCGGATCTGTGTGGTGTGATGGGCATACAGTATCTGTGTGGTGTGATGAGCGTATCTGTGTGGTGTGATGAGCGTATCTGTGTGGTGTGGAGCGTATCTGTGTGGTGTGATGAGCGTATCTGTGTGGTGTGATGGGCGTATCTGTGTGGTGTGATGGGCATATCTGTGTGGTGTGATGAGCGTATCTGTGTGGTGTGATGGGCGTATCTGTGTGGTGTGATGGGCATACAGTATCTGTGTGGTGTGATGAGCGTATCTGTGTGGTGTGATGGGCATATCTGTGTGGTGTGATGAGCGTATCTGTGTGGTGTGATGGGCGTATCTGTGTGGTGTGATGGGCATACAGTATCTGTGTGGTGTGATGAGCGTATCTGTGTGGTGTGATGGGCATATCTGTGTGGTGTGATGAGCGTATCTGTGTGGTTTGATGGGCGTATCTGTGTGGTGTGATGGGCATACAGTATCTGTGTGGTGTGATGAGCGTATCTGTGTGGTGTGATGGGCATATCTGTGTGGTGTGATGGGCATACAGTATCTGTGTGGTGTGATGAGCGTATCTGTGTGGTGTGATTAGCGTATCTGTGTGGTGTGGAGCGTATCTGTGTGGTGTGATGAGCGTATCTGTGTGGTGTGATGAGCGTATCTGTGTGGTGTGGAGCGTATCTGTGTGTTGTGATGAGCGTATCTGTGTGGTGTGATGGGCTATCTGTGTGGTGTGATGGGCATATCTGTGTGGTGTGATGAGCGTATCTGTGTGGTGTGATGAGCGTATCTGTGTGGTGTGATGGGCGTATCTGTGTGGTGTGATGAGCGTATCTGTGTGATGTGATGAGCGCATCGCTCGTTGTAAACGGTACTGGTCGCAAGGGAGTCGGCAGAATCAAAGAGTGAATCGTCGACTAAAGGCATTGTGATATGTGGTCGGGGGACTATTGTTCCCGCTAATCAGTCTGTTTCTCAGTCAATTATTTCCCAAGGGTCACTAGTCGTTGCTTCGCTTCTCCTCGCTCGGTGCGCTCTCGCGGCACCTCCCCCACATCCCCCTCATAATCCTCACCGATTGTTCTTTGTGCCGAGAATTTAAGAATCGTCCCCTCTTTACGAGCTGGGATTGATTCGTGATTTCGCTCTTAATCGAAGAGGGCGTTTTCCCTAAATCACCTCGGGTCTACATTCTCTTTATCGGTTCTCTGTGTAAACTGTTACTGATGATTAAAATTGAAAATTTATGTTATTTCTCGATTGATGTAAATCATCAGTAATTTGATTGTCGGTTAAATTTTGTCAATCAATTTCGAAAGACATATAGAGCGGAATGTTGAAAGATTGTATCTCATTTATTATTAAACACACAAATGAAGATGTTGTAGGACTATATACTGAGTTATTTAGTTAAATAAATACATTCGGTAGTTTACAAGAGAATTTAAACTATACTAAAATCTGAGGGATTAGACTGAATAACAATAACCGATTAAAACCAAAACCGACATTCAATTATAACGTTGTTGAGAACGAATAAACAATCTTTTAAATGTCTAAATTTATAGCAATTTCTCTTCTAGTCAACGAGATTCCGCTGTTTTTCGTCTTAGGTTTAGAAATACTTTAAAAAATTGTTATTCCTTAAAACACATCGGGAAAATAACATTATTTAATACGTATAACAGGATTAAAACGGGATATGTTTTAATACTAAAAACGAAATTAACATTCACGACCACAGTGGTTTAGTTGTAACCGAAGTTAGTAACAAGACGTAGGAAAAATTAGCTCGTGTCAGGGTAGACCAATGAGCGGCGGGGGCGGGGCCGGGGGCGGGCCGGGGGCGGACCGTGGGGCGGCGCGGCGACGGCGATGTAGCGGCAGTACAGTAGCGACCGCGGCCACAGCACCGACCATGTACTCGCTGTGGTTCCTCCGCGACACGCCGGACGTGCTGATCGTCGTCGGCTCCGGCAGATCCGTCCACCAGTTCGCCGGCCACCGCACCCTCCTGGCCTCCCACAGCGGCTACCTCAAGTCCCAGCTGACCCCCGACACCCACCAGGTCACCGTGCCCAACGTCGCGCCCGAGGTCTTCGCCCCGCTACTGACGTTCATGTATACCGGCTACCTGGATCTGACTCCGGACAACATCTACGCCGTGCTGCTCGCCACGCATCTCCTGCACATGCCCCGGGCCTCGGACCTCTGCCGCGCCTACCTGGTGCAGAGCCAGCAGCCGCAGCCCCCCACGCTCGTCAAGCCCGTGCCCAGTAGGAAGCCGTTCCCCTCGCTGCTGCCCGCCGCGCCCTCGGGACTCTACTGGGCGCCGCCGACCTTCCTGCCCGAGGCTCCGTTCAAACCTGTGTTCTCCGCGGCCCCGGCTCCCGCCGACCCGGAGGCCGCCTCGTCCACCGCCCGCGAGTCGCCCCCGGCCGTGCCGTCCACCTCGGGTGAGCGTCCGCCCCCTCCGTCCCCCCCGCCGTCCAGTCTCTCCCCCTGCCCGTCTCAGAACTCGGACGCCTCCGACAGAGTCACGGTGACGGTGTCCCCGGGAAAGTCCGCCTCCAAGAACAACGGCAAAGTGATCGTGGATGTGGCCTGCTGCGACGGCCCCGTCAGGTTCCACAGGGTTCTGAACCGCAACTACCCCAGGCCCGACGGCTCGGCCGACAGCGAAAAGGACGGCAGAGTGTACACCTGCCGGTTCTGCGACCACACCTTCAAGAGCCACTACTGCTACCAGAAGCACGCCCGAAGACATCTGAACCCCGTACCGGTTAAGACCGGCAAGCCCAAGCCGGCCAAGCGGGAGGTGCGACTCCTGGACATGAACGTGCAATACTACCCGTGCAAGACCTGCGGGTCCAAGTTCCCCAGCTACTACTTTGTCCATAAGCACCGCAAGATGTGCCACCCCCAGGAGGAGAATTCGACGACGACGAGCCGCGCCTCCTCGGTGGCGGGACCTTCGGACGCCGCGGACATCTCGGTCTCCGTCTGACCCCACGTGGCCTCGGACACCGCCCCGTCGGCCGCTCCACCCGACAACAGCGACTCCGAGGCGTCTGAGCTAACGGTCTGAGATCCTCCCCCCGTCACTACTTCACTTCCACCCAGGTTTACAGTGAAGTGTTAGAACTGATTTCTTCAAGTCTATACGTGTTTCTTACCCTTTACCTAGACGGAATATTATGAACTTTCTCAATGTTGTCATGTTTAGAAGTGTTACGAAATAAAAGTTATTAAATAAAATATATGTTTTGGTTTTCTTGCTTTACGCACTTCCGTACCGGTAAGTTTGCCATGTTTTATTACCAACTATAGAAAATATGCATGGCATTAAAGCGACTAATGATTTAATAAGTGGGCTGAGAAGGACAATTCATGCCTTATACCTCTCAGCATTTTAATTCGATATTTTATGAGAGCCAAATTTTGGATTGATAACTGTATTACATGCTCCATAACATGTGCGAATATTTTACTAATCCAACAACATTCCGCATCCAATATAATTCTTAATTAATTTCTATTTCAATCAAATAGACATAAACATATTCGTTAGATTTCGCCAAAAAATACTACTGACTAGTTGGCGATTTCAAATCACCTACATTAGCGAATGAACGTTTAAATGTATAAATAAATCTAAGAACATGAAGTAAACAATTAACATAAAATACAATTTTACAATGGAAAAGAATTCAGTGGGTTGATTGAATAGAGTTGATATAGTTTGCGTAGAGGTACAAAGCAAACTAAACGAACAAAACAATGGTGCACGAAAGGACACAAGTGATGTTAAGAGTATTTTATGCTGACATTAACGTTTTTGATTGAATTGATAAGTCGGTAAAAATATACTAAAATGTCTTAGTCTTATTACACTAAGTACCCTAATAACTTATCAAATAAGTTAAGATTCCAAATATTTTAATCCCCCCCTTAAAAGATATATTTTGGAATATTATATGTTTTAATCTTCACAGCTGATGGTAAATAAAAGAGAAGTTTTATACTTAACTAAAAAGGGCTTTATTAAAAAAAATCTTCAAGTTCTGTTATAATTTTGAATCGTAGAGTGCATACTTTTAAATTAAATATTTTGTTAAAAAATATGCATATAAAAAAATATATTATTTAAAAAAAAGTCTTACAACCCCAAAATCATATTTACACCAAAACTGCAGTTAAATATGTGGCTATATAAATATGTACTTTGTAAGTACATGTTTAAGTGCAGTAGGGGTGTAAGTATAGTGTTGCAAGACGTATTTAAGGATGTTTCGTTATTATAAAATTGTGAAAACATGAATAAATCAATCAAAAGTGTATTAAAAATATATATTCCAGCACAATTATGCATTGAGGTGTACTGAAGGTCGGGTATTTGTGATTATTGGATATCTTGTCAAGTAAGTTTTCGACCTCGGGCTTCCTCGGGTTTCCACAGGACGCGCAACTTTATGGCACTTTTTTAAAATTTCAACATATAAATAAAAAACTATGCATCATACAGAAATTTATCAAATTACAAATTTAAGGAAGACTGAATTCCCTACAATTTGAGAGCTTTGGCAGCTCTGTAGCTTTGATGGATCAGGAGATATGGTCATTCAGGGGTAAAAGACATTCTTTCCATAGGTCCATTTGATTAACATTAGATTTAAAAAATTTCTGAGGCCACTAGGGCGAGCACTAAGTAGTTCTAAAGTTATAATTTTATAATTTTATGGGAAAACATCTTGACAGTATGTGCTTACATTTTGGAGATGTAAATCATGAAGAAGATGATGTTCTTGTTGGAGGGAAGTAGTTCCCGAAAATAACTGAATATAACGAAAGCACATGTAAAAAATATGCAAAAATCAGGGAAATTTAAAAAAAAAGATCGGGAAATGTCACGGATTTATAATACACAACAAATGATATGAGCTGATTGATATATTGCATAATGAACACAACTGATGCATTACTTGTATTTACTTCCCCCATTATGTTATTTTTTTACTTGTATACGGTACAGCCCCAACCCCCAGAGCTAATAGTACAAAGACACTTCTTTCAGAAAATCATTTTAAATTATTAAGAATAAAATAAATTTAATTTCTTTGTGTGCAGTCAGTAGCTAATGTACCAAACTAGATAGTTTTTGTGCTCTCATAAATTTGAACTAAAAATTAATTGATCCATACTCAGCCATTCTTGCTTGCTTAAGTGTACAGCAGAGCCCCGCTCTCCACTATACAATATTTATATACTGAGATAGCATAAAATGTATATTGTGATATAGCATTATATAAATAGCAAAAAAAGTGAGAAGAACTAGTTCTAAATGATTGGGTATAAATTCCCTTAAAACTACCAATTATGGAACAGGTTCCCTAAATGCATTGCAAGTATTTAGATTAATAAAAAAATACAGAATATCTATTATTCATGATATTACATAAATATTAGTCCGGCAGACTTGATTTGTACTGGGACTTGTCAGATTAAGTCAATATAATTATTGATATGTGATGTTTAGGGTATGTAGACATTAAAACTACCGGGTACTTTTTTGGTACCCAAGGGTAACAGCCGCCTTAGAAAATGGAAGAAAACTTAAATTTTGTTGTGAGCTTTTACTTTAAATTAATGAAGTCAAAATGCATGTGATATAGAGCAATATAAATTGCTTTAAATTGCTCAGAATAAAATACCCTACAAGATAATATCTTGTTTTCAACATATATTTTGGGATTTAGTTCAATATTTATTTAAAAAAATTAATAATTTAGAAGTAAGTTTTGAGTGAGGAAAGGGATAGACTTTCAGCTAGCTTACCTGAGAAATAATGTTCATGGTAGCAGCACATAGAAACACAAAAGGAGACACATTTAACACTAATATTTCGTCCTTCTGGAGGACTTCTTCAGAGTGAAGAGAAAAATTTTTTCTCTTCACTCTGAAGAAGTCCTCCAGAAGGACGAAATATTAGTGTTAAATGTGTCTCCTTTTGTGTTTCTATGTGCTGCTACCATGAACATTATTTCTCAGGTAAGCTAGCTGAAAGTCTATCCCTTTCCTCACTCAAAACCTACTAAGCCCTTGGCTCTTCCTTAGAAAAACTAATTTAGAAGTAAGTTATAGAACTATCCCATTTATTTCAACTTTGCGCCAAAATTAATAACAAAAAACCGTAACACTCATTAAAACATTGAAATTCACATCTATTTTAGTTGTTGTTGGTCTGAGGATAACCTGAAAACAAAGCTTTGAAAAATAACTTATAAAATTTGTTTAATGAAAAAGATGGATAATATGCAGTATATTACAATAATGTATAACATATTTATTGAAGATGTCCAGTTGTTTTTCCCGATAGTTTTTATATTAAAATGTTTTTTAAATTACTGGCTTTTATTTGAGCCAAAAGTCATTTGAAAATGAAACATTTAAAGCAAGTAAAAGACCTCATCCCTACAATATTTCAAATTTTTCCAAAAAAATAACTAAAGATTTTTATTTTGAGTAATTTTGATGTTATTTGTCTTAGTATAATTTAATATATTAAAAGATTATGGTTTATCCAGATTTTCCTGAATCAAAGAACGCCTACAGTTCTAATAAAGTTATGTTAAATTTTATGGTTCAGGATTATTCAAGGAATCACTTTTTTAATATAAATTATTTTGATACTGTATAATATTTTTATGCATTGACGTGATATATTATGATAAAAAAAAACTGTCTATCTGTCTATCTAAATAGTACAACAACACTCAGTGCCTTTTTGGCTTTTATTTCATATATAGACCGTCCAGATTAAACAAGTTTGAGGCAATTTATAGTCCTTAAACTTAAAAAACTTAAAATTTCTCTGAAATTTGTTCTTTTTAATTTAACATATATGTCTTGAGTTATATTCTTGTGATGTTACATGTTTTGCTATGAGAACACTCAGTAAACTATTGCCTTTTAATTGAGACACTGATAATTTAAATCAAACGAGGTTGAGGCGTGTTTCGAACTCTAAACAACAAAGATTTTGGTTTATCCAAGATTTTCCTGAATCAAAAAACGTCTGCAGTTCTTATAAAGTTATGTTAAATTTTATGGTTCAGGATTATTCAAGGAATCACTAGCTTAAATTTAACCATCAATTGTTGAAATCGAATGTAGCTTTAATTTCAACTATCAATTGTTGAAATTGAACGTGGCTTTAATTTAAAATGTCAATTGTTGAAATCGAACGAGTCTCAAGCCTCTAACCAGCAAAAAATAAAGATTTTTAAAATAAATTTCTTTGATTAAAGATCTATGTTTCGAGATATAGGCTAAGTAAGTGATGTTGTATAATTGTGTATGGGAACACTCTGTGTCTGTGAGCTACTGGCATTCATTTGCGCTATTAGTTATTTGAGTTTGAGAAGTTTAAGGCAGATTATAAACATAAAAAAAGTTATTCATAAATAACTGAAATAAAAAAAAATAAAATTCAAATTTAAAATAATAAAAATAAAAATTATAAAAATAAAATGGTAAAAACTTAAATAAAATTTATTAATGAATAAGTTATGTTTCTCTTTAGTTAAAGATCTATATCCCAAGTACCAAGTTTGTTATAGGTATAATATTTGCCTTTAAATACTCAGTGGATTGCTGTCTTACATTTGAGATATTATTTATTTGAATCTGATGAGTTTGGGGTGGCATAATCAATCTAATTTAATACTTTCATTTCTTAACAATATTATGTTGAATGGAGGACATTAACACAACTCAAACTGATCATATTTAAAGTTATAATGGCTCAAATGAGAGCCAATAGTTCACTAGGTGATCCTAAAATAAAATTAATAACAGAGATCACTTAAAACTGGAGATATAGATCCTTAATTGAATTCAAATCTTGGAAAATGAATCATTTTACCTTGGATTAGAGGTTCATAATCCAACCCAAATTCATTAGATTCAATTGTAAATAATATATCAAACAAAGCTAGTGATTCACCGAATATTGAAAGACAAAAATGATGATATAACAAACCTGGTATTTGAAATATACAGTAGATCTTCAATTAGAGCAAAACTTCATAGCTAAATGATTTAATTTTGTTGCTTATCTTTTAACTCACCCAGAACTCCTCATATTCAAATAATAAATAGGTTAATTGGACAGAAGTAACTCAATGAGTATTCTCAAAACAATATATACAACATCGCTTACGTATAACTCAATACAAATATGCAGGGATTTATCCTGAATGTTTAGTTTCTGGTCATAGAAGTAAACTATTTATGTCAGTTAAGTTTACTGGCAAGCTTGTAATTGATGGACACACATGACCTCAACTAACAAACAATGTTGTTATCCTTTAAATCAAAGGACTGTACAGTAAGACTTGATCTGGGATTTCGTGTGTGCGTTTTTTGCTGTTTAGTATTAGGACTGTTTTCGGGAGTGAACGTTGCGAGTAATTGTAAGTTGTATGTGTATAAATTTACTTTGAGAAAAATGTTTTCTAAAATATGTGAAAAACGCAAACACACATTTGTGTAAATGGAACAAAAGCTCAGCTTACAAAATTTTGAATAACAAAAGAAAATAACAGATTTCTTTTAATATACATAGGATATGATTCATGTAAAACGTGTAAATTAATCTGATGAAATAAAATCTTAATGTGTTTTTACACAATGAGTGTACGTAATGAGTTTTTCTGTTCACTTTATATCCTCAGTACTATATCGGTAAAAAACGTACCTATCTACAAGTGATGCAATATGACAGTTCAACATATAGGTGTCAAAATTTTTCTTTGGCAATTAAACTCTGTAAACATGTTTAAATAACGTGTTTTGTTGATTTTTAAACATAGGTAATGAATTTTATAGGGTTATTTTACATTTGATAGTACATCTGGATAGTTCGGCCATTTTGTAGTCCGGCCGGTGGTCTGGTCCCGAGGTGGCCGAACTAGAGGGCGTCTACTGTATGTTTTTTTTTTTTTGTACAAATTACATTGAAACGGGACAATGGGTGTTCCGAGACAGTTTGTCGGGACAACGGGACATGTCGCTAAAAACCGGGAATTCAGGTCACCTGAACTATACCTATGTCAAACTTTGTAACTCGAAGGAAAATCGTATTCCCAAGGTATTTTGAGTTAGCGAGAGTCGACTGTAATGTCTATTACTGTTTTTAATTAAATTCTGAGCAGATATATTTGAAAAAATGCCCAAGTCATTGGTATCCAATGTACTTCTATTAAAAACATACCCACTAAAACTATACCTTTATTTATTTTCATTCTTTATTTCTTTATTTTGATCATACAAAACCAATACATATGTGTTACCTATACATTATGTTATATATACCCATAAAATAATGTCATATTAATATTACGTGATTTGAATATATTTTTCTGATACTGTTTAATCAGTGATGGCAAATCAGCGAAAAAATCCAATTAACATCATGAATTCACCATCACCAACAAATAACTAATGATGTTCCTTACAGTTTACCATCTTTAATTTGACACAACTAAAAATGTAATAAATGGTTATTTGGATTAAAAGATAAAATTACTTGTCGTTTAAAAGACAATCATTGTATATCACCAAGTTCTGTGCCATGTTCCCCGCTCATCGCAGTGCGGTTTGACCTTTGTGCCACAACAGTTTCTGGTCTAGGCAAAGAAATTTATGTTGGATGAGACCCCTTTGGAAAACTATTAATTTTGCAGTTAGTTATGTAATTTTATAGTTAATTTGTATCGCACATTGCAACCTAAAACCATTATTTGGGTTATAAACTTAACTAAGCCTAATGTATAGTTTTCTGCCTATACAATAATTGTACGAAAAAAACCAACCATTCAAGGTTAGAACCAAAAGTGACAATTTTCAAGGCTGATTTGTCGTATTTAAGTGGTAAAAACATACATTTGTCGAACACCCTCAACATTCACGTTTGTCCTGAGGGCTATGCTTTTGAGAACTTGAAGCAATGCAACCTTAATATAACAGAAGAATTATTAAATTAATAATAATAGCCCAAAGTTATTACCCTACGAGTGCCTGCGAGAGCAAAAAATTATGTTAGTTTTTAGAAAATTCAGTTTCAATATTTTTTTATTATTTCAAAGATTTTTTTGTACAACTGACATATGAAGAATCATAAAACGTGCAAGGTAACACATTACTTTAATATATTTTTAATAATACAGTGTCTTTTGTAAAAAAAAACACACAAATTTTGGTCAAACCCATGAGAAGCGTTAAATATGTGTTAAAAATCAGGAGTGAGTTTTTATTAATACTTTTTGCTATAAATAGGTTTAGTTTAGGGGCAATATTGTGTGACACCTCAATAAGTCTTTATTTTACTTGGTTTATATGTAAAAAAATATGAAAATGCAGAGTTAAAAAAAATACACAACAATATATAATTTGTTTAACTCCAAGCAACCGTTCCTGTTGTGTGAAAGATCTTTATCTTTCAATTAAGACATCCTTTAGGTATGTGAACACATTTTTAAAATGCCAAAATATTCATTTTTCAATTTTTCATGACCAAAATAAAAAATTCATGGTCGGTCTGGACTTCAACCTTAATATATATGACCTTGATGTGACCTTGATATTATAGAAAGGACTGTTCTTTCCATATTTGAAGAAAATCAGACCACGTAGTGTACTTGACCAGTCAAGCTTCAAAGTTGCGAATTTCGCTCTCCCAGGGCGGGACCCCAAACCCAGGGACAGACATATTTTGCCATTGTGAATTGTCCACAAAGTATTAAAAATTATAAAATGTACTATTTTTGCAAGCTACTACTACTTTTGCTGTCAATCAGCTGTTTCCACTCAATCTGCTGTTTCCACTCAATGAGCTATTTATTACTAATCGGCTGTTTTCATGGTTTTCATTTTTATGCAACCAAAACCAAATGTTCTAATTCGACAATATTGTCACTTAACAAACAATACAGCTTATCTGACAAAACCCAAACTTTTCAGGAGAGAAGAAAAACCGTTTTGGCAATACAGCCTATCTGCGGTAGATAGGCGGTATTGTAAGAAATAAAGTCAAATATTGTCAAATTATAACATTGCGTCTACCAACGCTATTCTTAGGAATCTCGGTGAACTACAGCCGCCATTACATGTACAATAACACTGTGGTTGCTAGGATGCCAAAAACCCTACTCTGATTAATAAAAACTTTACAGGGGAGAAGAAAAACTGGTTTGGCAAATACAGCCTATCTACGGTTGATAGGCGGTATTGTAAGAAATAAAGTCAAATATTGTCAAATTAGAACATTGCCTATACCAACGCTATCCCTCGGATTTTCAGTAAACTACGGCCACCATTACGTGCAGAATAACACTGCGGTTGCTAGGATAACAATAACTCAATTTCCCAAATTTTGTCAGATAGGTGGTATTGTTTGTTAAGTGACGATATTTGACTTTATTTCTTACAATACCGCCTATCTACCGCAGATAGGCTGTATTGCTAAAACGGTTTTTCTTCTCTCCTGAAAAGTTTTGGTTTAGTCAGATAGGCTGTATTGTTTGTTAAGTGACGATTTGTAAAATAAAAACCAATCATTAAAAACATATTTTATGAAGAAAATATCACATGACGTGTAGTATTTTTGTAGTCAGGAGAAAAATATCTCTCCAATGAACAATAAAGTTTTACACGTTGGCTTTTAAAATTCTGGACTTGAGCATTGTTCTCAGAAAACCATACATGGTATCACATTTTCAATTAAATATTTAGATTCTATGTAAAATTTAATGTAAATTTGACTCCACTTACAGTCTTGAACCTTGAAAAATAAGAGAGTTATGGGCAACTTTAGTTTTTGGGTAAAATGGTTTTTTGAGCATAGCAAACGAGTTTGGTAGAACATTTTTAATTGCTCACCACCATTTTACTTGTGTTATTATTACACATTTACTTTGCTACTGTAATTTAACCTTTCTTGTATCTTTAGAAGATCCCATTGGTGTGCACAAAAAAATAAACATACTGAATATATATTGGAAACTACATGTTTAGCTGAGGAAGTATAGATCCACTTATGTTCCACAAACATAATACAAGGCATTTTTTTGGTGATTTTTAAAGTCGAGTCAAGTCGAATTTTAAAAAATACTCGTGAGTTTCGAGCTTTTTTTGAGTCGGGTATTTTGAATGGTAGAAGTTAATAATTATCATACTTACATTATCATCATATAAAGAGAGTTACTGATAAAATACAAAGTAATATTTTAAAGTTATTACACTGGGAAGTGTTCCTGATGAGTTAAAAGCAAACCTGTTTTTAAATGAAGTAACGATAATACGGGCCATCTTTAACATAACTTTATATTTTTATATTTTGTTATGATGACCCAATATTTTATTAGAAACTCAGTGTGAGGATATAAACACCAAGCTACACTTTTACTTGATTATATCAAACAATTGAGTTTTGTAATATATTTTTAGAGGTTTGAAAATAAAAGAAAAATCAGTCTCATTGAGCATAAGTAAAAATATCTCAAATTATATAAAAGAAATAAAATGACTAAACTAAATTTAATGATGTTAGTAACTAAAAAAAAATTCAAGTAAAATTAGCAGCAGTTATATGGTGGCGGAACAAGATGCTGACTGTGTGAAAATCAGCAGTAAAATTTGATCGCGCGTACCGATTGTGGGTAAAAATTTCTAACTTCCGGCGGGAGGAACTACTCGACTCGAACTGCCGAGTACTTTTCAGAACTTTGTGTTGAGTCAAGTAGTAACTCGGCTCGAAAAACGTCAATACTTGAGTACTTGTACACCCTATAAATATATTAGGTTAAAAATGAAGGAAAATGCTTTTTTACAAATTAAACAGGGAAATTGACATAGAAGGAATAAATTAATTGTATATCACTTCATAATATAATTCTTAGAGAATTTCTAGAGAAATCCAGAAATGAGAAAATATAAGGAATGTCTAAAATAGTTCCTGAGATTTAAGCCGTTTAACAAAAAACTGCCATTATTCTAATAGGAAAATATTGGGGGAATGTAGGGGGAAGCAAGGGGGATAGGGGTGGGAACTTTTGGCTAGAAGCTTTACATTGAAGTAGTTGATGGGGAAAAATTCAGCTTTTTCCTAATTTTTCCCTCAAAAAACCCAAGATTGACTGGACTAATTACCAATTGGACTTGCAGGTCCATTAGATGTAGTTTAATAACAAATAAACAGATTAAAAGAGCAGGAAGTTATGTCTGTGATTAGTATGAGAGAGTTAAGTTGCTGACTGGATGTGAACAATCAATCTAAATATGTGTTTGTAGAACAATACCACTCGTTACTCGTTTGGCCAAACACACAAAAGCCAAACATGATCACCAAAAAACACTGCATCATCTGTTTTTACTTGTCGCTAATTCTTCATTGCTTTATCAAGAATTATTTAACTATGGCAATGAGCAAAAAGTATTTTTGATTTGAAAAACATGACTATTTAAAGTGAGCTAACTAAATAGAAATTTTTTCTATTGGTGACGTTGAACTGTAAATACGTTGTAAGAAAAAGTAGTTCTTTATATAGAGTAAAATTCCATATAGTTAATTTAATTCCTTTTGATTCCTCATAGTGAGATATATTATGTAGTTATGATTAAAATGATTTGGCTCAAAGAAAAATATATGTTACCTATTCTAAAATACCTAGTCTAAAATAGTATAATATTTATAGGCCTTGAAACTGATCAGGAGTTCAAAATGTGTCTGTAACTACTATAATTTTGTACTCATTATTAATTAATTAGTGGATTTTAACTTTTAACCAAAGCAGTTTTACCAAGATGATGAAATATTAACTCAAGAAATGGTACATAGCATCTCATCATTCATGAACGCTTGACAAATCCTCTTCCTGATCATATTATCAGCTAACATGCTTCATCTCCCCACAAAAAAATAATAATTAAAATGCTCAAGAACAGTGTAATATTAACAGTGTAACACTTGAAAAATAAAGAAAATAAACATTTCTTTGACAGGTTGAGTGCAGAAAATTCACACCTACAGATATACCGACATAGTAAAATTAAGATTTACAAACAAAATACAAAATAAACAAATTACAAAATAACAAAATTACAATTTCTAACAAAATATTCTGAAAGATATTTCAAGTGGATTTTTTATTTGAAATACTTTAATTTCACACAATTTCAATAAATGCCCAAGAGTGAGCCCTAATCTGGGATGATAATACAGGACAGAGAGCAATTATTTAATTATTTCCGCCGTTAGCAAAAGGCAGCAGAGATGTAAACCCCAAAGGAGTTTATTTGGTTGTAATCCCATTAGAAAGCTCAAACAAATTGGATCTAGAATCCAACTGCTTCATGAATAATTAATTTTTAATCTTTTTACCAAAGTGCTCTTCACTTCTAAGGTATTTGTCCTTCTGAAAAAGTTAAGATAGCCTATTCACTGACAGATTCATAAAAAATCTAAATTCCATAAATACAGAAAATTCTTGTGAAATTTTACGTTTTGCATAACAATATAATGAAATTCAAGATATTGTAGCAAGATGAACCATTAAGTTGTTCACTGAATAAAATAAATATCAAAATAAATTTACAGCCTGAAAGGAAGATAAACCCAAAGCCCCTAGGTACTATTCAGAACTTCTTGA
Source organism: Flexamia atlantica (assembly GCA_035578135.1). Taxonomy (NCBI): domain Eukaryota; kingdom Metazoa; phylum Arthropoda; class Insecta; order Hemiptera; family Cicadellidae; genus Flexamia; species Flexamia atlantica. Next base: position 5,133,041 of record JAQJVK010000007.1, on the reverse strand, counting down.
GTGAAACATCTTTAAGTTAAAAATTATCTTCCTCCCCCCCCCCTATAAACTGCATAAACATCATGCCCCCAAAAAAATACAAAAAAAACTTCAAAGCCTTTTACTTCTCCCCCCCCTATATGTAGTATATGAAGAAAGTATTGTTTTCGTCAAAATTTTTGAATTTGAGTTGTTAGTAGAAATATTTGTTTTAGCGCTTCCTAAATTCAAAAAAGTGATTTTTGGGGTGGTGTCTGTCCGTCCGTGTGGATGTGTGAATGTATGTAAACAAAGATAGAAAAAACACCAGTTACCTGATTTTCAAAAAATTTGGCATGTAGGTATGAAACCATAATATCTCCAGGAGTTTCTCCCATTTTTTTAAATATTTGATATTTAAATATATTTACCCCCATAAAAACCTACAAAACTGTCTAAAATCCAAATTTATCAAGGTAAAAGGTAAAAGTATCAAGGTTGTTTGTATTGCTTAAAATGCCAAACAAAATGACACCACCAGCATGTCTGTAAAAATTCAAGTTCATATATTATAGGAATTTTAATGTTAAAAATTATTTTTTTAATTTTAAAAAACCTTTAACTTTTAAATAAAATATACTTAAAACCATTAAATTTGGCTAGAAAAAAAAAATCTAGTATTTTGAATTATTACTTAACGATAACTAGTCGTGGAGAAAACTGATATTTACGTTTTGTGGTAAACACATTATGTTGCCTATTATCTTATAGGATTTTTAAAAACCGATAACTCTCTTATTTACTAAACGATTTTGATAAATCTTGGCAAGCATTTAATTATAAATATGTTTTATTTCATTGTAGATTTCCTTGTTTTACCTGGCTTTATAGGAGAAAGTATGTGTCAGTCTCCTGATACTGTTTTTTTAAGTTGTCTTGGCTCACAGCCCAATTTGGAGGAAGCTTAGTAGTTGCATTTGTTTATTTTATTAAGTTTATTTCGATGTTATTTGTAAATATCAGTCAATTCTAGATCCTTTTCCATTAATTCACTTCCACTACTTGGTTTCTATTAATTAACTACCGCTGGATAAAGTTCTATTGCTCTAAAAACTGCTCCCAAATCATTTTTACATTCACTGAAGTATTTCTCCTTATCCGATATAACCTCTTTTCACTGGTAATTGTTTTATATCTCCCCCGCGATCCGACATTTCCTATATCTTAGAGTTTAACTTGAAATGGAAACAGTTATATAATTATAGAAAAACGTTGATTATAAATAAATAGTATTAGTTAGACCTAGGTTAGATTAGGTTAAAATCACATTAACAACACAAGGATATGCACACGTGTGATGGCAACGCCTTCTTTAACTAAACCTAACCTAACCTAATCAAACTACTACTTTTACTTTTAATGTTTTCCTACAGTAAATTATATATCGATTTCTTGTTGAACTATACGATTTAGAAAATTTTAGATCTGGGCAGGGCCGCCGAGAGGGGGGGGGGGGGCAAAGGGGGCAGATTGCCCCCGGGCCTCAAAAGCAAGGGGGCCACATTTTAAGCTGAGAATATTTTTGATGATTGTTAGTTATTAGAGTTTTTAAATTTAAATTGAGGAGACCAAAATGAAATGTATTAGAAGATGCATAAGAAACTTAGTACCTAAGAAACGTATATAGCCTAAATCATAATTACCTAGAACTATTCATTTCTCTTATTATAATACAATTTAATTTGGTTTTCTGACGTCTCGTCTGGGGCCCCCCGAGGTTAAGCCGCGTTTACACTACACACAGGGGTTAATTTCAGCCGGAGCACACCAAAGCGCAGCTCCGGAACTTCTCAGAACACCGGTATGGCTCCGGACCTTTTTTCCTGGCCACATCATTTATTAATACTGTTTAGAAACCGATGTTTGTACAAGTGTACAACTTGTTCCGATTTGGGAATTACCTAAGTCAACTTTACAACACTATTTTAACTTTACATTGCACGTATGGTAATAAACGGCAGCTTTTTAAACCTCTATTCTGGATACTGATCACTAAACAAACTTGATATCGGCTTTAACGAGTGATGGCGAGAGTTCACTATCGTCGATCAAGGGCGAATCCATCCAGGCCAATACAAGCGTGTACTGGGTGTGTTCAGCATTACTCGTTTCCAAGTCGTTCTTATAAGGCCTGCTCATGCGGCAAATAGTTCGTCAAATGTTTGGACAAGTCAAATGCGCCCTTGTTCGACGATGGGAAATTCCCAGTATGAGCCGTGAGTGGCTCTAACGCACTTATCGCTGGAGATCACAACCTACACGATTACTATGGCGCAAGTACGCCCTAGCCGCGGCAGGGCAAAACCTTGCTATATAGCGCGAAAGTGTAGGCCTAAACATTATACACAGTGGTCAAAAAGTTAAAAAGGCAACAAAATGAATTGCAATTTGTACATAATTCTCTGGGGGGGGGACCCCCGGACCCCGTGTTCCATACCCCCCATAGCTCCGGTACTTTTTCCATTAGAAATTAAGCCCTTAACTTGTTTTATTAAGTTGTGTCGTACAACCAATTATACTAATTTGTTTGAACATGTTTGAGAAAGCAATTAAAATTATTAAACAAGTTGTACAACAAACGTGTTTTAAAACCTAAACCTCGTGTTTTACAAGAGGTTGCAGGTTTCGGAAGGATCAAAGGAAATTTTTGTTTTATAAACTTTTGTTATACAGCATGTTTAAAACAAAAGATCGAGTTTTAAAAACAAAAGTTGTTTTAAACATTTTATACAAACAAAAGTTTGTAAAACAAGTTGTATAGTGGCAATAGGCCTGCGCCAGACCTCACATAAACTAAATCCGTACCAAACTCAGCAATCGTCCAATACCAATCGTCTGCACCCTAAAATTCATCACAAAACTTTTTTGTACAGGCCTACGATGGACCAAGGAAAAGCATTCTTAGCTTTAACTAAATGGTGTATATTTTACAAAAGAATAATAGAAATAACATAATTTTCGACCCAAGACGTAACATGAACATTTTTTTCAGTGATTAACAACTCCAGCTTCGTTTCTCCTTTGAGTTTGAGTTTGGCTACGTATGAACCAAGGTCCAAAGAATTACAGGTGTACTCATACAAAAATTTAAGCAGATCGTGATGCTATCTCAGCAGACCGAGATAAAATACTCGTCTGTAGCCTCAAGGAGGCACAGGCCAATTGAAGAGTAGTTATGACTACACCTTCGATTTAGGCTATACTTTTACACAATAGTGATAGGCTATGGCTAGGATACAACCAGAACAATTATGTCCTGGTGACGTCACATGCTCCACAGGCATTATGGGAGTTGGACAACAGAATGAATAGTAATTTGTTTAGTAACTTAAAACTATTTCTTAAATCCTTTTTACCCCCAAGTATAGGCTTATTAGGAACATACATTTTTTAGTCTAGTGCTTTTAATCCAAAGTTATGTGTTATCCAGTAGTCAAATTAAAAAGGATTAAAAAGGACCTTTTACGTTAACTCGAAAGTTTAGTACAGACCTGTGATGTAGTTGTTTTGTGTTGAGCAAATTTAAACATTTTTAGATCAACAATTTTGTAATCAGCAGATTCTACAAATTTAGCTATTTAACAAAGGTATTATTTATTTACGATTTTTTGTATTGAGGGGCCTCGCTCCCAAACTTTGCTCCGGGCCTCAAAATTTCTGTCGGCGGCCCTGGATCTGGGAAGGGGGGGGGAGAAAGATCACAATTTTCACAGACGAAACAATTTGTTCACATTAAACAACGTGTGAAATCTACATTATATTTTGATTTTACTCTTGTAAAAATATTCTCCACTTAATTAAAGGTTCTGGCTATATATCCTAATCTAAACTGTCATAACAAAGCAGGATATTAAGTTCTGGTTGTTAGTAAACGGATTGAAAGGTCCCAATTCAATGATGCTGATCAAAGCTTTAATCTAAAAATATCAAATACATTGAGGAATTGGACATGATGGCCTAATACGTCCCAATGGTCCCCAGACCTATTACCATGTGATTTTTTTGTCAAAACTTTTCCGAAAACTGCAAGCACAGTCTCTCATTCATGAGTTTGATTAATACACACCTTCTTTTACATTCCACTGATATGCGACATAGAGCACAGTCAGAGCTTGATAACCAAATTTTAAATTTTCCCACGGTATGGGAAAAAATTCTTTTGTAAATTAAAATGAAATTAATTTTATATGTGTAGTCCACAAAGGTTTTTTTTTGCTCTTGGGACACAATGCTTATTTTATAAATTTTTTTTTCTACTTTGTTGAGGAGTTATAAAGGTTTTAGTGTTGTATAAAGGATTCAGTGTTGTGTAATGTATCAATTATAATATAGTCTACTGTATTTTAAAATTCATAATAGCGAAGGATTTGTAATTATTATTTAATTTGTTGGACTTTTCCTATCGCTTCTAGTGTTTAAACTACACTACGTTTCGAGAGGTATTGAAACTCCTCTCGTTTTCAAGTGACCCTACTTAAAGTTACATTAACCTACTTATGTTTATTTAACCTACTTTTTTTGGGTTTTTTTTGTTTTTTGACATACAATTACATTTATCCATCATTCAACAGAAATCTCACTCACACAAAATTTCATACAAAACACATTAAACATACTTAATACAGAAAGAAAATTAAAACTAAAACATATTACATGATAAAGGGCACAGAAAATTAAAACAAAAACATATACCTTACTGCCGGCAATGCCTCCAAGCTGGCAGTGGCACGACACGCACACACGTCCACTCACACACGCAACTCGAATGAAGAGCGTCTGTGAGAGCAAGTGGAGGGGGAGCGGCCCTACCCCCACCAAGGGCACAAGTTGACGTCAGCGGTCTAAGACCCGCCTCCATGGTAAATCTCGGGAACATGACTCAGGCATCGGCATAGGCATAGGTGCCTGGTGGAAAACACACAGCCGATGCCTGAGTCATGTTCCCGAGATTTACCATGGAGGCGGGTCTTAGACCGCTGACGTCAACTTGTGCCCGTGGTGGGGGTAGGGCCGCTCCCCCTCCACTTGCTCTCACAGACGCTCTTCATTCGAGTTGCGTGTGTGAGTGGACGTGTGTGCGTGTCGTGCCACTGCCAGCTTGGAGGCATTGCCGACAGTAAGGTATATGTTTTTGTTTTAATTTTCTGTGCCCTTTATCATGTAATATGTTTTAGTTTTAATTTTCTTTCTGTATTAAGTATGTTTAATGTGTTTTGTATGAAATTTTGTGTGAGTGAGATTTCTGTTGAATGATGGATAAATGTAATTGTATGTCAAAAAAAAACAAAAAAACCCAAAAAAAGTAGGTTAAATAAACATAAGTAGGTTAATGTAACTTTAAGTAGGGTCACTTGAAAACGAGAGGAGTTTCAATACCTCTCGAAACGTAGTGTAGTTTAAACACTAGAAGCGATAGGAAAAGTCCAACAAATTAAATAATAATATAGTCTAGTTGCTAAAACGCATTTTGAACCTAAACCTGGAAATGAGGTCCACCCGAAGTTTTTTGTTGATTTCTGTTTCTTCAAGACCTACATCATTCAGATCTGCCGGGTGCCACTTTGTCACCCTTGAGCAAATTCAAATATCCAAGATGGCGGCCAAGATGGCTTAAAACCGAATAATTTTTAAAATACGTTTCCTCACTGCATTTTTTACGTGCATTTTTTGAGATATTGACCATCGCCTATCATCGTTGGGTGGCTAATCCTACATTTTGACAAGATAATATTTTTCGGCCGCCATATTGGATCCGCCATATTGGATATCAACTTAATTTTTTTAAATGTAAAGATGGTGTTGTGACGCATCATTATGAACGAGATATTTTTACGCTGATTACAATGCTGAAATCCGTTTTGAAAATATGCGTCCGTTAAAAAGATATACTCAAATAAAATTTTATCCCTGTATACATTTTATATGGATGTTTCGTATTTTCAATAATTTTTGGGATTATTTTCCTGCTATCGCTCATTATAATAAAGATATGTAGTTCGTTTTGGTCTTAAAATACTCAGTGAAATACTGGTTTTCATTTGAGATATCAATTATCAACATCAGACGAGTGACAGATGAGCTATAAGGTTCAATTTAAGTTAAAAATGAATTTTTCAGAAATTATTATTTAGTCAAGTATTAATACCTCCGGTTCTAAATGAGGTATTAAATTCATTTTGGTCTTAAATCACTCAGTAAACTATCAGCTCTCAAGTAAGCTGACTCTCAATAAGATCGGACTAAAGATTATGTGACTTTTTGAGCTTTCACTCAACATAAATTTGTTTTACTTGCATAATTTTACTTTCTTTAAGGATTTCTCTAGTTCCAAAGAAGACTCAAAAATCGTAAAGGCCTTAATTGACCTAGTAGATTATTGGCTTTCATTTGAGTCATAAATTATTTAAAACAATTGAGTTTCAGGAGAGTTGTGGTTCTAAAACCCATTAAAAATAAAAATTTTCAGATATTTTCGTTTATATAAAGGACTCATGTGTCCAGTTCCAGGAAAGGTCTGGATTTCTGGATATTTTTAAGAGACTCAGTAAAATATCAGCTTTCATTTGAGACCGCGATAATTTAATTCGGACAAGTTCGGGGTGAGTTACAATCCACTATTAAGCGTAAAATTTAAAAATAACTAATCTTATCGTCGTAATGAGCCTTAAAATTAGTTTAAACCTTAACCAATTTCATGTATCAATATTTTAAATAAAAGCCGACATATCACTGCGTATTTTAAGATCAAAATTAACTAAATACCTTATTTAGAACCAGATATATACATACGTAATGAAAAACAAATTTCAGAAAAATTAATTTTTTAATTACATTTAGCCTTATATCTCATCTGTCACTTGTCCGATGTTGATGATTAATATCTCAAATGAAAGCCAGTAATTCACTGAGTATTTTAAGACCAAAATTAACTACATATCTTTATTATAATGAGAGATAGCAGGAAAATAATCCCAAAAAATATTGAAAATACGAAACGTCCATAAGAAATGTATAGGGATAAAATTTTATTTGAGTTTATCTTTTTAACGGATGCATATTTTCAAAAACGGATTTCAGCATAGTAATCAGCGTAAAAATCTAGTTCATAATGATGCGTCACAACACCATCTTTACATTTAAAAAAATTAAGTTGATATCCAATATGGCGGATCCAATATGGCGGCCGAAAAATATTATCTTGACAAAATGTAGGATTAGCCACCTAACGATGATAGGCGATGGTCAATATCTTGAAAAATGCATGTAAAAAATGCAGTGAGAAAACTTATTTTAAAAATTATACGGTTTTAAGCCATCTTGGATATCTGAATTTGCTCAAGGGTGACAAAGTGGCACCCGACAGATCTGAATTATGTAGGTCTTAAAGAAGCAGAAATCAACAAAAAACTTCGGGTGGACCTCACTTCTAGGTTTTTTCAACTGCAACCAGACTAATACTGAAGCTGAGCTTAAGCAATAATAATTATTTACAGTGCTTTTTTCATCAATGTAGAAAAAATGTACTACTATAAGTAAAGAATTCAGAGCACACAAAATATACTCGGTAAGCAGTAAACCAAGAGCAAATTATAACTAAACAAACTTAATGAGAGATGAGTCAGCATTGTTTGTTGAATATAATTGTGCACATGTATATGTCTAGGTTCATGCTACTCTAAAAGATACTTAAAAATTGTTTCTTAAATTTTTACTGGGCATCATGACAGTGAACAATGTATTGCCATTATAAAAACAAATTTTACCAAAAAAGTATTTGTATTTATGTTAATATTTGCAAAACGTTTCTCAGCAATTAAAACTTGAATGTTAGGTTTTTAGTTTAGAATTTTTTTTCTTAGATAATAGAACATTTTTGCCATTTTAAAGTTTGATAGGATCATAATAGTATAGAATATAAACTAATTTCATTTTAGCTAATTTCCCCTATAGGGAGGAAGCTATTGCTGTAGGTCTCATGGAAAGACCTAAGCCCAAGACAATGATAACTTTTTGTTTGGGGCCCCCAGAAGCAAAAAACACCATTCATTTGAATTTTTTATATATACTTTGTGACCCAAAAGTCCCGAAACGGTTTAATATCTTTTAAAGTAAGCCAGATATCAAAACAATATTTTGCATACCTTTTAGTACTAGAAAAACTACTTTTTGATGTATGTGTCATTTCAGCCCCTGCCCCCAAAATTGGATTTTGGGGGGACAGCCCCAAAATTTTAAATATAAACCCCCATCGCGCAACTGCTTATTTTAAAGGGCTTATTAAATGAAACACAATGCCGCAAACTGGAGGTCGATATCATGCTCCAGTCCAAAATGGCAGCCATTCAAAAATAAAAAAATGCTGTCCGTCAATTAAAATTGTGTATTTTCTGTATTCGGCAATTCACATTTAAAACGAATAACAACCACCAGAACACATTTTAACTACTTAAAAGATACAAAAATAATAATTTCTTGTTGTCATCATCAAGGCTCAACCCTCCAAAATGGTTTTGGAAGGGGTTCCAATATCAACTCACATCGTATGACCACTCATTTTGAGTAAAAAAATAAGCCAAAGCTTGTTTTAATTAAATTTCAAAAAAGTTACCTTACTTGTAATAAATAAATGAATTTTGTTAGTGTCAAAATGATTTAACTAACATACTAATAGATATCCGCCTTAATGCGACCTTTGGCTCAGCGGCAAAGGTTTCTATACCTGCGGAGGGTCGTCTATGTGTTACCTTTTAGAAAAACCCCCATACATGAAGTACCAAATATTTGCCACAAAAATAACTCATTTAAAAAAATTTCACTAAACAAGCTTTGGCTTATTTTTTTACTCATTCAGCATATTAAAACGAGTGGTCATACCATGTGAGCTGATATTGGAATTGGTTGGAAAAACCCCCACACCCCAAAAACAATTTTGGAGGGTTGTGCCTTGATGATGACAACAAGAAATTATTATTTTTTTATCTTTTAAGTAGTTAATATGTGTTCTGGTGGTTCTTATTCGATTTAAATGTGAATTGCCGAACACAGAAAATACTCAATTTTAATTGACGGACAGCATTTTTTTATTTGTGAATGGCTGCCATTTTGGAATGGAGCATGATAAAGACCTCCAGTTTGCAGCATTGTGTTTCTTTTAAGAAGCCCTTTAAAATATGCAGTCGCACGATGGGGTTTACATTTAAAATTTTGGGGCTACCCCCCAAAATCCTATTTTGGGGGCAGGGGCAGAAATGACACATACATCAAAAAGTAGTTTTTTTTAGTACTAAAAGGTATACAAAATATTGTTTTGATATCTGGCTTACTTTAAAAGATATTAAACCGTTCCGGGACTTTTGGGACACATAGTATACAGGGTGTTTCACGATAACCCTGACAAACTTCAGGATATGGTTCCTGGGGTCAAAATAAGAAAAAAATGTCCAGTAAACATAGGTCCTAAACTCAATCCATTTCTATCTCTTAGAGAAAATAGGATTTTTTCGGTTTTCAGTGTACCTTTTGGATATTTTGACGTCTAGATTGAAAATTAGACAAAATATTTTGATAAAACCTTCATAGCTAGATATAATGTTAAATTTGAAAGAGATTTCATAACTATTTCATGCAAAAATGAGGAGTGTGACTGAGAAATAGTTGTCTAAAAATCAAATTTTTCCTTAAAATTCAAGAATCAAAAAATATTTTTTGTTTTTGACAGCCCTTCATACTGTAACCGTTTGAGTGCTTGGCTTGCAATTTTACCAAAAGTTTTGGAATTTATGGAGAACAAAGAAATATCAATTTAAGTATACTTTATATGGGGATTATTTCTGTCAAAATCCAAAATTTGTAAGGTATCAAAAAATACTTAATTTTGGAGAAACAAATAAAACTTTATACTTCGAATATTTTTTATCATATTTGAATCAAACTTGGTATGTGACTTTGACTAGCTAAGAGGGTTCATAGCCTAAAATCCCCTCCTTTTCATTTTTATGGCAGCAAACCTGCGTATTCATTTTCTAATGTTATCCTTATGGGAAAATATTTCAATATGATAATTCAGTTATTTTTCAACATATTTGAATAAAACTTCGTATATGGCTTCATCTAGTTGAGATCTACCTAATTATGGCCTAACACCCTCCAGATTTACATTGTTATAGCAGCAAACCTGCATACTCACTTTCCATTGTTAACCTTACAGGAAAAATATAAATATCTCACTCTTCCTATCTCCATACGTACCATAAAAATTCCCGCTTTGCAAATTATTTATACTCGGTGATTTTGAAATGAATTATTTCACCTCTTAAAGTCCGGGTATTTTTACTACCATATACATGCCCGGTCCGGGTTATTTTGGAGATTTTTGGAGATTGTCAATCAGTAAAAATAGCACTTCATATTCATGATCACTTTCACTACACTCAGATTCATCACTAAATCTATCATTAGTTATAAATTCCGCTATTTCACAATCGCGAAGAAAACGCCGGTCACTTGAAGCCATTTCGTTTTGTTTACGAACTGAGCAACAGCTGACGATGCAACTAAAAATGTGCAGTTCATTTCGTTTCCCAGTGTTCCCACCCGAGAAAATAACAAAACCAAATATACCATTAGAAAGCTCGTTTTCTGACGAAAAAATACATATAACTTGTGACAGAAACTTTGTTAGTCTGTGAAGTCAAGGACCGCTGAAACCGAACGATGTCTGATCCCGCCTATAGGCGGGCGTGGACCAGCGGCGGGCTGGGGGTCATCCCGCATATGTGCGGGCGTGGACTTCAAGAGGTTAATAATTATGATCAAGCTTCATATCAAGGAATATAAACTTACATCCATAATTAAGCATGTTAAAATTTTCCTTTTTAGAATAACATGGAAAGTGAGTATGCAGGTTTGCTGCCATGAAAATGTAAATCTGGAGGGTGTTGGGCCATAATTAGGTAGATCTCAACTAGATGAAGCCATATACGAAGTTTTATTTAAATGTGTTGAGAAATAACTGAATTGTCATATTGAAATATTTTCCCATAAGGATAACATTAGAAAATGAATACGCAGGTTTGCTGCCATAAAAGTGAAAAAGGAGGGGATTTTAGGCTATTAACCACTACCTCTTAGCTAGTCAAAGCCACATACCAATTTACACAATTTGCACCATTTACATGAGCATTTAAATGTGTTGAATTTGAAACTGCAAGGGCACTATGTGGATGTCTTCAGAGTGGAAGATAAAATTGAGGCAATGATCAAAAAGTTCCAAGTCTGGGCGAAACGAGTTGAAAAGGATTCACTGACAAACTTTCCTACTCTGAAACAGTTTTTGGAATCAGAGTCTGCAGACCAAAAATTGCCTGACCAAGTGAAAACTGAAATTTCAGTGCACCTTGAGACCTTGGCAGTGTCAATGAGAGAATACTTTCCTGCTCCGGATCCTGGAAACTGCTGGATTAGGAATCAGGGTGTCTACCAAATTTCTTATATGAAATTCCCGACTTTTCCCAACAATATAAAAAAATTCCCGACCATAATAAATATGACTATTGCCTCCTATACCGAATACTTGAGAACAATATTTTTCAATAACTATATTTTGACGGCTGCAATGCAAGCAAAAGATCGCCAAAAGATGAGAAAGATGACCGCGATAAGTCCAAAAGATTTGCCAACCGCAATGCCACCGAGATTTCCGGCTGCGGAGTGAACGAACTATTTTCCGGCCGCGTTGTGACCAAGAGATTCTCCGGCCCCCGGTCATGGTATAAACGACCGAGATTTGACGATGCGACAAAGAGATTTGGCGGCCGCAATACGACCGAATCATGTTACGGCTGTGTAACGAGTAAGCGACACAATACTATCAAGAAACAATCGGCCACCTGATAACCGAAAAACAAGCGAAACATTTCCGGCCACAATAAGACCAAAAGATTTGCCAGCTGTGTTATAAATTACAATATATCTGGCCTCAAAAATGTAGCGATTTTCTTGTCGCAATACGACCGAGAGATGTGACGGCCGCTTAAAGAGCAAGGAACTCGTCTGCCGCGAATCGGCCGAAAAATGTTCCATTCCTAAAACGAGTGAGCGATTTTCCGGCCGCAATGAGACCAAGAGATTTGCCGGCCGCAAAACAAGCGAAAGATTTCCGATCGCAAAAAGACCGACAATCTTTCCGGCCACGGTATAAATGATAGATATTCCGTCCGCGAAAAGATCGAGCGATTTTCTTATCGCAATACGACCGAGAGAAGTGACGGCCGCGAAAAGAGCAAACAATTTGTCTACCACGAGACAACCGAAAAATGTTTTGATCCCAATAAGAGTGAGCGATTTTCTGGCCACAATACGACCGAGAGGTCTAACGCTCGCGAAAAGAGGAATGAGATCATTGGCCGAGATGCGACCAAGAGATTTGCCGGCCGCAAAACAAGCGAAAGATTTCCGATCGCAACAAGTCCGAAAATCTTGCCGGTCACGGTATAAGTGACAGATATTCCGTCCGGGAAAAGATCGAGCTATTTTTTATCGCAATACGACAGAGAGATGTGACGGCCGCGAAAAGAGAAAAAAATTTGTCTACCACGATTATTATGTCCTCGCTGGATACGACCGAAAAATGTTTTGGTCCCAAAACAAGTGAGTGATTTTCTGGCCCAATACGAGGTCTAACGCTCGCGAAAAGAGGGATGAAATCATCGGCCGAGATGCGACCAAGAGATTTGCCGGCTGCAAAATAAGCGAAAGATTTCCGGCCGCAAAAAGAGCGACAGATTTGACGGCCCCAATGTGACCGAGAGGTTTGCTGACCCCGAAACGACCGCTGGATTTGCCGACCGGGTTATAGATTTTCTGGCCTTCAAGTGGCCAATAGATGTGATAGCTTCGAAAAGAGCGCACGATTTCAAGGTAGCAATACTAACGAGAGATAAGTCGGCCGCGTAAAGAGCGAGAGACTTGTCGGCCGCGTTAAGAGCGAGACTTGTCGGCCGCGTAAAGAGCGAGAGACTTGTCGGCCGCATAAACAACGAGACTTGTCGGTCGCAAAACGAGCGAGCGATTTTACAGCTGTATTAGGACCGAGAAACTTGCGGCAGCGGTAAAAACGATAGATTTTCTGGTCGTGATATAGCTAAAAATTTGTCTGCCGCGTTTCGTTCGAGAGATTTTCCGGCCGAGACAATGACAATAACGAAGAGAACGTCTATTTCCTTTTGTTTTATAGCCAAATTCGAATTTCCCGACCAAATGTTGAAATTCATTACTTTTTCCCGACTATTCCCGACCTTACAAAATCCCCGACATTTTCCCGAATTTTCCCAAATTCCCGACTGGTAGACACCCTGGGAATCCATTTACAAATTTAAAGAAAATAGAAGATCTCAACATGACCGAAATCGAGTTGATTTAACTAATAGTGGCATGTACAAAAATGTATTTCATGTCGAAACACTAATAGAGTTCTGGCTGACAGTGCAACGAGACCACAAGAAGTTGTCTTTGAGAGCATTGAAAAATTAGACGCCATTTTGTACAACCTACACATGCGAACAGGCTTTTTCAACACTGTGCTACATGAAAAACAAGTATAATAATCGCCTGAACATTCACGATGATTCCCGCGTAAATGTTTCCTTTCTGCGGCCGAATATTGAAGAGATTTTGGAAAAAAAAGATAGATTTCATGTTTCACACTAAAAAATGGACATTTGTTTAAAGTTTTATATGCATATAGTACTTTGTGACTTCAAGTGTTTAGAAACAAAGTGCCAGTAACACTGGAACAAATCTACATAATTTTGAATACATTAGCTCGTTAATGTGGCAGTGCTCCATCTAGCAATTAAATTACTAATATTTATCAACTAATTGTAGACATACAAGGTATTGTGACTATTCATACTTTGTAAAATAAAATTAGTTAGTTAATAAAACAAGTTTTTAAGTTATTTCCCTTGAGCATTTTTACCTTACATTAGGTGAAGTGGGATGTTACTAATAATGGTGTTTATTTATTATTGAGGTAACTGAGCATGTTGTTAATCAAATATAGCTTTAGGGGTCCCCGATTGTTTAGTTTGTTTACCTGGGGGTCCGCGACTACCTGATATTTGGGAACCACCATTGGTTTATACAGGGTGTCTGTAAAGTCCATCACCAAACGCCATAACTTTGTTTATTGGGTCAAAATAAGCAACAAAGTTCCTGTGGAGCTATGTCCTAAAATGCATATTTACCCAGATATCCGCCATTTTGTATTTTTCACAAAATATTTTTTATCTCCGAAGTTTGTGAATAGTTTTTTTTGGAACTTGGTATGTACCTAGTCAAGGTTAGTTCACAAAAAAATAATCAGCATGATCGAATTGTAAATTTCAAAATGGCGGCCGTTTGAAACCTTTAATTTAAAATATCGGAAAAACGTTACGTAGTACAAAGAAATATGAAGAATTAAAATTTTTAGAAAATTTAATTTCCAGTCTATTGACACCAGAATTATGAAAATCGGTTAATAAATAACTGAGTTACGGTCAAATTTATCTACCGAGGCAGCGTAATTGACCTATGTCAGCGCATGACTCAATGCAACAATGGGCCATTCTCCTTCCAATTTATGCTGCCTCGTTGGATAAATTCGACCATAACTCAGTTATTTATTGACCGATTTTCATAATTCTGGTGTCATTAGACTGGAAATTAAATTTTCTAAACATTTTAATTCTTCATATTTTTTTGTACTACGTAAGGTTTTTCCGATATTTTAAATTAAATGTTTCAAACGGCCCATTTAAATCAGAACTATAAACAAATTATTATCATATGTTATTTGACACATGATATCTTATACAGTAGCCAGCAAAAGCAAAGTCTTTTAAATAATTCCCAACACACTCCCCACCTAAATTTTTTCGTTCTCCCTAAATTTTGCGAAACAATTTACTAATACATATTTATTATTAAACGAGAATCACACAATCATGATTCATAAGTTCCTTAAAGCACAGTACGGTCTCGATTCTCCTCAAGACCGCTCTTCAACCTACATCATTTAACGCTCCCCACCGGTGGAATGAACAGAGCTTTGAACTTAAACTTTCCTTGTTGAATATTACAACTCTCCTCTTCATTTTTGTATCCATTCAAATCAATGAACACATATAAAAAGGTTTGCCGCTACTAGGAGAGCGGGGAACCCATTGCAGCTCCGTCCACCTGTTCACAAAAGCAGCCATCAAAGTAAAAATAGGTAGATTTTAAGCAGAAGGCAGCAAGCTCAGCTAAGTCTTTCGGTGAAATTTTCTCAATAATTGATAAGAGAAAACCATGGTACCATGGTAAAAAGTGATTTGACATGAAAGCTAACAAGCAGATCTTTCTCGCTTATTGTTATTTTGCTGATGATGTCAATGAAATGGTGCGAATTTCTGACGAAGGTGTCTGTTTGCCCTACAGATGGAGTAAACAGCCCTGCAATATACCTTGATACTGTATGAGTAGGTGATCCTATTGCGCTAACTATTAGTCTTAGAGGTACTCCTTCCTTATGAATCTTTGCTAGGCCATAAAGAAGTGGTGGAGTTGGATTGGATGTGATTAAAAACAGTTTTCTCTCTGGAGGAATCGAAGAGGCTTGGGCAAGTCGCTTTAATACGTTTAGTGGGGCTCATTGTAATACGTTTAGTGGGGTTCCTAATCTTCCTGTATCAGTCCTCAGAAATTAATTTGTATATCTTCCTTCGGTATTCTAACTACTGTTGCATTTCCTTTGTCCTCTGGTAAAATAATCATAACTTCGCCATTTTTGAGGCTTTTTAGAGCGGCTATCTCCTTTCTGGATATATTAGAGCATGGGGGAGATGATTTACTCAAAACACACAAAACATCCTGTCTAATTTCTTCAGCGATGCCGTTTGGCAGTTTCCTTATTGTGTTTCCCCTCCGCTGATTATACGCTCAACAGGAGCTCCTTTATGGAACCCAATCTTTCATTAAAATGGAAATAGGAGGCTCATCCAGCTGTTTACTACTGAAGTTTTCTGCCGCTTTTTCAGAAGAAACTTCCTTTACCGGTTTTTGGTCTTGAAAGGCGATCAAACTTCCTGATGTACTTTTCTCTGACAAGCTGAAGAAATTTTTCAATATTTTCAAGGATAGTCTGTCAAATCAACCCCAGTCTTCCGTGGAAAGCGTAGAAACCAACTTGAAGTGGAGCGAGTAAAGTTGGTTGTTAATCAGAAGTAACTTCCAACGAGTTTTCTCAATTTGGTTCCTGATGAGTTGCATGTAAAATATTACCGATCTTCTTTGATTTTTTATGAAATGAAAGTTTTGCACAAACGGAATGACGTTGGAATCTCTTCAGCATTTTAGAAAAACTAAGGCTGCTGGTGTTCTGCTCCTCTTGACATTAGTGTTACCAAAAAGCCGAGATAATGTAGCAGTGTCCTTCCCATATAGGTTTCTAATACGTTGAGACAGGCTTCCGTGGTTTGAGTACACATGAGACAAATCCTTGATTTCGGGCATCTACTACAATGATGAAGAGATGGATGCAGTTGCTGACATTTCGGATGAGATGCAGCAGTCCATTTTCGAGATGGATTCCTATCGCTCATTCACTGGTCGGCGGGCCCTCTGCCGCCAGTTATAATAGGCTCAGGGGTGAAGGAGGGTTGTTTACATCTCCCATTGTTTTCCCGGAAGGTGTGGCTGGCCTGGGCCATTCTTGAACACCATTCACATCTCAGGTTTTCTGTAGCTGGGACCCTTGTACAACTTAGCTTAATCCCGTTATCTCTTTTGGAATTATTGCGATGTTTTCGGATTTCCAGTACTTCCAGGACCTTTCTCTCAAAATAATTATCGCTGGTAGCTAGGGCTTGAATTTCGTCAAAATAAATCTCATGTCTACTGCAGAAGTATTGGTTTTCACAAATTTTGTGCTTCTTATGTGTTCTTTATTCCTGGTTGGAAATTAAACGGCCTGTTTAAGCTAGCAGCCTTAGCTATTCTAAAACGCTGTGTAGATTCCAACGTCTTTCCGGTTTGTGCCACACTTTCATTTCATGAAAGATCAAAGATCAGTAATATTCTACATCGAGCTAGTATGCAACTCGTCAGGGACCAAATTGAGGAAACTCGTCGGAAGTTATTTCTGATTAACTACCAACTTTACTCGCCCTATTTCAAGCTGGTTTCTACGCTTTCCACGGAAGAATGGTGTTCAATTGACAAACTCTTCTTCGAAAATAGTGAAAAATTCTTTGATTGATTCTTTGAAAAAAGTTTGATCGCCTCATTCAAGATCAAAAGCCGGAAAAGAAGCTTCTTAGAAATACTGGAATTATACTGAAATTTTATTTTGATTCTGGAAATACTGGAATTTACAATTTTGTCCTGGAATTTTGTTGAAATACAAATTATGAAAACCCTTAAAAATAGTTTTGTTCAATACATTCAGATATAAAAAGCTTGACAACACTTTTTTAGCGATATGTGTTTGCAAACCTAAATTAAACCACTTGTAATTCAGTTCCATTACTAAACATCCTTAATCAGATTTACAATTTTATACTTAGCAATTTTTTTAACATTGGAGATGTTCTCAACATTTCCTATATTCATACATTCACACTTTTATATTTTGTCATATACTTTTATATTTTTGTTTACTCTGAGCAATCATGTACCTAGCCTACCTGACATAAATAGTTCTGTTAAACTGTTGGGTATACACTTGGATTCCAAACTGAATTGGAGCGTTCATATCCAAAATGTCTGTAGTAGGCTTTCTAGAGTCATTTATTTACTTCGAAGTTTGAAAAAATATATCCCTGGGACCTACTTGAGAATGGCCTACTTTGCTTTTTTTAACAGTATATTAAGTTACGGCATTCTATTATGGGGTAGTGGTGCTGATATGGATAAGGTTCTTTTGCTGCAAAAGAAAGCCATTAGAATAATTACATTCTCTGGCTACAGGGCTCATTGCAAACCTTTATTTAGAAGAGAAAAAATTCTCACTGTCGTAAATTTGTATATTATGCTTGTTTAGTTAATGTAAAATCTAATCTCGACTCAGTCTCTCTGAGGGGTGACACTCACTCTCATTTTACTAGGTCAAGGAATAAGATTAATTTACCTCATGCCAGGCTAACCAAAACCCAAAAATCACTCTCTTATGTTGGTCTTAGAATGTTCAATAAGCTACCTCATGAAGCACACCTAGTCACTCTGAAGTCTTTCAAATCTCAACTTTTAAACTGGCTGTTGGATAATCCTTGTTATAATTTAGATGACTTTTTTAACCACACTGATTTTAATTTAAGTTTTAATGTGTAGTCTATGTGTTCTAATCGTTAGTTGTTCTGTTTTGTAATATTGTCGTAGGCAGAGTCTGAGTCTTAATGTAGGTCAATAACTGACCTTGACTAGTTATAGGTACATACTAAGTTTCAAAAAAATCTATTCAAAAACTTTGGAGATAAAAAATATTTTGTGAAAAATACAAAATGGCGGATATCTGGGTAAATATGCATTTTAGGACATACCTTCACAGAAACTTTTTTGCTTATTTTGACCCAATAAACCGATTTATGGAGTTTGGTGGTGGACTTTACAGACACCCTGTATAAGCTTTAAAATGATATCATACTTTTCTCACATATTGCCTAGTTAATATTAGTGAAAACACATTTTACAGCGCCTAGTAAGTTATTTGAGCATTATTAATAAATAATATACCGGGTGTCCGGCCTAAAGTGTTCCAAGACCTAACTCTTTTTTTATGTCAGACAGTAAACCCTGACCCTGAGCTTTATTTTTAAAGCTGCTTTTAGGAATCGCTAAGAAATTTTAAAATATGGCCGCTGCCCGCTATTTTCCAATATGGTGCTTAACTTTGTTTTTCTTGTGGAACCCCTTTATTTTATGGCGTTTTTTGATTTTACACTTACTTTAGGAACTTTTTATTCTTTGTAGTTGTTTCATAAACTCACTGATTAAGCAGTTACACTGCAGCAGCAGCCACTGCACAGCCAGCTGCTGCAGTCACTGTGCAGCAGCTGACTGCAGTCACTGTGCAGCAGCTGACTGCACTCAGTTATAAGCAGTTTAAGCTTAAACTCTTTCTATTCAAAATGCATTGTCTTTTTAATGTGTATTTTTAACCTAAATTGAACCTTGCGGACCCCAAATTTAATGACTTCGGTTTCTGAGGACACTTTAAGAATTTTGCCCTCATGTAATAAGTGTGTAATTTCCACAAATTGAGATCGGTTTTGAAGATAAGATTCAAACCATTTCATTGATGTTTCTGATATTTCTAGAATTTTAAATTTATTTATCAATACTTGGTGGCTGACACTATCAAATGCCTCTGACAGGTCCATAAAAATTCCAATTGTGCACTCCCCCTTATTCACTGATTCTATAAAAGATTCAATGAAAGATAATGCTGCTGTTATTACAGATCTATTAGGCCTAAACCTGTGCTGCGAATTGTTGATTAAATTAGAATCTTCAAGGTACTTTAATAATTGATTATAAACAATCTTTTCATAAATTTTTGATAAAGCTGGAAGAATGGAAATTTGTCAGTAGTTTGATACAGTTTCTAGGTCATTTTTCTTATGGATTTGAATTACTTTAGATTTTTTTAATTAGTCGGATTTTTTTTATGGTGGTTGGATTAAGACATGTCTTGTGGTGTTTATAGTTGAGGTGTATTTTTTGGGTCAGTGGTGGTATGGTTTATATTTTTGCAATACATCAGTAATTTTTTTAAAACTACACTTGATCTTCTTGCACTGACATTTCCACTAAAAAAGTGGACTCTACAGAAATGAGACCTTGGCTTGAAACTGCACTATCACCACTAGTTGTCTCACGGCTAGAATGGATAGAAACGGACACAGATAAAGGAAACTGAACTGAGCAAATCCCAAGGACTTCTGTTAGTTGTAAATGGTTATTAGTTCTTAAGCAGATGCATCCCAATCACCCTCTAGACTAATTGACAAAAGACCAATCGGCCGAAAAAACTATTGCACATATTTGCCAGTCGCGGGTCAACGGCAAAAACAGCTTTGCGAAATTCGCAGACAGCCGCGAAATACAATGGTGCATATCTCCCGATCGTGGATAAACGGCCCATGTAGCTTTGGGATATTCGCCATTAGCCATGGAAAACGACCGTGCGTATTTGCCGATCACTGATAAACGGCAAATGTAACATTGCGAAACTCGCGATCGGATGTGAAAAACAATCTTAGGTATTCACTGATATTGG
Source organism: Flexamia atlantica (assembly GCA_035578135.1). Classification (NCBI taxonomy): domain Eukaryota; kingdom Metazoa; phylum Arthropoda; class Insecta; order Hemiptera; family Cicadellidae; genus Flexamia; species Flexamia atlantica. The sequence goes on along the minus strand of JAQJVK010000007.1, from coordinate 5,112,724 downwards.
TTAGTCGACGGAAATAACTTGTCAGAAGGCGTGACGGTCATGATTCTTCCTATTATCGTCCATATTGGTCGGTTACAAATTGTAGTTTTGCTCATTGATTCCATTTCTTAAGTAATTCAGACGTCCAAGAATCTCAACGATAATTATGATTACTATTCATAAACAAGTAAGAAAAACTTTTAGACAGTTGGCAAAAGTAAAGAAGTTGAGACTTTTAAATTAGTATTTTATATAAATTTAAGAAATTAAAACTGGGTAAGAGTGATTTTCAAACATAGAGTTGTATGCTTCAAATTTATATTTTTAAGCTAAGACAAACCAGTCTTTATGGTTGTTATCTTTACACTAAATTTATTTTTATTTTTCAGTGTACTTGAAAGTGCTGGAAAAATTATCCATCCTTTCCTTTGAAATAAAATAAGAACGTAAAAATAAAATAAGAAAGCCTAAAGTTTGTAAAAATACAATAACATATTTACTGATTATGCATGACAGTATGTTGTAAAAACAATAAATATACTGTAACAAATAACTACCGGTAAGCAATAACAATAACAGTATAATCAAACAATAACTTTATTCATGAGATGAATCCTTGTTTTTGAGCGTCGACCACGATGGTGGTGGTGAAGAGATGGATGTAGTTGCCGACGTTTCGGACGCGATGAAGCAATCCATTTTGAGGCAGATTCCTATCACTCATTCACTGGTTGGCAGGCCTTCAGCCTCAGGTTATACAGGCTCGAGGGTGGGGGAGGTTTACATCTCCCATTGTTTTCTCCGAAGGCGCGGCTGGCCTGGGCCTTTCTCGAACACATTTGCATCTCAGCTTTTCTATAACTGGGACCCACGTACAACTTAGCTCCATCCCATTACTCTATTGGAATTATTGCGATGCTTTCGGATTTCCAGTGCTTCCAGGACCTTTCTCTCAAAACAATTATTGCTGGCAAAAATGATTGCCAGGACCCGAATTTCATCAAAATAAATGTCATGTCTATTTACTTGATACTTACTTGATACTTGAAAATCCGTTCATGATGGCCCTGCATCCAGGGCATTGAACTGGTCAAAGTGCCTTCCTTATAGTCGGGCCACTAGGGTTAGGTTAGGTTAAGTTAGGTGGTTAATTAGGTTCACTAGGTTAGGTTGGGATCAATGACCAAAATCAGGGTTGGGTTGAAATGTATGTGATATGGATGGTACGGTTGGCTGTGAGGATTATGCTGTGTTGGATAAAGATTTCAATGAATGTTTTTTTTTTGCAACTGGGGACTCCAAACTACGTTCCTCCCACTTTATTATTCAAATAATCAATACTAAATTACAACCAAAAATTAAAAAATTCTAAATTACTATGAGTGTTTTTCGACACAGTCTCTCACTTTTATATAACATCATTTGTTTTATGAATCAAGAATCAAGAATTTATTGCAACAAATTACAAATTGCACAATCTGTATAGTTGATGTCAGATTTCGCCTAGTGAACAAAATAGTAGGCTATAGTAGAAAGTTTATGAGGGCCAAACAGCTTGCTTAAGTATGAAATGCTGATTAGGCTAATGCAGCTAATTAGTTACAAGTTGAACTTAGAGAAAATGAGTTAAAATAAAATAATCTGACACAAACATATTCATTACAATTACAATATAAACAAAGGTAAAACTGACATAATGACCTACATTAAGACTCAGACTCTGCCTACGACAATATTACAAAACAGAACAACTAACGATTAGAACACATAGACTACACATTAAAACTTAAATTAAAATCAGTGTGGTTAAAAAAGTCATCTAAATTATAACAAGGATTATCCAACAGCCAGTTTAAAAGTTGAGATTTGAAAGACTTCAGAGTGACTAGGTGTGCTTCATGAGGTAGCTTATTGAACATTCTAAGACCAACATAAGAGAGTGATTTTTGGGTTTTGGTTAGCCTGGCATGAGGTAAATTAATCTTATTCCTTGACCTAGTAAAATGAGAGTGAGTGTCACCCCTCAGAGAGACTGAGTCGAGATTAGATTTTACATTAACTAAACAAGCATAATATACAAATTTACGACAGTGAGAATTTTTTCTCTTCTAAATAAAGGTTTGCAATGAGCCCTGTAGCCAGAGAATGTAATTATTCTAATGGCTTTCTTTTGCAGCAAAAGAACCTTATCCATATCAGCACCACTACCCCATAATAGAATGCCGTAACTTAATATACTGTTAAAAAAAGCAAAGTAGGCCATTCTCAAGTAGGTCCCAGGGATATATTTTTTCAAACTTCGAAGTAAATAAATGACTCTAGAAAGCCTACTACAGACATTTTGGATATGAACGCTCCAATTCAGTTTGGAATCCAAGTGTATACCCAACAGTTTAACAGAACTATTTATGTCAGGTAGGCTAGGTACATGATTGCTCAGAGTAAACAAAAATATAAAAGTATATGACAAAATATAAAAGTGTGAATGTATGAATATAGGAAATGTTGAGAACATCTCCAATGTTAAAAAAATTGCTAAGTATAAAATTGTAAATCTGATTAAGGATGTTTAGTAATGGAACTGAATTACAAGTGGTTTAATTTAGGTTTGCAAACACATATCGCTAAAAAAGTGTTGTCAAGCTTTTTATATCTGAATGTATTGAACAAAACTATTTTTAAGGGTTTTCATAATTTGTATTTCAACAAAATTCCAGGACAAAATTGTAAATTCCAGTATTTCCAGAATCAAAATAAAATTTCAGTATAATTCCAGTATTTCTAAGAAGCTTCTTTTCCGGCTTTTGATCTTGAATGAGGCGATCAAACTTTTTTCAAAGAATCAATCAAAGAATTTTTCACTATTTTCGAAGAAGAGTCTGTCAATTGAACACCATTCTTCCGTGGAAAGCGTAGAAACCAGCTTGAAATAGGGCGAGTAAAGTTGGTAGTTAATCAGAAATAACTTCCGACGAGTTTCCTCAATTTGGTCCCTGACGAGTTGCATACTAGCTCGATGTAGAATATTACTGATCTTTGATCTTTCATGAAATGAAAGTGTGGCACAAACCGGAAAGACGTTGGAATCTACACAGCGTTTTAGAATAGCTAAGGCTGCTAGCTTAAACAGGCCGTTTAATTTCCAACCAGGAATAAAGAACACATAAGAAGCACAAAATTTGTGAAAACCAATACTTCTGCAGTAGACATGAGATTTATTTTGACGAAATTCAAGCCCTAGCTACCAGCGATAATTATTTTGAGAGAAAGGTCCTGGAAGTACTGGAAATCCGAAAACATCGCAATAATTCCAAAAGAGATAACGGGATTAAGCTAAGTTGTACAAGGGTCCCAGCTACAGAAAACCTGAGATGTGAATGGTGTTCAAGAATGGCCCAGGCCAGCCACACCTTCCGGGAAAACAATGGGAGATGTAAACAACCCTCCTTCACCCCTGAGCCTATTATAACTGGCGGCAGAGGGCCCGCCGACCAGTGAATGAGCGATAGGAATCCATCTCGAAAATGGACTGCTGCATCTCATCCGAAATGTCAGCAACTGCATCCATCTCTTCATCATTGTAGTAGATGCCCGAAATCAAGGATTTGTCTCATGTGTACTCAAACCACGGAAGCCTGTCTCAACGTATTAGAAACCTATATGGGAAGGACACTGCTACATTATCTCGGCTTTTTGGTAACACTAATGTCAAGAGGAGCAGAACACCAGCAGCCTTAGTTTTTCTAAAATGCTGAAGAGATTCCAACGTCATTCCGTTTGTGCAAAACTTTCATTTCATAAAAAATCAAAGAAGATCGGTAATATTTTACATGCAACTCATCAGGAACCAAATTGAGAAAACTCGTTGGAAGTTACTTCTGATTAACAACCAACTTTACTCGCTCCACTTCAAGTTGGTTTCTACGCTTTCCACGGAAGACTGGGGTTGATTTGACAGACTATCCTTGAAAATATTGAAAAATTTCTTCAGCTTGTCAGAGAAAAGTACATCAGGAAGTTTGATCGCCTTTCAAGACCAAAAACCGGTAAAGGAAGTTTCTTCTGAAAAAGCGGCAGAAAACTTCAGTAGTAAACAGCTGGATGAGCCTCCTATTTCCATTTTAATGAAAGATTGGGTTCCATAAAGGAGCTCCTGTTGAGCGTATAATCAGCGGAGGGGAAACACAATAAGGAAACTGCCAAACGGCATCGCTGAAGAAATTAGACAGGATGTTTTGTGTGTTTTGAGTAAATCATCTCCCCCATGCTCTAATATATCCAGAAAGGAGATAGCCGCTCTAAAAAGCCTCAAAAATGGCGAAGTTATGATTATTTTACCAGAGGACAAAGGAAATGCAACAGTAGTTAGAATACCGAAAGAAGATATACAAATTAATTTCTGAGGACTGATACAGGAAGATTAGGAACCCCACTAAACGTATTACAATGAGCCCCACTAAACGTATTAAAGCGACTTGCCCAAGCCTCTTCGATTCCTCCAGAGAGAAAACTGTTTTTAATCACATCCAATCCAACTCCACCACTTCTTTATGGCCTAGCAAAGATTCATAAGGAAGGAGTACCTCTAAGACTAATAGTTAGCGCAATAGGATCACCTACTCATACAGTATCAAGGTATATTGCAGGGCTGTTTACTCCATCTGTAGGGCAAACAGACACCTTCGTCAGAAATTCGCACCATTTCATTGACATCATCAGCAAAATAACAATAAGCGAGAAAGATCTGCTTGTTAGCTTTCATGTCAAATCACTTTTTACCATGGTACCATGGTTTTCTCTTATCAATTATTGAGAAAATTTCACCGAAAGACTTAGCTGAGCTTGCTGCCTTCTGCTTAAAATCTACCTATTTTTACTTTGATGGCTGCTTTTGTGAACAGGTGGACGGAGCTGCAATGGGTTCCCCGCTCTCCTAGTAGCGGCAAACCTTTTTATAAATTCTTTGAAAATAAGGCAATTTCATCTTTTTTTCTTAAGCTCAACGTATTAATAACTTTATTTGAATTTTTATATCATTCATATTATTTTTGTAATTGGACATTTGATTCAGTTACTATTTTTTTTGTATTTTCAATGTGTTTTTTAAATGTTTGCTATTTTGTTAATTGTCTATAAGTTACTACTTTTTTAATTAAATTTTTTTGTGAAATTTGGTCAGTTAGTACTAAGAACTAACAAATATATTTGACAAGGTTTATAACCTATTGCTATTATCGTAATAAAATAAATTTGTGAACGAGCATTTCCCGAAGCTTTAGGGAAGACAAAAATCCCGTCCCGTCCGGTCCCAAATTTAAGAGGGAAGAAAAAAGTCCCATCTTCCCGTCCCGAACTAAAAATCCAATCCCATTTATCCCTAACTTAGAGGTTTACTTGATGATGGAAAAACTTTTAATAAACTTGCAATTAAAAAGAGTGCTCTCATTGGTACTGTGTGTCTCTTTCTTCAATACTACCCCCATGGACGACGTGCGACATTGTAGCAGGAAGATGGCTTGGGCTGCAGTAAGTCAGGTGACCAACCGGATATTTTTTAAATAATTTCTGCCGAAAAAGTAGAGTAACTCTGTGAGGTAAAAGAACTATTTTTTGCAGATAGTTGTCCATTCATAAGTCAACGAAATTATTTTCTACAGAAACATTCTCAATTCCTTAAATATTATATTATTAAAGATGACTTAAGTGATTAAATCAGTTGGCGTATAAGGTACAATAATTCAAGATATAAATACAAATTACTAAAGGGTGTTTCAAGTTTAGTTGAGGCAGGCTACCTGACCGGAGGGGTTGACCAGGACAATAGCCGGGCCGGCCCGGCGAGTAAATCCCATTAGTCACGCGTCGCCGAATACACCGCTTAAATACGGAAATGTAAGGGATAAATTTGAAAATTTAATTAATGCATTAACTGAGAAAAAGCATTATACTATATTTTTAGTCATCAAAAAACTAACAACTGTGTGTTTGTCCCAAGTTAATCGGCCGACTTTAAGTGTTTAACTGTATATTTAAAGTTTTTAGTTTTAACACTTAAAGTCGGCCGATTAACATGGGACAAACACATAATTATTTGTTTTTTTTATGACTTAAAATACAGTATAATGCTTTTTCTCATGCAATGCATTAATTACATATTCAAATTTATCCCTTACATTTCCGGATTTAAGTGGTGTATTCGGCGACGCGTGATTAATGGGATTTACTCGCAGGGCCGGCCCGGCTATTGTCCTGGTCAACCCCTCCGGTCAGGTAGCCGCCTCAACTAAACCTGCGACATCCTTTAAGTATGAATATATAAGATTTCGACCACTGACTCAGAATGTGTAATAGTACACACAGATATAATTTATGGCGAGAGTGGACTATCGCCATGACAGTGCGAGACTGCCTCGCCCAACAATCGGCAAAAATGTTAAAGCATAGGACCTAACGAGATCAAGGCAACCGATATGGGTGGGTGAGTAAGGGTTTTTGACTTTGAGTCAGGTCAAGTCGAGTATTAAGCTAACTATTTGAGTGTAGGGTTTAGTTGAGTAGTTGTTTGTGAAAAGTAATGAATTATTCATATTGTTTTAAAGTAATTAAGTCGATGGATTAAAATGAATTAGATAAAAAATCAATTATTTAAAATCTTTCATTAATTTTACTTATCAAATTGGTTTACTTGATTTTGGTCAATCTGAAATAATCAAAATTCAACATTTCAAAACTCACATTCGGCCGGTCAAGAATGAACGAAAAATTTAGCTTTGCGAAATTCGCCAACAGCAGCAAAAGATTTTGTGCCCGTACAAATTTTGGGTGAACGGCGAATCATTGGTTAGTTATATTTCATAAAGATCACAAAGGCATTAGGATTCTTTACTTAGATAAAGAATCTAATGTGCAGAATTCTTAGATATTGGTTTGTACTAATAAAACTTGTTAAATCAAAACTGGCAATCCACACCCCCATGCATTAACACTCCCATAAATCATGTGTTCCACTAACCTTGGGGATCGGGTAATTCTTCGTCTGTTGTCTCTCCAAGTTCTTCTTCCTTCTTCTTCTTCTCCTCTTTCCTCCTCTCCTTCTTTTTGCTATCCAGTTTCATTTCACTGTAACAATAAACGCCAATTGATAATGAAAAAGGATAAAACAAAGAGCATTTAATTGTGGGTTGATTAATATTTTATAGGAGTGTGCAAGTATTCAAGCTATTGAGCTTTTTTACTTGACTTTTCAGTATTTAGGCACGGCTTGAGACTTATTGTAAAAGCTCAAGCTTTGAGCCGAGCTTTAGATAGGGTAGTTTTTATCAGGAAGATAAATTAAATTATTGAGATCAATTTTCGGACTTGTTAAAGTGAAAGAGTGTTTCCTTCCCACGAAAAACTTACAAAAACAATATTCCATGAAGCGATAAGGAAAGGACGTTGTGAGGTAGCAAAAAATATTAGACGGAAATTCGGAGAATTTCAGTTATATCTAGTTGACCTTGGAGAACTGTGAAACAGGGAATTCAATTACATTGTTTAATCATGGTTTACCTCTTGAAAGGCATGACGCACAAGTTTCATTTTTGTCTCATTTGATTTATAATAATAAGACAAAAAATCATTTGTCATTTTATCATTCGTAGTTGTATGACATGCAGTATGTATTTTTACATTTTGTAGTAAGAACTCTCTTATCTCAGGCAGGCATACACACCAGACAACGATGGACAGAGGCTCAAGTTGATGATAAACAGACTCCACTCCCCCCACATGCTCACTGTATTCCGATATAAATGGCAGATATTTGATATTTTTTTAATTTCTGGTGAAAGTCAAGAAATTTCAGTAACTTTTCCGAGACCCTGGCATCAAGACCTTCAATATAAGCCATATCTCCCATTCTACAATGTGCCAAATGTCCACAATTCCTTGGCGAAAATTTCACATAATTATATGAATATGGATAGATGTGTTCCATTTGGACCTAACATCTACACCATTCAGTGTTCAATATGAGGCTGACCATATTGTAAATTCTTTAACTTTTTAATTTTTGACACTAAAAAATACTTTAAAACTTTAAACTAAACGTAAAATTGATTCATGTATTAACCTATGATTACGATACCATGGTATACATGCGATATTATGCTAAAACCTTTTGTACATCAGTAAATAATGTGTTGGTTCAATAACTGGGATTGGTCCCGGGACCCCGGGATTAACATTTTCAATCTCAAAATGCCAGGATTTAAAATATCAGGGGGAATTGGATTCACTACCAACAATCCCATTTTAACCCTCAAGTAGTAAAAATATCCCATAAATGGTATAATAATCTCTAAAGAAAAAAACAGTGCATTGGACATGCAACGAGGTAAGTTAGTAGGGGGGGGGGGGGGGAGAGCACAGAGGGTTCTTTTTGCGGGAAATGTTGGCACGTGTTGAGCGAAAGGAAACAGCGCCCAATGTTGTCAGCTGTGCTCAAAGCTGCTTTGAGCTTAGCTCCCAACATTGTTGGAGAAAATGTTGAATGGAAACGACCTTTAGTCTTAGCTAATAAAATCTTGAATAAACATTTATTAGCATATCAATTCCATTTAAGCTTCGGGTCTGAATTCGACTTAATCTTAAGTTAGGGCTCAGCTACCATTCGATGTCATAAGGAAATTGAATTCATCAATCCAATTGTTTATCTTGAAATTAAACTAAATTATATTTAACAGCCGAAAATTAACCAAAAGACATGAGATCATAGCAATAATTTTATATGTTATTGAATTTACATTATTGTTTGAATTTTTTCACCTCGATTGACTTTAGTACAAAAAATCTGTCTATACTTATTTTGTCAATGAATAGGGGCATTTGTGATTTTTTATTTATATTTATGTTTCTCACACAACTCTGTTAAAAAATTATCTTTACTTGGAATTTCTGGCACACCCCAGACTTAGTTTGAATCAAATTTACCAAACAGAAAAAACTTTGATGAAATTCAATTTTTAAATTATAAAACCACTTACTTAATCAGTCAAAAGTCTAATTAATTTAAAAATAATTAAATACAAGAGTAACGGAAGGATCAAGTCTGGGTCCATTATTATTTTTGTGATAAAGGCCTATTCATGAGTAACTAGATAATGGGATTATAGACGGTAAATTTCAAGCGGACAATGCTAACTTAATATTAAGTGGTATAACTTAATAGTGGTAATAACGTTTTTAAGAATGGTTTGAATTTTAGGTACTTTAAGATTATTTTGACAATGCCTCCTGTTTTTGTAGCTTCTGTTATAACTTGTAAACGTTATGTAACAATAAAGAACTATTTATTTATTTATTTAGAACACTGACCAAGGTAAAACTCATCATCCCCATTTGCTAATGAAATTATTAATTATAACTGTAACTAAAAAGATATTCATTCTAATTTTAAAATGATAAATTTGTTCTAAAAAGGCAGACATATGGAATTTGAGATTTATAAACAATCAGATGAATACCTTGACTGTGTATTGAACGAGCAGATTTCACTCAAATATAACAGTAATAGGAGATTGATCTTTGCTCAAATCAAATCAAAACAAGCTGAATATATGAATCAGCTGTTTTGTACAAATGTCTATAACTATAACGTAGGCACTTTGATGGGCTTAGATGGAAATCAGATTTTTCTCAGTCTTGTGACCAGCTCCAATCAATTCATAATAGTCAAAAACCCCTAGTCATAAAAAATAAAAAAAATCCTTGGACAAAAAAAATTCTGTACAAACAGTGCTTGTTTTAGAGTATGCAGAGTACCGGTGGATCGAGATTAGCTTGGATACCTTAAAAACAACTTGAACATATGAATCAGCTGTTTTGGGCTTTGAAGGTTGTGGTCCAGCAGCACAAAATACATTTAGTGAAAAAAATACGAGGGATCAATAATTGAGGCAGCAGGTAATAAAAAAAACTTTTAATATTTACTTACGGGTTCTTAAAATTAAGTCCTCACTAGGGAATCCAATGCCGGACGATATCTTCAATCCCGGGATTTCAGGATTGAAAAACTTTAATCCCGGGATCCCGGGACTGATCCCGGGATTGATCCAACATAGTATATGCCGATACAAAAATAAATATTTAGAATTGATTCGCATGTATACATGGTATCGTAATATAATGCGATATAGAAAGCAGTTTTCCGTTTAGTTTTGAGTTGTTAACGTGTTTTTATGCATAAAAACTTAAGAGCGTAAAAAAATTGACGATATAGTCAGCCTTATCATGAAACACTGAATACAGTATTAGACATCAGAGTGAAAACGGAACACCTTATCAGGATGGTCCTGTATAACCGTGAACTAACCATAAAATATTTATTCAGATATAATTTAAAGAAAGTCTTATACAAAACATGAATATAGCTACTTGACCAAACAATATCAGGACTTGGAAAGATGTTATTACAAAAACTAGAAGTACGATAAAAATGATCATTGATGCATCGTAATGAAACTTATTTGCAATTGCATTACATTGTATCAGAAACAAGTTAAAATCTCTATGTATTTTTTCAGAAGCATGAAAATATTAACTGGAAACTACTTTTATACATACCATAAGACTCATCAAACTATGATTATTTGATCAAAAACAACATGTAACTGGTTTTTCTTGTTTATAACATTGTTTTACCTGATAAGATCCTAGTAAATATTGATTTTACACATAATTTTATAATCCCGAAAATCCCGGGATTGAGCCAAAAAATCCCGGGATTGAATTAGCCCTAAAATCAAGCGTGATCCCGGGACCCGGGATCCCAGGATTGGATTCCCTAGTCCTCACAAACACCTTTTTTCACTGTGTGTAACAGTTTCATAAAATCTCTAAATTTAATATTTTAATCCAAAAGTTGTAGCCCTTTACACTAAATTACTATCGAGGAAAAATTGTTGAGAATCAACAATATTACTGACTGGATAAAATACCCAATGGAAGGTAAAAGGTATATTTTTTTTAGTTTCATTCAAAACTGTATTTTGAATCGCAAAAATGAATAAGCACAAAGCTGTTCTTGCTTCTGTACATTGTATAGCAATCCACAATTGATTAGCCTAGATTTAAATTAAGTTTGCTTACATTACTCTGCAAATTTAGCTATGAGCAATCGGGAGCTTAAAAATAGGGAAAAGGGATTTTAAAGATCAAGAAAATGCCTTTGTTTTATTCGAGGATGATGCTATCTACCAACCAAATGAAACACAGATCGGTTCAATAGTTCAAATGATGGAGCCTCAAACAAACAAACCTTCATTTCAATAAAATAAATAATTTCAAGACTTATTTATTTTATTATGCTCATGGTTGTTTTTTATTAGTTGTTTATGAATATAATAAGAAAGAATCCTAAAGCAATTTTGGAACCATTCAATCACTCTGTAATCTTTTTTAGTCAGTTATAAATCAATTTGACTCCTTCCACCACCACCAAGTATTGAGATATGAGGATAAAAAAACGCATTAATTTATGCTGAAAATGATTAAAAACCGAATTATAACCATATTAATAATTTGTGAGGGACTATCCACAAAAAGATTCAGATTAAAAACAGTGTATGGGTCTTGGAAGCTGGAGACACAAGACGTGGCTAACAGGAACCAATCCGCAGAACAATTTCAATATTTGAGCAATTGATTGTAATTCAATCTTTTTAAAAAGGGTAAATGAATGAACCATCTCAATCCATCTAAACTTTATCACGCTATCTTCTGACGGGTGTAATACAGAGACTCTTGAATTTTAATTTTTATTGATAATCATTGTTGTCCTCTAAAAAATATCAAGTTCTGCATTGAGATAAAAAAAATCGATCATGAATTTCTTTGTCGCAAATGTTTGAAGCCTTTATATTTATGTGATTCTGATACCCAACTTGAAAAGAAAGTTTCATTATCAGTAGAAATATTAAAATTAAATGGAATTTACATAAAACAGTTAAATTGATATAAATAGATATTCCGACATATAATATTTATTATAATAACTAGCAGATGTATCCGGCTTCGCCCGCTGAAAGGATGACTAATTTTCAATGAAATCATACTATGCAATGTGCATTTTTTAGTGTAAATAACACATTGACTGATTTGGCTTATGGGCTATGGGCATGCACTCACACCCTATAAGTGTAGCTGGTGATTCCACCCTAGATTGAAAAGAAGGTGTAACATTTTCTCTATAACTTTTTCCCTCAAGATTAGCAACAGTTATGAATTAGCTTTCCTCCATTTGCCAACACAGAGATTGAGATTGAGAGACAACCCGGTATATAAAAAAAAAAAGAAAAAAAGACCCTAAGGGCGGATATTTGACTAACATCAAATCTGAATTTAGCACATTTTTAAAATAGACCGAAAACAGTGAGAAAAAGTAGACACTGAATTTACTGGCCAAAAACCTATTTCCCCAAAACGTTCCTCATTCACAAGGGAGAAAGGGTCACTCATTTAGTAGATGAAGGCAAAAATATATGTATAAAAATAGTATATTTTATGGAATTGAAATCACCACCACCTACGCAAACCCTTCTACAATTTTTAATTTTTAAACACCCCTTTCAAGTGTGTGGTTACGTACATTTAAAATGGAATCTCCATAGCCAGTTTTAAGATTCTAGTTTTTGTCGGTGAAGAAACAATACCGCCTATCTGACAAATTTTGGGAAATTGAGTTTTTGCTATCCTAGCAACCGCAGTGTTATTCTGCACGTAATGGCGGACGTAGTTCACTGAAAATCCGAGGGATAGCATTGGTATAGGCAATGTTCTAATTTGACAATATTTGACTTTATTTGTGACAATACCGCCCATCTACCAGATAGGCGGTAGATAGGCGGTATTGCCAAAACAGTTTTTCTTCTCTCCTGTAAAGTATTTATTAATCAGAGTTGGGTTTATGGTATGATAGCAACCTCAGTGTTATTGTACACGTAATGACGGCTGTAGTTCACCGAGATCCCTAGGGATAGCGTTCGTAGACGCAATGTTTTAATTTGACTATATTTGACTTTATTTGTGACAATACCGCCCATCTACCAGATAGGCGGTAGATAGGCTGTATTGCCAAAACGGTTCTTCTTCTCTCCTGAAAAGTTTGGGTTTTGTCAGATAGGCTGTATTGTTTCTTCAACGACGTTTAAGTACTTACTTATTTGTTTATTAGACGGACAACCCTTAATGCAAAAATGGGAATGCAATAGAGTACTTCAGGTGGTACTCAAGTTGTTCAAGTGGTATTAGACAAAATATAGTAGGTGGCCGTAATAGATTTGTTTGTACATTTTATTTTTTAGTAGACTGGATCTCAAATACCTATTCTATCCTTTGAAAATATCTTATAGGTTGAACATAAGTTCATTTTCCACACATCCATAGTTTTGAAAACTGAAATGGCCACCATTTTGAATTTTTTAATTTACCCTCTTTTAGTCTATTGAGAGGAAATATTTCAAAACTCTTTATTAGTATGCAATGCATCTATAGACTATAAAGAATATTTGAGCCTAGTTTCATGGCCAAAGAAACCGTCATAACCTTTTAAAACTGAATAATGGCAGCCATTTCAAATTTTACAATCCACCCTCCTTTAGCCTTTTGAGATAAAATATTTTAAAATCCTTTCTTAGTATCCATCTACATCCTATAAAGAATACTTAAATCAAGTTTCATGGTCCAATGTGTGAGGTATAGTTTGGCTATAAGGCCAAACTGTGATCAGTGAGTGAGTGAGTGAGTCAGTCAGACAGTCAGTCAACCGTTTTAGATGATATATATACATCGATTTATTGTGAAACCTAAAAAAATCGTGGAATTTGTATATAATTTATTAAATAAAATATTATTGCCTAATTTAATACTTAAAATTGACTCTCACTGTCTCATGTATGGCCACACAAACCAGAGGAAAACAAAGTTTCTTTCCAATCTGGTCCACCCCATTCCAATAAAACACATTTCCAATTATTTTTATCAATGATTGAACTTTGTAGGACTATAGAATAGAAGGGCTGCATCATGTGGAGTCCAATAGTGTCAATGGCTGTGACGTCACACCAGCAATGGCTCTCATGACAAGCCAATGGCTGTGATATGTGATGTAAGCAGTGGCTGTGACGTTACACTAGTAATAGCTGATGTCATGCCGGTAGTGGCTGTGATGTCATGACAGTGGTTGCTTTGATGTCATGTTGCTAGTGGCTGTGATGTCATGCTGGCAGTGCCTGTGTTGTCATGCCGGCAGTGACAGATTTCCCACCAGTATTGGTTGTGATGTCATGCCAGCAGTGGCTGAGATTCCACACCGGGAGTGGTTGTAATGTTATGCTAGCAGTGGCTGAGATGTCTCGCTGGTAGTGGCTGTGATTTTATGCTGGCAGTAGCTGCGATTTTTCACCAGTAGTGGTTGTGATGTCATCCCGGTAGTGGCTGAGATGTCACGCCAGTTGTGGCTATGATTTCACGCTTGCAGTGGCTATGATGTCATGCTTGCAGTGGCTGAGATGTCTCGCCGGTAGTGGATAAGATGTCATGCCAGCAATGGCTGTGATGTCTCGCCGGCAGTGGCTGTGATGTCATGCCAGTAGTGGCTGTGACATCACGCTAGCAATAGTTATAATGTCATGCCAGTAGTGACTGTGACATCATGCTAGCAATAGTTATATTGTCATGCCGGTAGTGGCTGTGATGTCATGCTGGTAGTGGCTGTGATGTGATGCTGGCAGTGCCTATGATGTCATGCCGGCACTGGCTGAGGTTTCCCACCAGTAGTGGTTGTGATGTCATGCCAGCAGTGTAGAGAAGCACCATAAATAAATCTGATTTAAAGCTGAAGTGTCATGTCCATGCATGTTTATATGAATGCAAGTTTGAAAATATAGAATTAGTGGACAAGGTAAAATATTTAGGACTGGTAATAGATTGTAAATTAAAATGGAATTTTCACATTGAAAGTTTGAATTTAAAACTAAGAAAAATTAATTACTTACTTTAATACCTGAGGGAATTTGTAAAAGATGATTTTTTTAAGGCTTTATGTGGCATATTTTAAGGCAACTATACTCTGGGGTGGAATATATCCTACTATTTTAAGCACAACTGTAAATATGCAGAGGTTTGCTATTCAAAACATTGCTAAAATTAAATAGTTTGATCCAATATCTCATTGTTTTAAAGAGTTTGATATTTTTAATTTAAATCAGCTTTACAGACACAATATAATATTGCCGCATATAAAACAGATACAATATAAAATTCATGCATATAACTTCACATCTTTGCCGATGATGTGAAGTTATATGCACAAATTTCGTCACCCCAAGATTGCGACTTGCTTCAACGTGACCTTCTTGCAGTTGAGGACTGGTGCATCACTAATGGAATGAAGTTTGATATCGATAAATGCACCAGTATAACCTTTCACAGGAAGACATCTCCAGTTCTGTTTGATTACCTGCTCAATGGCAAGACATTAAGGAGGGTTGATGAGGTGAGAGATCTTAGTGTCATGATATCATCATCCCTCTGCTATGAGTCGCATGTTAACATGGCCTGCTCCAAGGCGAACAGGAGCTTGGGATTAATTTTCCGTGTCTCAGGATACCTCCGCCAGCCAGAAACATTGAGATCTCTCTATATTGCCTTTATCAGGCATCATCTTGAATATTGCTCTGTGGTCTGGTCGCCTCATCAGACATTTCTCAACAACCAGTTAAAAATCCAGACTCGTTTTCTCCGTCTTGTTGGCATCCATATGGGCTATGGCTATCTTGATGTACCTGTACAGGATCTCTCCCAGGATCTTCGCTTGCCGCCCCTGGAGCTCAGAAGAAGTATGCAAGATATCGTATTTCTTTTCAAAATCTTGAATGGCCATATAGACTACCCAAACCTTCTGAAGCTGATCAGCTTTCGTGTACTAACCAATACAAGGTCCAGAGAGATGTTTGCCCGACTTCACCACGGAACCTTGTATGAATTGAGTAGTACAATGGTCCGTGTCCAACGCCAGGCTAACCTGCTTCCACCTGATGTCGACCTGTTCTGGACTAACATCTCTAACATCAAGAGAAGGATGCTGCTGGCCCACCACCGTGCTCTTTGTACCTGATCCTGCTGAACACGCGTAATTGAGGCGGTAGCTGGAAAAAGGGTGTATTTGTTAAAACAGCGTTTTGAGAAAAGAGTGTTTGAAACTTTCTTTCAGTCCACCATAAAATTATTAAAAGCAGTGATAATATTGTTAGGTTTATATGGTCACAAATTTATTCAGGAATAAAAAGAGACTAACATCAATAAAATCGGAAAATAACTTATTTTGTTATTTTAGTTTTTCTGAAGAGGTAAATACGCCCTTTTGACCATAGACAGAATTCCAAGTATGCCCTTTTTCCATAGACAAATCCATTTACATGTAAAACAAATGAGAAAATAAAGATCCTCATTATGATTATCATTAATTATTTATTAATAGTTTAAAATTTACTAAAAGCCTATATGAACTGGTAAAATATTGCTGAAAATTTTCAAACTCTTTTTTCTCAAAACGCTGCTTTGACAAATACGCCCTTTTTCCAGCTACCGCCTCAAGTGTGTACTTAAAATGTTTTTATTTTATTTTATTTTATTTTATTTACATGCTTCAAAACAGGTACAACCCAATTATAAAGAAGCAGTTCACTTATAAATTACATATTGGTTTTTGAGGTTGAGTCTTTTAGTCTTTGATCTTCAACTTCATTTCAAGAGCAACTTTGAACCAGCACTGAACAAATAAATGCAATGTTTAAATATAACAATAATAACATTAATAAATAATTTCAAAACATAACAATAAATAAATACCTTAATAGTAAATTGATCTGATATAACAATAATAACATTAATAAATAATTTCAAAACATAACAATGAATAAATACATTAATAGTAAATTGATCTGTATAAATACAGGGTGTTTTTTAAAAAAACTTGCTTCTTAATTTATTCAGAAACAAAAATAAATTTTAGTATTCTGTTTTCTGGAAACGTCTACCAACGCAGGGGGAAGTCAATTACACAGGAAAATGTTATCCCCCCAACTACCCCCTTCTCACCCCAACCCCTAACTTAAAATTTTCAAATGGCAACATACCCTTTGTGGCATATCAAATTAAAGTGCATAAAAAAAGAAAAATTTTGGTGGAACAAATTTAAATTGCCTCATGCGTTCTCGAGATATTCAGTTTTTAAGGGTGTTTTTTGTTTAACTTCAAATTTTTATTATTTAAAAATTAACACAGACATAAATATGATGTTAGCGGGAAACATCTAATTAATGACAGGTGAATGTGTGTTGAACTCAAAATCAACCCTTGTTTCACCCCCTTCCCCCAACCCCTGTGTTGAAGATAGAGACTTATCCCAAGTAATATATCAAATAAAAGGGTATAAAAAATATATTTGTATCAAAAACAAACTTGATATCCAACCAGAAATCGGCTAGATATTTAATAATTTTTAATTTACTTCTATTAAATTTGCTCTGTTACATTTTTATTAATACTTGAAATGAGATTCGCAGGAAGGAGGTAAGTGTTAAAAAAATTATTAATTTTTTTTATCATGTTATGCTGTTAATACTTGTTAATAAATAATGCCATCTGTAGCTGTCCGGTATCGAAGAGATTTATTTAGCAAGCAATATTTTTTTTTTTTGAGGAAGAATGAATTAAAAATAATTTGCACTTAAATTAATTGTCAGATTGTAAAATACGAGGATGTAAAAAATTCTGTATTGGATCTCAATTTAGTTTTTGCAATAAATCTAGTTTTTTCATACCTCTTAATTTGATATATTACTTTATATATTCATTATTGCTGGCTAGATAAATATATTCAACGTATTCTAAAGTACGTTGAAGATAACAACATTATACGAATAAGGCCTTTCGGGTTGATAGAAATACACTGCGATTTGGTGGAACACTCTTTTGTCAACCACAGCGTGCATTGGCATAAACACGACAATACGTCATTACTATATCATTTGAGCCCCAAGGAACGCGGAGATAAAATTTACGAGAAACCGTTCGTTTTAAATCGCATACCGTTGAAGAAAGGAATCAAAACGATAAGAGAAATCGTACTTCAACTCGAGAAATATTTGACTGACCAAAACATTCTGTATGAAAATCAATTTGGCTTTAGGACCGATAAAAACTTAAATGATGATTTGTTTTTACTAATGAAAAATATTCATAACATTCTAGAAAGTAATAAAAAACCTTTAGTAATATTTATAGACCTAGCAAAAGCATTTGACTCAGTAGATAGAACTCTATTACTCGAAAAACTCGAATGTATTGGCATTAGAGGAACATCATTAAACTGGTTCGAGAGTTACCTAAGTAATCGTTATCAAATTGTTTCAATCTCGGATCAAAAGAGCCATCCTAAAAGAATTGATTTTGGCGTTTTACAAGGAAGTACATTAGGACCTTTGCTTTTTCTAATTTTTGTTAACAATTTAGGCAAAATAAATTTGGCCGGAGGCCAGATTTTCCTCTATGCAGACGACACAGCTCTGCTGTTTGGAGGTGACGGCTGGAAGGAGGCTCTTGACTTAGTGCAGCGCGGTCTGCTCACTGTCAGGCGTTGGTTCGATCAGAATCGGCTTACTGTAAATGTTACAAAAACAAAATGTATGCCAATTTCGTTAAGAGCCGACTGTGATCCTGAAAATTTCAACTTACGTTTGCATACGTGTGGCGGTCTGCAGAACTGTGTGTCGTGTGAGTGTGTGGAATTTGTAAGGGAGTATAAATATTTAGGGATTATTTTTGATTGCCGTATGAAGTGGACAAGTCATATTGATTATCTACGGAATAAACTTCGGAAGTTTATTTTTATTTTCTCTTCCCTCAATAAAATTCTCCCACCTGAGCTACTGAAAACGGTGTACTACGCTTACATTCAGTCACTACTGCAATACGGAATCTTGGCTTGGGGTGGATGTTTCCGGACCATTCTCTCCCCCTAGATATAATTCAAAAATCTATAATTAAAGCCGCACTACAAAAAAATCGTCGTTTCCCAACAGAATTACTCTTTCAAGAATTCAAAGTTTTTAGCATCTCCCAGTTATATGTTAGAAGTCTCCTCATCTATATTCATAAAAATAAGGATAATATGTTTGAACAAATTTCACATCCATATTCAACTAGAGCTTCAAAGAATCTTGGTATTAATCCTCCGCATTTAATCAAAACTATAACTTCAACTTCCTCACATTACATTGCAAATTTCGTCTTTACTAAAATCCCTACTCATTTAAAAACCCCTTTTCCATGTAGTATTGACTTGTATAAAAAAAAATTAATAAATGGTTAGTCGAAATAGGCCCTGAGGAAATCAGACGTTTTTTTCACTCCGATTACAGATGAGACACGTTTTAGGAATGGACGAGAGAATGATTGAGTCTGAGCTTGTTGCAAGCACGTGCGCGCGCGCGCGCGCGTGTGTGTGTGTGTGTGTGTGTGTGTGTGTGTGTGTGTGTGTGTGTGTGTGTGTGTGTGTGCGCGTGTGCGTGAAAGTGCGTATAAGTGAGTGTGTGCGAGTGCGTTGTGAGAATGTGAGGTCTTCGTTAAAAACTAAACTTTGTAGTCGTTTTCTTTCGTTGATAATTTAACTGCATCCTTGTATCTGCATTGACATTTCTGGATATACTTTGTAATAGTCAGTAAATGTAGTGATAAATATCTAGTGATGAGTCAAGATATGTGATAAACGGACTGATAACGGACTCGTTTCCCCACACACAGGCAGCAGCCCATGTGGGAAACATTTTTCATTATATTTTTTGTAAAATCTGTATTAATGTCCAATTTATTGAAAATAAACGGTATTTCATTTCAAATCAACATATATCTAACAGACGAGAACAACGCGCCTTTAAACAACGCATTACCGAATTATATTATCTATTTGAAACTCGTTCGTGCGGGTGAATTTTAATTTTACGCATTTCGTTTTGTATAATCCAATTTTTTCTTCATTAAGTTTTCTGCTGTTAACCAAGTTACACGTTTTAGGCGATCTGCCTTATCAGCGCGTCTGATAACCGCTCGCATATGATAAGCATTACAAGCAGCGTATGTCATCAACTAAACACCAAGCTCCGCAGATCAGACGGGAGCGTATTCGGCAATAGAACCGGCAATTCCGCGTTCGAATCTCGGAAAAGACCCAAATTTTTTACATGTTTTTTAAATTTGAAATTTTTTATTTTTAAATTAAATCGAAAATCGTGTTGAAACCGGGTCGAATTATGTGTGGAAAAGTGTGTTTTTGCCATGAAAAACCCGGGAAACAGGCGGAAAAGGGCGGTTTTTGGCGCTTTCGCCCGGCGCTTATCCCCGGCCCGCCCTCGCCCTCCCGCCCTCCAACTTAATCCACGCGCTCGTTAGCTCGTTTACTATCTACTTATAGGCTTTTAGTACATTTTAAACTATTAATGAATAATTAATGATAGTCATAATGAGAATCTTTATTTTCTCATTTGTTTTACATGTAAATGAGATTGGTATATGGAAAAAGGGCGTACTTGCAATTCTGTCTATGATCAAAAGGGCGTATTTACTTCTTCAGAAAAACTTAAATAACAAAATAAGTTATTTTCCGATTTTAATGATGTTAGTCTCTTTTTATTCCTGAATAAATTTGTGACCATATAAACCTAACAATAATATCACTGCTTTTCATACTTTTATGGTGGACTGAAAGAAAATTTTTAAACTCTCTTTTCTCAAAACGCTGTTTTTGCAAATACGCCCTTTTTCCAGCTACCGCCTCAATTTTGTACTGAGTTAAACAGATGTGTGGAAAATCAAAAAATGCAATCTCCGAAAAAAGGGCGTATAGGCCATTATGCCCTTTTTCCAGCTACCGTCTCAATTTAATAATCCTACAATTTTTTTTATACCTCATGCTTGTTCAATTTTTTCCTTTGCTTGTTCAATTTGCTTGCTAGCATGTAAGTTTGTGATGTTTTGGAGTGTTATTGTTATGGTTGCCGTTACTATACGTTTGTGCCTGTTAGTTACTTTTACTTACCTTAAATTCTAGTCTGTGCTTGTTATTTATTTCTAAACTATTCTGTGCTTGTTATTTTTTATTAACTTAAACTCGAGTCTGCTTGTTATTTATTTCTATTTATTGCACTCATACTTAGTCAATAGGTTTTAGGCATGCTATTTTTTTCTTTTAGCGAATTTCCCCTGTAGGGAAGAAGCTGTTACCGTAGTACTACTCAGTGTAAGACCTGAGCCCGAGACCATGATAACTTTTCCTTTTTGGGCCCCCAGAAGCAAAAAAAACTATTCGTTCATTTTCATAAATATATATATATATATATATATATATATATATATAAAATAATGATAATAATTTATTAACAGAGTACCCTTTTTTGTTTAAAAAACATTTATTTGACGACTAGTTTCAAATCATAAGATCATAGTCATGTCATAATAACTTCACTTTGAAATTCAATTTTATAATAACCTAAATAAATATTTAAAAATCATGTGTTTTGACAAATAGATGCAAGTCTTGGAGGATATTCATATATCTTTCTTAATGTATATTTCTAAATACTTGTTTTTGTCTTTTCTTTTCCAAATTATAAATTCGATCGAAGATTGGATTTTCTCGATTAGTATGCATTGTGTTCAACAAATTATTAGGGTTTTTTTTATGATTAATATATATATGAAAATCTTCTTTTACAAATAGTTTTTCTTTTTCCTTTTCAAATTCCAATACAGTAAGGTTTTCTCCAATATTTTTGTAGCTGTGTCTTGTTTCTATTAGATGTTCTGCGTAATTGGACTTCATCGTTGTATTGTTTCCTGACTTTAGGGCTTGAATGTGTTCTTTAAATCCGGCCGAAAAACTTCTACCTGTGTGTCCAATGTAATATTTTTCGCAATCGCTGCAATTAATTTGGTAGACTCCAGCTTTGTTTATATCATTCTTTTTGTTTTGAGTTGTATTTTGTATTTTATTGTTTATCATTCTATATGCGTTGTTTTTTGTTCTGAAGGTTGTTTTCAAGTTTGATTTATAGAATGTGGGCCTTGCTGCTTTATTTATTATTGTATTATATGGAATACATATGAATTCTTCTTTTGGTTTATCTGTTGATACTTCTCGTTGGTTTTTCTTCTTCATTTTCTTTTTTATCATTTTTTCAATTATATTTAGTTTTTATCCGTTTTTTATTGCCATGTGTATGATTATATTCTTTTCTTAATTAAATTAATTTTTCGTCATAGGGATATTGATTGTCTGTGGGTCATAGCATGAAATGTAGCTAATTTATGTTGCCATGGGTGGTTGGAGTCCGATGGTATTATTGTTTCAGTTGTAGTGGGTTTTCTGTAGATTTCAAATGAGTGTTTATTTTTTCTTTGGTAATTGTTATGTCTAAGAAATTAATTTCTTCATTTGGTATTTCTTTAGAAAATTTTATTTTACTTGATATGGTGTTAAGGTAGTTATGAAAGAGTTCTACTTCGCCTTTAGTACCTTCGAAAAGGCAAAGAATGTCATCAACGTAGCGGTACCAGTATTTTATTTTAGATTTGAGAGGATTTGTTTCATTTATTATTTTAGTGGCTTCTAAATTATTCATGTAAATGTCTACTATAAGTCCAGAAAGAGGAGATCCCATAGGTAATCCGTCTTCTTGTATGTGACTACCGGGGGGTTGAGGTGGGTAAACCCCCCAAAAATGGGTGTTTTGAGTTTTCTACATAGAAAAATAAAAATAATCCATTTTTTGTTGGCACCATTGAATTCAGCTCAAAAAAACAAACAATTCAGTATTTTGAATCACTGCTCTATGTCCATTAGTTACCGAGATATTGAAAGTGGTAAACACAGTACGTTGTCCCAATGTTAACCTTATGGGAAATAAGGTACTTTAAATCTGGTCGAAAAACTTCTATTTGTGTGTCCAATGTAATATTTTTCGCAGTCGCTGCAATTAATTTGGTAGACTCCAGCTTGTTAATATCATTCTTTTTGTTTTGAGTTGTATTAAGTATTTTATTGTTTATCATTCTATATCTCGGTTATTTCTCGACATATCTTGATAAAACTTGGTAAATGGCTTCTTCTGGTTCAGATCTACTAAATATTGAGTTAAAACCACCCAGTTTTCATATACCCGTAGCAGCAAACCTGCATACTCATTCCCAATGTTGTTCTTAGGGAGCTTACAAAAACATGTCAAATCTCGCTTTGTTGGATTGAAATATGTTGTTTTGCACTTGAAATTCGCTGGGTATGCAGGCCTGCTGCAATGGGTGTATTTTTTATATCACGCATCTTGATATTAATTTATATTTTTATTATTAGATTTTATTTTTGGAATGTAATGATACCAAATGTATCGACTTTTTAAAAAATGGATTTTCTGTCAATAAATAAATGAATAAATAAATAATTATTTTCTGTATTAGAAACATTCATTTATTTCAAACTATTTCCTTGCAACACCAGACACTCAAAAAATTATGAATTGGGAATCCCCAACTTTAGCATTCAAATGAGTAGGAACCAGTTTTGCTTTGCACGACAAACCCTATTTAACAAATGAAGGGGTCCCCCGTAAAACGTTCTAATCGACAAAATTTCAAAATCGGAGATATTTAGTGAAAAAGGTTCTCTAGGACACGAGCTACACCGTGGTATATTTTGTTTTGAAGATTTTTGAGTTGGTAGCCCTGATTTCGTCTGTCAAAGTTTGCGTGCTTCGCAGGACTGCATGGACTTTTTGGGGAAAAACGTTCGATTCGCCGAAAGATGGACTATCCGCCAGTCGTTGCGTTGTCGCCCAGCGGCCAAAATCGCGTAAATAAAAATAAAAGACATGTAGTAAATATTGGAAAGTGGAAGGATAAGACCAGAAATGAGTTTAGAAAAGCTTGATTACCCTTATTTCAAAAAGTAAATAGCCGAGGCCTGAAAAATTGCCCCCAGTAGAAGTGAGTAGAATAACGTTTTAAGCACCACATTTTGATAATTTTTAGCAAAATGACGTCTCACGTTATGTGACAAAATTACGTTTTTATAGTCTTATATCAATAAAATTGATTTATTTTGAGTTTTATTTTCGTTTATGCTGGTATTCCTACACTCCCACGATGTTTTATTCCAAAGCAGAAGAGCAGTCTGTCAGAGAACGTTTCATGCGCCAGTTGTTTAGAACGTTATAACCCCAAATAAACCTTGTAAAATGTTTTAAAATGATTAATGACAAGTAAAAATTGAATATAAGGCTACATTATGATGTTATAAATAGGGTATTAACAAATTATACATGATTTTAAGTTCTAACCTTGAAAAAACTGTAAATTTTAGAATTCAATTTTCAACGCTTGATTACTCGAAACTAGGTTTTTGTCGCTTAGAACGTTTTACAGGGGACCCCTTCAAATACTCAAGCAGGGTAATAGATGTTTTAGGAGAATTGTATCTATTCCCATTAAAGAAAAAAGTGAGATCCCTGATTATTGAATCTGCTTAACTTCTTCTTCTTTGTATTATATTGATTTCATTTAATTTTTTTTACTTGTTTAATTATTATCTGTTGTTTTTGGATATTTATTTGTGTTAAAATTGTAATTGTTTTTATTGGTATTCAATTCAAATTTAAACTTTAATTGTTATTTTATCATCAATCAAACATTAACTAATTGTTGTTTTTTCTATTGTTATATGCAAGTATGTATCTATATTTTTTCTATAAATGTTAGGACTGGCCTCAAAGTACTGTACACTCAATATAAATGATAATTGTCAAGAAAAATTGTTCTAGCCCTACGCGTGCCTCTTGCACTTGGGGAAATGTAATATATAACTGTATAAATTATGAAAAATAAATAATTTTGAATTTGAATTTTGAACATTGACTGCCAGGCCGGTCCATTTGGGTCGGCATAGGTAGGTCGGGCAGAACAACTGAAGCAGTGCAGCATCAAATCAAATCAAAAATATCTTTATTCAAACATAAACACCAAATGTACATGAATGCGTCCATAAAAAACATTAATCTCGTCATCTTAAGTACAAGAAACAATGCTTTCCCAGTTTGCAAGAACCCAAAACAAACTTGTTTATTATTTTCTTTTAATCTTAAAAAAATCATTTATGCAGTAATTTGGGTGACTCATCAAGTAATGCTTTAGTTTATTTTTAATTTTTGCAAAATTATTTTCATTCCTGATGCTATCTGGGAGGTGGTTAATAAACTTTGTACCACTATAAGATGGTCTTTGAGTAAATTTTTCTGTATGATGTTTTTTTACAGTAAAACTCTTTTTATTTCTTGTATTATAGTTGTGTACCTCTTACTGATGTTTGAATTTTGTCTTATTTGGTTTTACAAAAAGTATTGTTCTGTATATGTACACAGTCATAATCTGCATCTCAGTGAAGTGTGTCTTGTAAGAAACATCCTTTTTAAGATTAAGTATAGGTCGTATGCCTCTAGTGCAATGTTGCAGACGAAATCTGTACAACGGAGAGAAAAACCGAACTGAAATATTCGTTAAATGTACAGCGGAGTAATCTAAAACCACTCTAAACTTCCGTTTTGCTAATTTATTATTTTTTTCAAGTGCTTTTATGTAAACATCTATGTATTTATTTTCTATCAATCGCTTTAAACACAATATGAATCACGCAAAACAACTTGCACTAGTGGCATACTGGCTTATAAATCTTATTGCTTTTTTTATAGAACTAAAATTTTATTTAGATTAAAACAACTTGTTCCACCGTACACTTCAATCCCATAACCAATATGAGAGTGAATAGTTGCAAAATATACAGATTTTAAAGTTTTTTTGCAGCAATTTGGAGCTAATCTTTTTAATGCAAAAATACCAGAAGTGATTTTTTTATAAATATTATTTACATGTCATGTCCAAGTAAAGGTTTTATCCAAAATTAGTCCTAAGAATTTTGTTTCCATTTAAAATTTGCTTCCAATATCATTTTGCATCCTTGCTGAATTTCTACAACTAAATTCCATTAATGTAGTTTTATTTGAGTTCAGTAAAAGATTTTTGTTATTGAGATAATTTTTCAAAATTTCAGTTGAATCATCACAGTTTTTTTTAGTTGAATTTAAGTCTTTGTTGGTCACAATTAGGCTGACGTCATCAGATACAAACACAATTTAGATTTCTCAAGACAATTGTAAAGATGTTTAGGCATCCCCCCCAAATAGCACAGGAACAAAAACGGCCCTTAGACTGATCCTTGTGGTACAGAATAATTTATAAATTTAGTTTGGGAACTAGCATAATAAAGGTATCCATTATTAGTTAAACATTTAACACTAACATATTGTTTCCTACCCTCTAAATAACACTTTATCCAGTTCCACTCCTTTCCACCTGTATCATAGTCTTTTGACTTATTAATTAAAATTTCATGATTTACGCTATCAAACGCTTTTGTCATGTCTAAGAATGCCCCAACAGAATGGTTTCCTTCATCCAAATTTTCTAAAACAGTTTCAATATAATCTATAAGGGCTGTTGTTGTGGATTTGTTTCTACGATATCCATGCTGTTCTACATCCAATAGGTTATTATGTTCGAAATAAAGGATCGAACATAATACCATAAGCATCGAATAAGGCATCGAACATTGGCATTTTACCAATTTGCCAAAAGATGACACTAGCAAATTTGTAGCGGCAGTCTGGCAAACTAAACAATGTAGTACATTCCATGCCTCCTCGATATAGCAGTGCAGCAGCTTTGTGATTCCCTTGGAGGTGCCCCAAGAGTTCATGTCAATTTAGCCAACCGGATCGGGGCGGCATTAATCCAAACTAAGGATGGACGGGATTGGATTATCATTTCGGGACGGGACGGGACAGGATTTCTTTCTTCCCTTTTCAATTCAGGACGGAACGGGACGGGATTTTTGTCTTCCCTAAATCTTTAGGAAATGCTCGTTCACAAATTTATTTTCTTTGCTACAATAATAGCATTAGGTTAAAAACAATGTCATATATAAAAGTGTGTACCGTACCAACTACAAAAATTTCAAGAAAAAAATTTAAGTGAAAAAATACTCATATGCAATTGAAAAAATAGCAAACATTAGAAACGAATTTAAAAAAATTAGTAACTCAATGAAATTGTTAATTTTAAATTAAATACTTCCTTATATAAAAATGGTTAAGAAATGTATTGATTATTTATTATTATTATTCATTAAATTTCAATTTTTATTCTTTCTAATTTGAATGTATTGTAAAATAGAAATAGTATAAGGCCGGCATTACACCATCAAATATTAAAAGATTTATTTGTCCAATCAGAATTAAAGATTTTGTTTTGAAATTCAGCTGGCTTGAATTTTGATTGGTCACATCAAATCTTTTATAAAATATTTGATAGTGTAATGTGGGCCTAAAAATAAGAAATAAATAAATATAATGTACATTTATTAGTGTTGACAATATATTGTCATGTGTGGTAAACATGTAATTGTATTTTTATAAACTTGGGCTTTGTAGTTCTTGTTTTAGGAAATGACTCTATGACTCATAATTTTGCCAGCACTTTAAACTACGGTAAAAAATTAAAATTAAATTAAGTTTCAAGATGACAACCAAAAAACTAGCTATTACAAGCTTAAAATTATAAATTTGAAGTTCACAACTCCTAAACTTAATATTTCTTAAGTTACATAAAATATTATGGATTAGAAATTTATTTTAAAGTCTCTAAGTCTTTACTTTTGTCAGTTATTTTTTACTTATTTATGAAAAATAATCATACTTTCAGCTGGGATTCAAAGACATCTGAATTAGTTTCGAAAATTGAATCAATTGGCAAAACCACTATTTGTAGCAGACCAATGTGGCCCACAATATGAATAATCATCACTGTCACGCCTTATAGCAAGTTATTCCCGTCGATTAACCGCTATCAGTGAATAACAAAGATTGCTTTTCACACCCAATTGCAAGTTAGCAATCCTACATTTGCCGTTTCTCAACGATCGGCAAATACGCCCGATCGTTTTTCGAGGCCGATCGTGAGTTTCGTAAAGCAACATAGACCGTTAATCCGCGATCTGCAAAGACGAGGCCGTTCGTAAATTTCGCAAAGCTAGATTTGCCGTCGATTCGTGATTGGTAAATACGCGCGATCGTTTGACACGGCCGATCGCAAGTTTCGTAAAGCTACATCGGCCGTTAATCCGCGATCAACAGATAAACGCTAGCGTATTTCACGGCCGTTCGCAACCAGCGCTAATCTATTTTGCCGTTCATCCGCGACTGGCAAATACGCGCGATGGTTTTCACGGCCGATCAAAAGATTTGCAAAGCCGGCTTTGCCGTTTATTTACGATCGGCAAATACGCACGATTGTTTTTAATGGACGATATTGAGTTTCGCAAAGCTGGATTTGCCGTTTATTCTCGATTGGAAAACACGCGAGATCATTTTCCGTGGCCGATAACGAGTTTTGCGAAGCTGCACCCGCTGTTTAGTTGCGATCGCTAAAACGATCCCGTCCCGAAAAATTTCCCAAAGTAAATAAAATCCCGCCCGAAAATCGGGAATTAAACTTTCCCGAAAATTTCCTGAAATTTCGGGACTTGATCATCCCTAATCCAAACAAACATTTCTGGTTTTTATAAATCATTTGATATCTTTCAATAAACCTAATACATAGTGTCTACCAGATTTCACATATGAAATTCCCAACTTTTTCCACCCCATTTAAAAAAAAATTCACGACCATTGGAAACATAGCCATGGCTTACTAAAACACATACTTGAGCAGAATCTTTGTAAATTAGGATATTATTTGACGGCTGCAATGTGAAAGAAGATTTGACAGCCGCAATATGTCCAAAAGATTTGTTGGCCGCACATGTGATTAAGATTTTTAGGCTGCGGAGAGACTGACCAATATTCGGGTCGTAATATGACTGAACTAAAGGCCATGAAAAATGCGAGAGATTTTCCTAACACGATACTATGAAGAGACGATCGACCACACAACGTCCCAAATTTTTTGGCCAGGAATGTAAAATTCTTCGGCCTCAATGTGAACGAAATATATAATGGCTGTCAAATTAATGACCGAGATTTTATCGCCGCCATGTGACCGAGAGATTTAATATCCAAAAGACAGTAAACGATTTTACGGCTGCAATGCAATCAAGATATGGTCGGCCACCCAAACAGCCGAGATATGGCGGCCATGAGAATTGCCGTTTGCAATGTGACCAAGCGAATGTCCGACTGCAAAAAGATTGAGCAAAGCAATCGAAACATGTTTCGGTCCCAAAACGAGCAAACGATTTTTCAGCCACAACACGGCCAAGAGGTTTAACAGCCGCGAAAAGAGCGAGGAACTCGTCCACCTCAATGCAACCAAGAGATTTGCTGGTAAAAAAACAAGCGAAAGATTTTGAGTCACAATAAGACTGAAAGATGTGTTGGCCTTGATGCGAGCAGCAGACTATAAGGTCACAAAGAGAGCGACAGATTTGACGGCCCCAATATGTCCAAATGATTTGTTGGCCGCAATGTGCCCAAGATTTTTCAACCGCTGAAAGACTGACTGATATTCCAGCCGCAATATGACCAGATTAACGGCCATGAAAAGGGCCAGCGATTTTCTAGATGCAAAATGATCCAAGAGACCATCGACCATACAACGACCAAAATGTTTTGGCCGGGACATGAGATTTTTCTGTTTCAATGCGGCCAAAAGATGCAATGGCCACGGGAGAGTGAACAAATTATGGCTGTACAATCAAGATACAATATGCTACAAAAACAGCCAGGATATGACGGCCACCACGCGGCCGAGAGAGTTGCCATTTGCAATGTGATCGATCAATTTTCCGGCAGCAATTAGGTCGAAAGACTTACCAGCTACGGTATAAATATCTGATTTTCTGGCCGCAAAAATATCAAGCGATTTTTTAGTCGCAATATGACCATGAAATGTGACGGTCGTGAATAGAGCAAGGAACTCGTCTGCCACGGAGCGATTTTTTTTTTTATAACAGAGGGCCAGGCTTTGAAGTAACCATGGTAATGCATCGCAGCTAGAATAGCTTATTGTGCACCCTCATTCACAGGTCCTCATTCTCCATCAAACCCCAGGTCCTTGATGAACCATGAGATCTTTTTGACGATGATTACCTGTTCTTCCCTTTGGTCTCTTGCAGTGATGTCATGGTAAATTCTCCAGTGCCGGAACGGTGTGTCCGAGGATTTTGGGCAAATACCCCCCCCCCCATGGGAATAACATTTTTTATAGGGATTCCCACTTTATTTTTAAAAAAATTTAAGCTAACTTTTAACAACACATTTCTAAATATTTTAAGTAAATATTTTGAAAAAATTAATGTGTTTACTAATTGAACCCTTTTATATATAGCCTAACGTTAATAACAACAATGTTTAATTAATTTTATTAGAAACTTTGAGAGGGTACAAACTCCTTCTAACAGTGTCTTTTAATATCAGTCTATATACAATATACAGCATATAATAAGCATTTTTAATGAGTTCCTTGACTGTGTTATTGGGCACAGATTGAGATAGAACGCAAAATTCATTCTACCATTTTAAAATTAAATTATTGTGACAGGATATAATTATTCTACTGTAATAGATTTGTTATTTCGTTTTTTGTTATTAATATGTTTTTGGTGGAATTTAGGTTTGCGAGTTTATAAGTAACTACATTTTTAATGTAGCATTTAATTTTAGATCTCGTCACTTAGGGGCAGTGAGTATTGATTGATGAAGTACACTTTTGCCGGTTTAATGGAAGTCCGACTTGACCCAACTTTCAGCAAAAAATTTGCCACTTGGGACCTCATGAAAGCAACGTTAAACGAGGTCCTGCCAAACGCACCATGATCTTTCTCGCAATCGCCTGAATTCGTACTGACCCGCCGAGAGCGTACTTGAGAAATACTTTAGACGAATTCAGGACATGTTTACAACAAATGGCTCAAGTTCAACATAGTCTAGTCAGGGTGAATCGGACTTGCCCAAACGTTCAGCGAGCATCTTGCCGCATTAGGCAGAGCGACGTAGAACGAGTTGTGGGAATGCCTCAATACACGCTTATGCAATTACCTGGATTCACCTTCATTCAACAATAGTGAAGAGCCAAAACAAATAATGTAAACAGACTAGACATTGGAAAACTGTCAACAGAACAGACAGAACGACGATAAAATGATATAAAATTACCAGTGTACCGTAGTGAAAAGAAAAAATGACCTGTACAGCCGTTTACGTACTAACAGCAGATGAAACGGCAACTGCACGTCATACGTCACTATCAATGCATTTTAAAGACATTTCTTGAAGTATCCTGACTTAAAGCCAAGCCATGTTTATACATTGAAAAAGATCAAGGAATTCGATATTTTCAATGATATAGTTCAATTGAAATTTAAAGATGTTTCCTGCCAATTCGATAATGACGGTAACCTCTGATAGAGGCGTTCGCCAGGCGTTTACATACATTAATCTTCTTAAAAACCAGTGCCGGAACAGCGTTCCGGCACCATGACACCACTGGTCTCTTGTCAAAAGACCAAGGGTTCCCACACGCAGACCTTGAAGGGCTGGGCACATAAAGATCAAGTGGAAGGCTGTTTCCTCCTCCTCACCACATTTCTTACATAGGAGGCTTTCAACTTGAATTCCCATCTTATGTAGATGTCCGCGGAATACCCAGTGGCCGCTAATGAAGCCAACCACTTTCCGCAAGGTCTTCCTATTCAGCCCAAGGGCATCTGCCGCTAGCGCACCGGTCGGTGCCTACAGCAATCTCTTTGACACAATCTGCCTTCTGTTCTTTCCCAGCTCCTTCGATGTTCTCTGCCCATCCACTGGCGAACAGCTCTCCGTGCAGTATTATAAGCAATACCACACGCCGGCTCCAGACCAATGAGCGGGCTGTCAGCTCCTTTATTTGCCCACTTGTCAGCTCCCTCATAGCCAGCGATACCCGAAAGACTTACCGGCCACGGTATAAATATCTGATTTTCTGGCCGCAAAAATATCAAGCAATTTTTTAGTCGCAATATGACCAAGAGATGTGACGGTCGTGAATAGAGCAAGGAACTCGTCTGCCACGGAGCGATTGAAACATGTTTCGATCTCAAAACGAACGAACAAGTGCACGATTTCACAACCAAGAGGACTCATGGCCGTGAAAAAGCGAGGAACTCATCGGTCGCAATGCGTTCCAAGAGATTTGCTGGCCACAAAACAAGCAAAAGATATTGTCCGGAAGAAGACTGAAAGACATGATGGCTGCGAAAAGAGTTAAAGACGACGGCCGCATAAAGAGCAAATGATTAGACGGCCTCTATACGACCAACAAGTTAGCCAGCCGCAGTATAAACAACAGATTTTCTGACCTTCATGTCACCAATAGATATAATGGCCACGAAAAGAGCACACGAATTCCGAAAGCAATTCGACCAAGAAATGGACGGCCACGTTAAGAGCGAGAGACTTGTCGGCCACGAAACTAGCAAGCCATTTGTTGGCCATAGTATGATTGAGAGAGCTAGAGACTTATCGGCCACAAAACTAGTAAGCCATTTGTTGGCCATAGTATGATTGAGAGATTTGCCAGCAGCAGTATTAACGACAGATATTCCGGTTGCAATGACTGAAAAATTATTCTGTCGCTATTCGATCAAGAGATTTTCCGGCCGAGTCAAAGATAGTAATGGCAAAAACGGCTATTTCATATCGTTTTACAGCCAAATTCAAATTTCCTGACCAAAGGTTGAAGCACGGTTACTGACGTTATGAACGTCAATCTCAGACAAGTGCGTAACTACTGTCTCGGGGAGGGTCTCAACATCAATCCTCCAAGACAGTGATTGTCCCGTTCACCAGGAAAAAAGAACTAAAGAGTCTCTTTCCAGGCTTACACTGGGAGGAACCCAGCGACCAAAGAATAATATAGACTAGCCTTCCCTATGTCCAATGCACAGTGGTCCTTGAATACACTTCTTCACTAAACATACGTCCCACTGGCCAGACCGCCGTGTGTAACTAGCGCGAATTTTAATTCTTAGCGTTTCAATTACACCATCTGATTAAATAGTTAGCGATAAAATAAAATTCTCAAACTTTGTAGATTAGGTAGCTTTGTAGATAAAGTAGACCAATTTCATAAGTAATATTGATGAACAATTTTAATTAATTGTAATTCAAAGACCTAATTACTTTAAAAAAATTAACATTTCATTACTTTTCACAAATAAGTACTCGACTCGGTACTCGAGTAGTTCCAAAATAGCCTACTCGACTCGAATTCAAAACTAGGCACCCCTAGACATCTTAACAGTATTTCTCCTTCCATCCGCCTAGCAACAGAAGATGAAGACCAAAACAAATTAGCAATTCTGGATGTGTGCATAGAAAAGGATAGGGAGACTCTTAGGACAATGGTTTTCAGAAAAAAAGACACACACAGGGCAGTACTAAAAATTTTCAATCAAACCATCAAAAATCTGTCAAAGAATGGGTAGTTCACTCCTTATTTGACAGAGCAAAGAGTATTTGCTCAATTCAAGATGGATTATAACAGGAAATCAAAAAAGTAGAAAAATATTTGGCTAGAAATGGATACGGATACCCTTAATCCATGATAAGAAAGTGCAAAAACCATTGGGCTAAAAAAATTAGTCAGAAAACGGTGAAAAATTTGTTCCTATGTCAATCCCTTATGTGCTGGGATTATCGAAAAAAATTAGAAGAATTGCTAGAAAGTTCAAAGTTAGAAACGTGTTTAGGACACAAAACACTCTTAGGCAATGTCACGTAAAAACAAAACCAAAAAATGGCACTCAGGGATCAAAAAACCGTGTTTACAGAATAAACTGCAATAGTTGCTTTAGTCCTTACTATGGCGAGACAAAAATACCTTTAAGCATTAGAATCAAAGAACAAAAAGAAAACACAAGAAATGGCCTAGTGGATACATCAAAAATAGTACATTGCAAACCTCATTTTTTCAAACGAAAACTAATTGAAGCATCATACATACAAGCAAGCAGATCAACCAATAAGTCAATCCTCACTTGAAATAAGGCCAGTATGGCTACCAATCTTAAACAAAGAATTGAAAGATAGGGAAAATAAAGTATCGAAAATAGGGTAATTGCTAACAACTCTGTTAAGAATTATTACAAAATGTTAACCCTTAACAAGGCCAAGGGGCAAAATCAGTTTAAAAATTAACTAAAAACACAGACACACCGAATGTGCATATCACATGGCTTTGTTTCAGATTGTCGTCACCGGAAGCGTGCTACAATTTGGTTGGCTGTGGCTGCTGCCATTTCTTCTCTTCCCACCAGTCTTAGCTCTGCTCTGATTGGGTGTGGACGTGCTCTCTCCCGTTTGGTGATTCTTGATACTTGTAATTTCTGTGTTAAATTGTGTTCTTGTTTTCTTTTCAGGGTACTTTGGTATTATACGGAGGCCACTATTTTTAGAAAGTTTTTTTTAACTGGTACCAAAAATAACTGCATAATTGGAGAGAACATACTTTAATTGACTCACTGTCCAAATTTGACATAATTATTATGAGCGGTCTTTATGTTCTGCCTCCTAGAAGGCAGCGATGTCGGCGAGGTAAAGCGTCACCGCCATGGCCACCCTTATACAGCGCGCTGCGGCGGTTATGTTAGGTTAGGTTATCATATATATGTTAGTAGGACTTTCCTCGTTACGTTGCAGATCAAACAATACCGGATGAGTCATACTTTCGCCCGCCAAATCCTCTAGGCAAGTGATGCACACACTCCGGTCAACAAGCTGATCTAGGCCTACTTGGAGGGGATTTGGCGGGTGAAGGTATGACTAAGCTGGTATCCTTCGATTCGTAAAAAACCGAGGAAAGTCCTACTAACATATTTATGATAACCTAACCGAACATAACCCCCGCAGCGCGCTGTATAAGGGTGGCCTCCGTATAATACCAAAGTACCCTTTTCAGCATGGTGTTTTTGTGTCTGCTTTTATAGTTCTCTGTTTTAGCTAATTTTTTTGTCAAGGTTAACCTGGCTGTAAGTTACTAATCTTGTTATGTTCCAGATTCTTTTTCCACCTGAAGTCGGGATCAGCTTCCAGATCCCAAAACATCGTGAAACTTGTTTTTTACTAATCAGTGATTGCAAATGTCCACAAAAATAAAAATAAAAATATAAAATCACGATCACCAACAATGAATTTCAAACAAAGAATTGACTGACATATCTTTAATCCAGTTGTTATGCTGAGTTAATAGAAAGAAATTAATTACTTGGAATAACAATAATTAATATATTGGTATGAACCCTGCCTGCCTGTGACTTGAACTTGGAATGTGCCGTATGCTTTTCATTTTATGCTGCTGTGAGGGAATGGGGAATCTTTCGTTTCTTCCCTATCCGTCCGAGAAGTTGCAAAAAATCCTCTAAATAATATTTTTTTTGAGGACCTATTGATTTTAAGTAATATCCATTCACAATTTATGTATTTTTGGTAAAAAGTACTACTTGTTTGATATTTATTTTTTTAAATATTATGTAGTAACTGTTTTACCATTGAACATACGTCATAGTTAGGGGTGAGCGAATACTCAACTCGACTCAAATTCAAAATCCGCTACTTGCCCACTGCTGATTTTTTTTACTCTATTTTTGTCATTAAAATAACATTTTACCGATGTTTAATCTCCTATCATTACCGAGATACAGTCGTTTCGATACATGGCAGGCACTTTCCACCACTTCCCCCCCCCCACATTGTCGACCACCTGGGAAATGGGCGATACAAGTGTTTTACACTTTTTCCCAATGTTTACAAATTAATTCTAGTATCATAATAAAAAATTCCTCATCATTTATTGTTTTAACTAGGGGTGTGTGAGTATTCAAGCGGTTAAGCTTTTCAGTATTAGGCTCTGCTCGAGTTTTTTAGAAAAAGCTCGATACTCGAGCCGAGCTTTTGATAAGAGAAGAGAGTTCTTATCGGATAGATAATTATTGATATCTATTTTTGGAAACGTTTAACCGGAAGAGCGGTTCCTCCCACGAAAAACAAGCAAAAAATATTCCCTAGTGATGAGGAAAGGACATTAACAGGTAACAAGAAATATTATCTCCATTTAGATGGAAATCGGAGCTATATTTAGTTGTCCTTGGAGAGCGAAATACAGCATTTAAGTCTATTGTTTTATCAAGGCTTATCTCTTAGACGGTATATCGTCCAAGTTTCATTTTGGTCTCTATAAAAATAAGACAAAAAAAATGAGCCGTCATTTATAGTTGTATGACAAGTAGTTTGTATTTTTGCATTTTTTTGTAAGGATTCCTTATCTCTTAATTAACTCATGCTCTCAGACATACGCACGCACGCACGCACTGAGTCAGACAATGACAAAAACAGGGACAGGGGCTTGGAGTAAACAACCTCCACCCCCCCCCTCACTGGCCACTGATAAGGAGAGTGAGAGAGGTAGCTGGTTTTTTTATTTCTCTCTATTCCGTCCTTATTTATGATCTTTCTTCTTCCTATAATATATTATATTCTGAAATAATAAGTTTAGCCATGAATATTATGCCACAATTGGGACTGCTATTCAATTTTTAATCATCTTTACTTTGTGAACATTAAAAAAATCAATCTTGTGTTTGACTAAGTGTAAATGTGTCATTTTTTTACTAGATAAAACCATTTTAAAACCTTTCCATATACTCCTTTCAACTCTTGAAATTAATGTTGTAGTACCTATATGTAACTAGTCTAATTATGCAATTTTAACTCTTTATTTTAAAGTCAAGGACTGTGGGATTGGGGAGTCAAATAATAAATGTAGATTTTAAATTTGGTATTTTTCCTCATAAATTATTTTTTGAGCCAGTTTGATTAATTTTATGTCACATAATACAAAATATTGATGAACCTATCAGATCATTAACTTGTTTTGGAGATAAGCTCTCTAGTTTTTTAGAGACACACAGCCAGGATAACCTGGACAAAAAACTTAGCTAAAACAGAGAACTATAAAAGCAGACACAAAAACACTATGCTGAAAGAAAAACAAGTACACAATGTAACACAGAAATTACAAGTATCAAGAATCACCAAACGGGAGAGAGCACGTCCACACCCAATCAGAGCAGAGCTAAGACTGGTGGGGAGAGAAGAAATGGCAGCAGCCACAGCCAACCAAATTGTAGCACGCTTCCGGTGACGACAATCTGAAACAAAGCCATGTGATATGCAAATTCCGTGTGCCTGTTTGTGTTTTTAGTTAATTTTTAATCTGATTTTGCCCCTTGGTCTTGTTGCGGGTTAACATGTTGTAAGAATTCTTAATAGAGTTGTTAGTAATTACCCTATTTTCTGACACTTTATTTTCCCTATCTTTCAATTCTTTGTTTAAGATTGGTAGCCATACTGGCCTTCTTGCAAGTGAGGATTGACTTATTGGTTGATCTGCTTGCTAATTTTTATTGGTTGATCTGCTTGCTAGTTGTATATATGATGCTTCAATTAGTTTTCTTAAGAAAAAATGAGGTTTGCGATGTACTATTTTTGCTTCATCAAAATTCATTTAGTGATTTCCACCAGTCATAAAACACTATGCTGAAAAGAAAACAAGAACACAAAATAACACAGAAAAACACAAGTGTTACAAGTATCAAAAAAATCACCAGTCAGGAGAGAGCACGTCCATATCCAATCAGAGCTGAGCTGCGACGGTCTTAGCTTTGAACATTATTACCCTTTTTTATAAGTTTCACTTAAACTTACATAGGCCCAGCGCTTGATTTGCGGCAGAACGGCGTTCTGAGACCTCTTTCTGCCGAAAGAGTCGATCGTGTGTATTAGGCCGGAGTATTTTTTGTGAGAGACGATCGTGTTCAAACGGACGGATAATTCGCCGCAAAATACAATTGCATATAATCGGCTGGATAATTTGCCTCGAGGGAGGATTGTGTGTAATCGGCCGGAGTATTTGTCATCAGAGACGATCGTGTGTAATCGGACGGAGACTTTGCCGCACACAAGACGATCGTGTGTAATCGGCCGGAGAATTTGCCGCAAAAGACGATTGCGTATGATCGGCCGGAGGATTCGCTTTAAGAGAGGATCAAGTGTAACCGGCCAGAGTATTTGTCGGAATGGACGATCATGTGTAATGGACCGGATTAATTTTTCCGAAAATAAAGATCGCTTAAAATTTACGGAAATTAGGCATGGACTTTCGGCCTGAAATTAGCGCTCTTTTGTCTAGTCGTATGAGCTAAGCTGAATGTTGAAAACGCTAAAAAGACCTGAATACTCGCAGAAGTCGTCATAAAAATAGGTAATGCTTCGTTAGTTTTTCATTTATTTATTTAAAAATTTGAGTTAGATAAAAATGTGACTTTTTAATTCGACATAATTATTCGCATATAACTTTGTTGAAGGGAAGAATGATGAAATGGGGGGATTATGTACAAACTAGTAAATTACAGTTCCGGTACCTCAATTTGTACAAATCAAGCACTGCATAGGCCTATGTAATTTGTTCCATACACAGGAACATATTTAAGGATTCTTAATGTAATTTTTCTTTTTAGAATACGTTAGGCTGTCAAAATGTCTAAATTTCATTTTTTAAATATGGTAGATAAATATTTTACACTGTCTCAAATGTTTACATGCGTTTTTCTTAAAATCCTGTTTTTTATACGTGTAACTTTTTTATTTTTTGAGATATCAGAGTGATTTTGGTCTTGGAATGGTCAGAAAATTATCCTCTACATGAAAATGTCAATAAATCAATTTGTGAAATTTGCGACTTGAGGTCCCTTTCCACTTTTCGCATCACGAATAAGTGTGATTAAATTTTACGCCCGTTTGTTTGCTTTGCATTAAAATATGAAGATATTCGCAGAGTTACTTCCGTCGTTTTTCCGTAATTGAAAAAGAGGCATAATAAAAAGCCACACAGCCTTTGCAAACCTACTACCACTGCTGTCGAGTCGAATGCCTGCAAGTGGTAAATGTGTGTGATCCGATCAAACAGCCATTTGTTTTATTTTGCAAAATTGTTCCTCTGATTGCTAAAAACGTACAATCAAATTTCACAGTAATTTACTTTCTTTTGGAACATTATACAGACCATTACCTGCAATCTATACGTTTCGTCTACCCACCCACGGTCAGTAAAGACGTCTGATCATCATTCATAAAATTACTACTGCTGTTTGCGTGCAATCAAATTTAAAGTTTTGTTAAGCAAAGTCTCACCCCTTTTTTTACTGAGTATTGAGGAAAATTTCCTGTTCAAATAAAATAGCGTTTCGGATTGAGCGGAATCTTGGATTGCAAAGTTTTGGAGTTTTGGATTTTTGGAACTCCACTGGTATAAACATGTTTGACACTTTTTTATTAATTAATTTTTTATTTAGCCCATTTAAAAGTCAAAATATTATGAAAACAAAAATTACCATAAAAGCGATGAAATAAATTTGCTTCTAAGGGCATAAATTAAACCTTACATCAATAGTAAATTCCCATCAAGTAAAATTGTGTGTCAACAAACTCTTCCCATTGACCAGTGTTAACTTTCAAAATCTGTTCTTAAACCAATTTAATCCTTTATTTGAGAGCAAAAGTATGTTGTTAAATTAAGAATTTGTTAAATTTGATTACATACAATCAAACCACCAGAAATCTAAAATTCTTCTTTGGTTTCTGAACATTATACCATTATTTACTTTTAATCCTCAGGTGATCAAGGACCAGATTTCTGTAAGGACCTTTGAAGATTTTACACTAACCTCCTAGATAAATTTTTATTACAGAGGGCCAGGTTTCAGTTAACTATGGTATTGCATTGCAGCTAAGTCAGCTTATTGTAAACCGTCAGACACAGGTCCTCATTTTACGTCAAATCCTAAGGCCTTAACGGACCATGAGTTCCTCTTGACAATGGTTACCTGCTCTTCCCTTAGGTCACTCATTGGTATACTAGATGACTTGGAACAAACTAATATTCATATGTGTTTACTATTTTTATGGCAGATAGTTTTAGCCGTTGATTAAGCGACATTTTTAAAGAATGGACTCTCGATAACTCAAACTAAATACCTCGAAATCTTCAAAAACTCAAATTATTTTCGATCCCCTACGAAAAAAACTGTCTAAGACTAAACAAAAAACATGCATTACTTGAAATAATTATATGGTTTTATTTTACTTCTGTAAGCCGAAGCAAGACAAAAATTACCACCTCTGTAACTTGGATTTCTGTAGCTAAGTCAAATTAAATTTTCAATTTACATCCATCAATAGTTCACATCTATATCTCAATCTTCATTCCAAGAACTTATGTAAGTCGAAACCACGGCGTACCAGTTGCAACGTGACAATGAGCCATATATTCGGTCCAGTATTTCCCTCTGTAACTCAAATTTTTATTTGGTTTACCTCTATATCTCGAATTAAGCCCAAATTACCTTTGTAAGTCAAAAGTCAAAAGAATTACCTCTATAGCTCGAACTATGCCTGAGTCGAACAATACGTAACCTGAAGAAAAATTGTAGTACGGTGGCATTTTGATTTAGCAAGAGTCAACTGTATAAAAATATTTGTAGTTGAGATATAAAATTTTGGGTATAGAGAGAAAGATTAGTTATCGATATTTGTTCTAATACAGCCAATCAGTACATTATCTTCTGTTAAGGGGCTTGATGGAACAGGCTTTGCCAGTGGGCACTGGTTTTACAGCAGGGGATGACAGATACAAACACTGGAGTCAACATTTAAAAATTGTAATTACACAGTGCCAGTTGAAGATCATCAGGGGTAAGTGTTGGGCCAATTTTAGTATTGTCATAAATAATTGATAAGTGGTGTGTGAACTGTCTCATTACAAGAAAGATCTACCAGTCTATAGCATTCACATGGCACCCGTTGTTATGGTAATTGTCTTCATAGGTTTTGATTAAGATTTCATGGGCCCAATTATATCCAGCAATCGGTTAGTTAACGATGGGGCCCATTATTGATACAGCAATTAGCCAAACATCCTGATACAGTAAAACCTTGATATAATGAATCTGAAGAGACTGAAAAAAAAGTTATTATACGGAGGATTATGAAATTTTGAAGTCTTTTTTTAGTTATGGTGGTTTCTACGGGATTTTCAAATTTGTGTAAAAGAAAGCATGGGCAAATTAAGGTCATAATATCTGGGGGTGCCAGCTCACCTACCGTAAACTTCTATTTAAAAATTGATCAATTTTTATTTCAAGAAGCTATTATTTCTTTTATTTAACAAAACCCATAAAACCACGTCAAAAATAACCTCATTTGAATCATGGGAAATACCACTCTTCAGTAGACCCCTCTTAACCGACCTCGTTTTAACCGACGATCGGATTATCCGCCCTTGCTGATCAAATATTAAACTTCGTTTTAACCGACCCTATTTTTAGAATAGTTCGGTTTAACCACCCTTTTCTAGGAATTGCGGCATTTCTGTTTCCATACTTGGTGATGAGAACATTAGGCTCAACCCTACAGGTAGTTACAGGTCAACATATTTTGAATACAGCATTTGTTAATCTAAGAAGAAGTACAGTAGATGCATTGACAATAAATACCACATTACAAAAGATTTGTTGAAAATATATGAACACATTATTAAAGGTGTTAACATAAGAACTTTTTTAAACACGTCTACCATTGCGTTTATAAAAAGGTTTTGTTTTGACCGTGTTTTGGGCTTATTTTTGTGACATTTCTACGATAATTATTTTGGAATATAGGTTGAGAGTTATAGTTTATTTGCTAAATAATCAACAAACAGCTTTATAATGATGTTACAGTAGAACCTCGCTAATCCGTGACCTACGGGACCGGGGGCATGGTCGGAACAGCAAAAAGGTCGGATTATCGGATGAACTCATTTTATTGACATGAAAACGTACAAAAACTGTATTTCGATCAGAAAAAAATGCATTAAGAGTGTTTTAACAAGCTACTGTACTGTAAAAAACGACATTAGGACCAAAAAAAAACTAACCGCACCAAATGTTATTGCTCTACTGAACGATATACGCACTCCCAATGAGTAATACGTCATCGACAGGAGCCAACGTGAACGGAGGAATGCACTGGAAATGTAAACAAACATCAATTTTCAATTGCGTGGTCGGACCAACCGATGAGAAAAACCCGCTGAGGGCGAACTAGCGGAGGCCTATTTCCCCGGCGGCATGGTCGAATTAACCGAGGAGTCGGACTAGCGAGGTTCTACTGTAATAGAACCCTAAATCAATAAAGCTTTCATTTATAGAATTTTTGAGGATTACCCGTTTTAACCGACCTTTTAAGTAATCCGACCTTGTTCCGGTCCCGTTTGGGTCGGTTGAGAGGGGGTCTACTGTACTTGTAATATTATTAAGCAAACTGTCAGAATAGGCCTACTACTACTAAAATGGCTAGAAACACAATTTGAGAATCTAAAGAATGTAGTTCTTGCTTTCAAAGCAGATATTTTGAGAG
Organism: Flexamia atlantica; assembly: GCA_035578135.1. Lineage (NCBI taxonomy): Eukaryota > Metazoa > Arthropoda > Insecta > Hemiptera > Cicadellidae > Flexamia > Flexamia atlantica. Next base: position 5,070,062 of record JAQJVK010000007.1, on the reverse strand, counting down.
CCTACTCAAACTTATAAGTCATTTTGATTCGTTGATTAGAAAATAAACGAGACATTTATAATGCACGTGACAAATTTGACTTGATTATAAAACTAACTGTATCAAGTAAAAAGTGTTACACAAAAAACCGCGACGAAAACAAAACAAAATTCTATCCAAATTATCAAAAAAAAACTAAACGCATTATGACAGGAAGCATTTTTCTCTTATCTGCGAAAAAAAACACCAAAAATCAGGGGGTGCCTAGCACCCCTTGGCACTGCCAGAAATCTGCCCATGACATAAAAGGATTAGTTATATCGAGATTATTTACATCAAGGGTATACCATACATTGCTGTATGGGTATACCATACATTGCTCATGACTGCAATTTTCCTCCTGATAATCGCCCCTCTATGGCATCGTATAAACATAGCTTAAGATTGAAGGGCACTCGACTGACCTGGCAGTTGACGTGAGAGGAGGCGCCGGTGGGGGCTGGTTGTCAGGTTCACAAGGAGGAGGTGTGACGGCTATGGTCAACAGTGGCGGTGATGGATTATTGTCCTTAGTCTCTACAGTATCACAGATGGGGTCGGGGGGTATGGACGGAGTCTCGCTGGGCGCGGGAGGAGGCAGAGGGGCAGGCGGATGTTCTTGTTTCTGCAGCTGTTCTCGCTGCAGTCGCGTCGTCACACCGGTCGCGCTGCTCAGGATCGAGTCCATCGGATCGCTCGCTGCTCCGCTTGTGCTCGCTCCCGCTCCACTTGCGTTGTTCACTTTCCCATGGACATTGCGGCTCGACCTTGTCCGCTGCCGTGACTTCCCTGCAATTCAAATTGGCTTTGTTAAAATGCCTGAGTTAATTTGTCACAAGGAAATTTATTTTACGGGTTTTAAGTACTTTATTATTAACCCTTGAGCGGGCGCTTCAGCAGTAAAACGGCAGTGGGCGCATGCAGAGTTTTTTTACTCTAAAACATTAAATTGCATAAATTTAACCCTTTTTACTTGTTTTATACCGAAATATTGTATTTAAATGTTGATAAACTTCATTAGGAATCATATTTCATCGTTATACAATCAATTGTTCAACTTAATAGGTGTAATAATTCAATTGAACATCGTATGTAATTTTCTAGAATAGAATAAGTATGACTTTTTATATTGTACTTAAATGAAAAAAAGTTGTTGCAAAAGAAATTGCATCGTTGATACAAATAATTGTTCAACTTAATTGGTGTATTAATGCATTTGAACATACTAAGTAATTTTCTAGTATAGATAGGAATCAATGTCTCTTTTACGGGAGAGGGCACTCCGCACGATGACGCGGCGTCACTAAATTGCAAATAACAAGGTGCCAAGGGGTTGTGGGAAGGTAAAAATAGCTTTAGGGGCTTCCTGGAATGAGGCGTGTGAAGTACAAAGCCGGACATAACTGCCGACACCCATTCTACATGTTTATTTTAATTAAAAACCCACGTACGGAGGAAAACTCTGCATGCGCCCGCTCGAGGGTTAATATAAATATAACTCAACCTATAAGAATGTAAAACATGTTATTATTATTTATACACAATACTCAAAAGCTAATCAAGCTTGAGTGGTTACTGGTTTAGTAAAGGTTCAAAGTTTATTTTAAAATTTGGTGTACTTAATTAATGATATAAATATAAATACAGTACACTCTCGATTATACGAGCGCCGGTTATCCGAGACTCCGGGTTATCCGAGGCGGCTCTAAGCTTAAATATATGTTTTTATTTTCTTACTAAGCGTTATAATAATGCGTGAAACAAGTGTATTTATTTAAAATTCTATTATTTGCAACTCGAAAGGACTTTTATTGTCGTATTTATTGGGAAATACTATATCTAATAAAACATTTTGAAGTGGTCTAATTACAGCCCAACCGCAAAACACACGTAAACTCCGCATTATCCGAGGTTCGTGTTATTTTTTTTGGTTTAAATGTTTTTTGGTAGCCTCGGTCCCATAGACATAGGATAATCGGGAGTGAACTGTAAACTTTAAACCATATAAATAATAGTGATCTTATAATTTATTTATATGTGTGAACATCTTTGTAAAGAGCTAATAAAGAGGGGCTTAATGTCGGAAACCCTTCAAAAGGTTTATCCGTTTCAAAATGACGGCTGTTTATATTAGGGGAGAGCGGGACAGATTCATAAAAAACTGTATCGCTCAACTTATTTTTTAATCTGCAAATAAAGTTTTCTGAAATTTTATTTTAATATTGCATTACATCTAACCATTATTATAAAGGTTTTTAAGTTAATCTAATATATATACAGCCGGATGTGTAACTCAACCATAGATACAAATTATAAACTACTTCCAGATTAGCTAGAGACTTGAAATTTGGCACGGATATTCCTTTGGTGGTCAAACCCCAGGGAAAATTATCAAAACGAAACATTTCCACCCCCGACCCCCCCAAAGGGGGGAAAAGGGGGAAAAAATTGAAGTTCGAAAAAAGTACTTCTCGTTTTTTGGCTATAGCGGCTAAACCAGAGGTCCTATTGAAAAACGGACTGCACCACGTGTCACGGATTTTTCATGATCTACAACTTTGGTCCTGTGACTTTTTGTCCTATCTCGTCTCCTTCACCCTTAGATTGAACTAGATTTTTCAATTTTCATAGATCTTACCTGGGTTTTCCGGTAAGAGTTGACTTGATATACTACGTAGGCCCGTATAAATTTTTGGGATTATTTATTGGGTGGTCATACTAAATATACAACCCTCAAAACAAACAATTTCAACCCCCCTCACCCCCTAAAAGGGGGTGAAATGGGGGAGAACTTGAATCTCGATAAAAGTACTGTTTGATTTTTGCCTCTGGCGACTAAAATAAAGGTTCTGTTCAAAAACTAAGGTTATTTCCTTAGTTGAAATGAAATTTCCTACAATTTTGGTTATTATGTATTTTGCCTTATCTCACCTCCTTCACTCCCAAAATGACCTCTAAATTTAGAATTCTTATAAATTTGTCAGTTTATTTTGGGGTTTGACGATTTATTTTATATTTCTTTTTAGCTTATAGACCTCAAAATTCACGATGAGATAGTAAGTTTGATCCTTTAGGGTTATCAGGGGACATTCGCAGAATTCACCCCTTTTCAACCCCTAAAATAGCCCTCAGAAGTTAAACTTTCGTTGAATTTTTCACATTTCCTCTAGGTTTTCAGCTCCAGATAATTTAATGTTATACGTAGAGGGCTGAAATTTGGCATACATAATCTCTACAGCATATATGTTACAAATCAGGAATAATGTAACTAGTTCGTAATATAAAATTGCATATAAATTAAAAAAAAACTTCAAAATTCGCCAAATGTCAGCGATGTTCTCGAGGTATTTAATCCCGGTTCAAACCAAACTTCCCGATTAGCTAGAAACTTTAAATGTGACATGAATATTTCTTGGATGGTCAATATATAGGAAAAATTATAAAAAAACACCATTTTTTATTTTAACCTCGAAAAAATTACAAAAAATCACTTATAAGCTATGTTACAAATCAGCAATAATAAAACTTTTTCTTTTTTTAATTTTTGTTTAATAAAGGCTGTTATGTGGCTTAATTTAGTTGATGTTTAGTCGAATAATGGCCTAAATTTCCCAATTCGTTCATTTATGTGACATCAAACATGCATGCTCATTTCTCACGTTAATGATGTGGAAAAACTTTAATATGTTGATTTGTAAATTTAATTAGATTTAATTTGATTATTAAAATTGAACTCTTATAAATCTTACTAATTCAAAAGGGAGGAAGAGGAAATACCCAACACTAGCCTGATTGGACCATCGGATGGTGGGGTTAGGAGGGGATGGATAAACCCGTCAAAAATGGGTTTTTGGGATCTTTTACATAGAAAATGAAAATTATCAGATTCTGGGTTGGACCATTGGATTTAAATTGAAAAAAAAAAACAAAAATTTGGTACTGTGAATGATTATTCTCTGTCCAGTAATTTATCTCAATGTTTACTTTATGGGAAACAAATTAAATTATATATCGCTTATTTATCAACAAATCTGAATAAAAATTGGTAGATGTCTTTAATTAGTTGTTACCTGCTGGAATACTGAAAAAGTTGAATTTTTACATTTCCATGTCAGCAAACATGCATACTCATTTGTCATATTATACTTATGGAGAAAATTGGTTTTTGTAACTTTAATATTTACATTTCCATGTCAGCGAACCTGCATACTCATTTCCCATATTATATTTTTATGGAGAAAATTGGTTTTGACATTTTACTTTAGTCTTTTTATAAAAAGGTTTTTGTAAAATATATCAAAAATTGAAACCTATCTGATTTTTCCGAAATTTAATGAATCATTTCAGTAATAATTACCCCCCCCTCTCCTACCATAAACCCCATTAAAACTATTCACCCCAAAACTAGTAATAATTACTTTTGCTGAGCATTTGTAAACAGTTTATTCGTTTTTTACTTTCAAGACAAACTCTCCGCTTTGGGGCGAAACCCTTTAAGGGGGCCTGGGGGCGGAGCCCCCAGTGAGCCGTAAGGCGAGTCTATATATTATACAGCCGCATGTGTAACTGACTCACTCACGTATACAAATTCAAACCATACTTCCCGAGGAGCTAGAAACTTGAAATTTGGCATGAATATTACTTTGGTGGTCGAGCCACAGGAAAAATTGTCAAAAGAAAACATTTCCACTCCCAACCCCCCCCCCCCCCCCCCAAAGGGAGGAAAACTTGAATTTCAAAAGAGTACTTTTCGTTTTAGGGCTGTAGCGGCTGTACTAGAGGTCCTATCCAAAAATGGACTGCACCACGTGTCGCGGATTTTTCATGATCTACAACTTTGGTCTTATGACTTTTTGCCCTATCTCGTCTCCTTCACCCTTAGGTAGCAGTAGAACTTTTAATTTCCGAAGATTTTCCCCAGGTTTTCAGCTCCAGTTGATTAAATATTAAAGGAAAAGAGCTGAAATTTGGTATTTAACATCTTTACAACATTTATGTTACAAATCATGAATAATATAACTAATTTGTAATATTAAAATGCATATAAAGTCAAATAAACCTTCAAACTTCGCCAAATGTCAGCGATTTTCTCGAGGCATTTCATTCCTGTTCAAACAACACTTTCCAATGATATAGAAACTTGAAATTTGGCATGAATATTTGTTATGAGCCTAATTTGCACAGGGGTAAGAATTGGCTCATTAGGCCTAGTCATGGGACCAGTAGGCCTAGGCCTACCTAGCCTATGTCCAGCCTATGGAGGGAGTGTTGGCAATCAGTATAAACACTGCTATTTCCCTAACTTAAACCCTTTGAGTGATTAAGTAACTCACGGTGTTGGGGTGGATGGTTATAACCCTAATTATCACCATCGGAAGGCTAACCTAGTCAGTCCCATAATTGCCGACTCCGATCGCCGAGTTTGATGTGGAAAGCAAAGTGTTGAGGCGTATAACGGCGACTATACTCTAATGTAAACACTGAGTTGGACACGTAATTAGATCACTTCTTCCAATAAACACGATATTGCGAGTGGAAATGTTGTTGTGTGTAAACAACGTACATAACCTCGAAAGACATCGTCATGACTGCGTTATGCAGACGACGACAGAGCGTGCGCTGCTTCTTCTTCTGCTCGCCAAGCGCGCCAAACTGTTTTTCTGGCAGAAAGTGAAAAACAGTGACCGGAAGAGCCTTTTTTTAGCTATTAACCAGCTGTTTTATCAACTGGGAAAAAGGCTGGTGACTCATCACCGGAAGGGGTGAGCACATTGTGTGCTGATAACCCCTCGATCGACACTTGTGGCAGCGCTTCAGAAGTGACCGGTCGTAATTCGAGTTCTGTTCTTGTGCGAATTCTTCCCCGGGACACTACGCTAAGAGCCGTAGCATTCGACGTCTTCCAATACATTTTGTATTAAAGGTAAGTCAGCGTCATTCCTGAATTTAAGTTAATAAGACGATCTGTAAACTTTTCTGAAAGTTGATCGTGTCGCAGGATAGGGTTCCGAGACCTATCCTGCTCATCTCTTGGCTGTAACCAAGACTAATTAAATTAATTATCTTGGTGCCGATTTTCGACTAGAGTCAATTTGTAGTATTTTCTAAATTCTGTGTAACCAAGTTGGAGTACTTGGTGACTTCCATAATTGGTTTAAGTCCTAGATTTTCCTGCTGTTGTAACAGGCTTAGTCTTGTCCAAACCTGCTGTGCGATAGGAGTGTAAGGTCTGTCCTGCTCCTGTAATTACTGGCCACTAGTGAAATAGTTTAATGTTGTTTCTTGATTAGGGTAAACATTAACTATGGGTAACTAGTGTTAACTCTGAACACCTCACAGAGCTAGGGAAAACAGCAGAGGGCATTTTACTTAGAAGGTGTTTCCAGATTTAGTCTGTCCTAAGTTGAATGTCATCTAGGTTGAATATAACTGAGCTCTCATATTTGAATATCTGATAACTACTGTGATTTCGATCCTCGACCCCTGGAATTATCCCAGCGTCCGAGCTGAGCGATTCCAAGGCCTCCGACAACCCGTGACGTGATTTCCTGCGGTTCGGTGTACCAGTGTAACCGATCATCTTTTCTCCCACCAGGAAATATCCGTCACAAACATGGCGCCCGAAGGCAGGGACTAGTGATAGATATCTAGTCGTATTATAACAGTAGTGTGTGTCAGATTGAGAGCTCGGTGAGAGGTACAGTAACCGATTTTTATAACGGTGTTATCGTATACCTGCTCATTGAATATTTCAACTAGTTATAATACTGGTGTGGCCTTTTTGAGTTTTCATTGGTAAATTGTGGTTTTATTTAGTACAAAAATAAATAAATAAAACTTATAGGCCTAGTCTAAATTTATTCCGATTTTATTGGGTTAGTTCAAATATTGGTTTTGGTGAATTATTTGAATTATTTTGAATTCATTGGGGATTCTGAATTTTTGTGATTTGGCTGGAGTTTGACGTCATGCCGAACGACCCGCCAGCCACAACCGTCGCTGCACTGCAGCATGCTGCTATGCAGGCACTGTCGACAACATCTCTGGGTTTAGCTACCACAGCGCCTGTAGTGACTTGTTCGAGTGCACTGACAACCACCACCACGACTCTGGCTTTCACAACCGCTGTGACTTCAACAGCGGTGATGATGCCCAGAACTCAAGTTGACGTTACGACCTGTCAACCATTTGACATGGTGTACTCTGGTGGTCATGCTCATCGACTGCCTTCCTCGATGACGTACAGTCACTTAGGCCATCAACCTTCAACCGCTTATGGTGACTTGCAACCATTTGCGGTGGCAGGTGCCTGGGGCCCTCCGATCCATCAACCAGGGTTAACCATGCTCCCTGGTGCAATGTCAGCCCAGCTGCCGCCCCGAAGACAGGATTATTCGACTGTTAACCCGTATGCGGGTGAATCCAGTCAGTTGCGGGAGTTACTTGGCTTGGCTCCAGATGTGGACTCCGAACTTGTCCGACACTCGTTGACTTCGCTGGTGAGGACCTTGAGGCAACTCGAGGGTAACCAGTACCTTGTTCAACCTGTGCCTGCGACTCAGCCAAGCCAATATGGAGCTGCTGAGGACTTCAACACTCGACATGACCGGGTTCCGGACTTTAACTATGCACCTCAGCGTTCGGTGACTGACCCGGTCAGCGTTGTCGATTACAGCATGCCCCGACATGCTGCCTCAGTCTTCGATACGCGCCCTCCGTACGTTGTCAAAACGTCTTCCACCCTTTGTGACATGGTGCGGAAGTGGAACCTGAGGTTCGATGGGAAGCGGGATGCCGTCTCCTTCCTCGAACGACTCGAGGAACTGCGTGAGGCATACTCGCTGACGCCTGACGAAATATTGAAGGCGATGCCTCAGCTTCTCCACAACCAGGCTTTGCTCTGGTATCGGAACAACAAGGACTTGTGGACCTCGTTCTCCGAATTCCAGAGGATGTTTGAGACGCAATTCTTCCCCCAAGGTTACCGCCGTAACTTGGATGAAGAAATTCGCAAACGGACGCAGGGTGAGACCGAGGCATTCCGAGACTTTGTGACCTCGCTCACAACCCTGATCCGTAGGAGTGGGGAGTTCAGTAACCAGCAGAAGTTGAACCTGGTGTACAAGAACATGCACCCCGAATACAAGTTCATGATTCGACGACAGGACTTCTCCTCCATGGCTGAGCTCCTCGAACGAGCCGAGGAGTTTGAAGAAGTCGTGCGTGAGCGGAAGACTTTCCGTCCGCCTCCTCCAGTCTCACAGGCGCTGGTACCTGAGACCGCCTACGTGGGTCGTCGAAAGAGCGACCGTTCCCTGGACATTGCTGTGGTGAACGACTTGACACCCTTCATGGGGCAGCCGCAACCACAGCCTCCGGTCCAATCGCCTCGGAGTACTATCACAGGCTCAAGTGGTGTGACGAACCCACGAGGCCAGGGGAAACAGGTCGCTCAGACCAATCGACAGCGGGGACATGACGGGTCTCCAAGTCCACGCGGGGTGGCAAGGCAAACCCCTGCTCCTGGACATCAGAGCGAGCGTTCTCGCTCGAAGCAGTGGAAGTGTTGGAACTGCCAAGCCGAAGGACATGGCTTCCGTCAGTGCCAGCAGCCGAAGGGAGTGTGGTGTGCACGGTGCAAACGAGCAGGTGTCTCAACCTCTCGTTGTGATTGCCAGTCGGGAAACGCCATGCGGACTCAGGCGCCCGGAGGTCCCCTGAGCCCGGAGCGTCCCAACGCCGAACAACCTCCGAGGAGTGGTCGAAGTGGCTCAAGACGATAGTCACTTTCGACTTTGGTACGACCGAGCAGCGTGGAGTCTCCGACATACGTCCTTTCATCGACGTGAGGCTGCTCGATCGGAACTTCCGAGCCCTATTGGACACTGGGGCTGTTGTAAACCTCATTGGGGACGAGGTTGAACAGTATCTCCGCGAATGTGGTGTCAAACCCGAGGAGGCCAATGCGGAGCTGAAAATGGTTGATGGTACTCGCTGTCGAGTCCGAGCGAAGTACTTCCTACCAGCTGCCATCTTGGGTCAGGACTGTATACTGGGAGTGTACTATGTCCCGAACCTGAGCACGGATGTTGTTTTGGGTATGAGGTGTATCACTGAACATAACCTCATACAAATAAACATCAATCGTGATGTCGAGGCAGATTGTTTGGAGCCGATGGCCTGTGCTTCTGGCACCTTTAAGCCCTTGTCTAGCGAGGAGGACCGACGCCTCCAGTCCTTCCTTCAGGAGGAGCTTCCTCTGTTTGATGCTGTTGTCGGGCGGACTGCGTTGGTCGAACATGTGATTCGACTGAAAGAAAACGCAGTCCCAATCAAACAGCGGCATTATCCCCGTAACCCTGCGATGCAAGCGATCATCAACAAGGAGGTAGCTACGATGCTTCGGGATGGTGTGATAGAACCATCGGAGAGCCCTTGGAGCTCTCCCATCGTACTCATCAAGAAATCGACCGGCAAGTATCGCTTCTGCATCGACATGCGCAGGGTGAATGACTCGTCGATCAAGGATGCGTATCCTCTCCCCAGGATCAATGCTATCCTTGAGAAACTCAGGCAAGCCAAGTACATCAGTACCTTGGACCTCAAGCAAGGTTATTGGCAAGTACCTCTGGCTAAGGAGAGTCGCCCAATCACGGCCTTTACGGTCCCCGGCATGGGCCTCTTCCAGTTCAAGGTCATGCCGTTTGGCTTGCACTCGGCTGGTGCGACCTTCCAGCGTCTGCTTGACCGCGTCATTGGGCCTGAGTTGGAGCCGAAAGCTTTCGCTTACCTCGACGTATTGGTGATAGTATCCTCTACATTTGAGGAGCACCTCGAGCTTCTCAGGGTTGTGTTCCGCCGGCTGCGAGACACCGGGCTTCGTTTAAACCCTGAGAAATGCCACTTCGCTCGGAGAGAGCTCAAGTACCTCGGCCACGTTGTCAGCGCCGAGGGAATCTCGACTGACCCGGAGAAGGTCAGAGCCATCCAGGACTTCCCCGTTCCTACGAATGTCAAGGCACTTCGTAGCTTCCTCGGACTTGCCTCCTGGTATCGGCGCTTCGTCGAGAAGTTCGCTTCTGTCTCTGCTCCACTGCGTGGCTTGCTCAAGAAGAACGCCAAGTGGGTTTGGGGTGAGGAACAAACCAAGGCGTTTGACGATCTCAAGCGTGCCTTGAGCACCGCTCCTGTACTCGCCTGCCCGGACTATGCTGAAACGTTCGTGCTGCAGGTCGATGCGTCAAACACAGGTCTTGGTGCAGCTCTCACTCAGCGTCAAAATGACCGGGAAGTGGTCGTTGCCTACGCTAGTCGTCTTCTGTCTGACGCAGAGCAGAACTACACGACGACAGAGAAGGAGTGTCTCGCCCTTGTGTTCGCTGTTCGAAAGTTCAAGGCGTACCTTGAGGGGTACCATTTTGTGGCAATAACCGACCACGTCGCGCTTAAGTGGCTCCTGAAACTTCATGAGCCCAGCGGACGTTTGGCTCGGTGGGTCATGGAACTTCAACAGTTCGACTTCGAGGTCAGATACCGCAAGGGGACCTTGAACCGTGTAGCGGATGCTCTTTCACGGCAACCTGTCCCTGACGTCCCTCAGGATTCTCCTGTAAACCTGAATACGTTCGAGGTTGGAGTCCTGACGAGACAAGGTGCGAGAGAGCAGCTACGACGGCAGAATGAAACCGTTGATGAGGTGACCCCTGAACCTCACGACGGTGATCTTGGTGAGACAGTCGGTGATGATACCGAACAAGAATTGCCGGGAACCAATGACGCTTGGTACGGTCAGATGCGGGAGTTGGTCGGTAAACACCCGCATCGATATCCTCGATACCAGGTCCGATCAGGTACTTTGTATTGGGCCCTGGTGAAGAAAAATCGACCGACGACCTGGCGTATGTGCGTGCCGAGCGATAAGATCTCGGAGGTGCTGTACGAGAACCACGACACGGCGACGGCCGGTCATCTTGGGGTAAAGAAAACTCTGGCGAGAGTTGGTACGGAATACTTTTGACCAAACTGGCGACGAGACGTAAAGTCGTATGTAAGGTCCTGTGTTCAGTGCCAGGCTTACAAAGTCTCACAAGCCAAACCGGCGGGTAAAATGTATTTCCGGCAACCCCAAGGCCCTTGGTACATGGTGTCAGCTGACCTCATTGGTCCGTTGCCTCGGTCCCAGCGTTCCCAGCGATTCCTCTTGGTTGTGCAGGATACGTTTAGCAAGTGGACCGAACTTGCTGCGCTTCCCTCTGCAACCGCTCATAATGTGGTGACGAGGCTGAAGTCCATCCTGCTGCGCCATGGGGCTCCTGACGTGCTCATCACTGACAATGGCACACAGTTTGTCTCAAACCTGGTTCGCAACCTGGCGGCGGAATGGGGAGTCACTCTGCGGACGACTGCCCCCTACAGCCCGCAATCGAACCCGGTGGAAAGGCAGAACCGAGTGGTGAAGACTATGATTGCCCAGTTCGTGGAGGACAATCATAAGACTTGGGATAACCACTTGGGCGAGTTCATGTACGCACTCAACACTGCGGTACATGACTCGACGGGATTCACTCCAGCGATGCTCTGCTTTGGTCGAGAGCTGAGACCTCCTCGCGCCCTCCGTGGCCCAACCGTTGAGGCTTCTGATACGCCTGATGACCTCCCGTTGACCGAAGTCCAACGTAAACGGGAGGCGGAATTCAAACGGTTGATCGAGGACGCTCAGAAAAACTTGAAGACGGCCTATCAGAGACAGGCCAGATACTACAACCTCCGACGAAGGGAGGTGATGTATCGGGCTGGCGATCAGGTTATGCGGAGGCTTCATATCTTGTCCTCTGCTGCTGATGCCATCGCTGGAAAATTGGCCCCAAAGTATCATGGACCCTGCACCGTGATCAGGACCAAAGGTTGTAACCTTTATGAGGTGAGGGATGAGGATTCCCAACAGTGTCACACAGTGCATGTCAAGGACTTGAAACCCTTCTGTCCGCGACGGTGATATTTCTGTAAACTGCTAGATGGTAGTTGAAGCGAAGTGTGCCACTTTCTGCTTCCCTGGTGCTTTCTGTAAACTGCGGCTGCAGTTGATGCCAGACGAGTTTTGATTTTGTTTACTGCGAGGAACTTCGAGAACTTTTTTTACTGTTTTTTTTTTTCGCTCCGATGTGTGAAGGGGGTGTAATGAGCCTAATTTGCACAGGGGTAAGAATTGGCTCATTAGGCCTAGTCATGGGACCAGTAGGCCTAGGCCTACCTAGCCTATGTCCAGCCTATGGAGGGAGTGTTGGCAATCAGTATAAACACTGCTATTTCCCTAACTTAAACCCTTTGAGTGATTAAGTAACTCACGGTGTTGGGGTGGATGGTTATAACCCTAATTATCACCATCGGAAGGCTAACCTAGTCAGTCCCATAATTGCCGACTCCGATCGCCGAGTTTGATGTGGAAAGCAAAGTGTTGAGGCGTATAACGGCGACTATACTCTAATGTAAACACTGAGTTTCACCCAGTTTCTGACAGGTCATGGCTACTTCCGTCTGTACCTCCACCAAATGGGCAAGGTCGACTCGCCCAGGTGCAAGTACTGCGGACACGACGGAGACAACGTGCATCACACTTTCTTCGTGTGCCGTCGCTTTGACGAAGAACGGACTGCCCTCGCTGACTCGGTCGGCGGTCATCTGACCCCGGACAACATCATGGGGAAGATGCTGCAGGGCAGTGTCAGCTGGAATGCAGTGGCTGACTTTGTCATGACCGTCCTGCGCCAGAAGAGGACAGACAGGTGTCTCGAGTGACCCCAGAACCGAGGACAGCAGAAGAACGGTTGAACACCAACTGAGGAGTCCCGAAAGGGACAGCAGCGCGGAGTCCTGAAAGGGACAGAGGCCACGCATTGCGATGTCGCAATGAGCAGACGCTCGGGTCGATCGCAATGATGTGGTGACAGCACGCAAGGGGGTTTTTTTAGCAGGTATGCCCAAGGAGACGTACAGACAACTGTACGCTCCTAGCCGCCTCGAGCCTCGAGGCGGGGCCTCTGACACTGATACTGTCTGTCAGAGGCTGGAGACCCCTGCTCGTCGCTTTGCTCTCTTCGGCGAGCGGCGTAGAGGGCCCGCATTTTGGTGCGGGTAAGGGCTATTTTTAACCTCCCTTCCAGCGTGGATAAAAAAAAAACTTTAATTTGCTGAGTAAAAAAATAAGCCAAAGCTTGTTTCAATAAAATTTCAAAAAAGTTACCTTACTTGTAATAAATAAATTAATTTTGTTAGTTTCAAAATTATTTAACTAACATACTAATAGATATCCGCCTTAATGCGACCTTTGGCTCAGCGGCAAAAGTCTTTACCTGCGGAGGGTCGTCTACGCGTTACCTTTTTATGGGTCGTGTATGCGTTACCCCATACATGAAGTACCAAATATTTTCCACAAAAAAACTCATTTTTTTAAATTTCATCAAAACAAGCTTTGACTTATTATTTTACTCATTCAGCATATTAAAACGAGTGGTCATACGATGTGAGTTGATATTGGAATTGGTTGGACAAACCCCCACCCCCCAAAAACAATTTTGGAGGGTTGTGCCTTGATGATGACAATAAGAAATTATTATTTTTGTATCTTTTAAGTAGTTAAAATGTGTTCTGGTGGTTCTTATTCAATTTAAATGTGAATTGCTGAACACAGAAAATATTCTATTTTAATTGACGTACAGCATTTTTTAGTTTTTGAATGACTGCCATTTTGGACTGGAGCATGATATCGACCTCCGGTTTGCGGCATTGTGTTTCTTTTAACAAGCCCTTTAAAATAAGCAGTCGCACGATGGGGGTTTACCTTTAAAAGTTTGGGGCTACCCCCCCCAAAATCCAATTTTGGGGGCAGAGGCAGAAATGACACATACATCGAAAAGTAGTTTTTTTTAGTACTAAAAGGTGTGCAAAATATTGTTTTGATATCTGGCTTACTTTAAAAGATATTAAACCGTTCTGGGACTTTTGGGACACACAGTATGTTAACCATATTAAGCAAATAAGCAAGCTACACAATAATAATTATAATTTAACAATTTTGAAAAATTAGGTCGGTAATGTAGTTTGACAATGTACTCTCAAATCTGGTGTCGATAAAGCATAAAATACTGCCGGTCATGTAGACGGACAATGTACTGCATGTCCTCGTGTTAGTAAAGCAGAATGCAACAATATCTGTTATGTATTGAAATGATTAAAAAATTTCTTTTTCGGCATAATTGCCAATTTGTTATACTACAAGCAGTTCAAACAGATGGGAAACATTTATCTTGGGTTACATTTTCATTAGGATGCATTTCTATACAAATATTGTAACGCAAAGCAAAGACTTCTAACTAATGACTTTGCACAGTAGTTCTCATAATATTTAGTAAAAAGTCAACTGCATGAGCTTGGACTGTTTATAGTCGATATCTTCTTAACTCGTAGTTCAATTCGAGTGGATTGCTTTAATTTGAGCAATGTCATTCGCATGTGTGGTTGCCGGCTCATACCATCGAGGTGATTCTGAGCATTTCTCTTACTCAAGGAAAACACAATGTGTCTGCAATTCAGTGTGTGGCCTCAGTTGGAAGTTCTTGCCGTACGAGTTTTCATCTTCGGCTATCAACGTGATTCTTACAAACAGCAATAGTTTGTGCCGATCACTCTGTGATGAGAGTTGCGTCAATGAAGCTTGGTTTCTTTCCCTGTTGCTATCGCTGTCGCCAGCTCTGGGATCGCTGCAGAAAACTTACCGGGCAGCGCAATAGCTCACAGCATGTTCTGGTTTCCTCTTGATCTTGGGGATGGCACAGGCATTTTAAATATGATCAACGGATCTCGACGAGCAGAGCTAATTAGAGCTGCAGATCTGATTATTTTTTATGAAGCCCCAATGACGCATAGGTACATCTTTGAGATTCTCGACAGGTCCCTGCGAGATCTTATGAACTCCAACATTCCATTCGGAGGTAAAATATTCTTCTGCTTCGGGGATATCCGACAAATCGCCTATGTAGTTGTGAAAGCTTGCACTCCAAGCGACATTGCCTGTGTTTCCCTGTGTGCATACTCTGGCCACATTTTAAGGTATTTCCATTGACAACTCCGCACAGAACTAGTGGTTCCATGAAATTTCATGAACTTTCTCCTTGAACTAGGCAATGGAACAATTGGTTCTATTTCGTTTGGCAAAGAACAGGGCTGGTGTTTGGTAATCTCATTCCACTGCCAGGGATAAAATGTGACACATTTAGCTGTTAACTTTGTATTCCCTAAAGACGACATGTGCTACTCTAATGTGATTGCGAAACGGGCCATTCTTTCAACTTTTATTGCGAACGTTCAGGAGATCAATTATGAGATCAATGACATAGTGTTGAGATCTGTTGTTGGTTTGCTTAATGAGTTGAGGAGTGCCGACACCGTCGATAAAGAGAACAGCGACAGAATGGACGTAGATGTTCATTTGCTGAACCAAGCTACTGGTAAGGGCGTACCCGACCACATTCTACGACTCAAGATCGGCTCCGTTTGTCTCGTAATGAGAAATTTAAACCTCGATCAAGCCCCCGCTTGATTACAGTTCAAATCCCCGTACAAACAGTACCTATTTGTATTCCTCAAGTTACATTTACGTTTGTTTGTTGAGGGATTCCCTCTTCGTGTCTGCCGTCTTCAGTATCCTCTTGCATTGGCTTCCTCGATGACTGGTCATAAAAGCCAGGGCCAGACCACTGACCGAGTTGGTGTTGATCTCCGCACTGACTGTTTTACTCATGGTCAGTTGTGCGTCCTGCTAAGAAAGAGTCAGAAACCCTGCTGACATCGTTGTTCTTGTCCGAAACGGCAGATTATTGGAAAGTGCTGCATTTGTAAAAAATATTGTCTTTAGCGAGCTCCTTGGTTAACCTGGTATAGACGTCCGCAGTAGGCTAAAGGATCTGCGTTATAATCAAAACTCCTTGTTGTAATTAGGCTATTGGGGTAGTCTGATAGGGGAACTGCCTTAAAAAAGGTCCCACGTGTTGTATATAGTTGTTTAGTTTTTTTTATGTTAGTTTCAGTTTTTTACAGCAGAGGCAAGGGGAGCTGCCTTATCAAACTCCCCATTTTGTATTTTAGTTAGCAAGTTTACAGCAGAGGCGAGGAGAACTGCTTGAAAAAATCTCTGGTGTGTTAAACTTAGTTTCTTCTCTTCATTGCCTTCATTACTTTGAATAATTGAAAATTATTCAAAATTGATTGCATTTAGTGTTCAATAGTGTTATTATTATGTTGATGGCATTTAGTTTTATTATTTAGTGTTCAATAGTCATACTTATTAAGACTATTGAACACTAAATATACTTATGTCTACATTTAGTTTTATTATTTTGTGTTCAATAGTCATACTTATTATGAGATATATACTTATATCTACTCTCAATGTCAATTTTACTTCAAACTTCCTCTTCAAAATAAATATCATCAACCTCTTGCAACGCAATAACAGCATAATAAAAATTTTAGAAGACAAATATACAAGTTCTGGTTAAATTAATTTCAGCTTTAACGTCACTTTCCACCCAATACTTAAGTCCAATAACTATTTTTACACCTTTGGTAAATTGAAATTTAAGGGGAACCAACTAAGGGGTCTGGGGTGCAAGAGATAAACGAGCCGAAGGCGATTTGTAAGTGACCAAAATATGTTTTACCAAAACTCTGCACTTTGTATAAAACTAGCCCAAATTGGGGCAGTTTCATACTTCATTGGGTAGATTGATACAAAGAGAAAATAATTAAATTGCATCAAAACTTATGTTTGTTGATCCAAAGCTGTTTATAAACTTAATACTAACATTATTCCTAAAATTAGGCTTATACAATCTTACTTGTTGAAATGTCAACAGAAAAATAGAGACGTATATAAAGTCTTGCTGCATAATGTAAGTTGAGTGAGTTTTGGTACTATTTCTTGCAAATCAACAACCCTACAACTTGCTACTAGTGATCATTAGGCCTAAAATTAAATGTGAAGACATTTTCATCTGTGTCAGCTCTATTTGTTAGTTTCATGTAATTTCTCACCATCTGTCACCCAAAAGAAAATAAAAAAAATAATATTTTGAGTTTAACTGTTTAACTTTAACTAAGTATTTTTTTATATTTTCACAAAGATAAATTATTTAATATTGATAAATAGTAAAGACTAATAGTGTTGAAAACTGCCCCAGAAATGTATAAAACTGCCCCGTTTCAACGAATAAAAAAGCCCCAAGTGTAGTTATGTTAAAAATCACCATGGGACTTTTTTATAAGTTAGAATTGGATATCTACAGTTAGTGTACATGTAGTCCAAACATTGAGCTGTCTAATAGTGCATTATTAATAGCAAAAATATTAAAAAAAATCACTTATACCTCCCTTCTTCTATTTACTCATAAAAACCTTTTTCTGAGATTCCAGTAAATGTTAAATCCCTCCATTAGAAGACACTGGAGAATTGAAACTTTTAGAGGAAGTATTACATGATGAGGCCTATGTGGTATGAATGATTTTTTTTCCTGTTCTTCTGTAAGGCGGGAAATTTTAACTGTATGAAAGTGTCCCTGTATGAAACTACCCCACTCTCCCCTATTGTTTCCTCACATACACATTCTCTCACTCCATCTCCATCTCTCTCTAAACTTCCTTTTACCATGCTCGATGATGTATGTCTGATCCGATGTCTTGATCGGGAAATGTCTGGAGTGAGATTTTGCTACTGTTTTATCTCCCTGTGCGATGTGATGACTTGTATGGGGATAATTCGGATAGTGTTTCACCGGCTTAAAGCAGGTAAAAATAATCCCTTTACATAAAAAACCCTGAAAATATATAAAATTATCATCCGGTGTGTTCCTTTCCATTTCAAAGGTTTGTTAAAAAAACAGTCCATTTAATATTGTCAGAATTTTTTGAAAAATTTAGTATTTTAGATGATAATCAGTATGGGTACCTGAATAGAAGATCAGTTGTGAGTGCTGCTGTTTTTTCTCAGTAAATCTATTATTGGGTCCGTGGACACAGGAAAATATACAATTGTTATATTTATGGACCTTTCTAAAGCATTTCATGAACACCATCACTGTCTAAAAAACTGTGATTAAAACACTGTGATTAATTAGATAAAAACTTAATTGGAGTATCTAAAAGGGCTATCAATTGGTTTTCTTCTTATTTTAATCTTTGGAAATTACTTTTGTGACAAATCATAATATAATAATGAAATCATCATCAACTTATCGGCCAATAAAATTTGATCAATTTTAGGGCCTTTGCTTTTTTGTGCTATCTTAGAGACATGGACAATATTTTATTCTACAGGCAAAACACAAAACAACGCCTTTAAGCTAAAGATTCTTAATTGGTTACTTCATCCAAATCTCCAGAAGAAACAGAAATTTATGCATTTGTGGAATTAGAGAATATTGGAAATTATTTTTACAATCACAACTTATTGTTAAATTCCCAAAAACAAAATTCATGAATTTTAAAACAGCAAAAAAAAATTGCAAAAGAGCCAACAATAACTTAAAACTCAAATAACATTGAAAGGGAAACTGAAATTAATTTTTTTTGGGTGTAAAAATAGATAAGACTTTAAACTGGGATGAACATGTATAAAAGATTTGGACAAAAATTTAATTTGTGGAGAAGAAATGAGATTATTCAGCCACACAGGTTAAATTGTTTTGAGAAAAGCATTCACTTTAATAGTTTTTTTTAGTGTGAAACGAAAAGAATTAAAAAAGAAAATAACATGGCACAATTTAAGAAAATACTTCAAGAATATGTTATAAATTTAGCCATATATTCTTTACAAGTGTCTTCCCCTCTCTCAGATAATCGTGTTACAAAAATGTTTGTATGTTGTAAGTTTGATCTTTTAAGTTAATTTTTTTTATATTGACATTATTCACTGTATCGCCAATGTACATGATCCATGAATAAAGATGCTTGACTATTGCCTATTGACTATTATATTCATGCTTTCTTGTACAGCGCGGCTTCAGAGAATTGCAATGTCTGGCAATGTGCCCAAAACTTTGTCACTTGTAGCATCAAGTTACGTCCAAATAATCCTTCACTCTGCAGCAATGCCACTTAACAAAGATCTTTCTGTCCTCACAGCACTCCACAACAGTGTGAGTTTTTGATCCGCCTGACTTACCATCCTTATATTGATGTTTCACCTCAAATTCCTGGATGAACTCCTCTTATTTTATACCACTCTCTTGCATATTCATCATAAACATCTCCTCTCTGACCTCTTCATCCTTCAAGCTTGCATTCACAACATCATAGACCGTTATAACTAGACTCTTCGACTGTTATTCCACTTTCAGCCCAGCATCCTTCAGCTTAATGAGGTTTTCCACTCCTTCCTCTGCTTCCAACATAACTATATTTCTGATCTTGATCAGCCTCCAGTCCTACCTCAGAAGGTTTAACCAGCCCCTTTAAAGTTGTCTTGACCTCCTTACTGTCCTTAGACTCGTATCTTACCAGAACAATTTTTGGGGCCGGGTGCACAGGTTCTTTTACAACAGTTACTTTTGATATTGCCATTGTTCTGCAGGCTGTAACCTCAGCAAAAGTAGTCCCCTATTTCCTTGGTTCTCCCACCTTCAGTTGTTCTCCTGGACGCACGAGTCACAATGGAAAACCGTATACAGTAGACGGCGAAACCACTATTAATTTTCTACTCTCATGGCAGACAGTGAAACTGTGAGAAGAGGAATTGAGGTCATAGAAACATAGAAAAGGATTACGGTTGAAGAACTGTAGGAAAAAAGACAGACCTGGGAAGAGAGGGAGGCGACCAAAACGATCAGGAGGACAAGAACAGAACAGTCCAGGCCCTATGCTTCAGGAGGAGTCATCGGGATTGTCACACGTGACCAATTTATGTTGCTTTCTGATCCGTCCAAAGTCAAGTATAGCCGTCTAGCGCAAAATTTATTTCCTTGAATAGCTGGTGGTAAAATAATAAACAACGAAAAATACAACTCTTACCTTTAATGTGAAAATTATCTCGTGGTTATTCCTTTCAGACAAGACAAAAATCTTTGCCAAAAACATTTATTCCTCAATCGCTTTATACATTAGCGTCTAAAGTACCCATATTTTAGACAATTTTCCCAAAATTCCTGCTCTGTGGACACCCTTATCACCTGTGCTTATCATCTGAGATCAAAATATTGTTTTGACACATCATAATTGAATAGGCCTAATGGAAAAATAAATTGTACTCATTTCAAAAGTTAATTACCAGTAAGTTAACATTTTTATTCCCCAGCATTTTAACCAGCCATTTTAAGAAATTGTTAAAAACTATTAATGCTGCAATAAAACATTTGGGGGAATTGAAAGCTTCATTGAAATAACACAATAACTTGAAATACAATAAGACATAACTATCATATATACATAATTATCAAACAGTTTTTCAAAATTAAATTTACTTGGAAAACTATTTTTATTTGCAGACGATGCCTTCATTTTCCTGCAGGGAAAGACATGGCCCGTTGTGAGAGAAAAGGCAATGCATGATCTTACGATTGTGAAAAAATGGTTAAATCAAAATGTTCTCTCTCTAAATATCTCAAAAACCAAGTTTATGCCAATATCTTTAAACAAGAACAACGATAATAACTTAGACAACCTTGTCATTCACGATTGTGGTGACTCCCGTAATACTGTTTGTAAATGTGAAAACATAGATAAGGTAAATTCGTACAAATATTTGGGTGTATTTTTTGATGAGCGACTAAAATGAAACATTCACATTCTTTATTTAAAAAATAAAATTCGGGAATTTATATTTGCTTTCAAACAAATGAATGGGATCCTAACATTTCAAGAATTAAAGATGACATACTATGCGTATGTTCAATCATTATTGTCTTTTGGGATTATAGCATGGGGCGGTTGTTATAAGAGTATTTTAGAACCCTTAAATGTAGCAAAAAAAAACGATTTTAAAAATTGGTTTGGGAAATGTAGACGTTACCCGACTGACGTTCTGTTTGCAGATGTATCTGTTCTTACTGTTCGTCAATCATATGTTAAGAGCATTTTATTAATATTTACAAAAATTATAGTAATATCTTTCGAAAAATCTCCCATTCTCACAACACTAGGTATTCTTCGAGAGTTGAAATCTCAGTCTTACAAATTAATTATACTTTTTCTACTACAAATTCCTTTTATATTTCTCACATAGTTTATCGTAATATTTGCAACTATTTTAGTAGCTTACAAATTTTTGAATGTCCTTCACTCAGACTTTTTAAAATTCGAGTCAAAGAACTTCTCTTTAGTCTAGGTACGGATGAGGCCGACGTTATCATCACGGCTGATTACCGGCGCGACTGACCCCGACCCTTGTACTGTGCCCCTCCCGCCGGGCGCGCCTCGCTCTCCGGCTGGCCGGCATGAGTCAAGCAAACGCGGCTCTCACCTGCTTTTTTGCACTGAAACTGTTGTTCCCTGGTTGTTTTTGACTCCTGAATAATTTTTTCTACTCAATGAATGAAAAGTAAAACTCTTTTAATTTTAAGTTACAATTTTTCCCCCTTGAATAAATTTTGTTCATTCAACTACTTTTTCCATAATAAATTAATTACGGTCTTAACTTTTTCTTAACGCAACTCAACAGCAGACGCACAGGCAGCACCTACCTATGTCTGCTGGTTCCTTTTAGGCCATCAACTAGATAAATAAAGGCTACATAATGAAATGTTTTCAGTTAAAGCTGCCTGCATAAGAACATTTTTAGTTAATAAGTAACATTTCATTCAATTGTACTGTGAAGTAGCTTAAGATCTTTATGGAATAAACAATGTTTTTCATTCATTCATTCATTCATTCATACTAGGGGTGTGCGAGTATTCGACCTGTCGAACTTTTTAGGTCGAGCTTTTCAGTATTCGGCTCAGCTCGACACTCGAGCCGAGCTTTTGATAAGAGAGTTCTTATCCGAAAGATAAATATTGCATTTTTGGACACGGTAAACGAAGAGCGTTTCCCTCGCACAAAAAATACAAACAAAAAATATTCCCTAGTGATAAGGAAAGGACATTGACAGGTAACAAGAAATATTATCTCCATTTAGACGGAAATCGGAGCTATATTTAGTTAACCTTGGAGAGCAAAATACAGCAAGAAAGTCTTTTGGTTTATCATGGCTTATATCTTTAAGGTATAATGTACAAGCTTAATTTTGGTTTCATTTTATTTATAAAATAAGACAAAAAATATAGCCGTCATTTATAATTGTATGACAAGTAGTTTGTATTTTCGCATTTTGTAGTGAGGAATCCTTATCTCTTAATTAACTCACGCAGAGTCAGACAATGACAAAAAACCGGGACAGAGTTGGAGTAAACAACTTCACCCCTTCCCTCCCTGGCCACTGATAAGGAGAGTGAGAGAGGTAGCTGTTTCTTTTTTTCTCTCTATTCCGTCCTAATTTTTGATTCTTTCTTCTTCCTGATTATCTTAAACCACATTATTTTCTTCACAAAAGCTAAGAAATGAAATCAATTTTAGGATGATAATAAATTATTTTTGTTATTAAATATTATTTCATTCATATTCTGAAATAATTTAACCATCAATATTATGCCACAATTGGGACTGCTATTTTTAATCATCTTTATTTTGTGAACATTAAGAAAATCAATCTTGTGTTTGAAGTTTTGACGAAATGTAAATATGTTATTTTTTTAAGATACAACCATTTTTAAAACCTTTCCAACTAACTCCTTTCAACTCTTTAAAATAATGTTGTAGTATGTAACTAAAATGATTATGTAAGTTTAACTATTTATTTCAAAGTGAAACTATTGTGGAATAATTGGGGAGTTAAATTATAAATTTAGATTTTAAATTTGTTATCTTTCTACATAAATTAGTTTTTTAAGCCAGTTTGATCAATTTTATGTAACATACGGTAATACAAAATATTGATGAACCTATCAGATCATTAACTTGTTTTGGAGATAATCTTTCTTGTTTTGAGCTGACGTTAACTTAACCCGCGAGGACTGACTTACCTGTCTAAAAGACCGGGTTAATAGTTTTTATGATAAAAATTATATTTTTTGGTTGTCGGCAGGGCTGGCCGTCACTATACCTCTTGTACGTCTTTCCAGGAACATCATGACTCACTTCCCGTCATTCTCTAACCCTTACAGTCAGTTCAATAACAATTTCTTTAGAGGTCTGGTGTTTTCGACCATGAGTCAGCTAAGGCTTCATGTTACATATAAATATTTTGTGGGCACATATTTCTTATATAAAATATTCAAAACACTAATTTACAATACTTTTGTGGGGTTTTTGACAGTATAAACACATCGTTGTACAACATAAGGACGTTTTTAACGCAATAACAATAATTATTGAAGTACCTACAGCAATTCAAAATATATATTTTTTCTATTACATAAATATTTTGTACGCAGATATATCCTACATAAAGTAGTCACAAAACTAATGTAAAAGACTTTAGTGGAGTTTTTGTGCAAATAAACTCATCATTTTTCAAGGTAATAACTTTTAAATAAAACCTGGTCTAAAAAACCGTGAGTCAGTCATTGCGTTTTCAAATCAAAGTCAGTTCTGCCGGGTTAAGGGATGTAAACATTAGCATATTGTATCTTTTAAAATTAAAATCAAGCTTCATAATTTTCTGGTTGTTAAAAAGCTCGGCTCGAAAAAACTCGAGCTCAAAAACTTTTGAAAAAGCTCGGCTCGGCTCGAGTTCAAAAATCACTATTCGCACACCCCTAATATATACTAAGTTAAAAGAACAAAGTGGTAAAGACACTACCCGCTAAAACAACGATTAAGATTCTAAAAAGGAGAAAAGTTATGGATAGGATAAGCACGTTATCCTTTGAAAGAGTATGTAACGAAATAGAATAACACATGATTTCACAAATATAAATATTATTACAACATTTTGGGGCCATTGGCCTATTTGTCCACTTGAATAGGTAGAAGTTTCTTCCTTCTTCAAGTTCAATTTTTATTTGAGAAATGATGTGATGCTCTACCAGGATACCTACTCTTTCAAAGGCAAGCCTGTTTATCCCATCCTTAGCTCCTCTCAAATTAGGCAATGAGATTCTAGTAAGAAATGATTATCACTTGAAAAAGATTTACACTCACTCAGAAGTCGTTTGTAGTTTTCTTCCTTTTTACTATGATAATAGTACTGTACACAATCACACGCACTTTTACGATCGAGGTAAGAGGCTATCACACCAAAGTTTTTTGGATGTTGAAGGAACTTCTCTTTAAAAATTTCTATTTCCGCTTTAGTCCACACATTTAAAACTTGTCGCTCCTTGTACTCAGCAGCAAAGTCTTCTATTTTCCCATTGTTGTTGACGTAACAATACCGCCGTTGTCGGGCGTCCAACAGCAAAGGAGGAATCACAGCGTACGACCTCATCTTCTTATCCTCCATCTAGAAAAAGAAATCATATTTCAAGTAGGGATGTGTCGGTACCTTAAGTCGGTTCTCGGTACCACCGATTCTTTGGAAAAGAAGCGGGTACCGAGAACCGATGTCAAAATGTTGGTACCGGTACTACGGTACCCATGGTAATCAGTGGGAGGAACTACCGGCCACATAAGACAATCGAGCACATGGCACATCGCCACGGGCACTACACTGATTGAAAATGCCGCTGTATATCATTATTGGAGCTCAATATTGTTTTAGCGAATTTCCCCTATAGGGAAGAAGCTATTACCGTAGATCTCATGGTAAGACCTAAGCCCGAGACCATGATAACTTTTCGTTTTGGGGCCCCCAGAAGCAAAAAACACCATTCGTTCAAATTTGTATATATATCTATATATATATATATATATATATATATATATATATATAGATATATATATATATATATGTGTGTGTGTGTGTGTGTGTGTGTGTGTGTGTGTGTGTGTGTGTGTGTGTGTGTGTGTGTGTCTGTAAGCACGATAGCGCTCGCAAAAATGGTCCGATCGAAATGAAATTTGGCACAGGGGTTTAAAGTAGTAATTATTTGGATGAGTTCGAAAACCAGCCCGATCGGACTACTGGAAGGGGGGGTAAAGAGGGATAAACCCCCCCAAAAATGGGTTTTTTGGGGTTTTCATATAGAAAAATAAAAATAATCCAATTTTGGTTAGCACCATTGAATTCAGCTCAAAAAAACAAACAATTTGATATTTTCAACCATTGTTCTATGCCCATTGGTTACCGAGATACTGAAAGTGGTAAACACAGTACGTTGTCCCAATGTTAACCTTATGGAGAATGAGTAAAATTCTATATCTCGCTTATTTCTCAACATATCTTAGTAAAACTTGGTTTGTGGCTTCATCTAGATGAGATTTAATGTATTTTAGTCTAAAATCACAGCAATTTCCATTTTTGTGGCGGCAAACCTGCATACTCATTCCCCATGTTATCCTTATGGGTAATTAAAAAAATCCATATCATCATTATTTCTGAACATATCTTGATAAAACTTGGTATATGGCTTCTTCTAGATACGATCTACTAAATATTGAAATTAAACCATCTAGTTTTAACATGCCTGTGGCAGCAAACCTGCATACTCATTCCCCATGTTATTCTTATGGAGATTACGAAAACGTGTCATTATCTCACTACATTGGATGGAAATATTATTTGACATTTGAAATTCGCTGAGTATGCAGGTCTGCTGCAACGGGAGGTATTTAAAATTCCTTTTGACTCTGAATTTATTAGAATTTTTTCGTATCTTGATATACTTTTTTACGAATTATAAAGGTTAAATTACCTGCTTGTCACCCCCGTGATCCTGTTAATCTTGTTATAGATTATGCATTTCGACAATTTAGCTAGTCATCTTCAGATCTACAAAACTTTAAACTTTCACACATTGGTTTCGTCACAGTTTAAAATTCACACAGAAACACTTAACATAAAAAACAGTACATGAACGGTTAAAATACATGTAGGCCTACTTTTAAAAAAACTTTTTCTTCCAATCTGAACAAGGTGGTGCATGCACATTGAGTGTCGGGCCTCGACTGGGAGCTCCGGTGGTTATCAGTTGGACGTTGACCTCTGGCTACCTTTACTCTCACTTCTTCTGTCTCTGTCTATTTTTATTAAAGTTTCAAAGAGTACATTAGAATTGAGTTTACTTTTGTCATTTAACAAGTCTTGGGGGCAAGATTTGGCTGCTTCGTAAATCTCATAATTTTCCAGGGCTGTCATAGTCCGTCCTTTATTACAAATATGTAAGGTTTTGAGATTTGTTTCCAAATTTGTATCGTTATGGTTTTCGTTTGAAAGATGTTCAGCAAAACTAGATTTTTGGACTTTGATAGCTCTGGGAATATGCTCCTTGAATCTTTCCTCGAACGAGCGCCCCGTCTGACCTATATAAAACTTGTCGCAATCGTTGCATGAAATTGTATAGATTCCTGTCTTCTTTCCTACATCAATAGATTTTTTCTTTTTGTTAGGTAGTTTTTTTAACGGTTACAACCCGATTATAATTGATAATTTAATTAGGAAACAAATCAGAAAAAGAGCAGAAAATTCAGTTCCAAATAGGAAAGAAAATACTGACTTCGTATCTGTAGAATACGATTCAAATTTCCCACTAACTCTAAAAAACTAAATGAAAAAATATGGCAAGACAGTCGCATTTAGAAAAGACAATAAGTTAGAAAAACTACTTAACAAAAAGAAAAAATCTATTGATGTAGGAAAGAAGACAGGAATCTATAAAATTTCATGCAACGACTGCGACAAGTTTTATATAGGTCAGACTCAGTTTTATATAGGCTCGTTCGAGAAAAGATTCAAGGACCATATTCCCAGATCTACCAAATTTCAAACGAAAACCATAACCATACAAAATTAGGAAACAAATCTCAAAACCTTACATATTTGTAATAAAGGACGGACTATGACAGCCCGGGAAAATTATGAGATTTACAAAGCAGCCAAATCTTGTCCCCAAGACTTGTTAAATGACAAAAGTAAACTCAATTCTAATGTACTCTTTGAAACTTTAATAAAAATAGACAGAGACAGAAGAAGTGAGAGTAAAGGTAGCCAGAGGTCAACGTCCAACTGATAACCACCGGAGCTCCCAGTCGAGGCCCGACACTCAATGTGCATGCACCACCTTGTTCAGATTGGAAGAAAAAGTTTTTTTTAAAGTAGGCCTACATGTATTTTAACCGTTCATGTACTGTTTTTTATGTTAAGTGTTTCTGTGTGAATTTTAAACTGTGACGAAACCAATGTGTGAAAGTTTAAAGTTTTGTAGATCTGAAGATGACTAGCTAAATTGTCGAAATGCATAATCTATAACAAGATTAACAGGATCACGAGGCTGACAAGCAGGTAATTTAACCTTTATAATTCGTCAAAAAATGTGATTCAGAAAACAACACCAAAAATGAAAAAAATACTTTTTTACTCTAATATTCAAAATTAATTGGACTGGGGTTATTTTCAATGGGAATTCTAAAATTATTAGGGGTTGTAAGGGTTCATTTTTTCACCCTTAATTTTTTTGTTATTTTCTATAAAATTATTGAGCATAACCCCCACAATAGCTAGTTCAATAGTTTTCGCCACCAACCACAACAGGTTTCAGTAACGATCAATCATCGATAGTAAGCTCGGAGGTTAGGAGTTGATCCTTACTGGGCATGGGCAGTTAGCGGCCGCGGCCCGATGTTGCCGTCGCCGAGCCGGCAGCAGACTGCGAAAATGCGTTTCTGCGCATGACCGGCCAGAGCCGCTAATAAATCCAGCCAGACCGCCGCGGGCCGCCAGTTGTGCTACCGAATCCTGCTATGTCAACTCACCTCTCGAAGTAAGTGCCTACCCGATCGACTTGTTTTGCAAAAATAATTATTAATTTTGCTGAAATAACTTTTTGCCACTTTTGAGGCCGTAGCTTACTTGCATTGGCATTATTGAATGATTTGAGTCACATACTGATTACTTATGAGAGAATAACAACTTGTCAGATTTTGAGGTTATGTAACCAAATTGCCAATTTCATCTGCTGATTTTATTTATAAGCTTTAAATTGATTGCATACTAGGGGTGTGCGAGTATTCGATCGGTCGAGCTTTTCAGTATTCGGCTCGGCTCGACTTTTTTCAAAAAAGCTTGACACTCGAGCCGAGCTTTTGATAAGAGAGTTCTTATCGGAAAGATAATTATTGCGATCTATTTTTGGACACGGCAAACGGAAGAGCGTTTCCCTCCCACAAAAAATACAAACAAAAAATATTCTCTAGTGATAAGGAAAGGACATTGACAGGTAACAAGAAATATCATCTCCATTTAGACGGAAATTGGAGCTATATTTAGTTGACCTTGGAGAGCAAAATACAGCAAGAAAGTCTATTGTTTTATCATGGCTTATCTCTTTAACGGTATATCGTACAAGCTTCATTTTGGTTTCATTTTATTTATAAAAATTAGACAAAAAATATAACCCGTAATTTATAATTGTATGACATGTAGTTTGTATTTTCGGATTTTGTAGCAAGGATTCCTTATCTCTTAGTTAACTCACGCAGCTCGCACTGAGTCAGACAATGACAAAAAACCGGGACAGAGTTGTTGTAAACAACCTCCAACCCCCCTCCCTGGCCACTGATAAGGAGAGTGAGAGAGGTAGCTGTTTCTTTCTTTCTCTCTATTCCGTCCTAATTTCTGATTCTTTCTTCTTCCTGATTATCTTAACCCACGTTATTTTCTCCACAAAAGCTTAGGAATGCAATCAATTTTAGGATGACAATAAATTATTTTTATATTATTTCATTCATATTCTGAAATAATTTAACCATCAATATTATGCTACAATTGGGACTGCTATTTGTAATAATCTTTATTTTGTGAACATTAAGAAAATCAATCTTGTGTTTGAGTTTGACTAAATGTAAATATGTTATTTTTAAGATACAACCATTTTAAAACCTTTCCAATTAACTCCTTTCTACTCTTGAAAGAAATGTAGTATGTAACTAGAATGATTATGTAAGTTCAACTATTTATTTTAAAGTGAAACTATTGTGGAATAATTGGGGAGTTAAATTATAAATTTAGATTTTAAATTGGTTATTTTTCTACATAAATTATTTTTTGAGCCAGTTTGATCAATTTTATGTAACATAATAATAATAAATATTGATGAACCTATCAGATCATTAACTTGTTTTGGAGATAAGCTTTCTAGTTTTGAGCTGACGTTAACTTAAGTCTATTGTAAACATTAGTCTATTGCAAACATTAGTCTATTGCAAACATTAGTCTATTGTATCTTTTAAAATTAAAATCAAGCTTCATAATTTTGTGGTTGTTAAAAAGCTCGGCTCGAAAAAGCTCGAGCTCGAAAACTTTTGAAAAAGCTCGGCTCGGCTTGAGTTCAAAAATCACTATTCGCACACCCCTATTGCATAATGACTGCCTGATGGCTAAATGACAGCTTTATTTAATTAATGCTTTCTGCTTAAAGGCTTATTGTATAATACTGCTATAATTTGAACACTTGCACTCGTTATTTTATGCTTGCATTGTGATTTTGTATTTTGCTATGTTGTCTGTTGATTAGGTGCAACATTCACAGGTAAGCCTATGGCTAAGTAAACCCCTACTGTATTGCTGTGATTTATTGCTACGAACCTTTGCTATTATAATTTGATCCATATGTTGCACCTACCCCAGCCTCCACTTACCCAGTTTTACTGAAGTGATTATTATGAATTAATCTTTGGTTAAGCCTTTGATATCATCGTAAAGCAAGTGTTTATAGTTGGAATATAAGCATTATTATAGCTCGTAGTACACCTAAAGCATTAGGCCTAATAATAATAGTCAAAAATATCCGAAAGTGATAAGCTAACCTCAACTAATGGAAACTTAATGATTATGGCTAGTACCTCTTGTTGGGTTTTATAATACCATCCTAAAACCCCTCCACCACCTATTGCTGACGAATACACAGCATCCCGAGGGTAGCGTATGCCAATTCCTTTCTTAACCTAATTCGATAAATAGGCGAAAGGGTATTTTAGGATAGCGACCGGGCTGTTATTTAGCAGTATTTCATACATTGTTTTGGGGTTATGGCATTATTCCCATCGATCCGATTACCTACCCTCTCTCATTGCTGACGAATACACAGCATCCCGAGGGCAGCGTATGCCAATCCTAACCTATCCTGACCTCTGACTTGTCCATTTGGGGAAGAGTAGGGATAGCGATTAGGATTTCTTTATGGGGTTCACACGTATGTTCCCATCGATCCGATTACCTACCCTCTCTCATTGCTGACGAATACACAGCATCCCGAGGGCAGCGTATGCCAATCCTATCCTACCCTAGCCTCTGACTTATCGATTCAGGGAAACTTGGGGATAGCGAGTAGGACTTTAACTTGGGGTTTGTAGCGTTGTTCCTGACAACCTTCCCCCTCTCATTGCTGACGTTTAAACAGCATCCTGAGGGCAGTGTATGCCAACCTATCCCATTCCTAATTCTAGTCAAGGGGTTAGCGGGGCTATAAGGTTTTTAGGATTTCCTTCGAGGAAGGCAACGATGATGATGGGTCGCTGATAGCTTGTGCTTAGACCCTTAGTCTGAGTTGCCTTCTCTTTTTGCTAAGATAATTACTTGAATTAAATGAACTAGATCAATTAATACTTTGAGATTAGAATTGGACCGAAAAACTTATTCTCACGACTTTTCGACTGACCCCTCGAAATTGCAACCCAGTTAGGCTGGACTATCCGAGCAAGAGGAACAAAAACTACGCCGACTAGTAAATTTCCTCACAGGGTATGAGGATATCCGAAAATTCGGATCGGATCGGAGATCAGAAACCGAGCCGAGGGTTTTATAACTATCCGGTAAGACTGACTGGATATCTGACTCTTTCAGACAGACTGTATATCTCACAGTAAAACCCACTAGATGCGCGAATTTTAACGTTTGAAAGCCGGCTCAAACAAAATAATTTATCATCGTCAAAATATTGTCAGCGATCAGGATGACAAAGGAACATCAATGGCCGGTCGGCATCGCTTTCAGAACGTAATACTTTTAAAGAAGGAACATATCGCGTTAATAATCGGTATCAGATACGTTGGAAGCTATCGTATTTATTGGTTGAGGACTAACAATGTTATCTACGAAAACAACAATCATTCAAGAGATTAAATTTAGCTAATCAGTTAACTGAGCCGTGACCGTACAAAGTGTTTATTAGTTCATCAACAATTTAATGTCTAGAATTACCAACATACATAAAGTTATTATTATTACATTTTACATTCGAAGGGGCAACTGTTTTCGTTCCGCTACCCGTGTGATAGTGTCTCTCAATAATATTCATTCGAAAGTCGACATTACTACAAGTGTTGCCTAATTTTATAAATACCACACAGCTATCGTGTGCACGCAAAATGACCCTGAGTCAATATAAAATAGTCGTATCCTCCCAAAAACTTCATACATATTGATTGGGTTTCTGAAAAAAATCTTAGTGATTTAAAGATATTATAGACAAATTGACATAGGTCTGTCAGAATCCCTATTTTGTTTGATTAATAGTGTGAAATATTATGGATCGTTCCCCATATCAACTATTGTTGTACAGTACGATGACTGTCGTATACCATCGCGACCACACTGCATTTTGATCCATGGCAGACGCCGCACCGCCGCAGGTTCTCATGACATGAACTCTTTGTTTATTAGTTTAGCCTAACAAGTTCAAGGGTATAATAGTTCTCATTAACAATTCTGAATTATATCATACTAAATTATGTATCCTAAAAAGAAGAAAAGTGCCATCTAGAGTTTCTTTAAGAAGAATTACGTTGTTACAATACAGCAGAATGTTTTAAATGCAAGCTTGTCCCGAAGGTTAGGTTTTTGACAGTTGGCTATTTTTTTTTTTCAAGTATTCATATTCCATTGCCAAATAAGGCTTAATGTGCCTGTTTCTGAAAAATCAAATAAATTCAAACTTATCTGATAATTTATTAGAAAATCCAAAGTTCAAGGTTGATAGGACATGTAGTTGACTACCACCTACGTGACTCATTAGACACAGGCTAGGCCTACTTTATTTTTCAGCTTTGTTCATGTGCTCACAACTTAAATTATAATCAATAATGTCATGTTCTATGTCTTGAAGATTACATTTTAATACCCCCACAAATAAAGAATCCATTTCAAGGTAAAATTGGGAGTTTTAAATTGATAATATTTTGACTTATTATTACTTTTTACACTTTCAGCCTTGGGCCTTAGTTCAACAATTAATGAA
Source organism: Flexamia atlantica (assembly GCA_035578135.1). NCBI lineage: Eukaryota > Metazoa > Arthropoda > Insecta > Hemiptera > Cicadellidae > Flexamia > Flexamia atlantica. Next base: position 5,037,633 of record JAQJVK010000007.1, on the reverse strand, counting down.
TAAATTAACTTCATAATTAATTATATGTTCATAAATGTTTGCTAATAAAAAATATCCTATTTTATGGTAAATATTTTCACTGGTTTCAATGATAAGCCTTCTAGTTTTACTTTATCCTTATTGGAAAAGCATAAAAAACACTGAATTATAATTGATTTAAATTTTTGTTTTTAAAACTCCATATAACACCATAGCTTAATAGTGAAATATTAGCCTGCTAATTTATTTCTGATGAGAAAAATTTAATAACCTAATAACAATGAGAACTTTGTAAACTGTGAGTGCGCCTGCATATTCACTAATTTGGTATAACATGGAAGTTGCCTAATTAGTTTTTTCATCCAAATAAATGTTCTGCATTATTGTTTGTTGTTTTCAAAATAGCAGGGCCTGTATGTTTGATATGAACACCTACCATTGTTACGACTTTTCACTGCTTCTCCAACTTGCTATTAAGGTCGTTTAATCAAGGCACTGAAGATAACACTGAATTTTGTTGTAAAGTCAGATCAATAAATTTTTATTTAATGCAAAATGTATAGGCTAGGTACTAAGCAGGATAGTTGTACACAATTTAAATAAATAACCAAAGTGCATTAAAGTGATGGTAATCTCAGAACAGGTTTTTTTCCTATATAGGTACCTCTATTTTCCATAAAAAAACTGTAATATAAAATGTAATGTAATTGTGACTATGGAAAAATAAATATACTCTATTCTATTCTATTCTACTTTGAAGTCTCAGTGAGATACCTCAATTTAATACAGAAAAATATTGAATACTCTGTAAAATAAAAACTGCTACAGTTTAAAACAGTAATGTTTTTGCATTTTGCATCAAATCGTTAAAATCAAAGTATTTAATACATAAACTTAGCATCAAGGAATGGTAAGTGAAAATTTAAAGTGTATATCTTTATTCATATAGCATTTTCTGTCGGCATCAACATTTTAGGGTATCGTAACTATCCGAATCCGAAAACTATCCGATCCGAACCTGTTGTTATCTGATCCGAAACCAATTGGACCATTAGCTATCCGACCTGAATCTGATTCTGTTTTTTTCCATATGGTATATATTTTTTATTTTACCAGCTAACAGAAATATTAAATATGTTAATAAATGTTAAATATTAAAAATAAAAAGTGAGATGTTATTTTATGACTTGGTGAAACTTATACATACAAATTAAAACATTTATAAATTATAAAAGAATATAACTGGCGTCAAATCTTGCGGCCCACGCCGTCCTTAAATAAACATTAGTCTTATGGACGGCGAGGGCCGCAAGAATTGGCGCCAGTTATAATAGACAATAAATTACCAGTAGGTTTGTAGGTACATTACAATATATTGTAACATAGAATAGGTACCGATGGCACCGGTATCGAGAACTGAGAACCGATCTTGTTAGGAACCGGTACTGGTACCGACTTTAGAAAAAGTGGTACTTGCACATCCCTGGTTTTAAGCTATTTCAAAATTGCATAGGCATAAAGTTAGAGTTCAAGGTTTCATTGCAACACTGATGTGGTTACGGTATCTACTAAATTATGCTAATTGTGTTCAGAATGCTTTTTCAGTCTGAACAAGGTAAAACAAGGTACCAAGGTAAGATGAGGTAAGATTATGTAGGAGCAAACAAATTTTAAGAAAAAATAATAATAACTTCCACAGGGGCCATTTAGAAGGTAAGGACTGTTGACGTATTGAAAAGGGAGGGGTGCGGGTAATTGGGTAATAGACTCAGTAGGCATGTCTTTACTGTGCGATGTAACTAAAAATTTAGATTGCCACCGTTACTGACAATCCTTCTGACTGGTGTGTTGTAATTTTCTTTTTATTTAGAAAAAAAATTAAACTGTCATTTACACGACATGATTTATGTTTACTCCATAGATAACATTCGTTTTGTAGTGTGTGTTTGGCAGTTAAAATATCAATTGTAGGAATGATGTATGTATATCTTTTATTCGTGTATATATGAAAATTGTCACTGTTGTCCTTGAAAAAAACTTCTCATTTACCTTTTTTCTCTGAGTTATTGGCTGCCCCCCACCAATAACTTATAAACAATTCTTTGAAGTCTGGAACCCTTCCCAACGTTCTCAAGAGAGGCACGCATGGTTCCCATACCAAAAGCAGGGGATCCTCGTAACATGAAAAGTTACCGGCCTATTGTTATCTTTCTTCAGTCAGCAGTCTTTGAAGGCCTGGTAGCAATTTCTTTATTTAAAAATCCTGTTACTAAATATACTGATGTAAAATGTGTACTGCATATAAATTTTACCACCAGCTAAATTCTATTTTAAAAATGCAAAAAATACAATAAGAATAATTTTTAATCTCCAACCCAGAACCTCAGTCAAAGAGTATTTTAAATCTGAAAAAATATGACAGTTTATGGCATGTATATTTTTGAAACAATCTTGTCAGTCAAAAATAGATTGCAGGATACAGAGCTAGTAGGAGATAACCATGATTACTTTACTAGACACCGGGAAGATTTAGCAACCATTCCTCACAACTGACAACTTTTTAAAAATAAATCTAAATATGCTGGGTAAAAGTTTTAAAACACACTTCCTCCAAACATTCGGGCAGAGGTATCTTACAATAAATTTAAATAAAAACTGAAACTATTTCTCATCAGCAAATTTTTTTGAGGGATTTGCAGAGTAAATATAGTTTGTGATTTTTCTTTTAATTTGGAGTTTATGTTAACAACTCCAATTTATAAGAGTGTTTTATAACTTCACTGTATTGTTTACTTCATGATACTATTTTTTGTGCATCATGTTATGTTCTATTTAACAAATAAAGTCGGGGTGTGCGAGTATTCGAACGGTCGAGCTTTTTAGGTCGAGCTTTCCAGTATTCGGCTCGGCTCGACTTTTTTCAAAAAAGCTCGACACTCGAGCCGAGCTTTTGATAAGAGAGTTCTTATCGGAAAGATAATTGTTACGATCTATTTTTGGACACGTTAAACCGGAAGAACGTTTCCCTCCCACAAAAAACAAACAAAAAATATACCTTAGTGATAAGGAAGGACATTGGCAGGTATCAAGAAATATTTTCTCCATTTTAGACGGAAATCGGAGCTATATTTAGTTGACCTTGGAAAACCACGAAATACAGTATTTAAGTCTATTGTTTTATCATGTCTTATCTCTTAGACCGTATTTCTTACAAGTTTCATTTTGGTCTCATTTGATTTATAAAAATAAGACAAAAAAATGAACCGTCAATTATAGTTGTATGACAAGTAGTTTGTATTTTTGCATTTTGTAGTAAGGATTCCTTATCTCCTAATTAACTCAGCTCTCTGACATACGCACGCACGCTCGAGTTAGAAATGACAAAAAACAGGGACAGAGGCTTAGTTGAAGTAAACAACCTACCCCCCCCCCCAAACTGATAAGGAGAGTGAGAGAGGTAGCTGTTTCTTTCTTTCTCTTTATTCCGTCTTAATTTCTGATTTTTCTTCTTCTGATTTTCATAAACTGTACATTATTTTCTTTACTAAAGTTTAGAAATGCAACTCATTTTAGAATTGCAGTAAATTATTGTTGTTACAGTATTAAATATTATTTAATTCATATATTATGTTCTAAAGTAATAGGTTTAGCCATGAATATTATCCACAATTGGGACTGCTATTTAATTGTTACAGTATCATCTTTACTTTGTGAACATTCAAAAAAATCAATCTTGTGTTGACTAATTGTAAACATGTTATTTTTCTACTAGGTATAACCAATTTAAAATCTTTCCATCTACTCCTTTCAACTCTTGAAATTAATGTTGTAGTGCCTATATATGTATAACTAGTCTAGTTATGTAATGTTGACTATTTATTAAAGTATTGTGGAATTGGGGAGTCAAATAATAAATGTAGATTTTAAATTTGTTATTTTTCTTCATAAATCATTTTTTGAACCAGTTTGATTAATCTTATGTAATATAATACAAAATAGTGATGAACCTATCACATCATTAACTTGTTTTGGAGATAAGCTTTCTAGTTTTTAGCTGGCATTCACTTAAGGTATACAAACATTAGTCTATTGCATCTTTTAAAATTAAAATCAAGCTTTATATTTCCTTAATAATTTGGTGATAAGCTCAGCTCAAAAAAGCTCGAGATCGAAAACTATTGAAAAAGCTTGGCTCGGCTCGGCTCGAGTTCAAAAATCACTATTCGCACACCCCTAGAATAAAGATTTTGAATTGAATTGAATTGAAAGATATTGGTATTTGTGGCCGATCGCGAGAGCTGTATTTTTTTGCAAAGCTGTATTTGAGCTGTATTTGCAAAGCTGTATTTTTCAACGGACGATTGCGAGTTTTACAAAGCTGGATTTGCCGTTTATTTGCGATCAGCAAATACGCAAGATCGTTTTCCAAGGCCGATAGCGAATTTTGTTTAGTTGTGATCACTAAAACGATTCCATCCCAAAAATTCCCCAAAGTAAATAAAATTCCCGCCCAAAAATCGGGAATTTGATTTTCCTGAAAATTTTCCGAAATTTTAGGACCCAACCATCCCTAGTTCTAACAGTAAAATTGTGCTTAACAATAATTTATCATAAGATAAATACATTAAATTTTATTCATACATACAAATTAAATAAAATAGAAAAGTCTAACCAGAGCTTTGACTTCAAAAATGATTAGATAAGTTATTTTACAATTTCATTACTCGACAGCCTGATATTTTTCATTTTTAATGAACTACGAAATTGTTGTGGCTTGTAGGCTATACTCTCTTATGATAAACCATAATTAGCAAATTTGTGGGATTTATTAATGTCCCAAATGCCTAATATTTTTGTACATTCATTAAAGCACAAAAATTCAGGGAAAACAATTAGTTACACAAACTTTTCAAGATATATGGCTAGGGAAGCGCAAGACAGCCGGCACCGGCAGTGACACTACAGTGTCTCAGTATTACAGCATTGCTAGTTCAACAAACCCCACGGCCTTCTTTAGAGGCCATTCCTGTGAAAATGACTTACTCTGGGCCTCTAATGATCAAATTTCTCACCTCTTGTTCCTGAAGCCCATCCATGATCTCCTCCAGGTCTGCCTCACTCTTGATCCTGGCTCCGACCCGGTTGAACCTCTCTCTGTCCTCCCGCTGCTTCCTCAGCTCAGGAAACACCTTCTCGAAGAACTCCCGGTTTTTGGCATCCTTCGCTTTCCTTTTCACAGAGCTTTCAATCTGTAAAACAGATAAAAATTTGTTACACATTAGAGAATTTATTTTCCTCATACATTATGAATCAAAAATAATTTTAGTAGGGTATACATATTAAATTTATAGTTTGCTTAGGTTCACTTAGTCAATGATATAACCAATATTTTAGCTATACCTCAAACGAAAAATCAAAATAACAAAAGTACAGCCTTGAACATGAGGCTGAATGCACAATATTAAAATTGGACAATATCACATGTAACTAAAAAAACTTAACTATATTTTTTACTATAAAAAATGTGTGAATGAATCTAAATGCCCTTAAAAATAATGAATATGTGAAACAAAAATACAACTCTAATCATCCAAAATGCGAATAACACAATCAATTTTTAATGCGACTATGGGAAGAATAGGAGTTTTGGTTGATACTAAGTATGTATGGCTCTTTTTCACATATTGAGTTCAAAGTTCTGAAGCAATGTTCAGAATGAACAATATTTAAGCGAATTTCCTCTACAGCTCTTACCGTCTAGGTTTCATGGTAAGACCTAGACCCATCATAACTTTTTGTTTCAGGGCCCCCAGAAGCAAAAAACACCATTCGTTTGAATATATATCTTTACATATATATACAGGGTTGGGCAAAAGTCTGGAATATATCAAATAACTTTTATATTATTTTTCAGAAAGTGATGAAACTTTACAGTTGAGTATCTAGTACAAATAGGAATATTTTGGCATATTTTCTCAGTTTTTTGCACAATGAGGGGACGGCCCACGCTGGAAGTCTTGAAATTCTTAAAAATAAGCATACCTCAAGTTATACCTCATTTTAAAGGTCTTAATTAGTAGATCACAACAGCGCAACCCGCACTTTAAAAGGTTGATCCAATCAGAAGTTACAGCTCCTCAAAGATTTTAATGTTGGCCATTAAACTCAAGGCTAAAATCAGGGAAAAAAGTCCCGTGGTCATGAGTAACTTTTTTAATACGTCAAATTGTCCTTATCAATGAGAATTACATGTATCTAAACTAAACTACATCGTTCTGAGTGCTTTATAAGTAATTAGACTTTTTCCCCTGATTTTAGCCTTGAGTTTAATGGCCAACATTAGAATCTTTGAGGAGCTGTAACTTCTGATTAGATCAGCCTTTTGAGGCGCGGTTTGCGCTGTTGAGATCTACTAATTAAGACCTTTAAAATAAGGTATAACTCGAGGTATAGTTACATTTAAGAATTTCAAGACTTCCAGCATGGGCCGTCCCCTCATCGTACGAAAAACTGAGAAAATACGCCAAAATATTCCTATTTATACTAGATACAAAACTGTAAAGTTTCATCCCTTTCTGCAAAATAATATAAAAGTTATTTTATATATTCCAGACTTTTGCCCAACCCTGTATTTAGGTCTATATTATGGGTCAATCCATTTGAACCAGTCCAGAGAGGTGGTTATTTGTTAAGAAAATATTCATAATTTCACTGTTATTTCTACCATTCTTTAGGAGTTAGGAACAACCCTTGAATATAAATTATCTCACTTCGTTTTGGTGTGGTGGCTGTTCTTGTTATCTGATTTGTGCTTATTTTAGCATTTGCAGCCTTCTACATTAATTTTAGTTTTCTCCTTCTACATTCTCATTAATATACCTTTCAGAAACTCCAACAAAAGTAGGTTGGAATCTAATCAAGAACGTCCTTAATTTTTTTTTCATTTAGTTAATCAAGTATAAATATATACAAAAGAATAACAACATGAGTGGAAATAAGCTTCCGCTTCTTTAAAGTTCACGGGTTCTAACACTTACCTTTTCTACCTTTCGATGCCATTCTTGTACCAGCCTCGAATACGTCTGCGTAAGATATTTTTCTCGTGCTTCCCTCTCCTTATTTTTACTACGCAAGTGCTCTAACAGTCTCTTCTTGAATAAAAAATGTCTGCAAAAGTACAATGAACATTCACACAACAGAACATTCATCTTTTTGATATGAGAGAAAAAATTGCTGTAACTGCAATACAGTAGAGCGCCGATTATACGAACTAATTGGGGACAAGGGGTGTTCGGATAACTGAATATTCGGATAATCGAATATGAAAAGACAAAATTTAAAAATTATATATGTAACGTAATTCTTACTAGTAAAAAGGCTAAAAAATTATCAAACCAAAATTATTCATGTAATTTTATTATGAAACCGATCAGAATACATGGGTATAAATTGTTAAAGAACAATTTATCATACAAAGATACAGTACACTTTATACTTTTTATTTAGAGAAAAAGTCCAAAATTTGTTTTTGCTATAGCCCTGACACTTTTTTGGCACGCAAATTTGAATTGCTTGAGAATCATGTTCAAAATATGAATTATTACAGCGTTCGGTTAACCGACAGTTCGGATGACCGACGTTCGGATAATCGGCGCTCTACTGTACTTATAAGCAGGGCCAGCCTTCGGCAAGGCTAAATGTAGCTAACAACCAGCCTTTAGCTCTTAGGATTTTATGCGAGTAAAAGTGTACCGATTTCACAGACGTTCTGTCTTCTAAGTGAAGTTGTACTGAATATCCATTTGAAGTTAATATTTGAAAAAATAAAACTCAATTCCTGATAGTTAATATACCATCTGAACATGAAATTCGGAGGTCTATCAAACATTAATTTGGCTAAACTTACTGTACTGATTTTTGCAAGTTGTCATGGCAGCCGTGCAAAGGCAGATGTCAATGGGGCGACGTACAGATAAAAAAACAACAGCCAAGGCCATGATTTCTGGTCTAAATTGTCATACAAATCGGACGCCTTTAAATTATATAGTTTAAAATTAATAATTCATAAAGAGCTGGGCCGACTACATGAGTACCAAACTGTGTCGAGTCGTTGTAAATAGTAAAAATGAAATTGTCATACAGTTTTTGTTTTTGAAATACAATAAATTATATTCTTTAATCAATTATAATTATCAAATTGGTCTACTTCATTCTGGGTAATCTTATTATGCTTTTAAAAAATCTTCGAAAGTATAAGCATGATTTAACGCCAAGCTAGTATAGCTGGAAGTTTCCATTTTCAGGATTCTGAGGGATCATATTTCTTGAAAATTGTCTGTTGTAAATAGTAAAAATGAAATTGTCATACAGTTTTTGTTTTTGAAATACAATAAATTATATTCTTTAATCAATTATAATTATCAAATTGGTCTACTTCATTCTGGGTAATCTTATTATGCTTTTAAAAAATCTTCGAAAGTATAAGCATGATTTAACGCCAAGCTAGTATAGCTGGAAGTTTCCATTTTCAGGATTCTGAGGGATCATATTTCTTGAAAATTGTCTATATCCTTTCTCTTATCAGCTGTTGTTAAGAAGAGCTCTTGCTGTTGTTTATCGCGTATTGTGTGTTCAAAAATATTTTGCAATTTATTATGATCTTACCAATAAAATTACATGAAATTACTTGCAAACTACTCGACTTGTTCTTCCAAAGAGTTTAAGTACATTCCTCAAATTGTTTTTCCAAATAGTTTAACTACAAAACTCATGTTCGAGTAGTTTTAAAAAAGTCAAGTAATTACTAGAAAGTCGAATACTTGCCAATCCTTAACAATCATAGTTCCGTATCCGCTATTTCAAACAATAGTGATCACAGTGCTCTAACTTGGATTATTTCCTTATAAAACATAATTGCTTTGTGTTTTGAATCACCGGCATAATTTTACTTTACTCAATTCTATAATTTGTTTTGGTTTACCACAGTTAAAGAAAATATTGTCGGAACAAATTATAAAATTTAATACTTTTTTAACTTGTACAAAATTTAGGACGATAGGTAGGGGTGGGCGAGTACTCGACAGTCGAGTAATTACTCGAGTAGTTGCTAATACTCGAGGTCGAGTCGAGTAGGTCCAACTACTCCACTCAAACGAGCCGCCGTTTACGCGGCGGCCGAATTTACATGCGATTTAGGTTTGTGCGATTAAATTTTACAGCCGATCGCGAGTTATGCAAAGCTACATCTGCCGTTTATCCACAATCGGCAGATTGTTTATCGCGGCCCCTCGCTGGTTTCACAATAAGCAGAATTTTCTGTTCATTTGTGGCCGGGAAATACGCGCGACTGTTTTTTACGGCCGATCGCTAGTTTCGCAAAGTTTCATTTAGTTTATTTAAGATCGGCAAATACACGCGATCATTTTTCGCGGCTGACCACAACTTTTGCAAGGCTACATTTGCCGATTTTCGGCGATCGGCAAATACGCGCGCTCATATTTCTCGGCCGACCGCGACCTTAGCAACGCTACATTTGCCGATTTTCGGCGATAGGCAAATACACGTGATCGTTTTTCGCGGCTGACCGCGACTTTTGCAAGGCTACATTTGCCGATTTTCGGCGATCGGCAAATACTCGCGCTCGTATTTCTTGGCCGACCGCGACCTTAGCAACGCTACATTTGCCCATTTTCGGCAATCGGCAAATATGCGCGATCGTATTTGGCAGCAGTTTTGAAAAGCTACATCTGCCGTTTATCCGTGACCGACAGACATGCGCTAGAGTTTTTCGCAGATGTCCACGAGTTTTTCATAACAATAACCTCTAAAATATTTCATTAACTCATAGAAGAATGGATTTTGACAGTTATCTAGAATTACCAGATTCTTATTCTTATCTAGTCGCAGCTGCAGCTGTGTCACTCGTGCTTAAGTGATTGGATGTTAATAAAACAATAGATCAGCAGTCAGGCAAGGGGGGGGGGGTTGGGTTTAGAGAAGTAAACAAATAACTGGGCATAGCTCTCCTCCCTGATGTTTTTAATTCTTTCTTCCACAATTTCTTGGCTAAGGTTTTAATTAGAGTCAACAATTATTTTTAGGAAAAATATAAACCTGTTTTTGATTTTTAAAATAATAGGCTAATAATTAAATATTATTAGTGCTTTAATTTTACAACTATGCATATTCTACATAAATTTATTTTGTGATCTTGTTACATTAAGTGATTTGTTATTTTGAGTGATTTAGCATAGTCAACTATTCATTTAAAAGTAGGGTTTATGCAATGTAGGGGTATTAGAATATCAGTTTTATTTTTCCAAGAAAAATATAAAAACATATGCTTAAATAAAGTAGACCAACTTTATAAGGAAAATTGAAGAAAGATTTTAATAGATGAAATGAAGATTTTAATGGATGAACTGAAGATTTCATTACTTTTCACAAACAACTACTCGACTCGACTCGACTCAATACTCGAGTTTTTGGCTTAATACTCGACTCGACTCGACTCGACTTCAAAATCCACTACTCGCCCACCCCTAACGATAGGCTATAATAAGATTAGAAAAATATAACTCTCAACAGTTGAACAATTTATTACAGAAAAACATGCAGTAAGAAAAACGGTGAGGTATGGTATATGATAACTCCAAAATTATTTCAAACACAATTAAAATCTTTGGTACAAAATAGAATAATATGATATACAGTGACAATTGTTATGCGTTATCAATAACTCATTTCACAATTACGTTCGTCCGTTTAACTTAGTCCCATGCTTTTACTGACATTTGTCTTCGGGAAAGTAAACAAAGAAGGCGACTACACGTTGGACTCACCGTTTCCGGTCTTATTTTACCAATAGCCAAGGAATACGCATTCACACGCGGCCAATTTTTGTTGCTTTCTTATCTCCCATCCGTCCCAAGCCGAATCAAGCCGTCTGGCAAAAAAATGATTTTGTGGAATTGGCTGCTAGTAGAATGAATAAAAACTGAAAAATACAATTCTTTTCTATTTTATAAGTAAATAGTCTCACGGTTATTCCTTTCAGAGGGATGTAAATTTTTGCCGAAAAAAATCATTCCTCCATCGCATTATACATTCGCATCAAAACATTTCTATAATCCACTAGCAAGCTGTCATATTTCAATTGTAGCCTAAAAAGTTGTCTTTCATAAACTGAGATTTGGAACTCAGTTCTGTTTCACTTTTTGTCAGTACTAAGAATAAACAGGTGACCGAGAACTAATACTTAACATATCAGAGGGTCCTCGTCGAAAGATGATCACTCCAGGTGCAGCTCAGGGATCAATCCTTGGTGCGGACGTATGGAACACTGTGTATGACAGGATATTCAGATTGCCCTCCCCGAAGATTCCTCCCCAAAAAGGCAGACAAGACTACCGCCGCTCTTAGCCAGCTTACGGCCAAGGACGGAGGCCCATCTGCTGATGACCAGAAGTTGCTAATGTCCATCTCAAACTCGACTCTTTTATACGGATGCAAAGTTTGGGCTGATGCATTAAAAAAGGAGTGTTCCCGAAAGCAGATGGGAGCATTACAGAGGAGAGCTGCTTTACGTGTAGCATCAGCGTGACGGATAGTTTCTGAACCAGCCGCCTTGGTAGTAGCAGGAGTGATTCCAATAGATCTCTTGGCTCAAGAACGAAAACAGATTTTTCATACCAAGGCTGAAATCAGGACTCAGGAAGTGACGCAATTGGCCAAGGGGGCCTCCATGCAGCAGTGGCAAGAAAGATGGGCTGAGGAGTCAAGAGCAGCTTGGACGTGAAGGCTTATACCGGACCTGAATGTGTGGATCAAGTGCGGTTTCGGTAAGATAAACTTCCTCACCACACAGCTCCTTACCGGGCATGGTAATTTCCAGGCCTACCTCTTTGTAGGTACCTCTTATGATGGTCAAAGTTGACACCCCGGCATGTCAATACGATGACTCTGGGCAAGACGATGCTCTTCACACCTTCTTTGAGTAAGAGCGTTGGGCAGCTTAAAGGAGAGACCTATAACTGGAGGTAGGGGTTCTTACGCCAGAAACTCAGGGTGTCCACAAAATCAGGCTATAAAAATTCCCGTATATTTCCCGTATTTTTCACGCTGAAATCAAGTTTTTCACGCTAGGTAATTGTTTACATCTTTTTAATGAAGTACGCACTAAAGAAACCACATTTTCATATTATCATGATTTGCATTTTTAATTTTCAGTGACTGGCTTAAGAGTCACGGAAACCCCAATAACGGAATCAATATGGCAATCAGTCAATTATTTACCCCGCAAGGACTGACATACCTGTCTAAAATACCCAGGTTAGTAATTTTTTGGTCGTTGGCAGGCTGGCCGTCACTGTACCATACCTCACATACGTCTTTCCAGGAAAATCAAGACTCAGTTCCCGTCATTCTCTAACCCTTACGGTCAGTTCAATGAACGTTTCTTTAGAGGGCTGGTGTTTTCGACCGAAGTCACATAAGGCTTCATGTTGCATATACATATTATGTATGCACATATTTCTTGTATGAATTATTCAAATCACCAATGTAAAATTCTTTTATGGATTTCTTGTCAATATCAACACATCGTGTCAACATATATGGGCGTTTTTAACGCAATAACAATAATTTTTGTAGCACCTTATGCAATTCAAAATATTTCAAAATATATTTTTATGATATATCAATATTTTGTATGCACATCTGCCCAATATAAAATGGTCACAGCACTAATGTTAAAGGCTTTAGTGGAGTTTTTGTACAGTTTAACAAGTAATTTTTCAATATAGGCCTTACTAACTTTTATAAAAAAACTGGTCTAAAACACCGTGAGTAAATGGCGTTATGAAATCAAAGTAAATTCTGCCCGGTTAATGAGTTCATGAGGCGAAAAACCTGTGCACAGTGAACGACGAATCTGCCGTTGATTTCCTAATCTCACGGCAGAGGGTGAAACCTATGTAGAACGGAAATAAAACTACTTGAAAAGAAATTGGCGTTAAGTTAGTTTTTGTGACAAACCAACATTTCATCGTAAAATGCAATTCAAATACATTGTGAAATGTACAATACCTTGTATACACCAAACGGATATTTATTTGCTTCTCGTTTTCATATTCCATTATGGCATTATACCTATAAAGTTCATTTTCAAGACCTAAGCGAAGACGCAACAACATGATGAATATCGATCCATCGATCGTAAACTTGACAAGGTGAAGCTGAGCACGCGCCGAACTTTCAGAATGTCTTGCTTCACATCCCTGTCCGTTCCCATTCTCAATTTAACAACACAGTGGTAGTGTGTGATTGGCCCGACGCAATGACATCATGTGGTTTCCATGACAATGTGCTAAGCGCACTGTAAATTGCGCATTCCGCATGAGGTAGAAAGGGAGATAAGAGGAACGAAAGGCGAAAGAAAGTGAGACAAAACTTCGGAAACCAGAAAAAAACAAAACCAATTCTAGTTGACTCTTCGTACCTGGTTTTAAACTGATTTATCAAATGTCGTATCTTATAACCGAAGTTGTACTAAACATCCGTTTCAAGTTAAATTACCCTCTGAAAATGAAATTCGCTGGTATGTCAAACATCTAATTAAGCTGATTTTAGTGTACTCATTTTTGCGAGTTGTCATACCAGTCGTGCAAGGCAGGTGACAAGACGGGATGGACATACAGATAAAAACTACAGGCTCACGCTCGCCAATGCTCACACTCGCTAATGCCATAATTGCCGGTCCAAAAGTATTGTACAAATCAGACGCGTTTAAATTTGACAGTTCAAAATTAATAATTCTAATAATGAGGGCCAATAGTGGGTTTTCATTAAAAGTTTCTTATAAAGTTAAAGTAAAAATGCTGATTGAATTTTAAATATTAACATTTTTTATTTCAACTACGTCAAATCATAAGATAATTGTAACAATAGAGAAGAAACGAATATGCTTAATTCTGTAGTAATCTCAAGTCCACAACGTATTAAAATTAAAAAGTTAAAAATTAAAAAGTTCAGAAAATTTTTCAAAAGAAGCATGGTCTATTATTAATAACACTAAGGAGGCCGTTCCAAAAACACAAGACATCCAACTGGAGGTGGAGGGCATGACTGTCCGGGAGCCGCTGGAGGTAGCGAATGTTTTAAATACATTTTTTGCGAATACCGGTGACACTGGACTCACACTCGCACCTTCGGCTGCCCCTGGTCAGTTGAGTCCGGCCGAATCGATGTTTCTCAGCGAAGTCACCGAGCACGAAGTGTCAAAGGCGATTTACGAACTGAAGGCAAAAAAATCGGCAGATTTGAATGGCATGTCTACATGGCTTTTGAAAAAATGTCAAAATGGCATCGTGGCCCCCCTGTCTGAAGCAATCAACATTTCTTTCAAAACAGGCGTTTTTCCAAATTCTCTCAAGGTTGCAAAAGTGATTCCTATTTTCAAAAAAGGAGATTCACAACAACCAAACAAATACAGACCAATCTCAATCCTGCCGGTGCTAAGTAAAGTTTTCGAAAAACTTTTCATGCGCAGGATGCTAAATTTCTTTGATGAACACAAAATTTTGGCAAACGTACAGTTTGGTTTCCAAAAAGGCAAATCAACTGTTGATGCAATCATCCACTTAGTGGAAATGATTGTAAGTGATCTGGATAAGCATAACATGACATTAAGTGTCTTTCTCGACTTATCCAAAGCATTCGATTGTGTTGAGCATACCATCCTCCTTGACACGTTGTGGAACTGTGGGGTTCGTGGCTTACCACACCAGTGGTTGAAGTCGTACCTCTCCGGAAGGTCACAGCGAGTTCAAGTCAACGGAGTGATTTCACATACAGCCAAATTGAGATATGGTGTCCCTCAGGGATCGATTCTCGGCCCCCTCTTATTCCTGGTGTATGTGAACAATTTGAACTCTGTCATTGAAATTGGGCAAATTGTCCAGTACGCGGACGACACGACTCTCTGTTTCAGATCAAACAAAATTGAGCAAATTGAAATTTCTTCCTTTGTAGGAATAAATTCATGCATCCAATACTTTGAGAACAAAAATCTCAAAGTAAATCCTTCAAAATCAAACTGCATGGTGTTTGGAGGCAGCACCGCTATAAACACATGCCGCCCGACTGCAATGATAGACAATACTATCATTGAGGAAGTGAGGCACACAAAATTCCTCGGAATGCTCATTGATGATGAGCTGACGTGGACTGATCATGTCGACAGTGTTTGCAGGAAGGTCTCTTCGGGAATTTTCCTGCTCAGAAGGCTTTCTGAACACTGTCCCAAGGAGTTGTTGCTCATGGCTTATTACGGTTTGATTCAATGCCATTTGCAATATGGTATTGCTCTGTGGGGAGGATGCTCACAGATAAACTTCAACCGTATCTTTTTTCTTCAGAAAAAAGCCATAAGAATCATAGCAAAACTCAATTTTAGAGAGTCGTGCCGAAATGCCTTTCGTGAACTGGGATTGCTAACATTGGCTGAACTGTACATTCTGGAAACTGCACTCTTTTGCAAGTTCAAAAGCCACCCGATCCAGGGCAGGGATGTGCATGAGTACGATACCAGATCCAGAAATGTTTTCAGACCAGCACAGCACAGGTTGGCAGCAATGGCGCGCCTACCCTCTCAGAGGGGGGTGAACATTCTGAACCAAGTCCTAGAAGGCATTCGATTTGAAAATTGTGAATCAAAATTTAAAATAAAATTAAGACGCTTTTTAGTGTCGAATGTGTTCTACTCGGTGGACGAGTTCATGGACCACTCACCAGGGGTAGCATTGGCGTGAGCTTCTAAATTTCTACTAAATAAGCTATGGCTGATACTTTTCAATACTTTTCCATTTTTTTTAGCTGTTCAATTTGAAGATTAATTCTAATTTTACGTTTTTGATTGTTTAATGTAATTTTGTACTGTAAAAATATATTACATATTACATATATTTTTGTTATTTGACGCATTCTATACAATACTTGTATTGTCAAACAGCAATAAAGGATTATTATTATTATTATTATTATTATTATTATTATTATTATTATTATTAATAACAATCTTTAATCCGTGAAATAAATTAACATTTGCATGGAGTGCGTCAAAAACAAGTAAGTGTAAAATATACAGGGTGTCTATAAAAGAACTATGGTTTTTTAAATATTCATACCTAGAAGTATAGAAGATAGCAAAATTTAGTTAATTTCTCCGAAACTAGTAGCTCATCATGTTTTACTCTTATCAATTGGGAATGTTTTCGTCAAGAGGAGGCAGCACTGTGGAGCGTAACGCGGCAATCGGTGCTGTCTGGATCGCCGCGATATGGCGACACCGCAACAAAAGGCTCAATGGGTTATTTGGCTAATAGAAACTAAATCTCTTGTTACGGTTCAAGTAAACTTTTGAAAATTTGTGATGTAAACCAACTCAGGCAACAAATAATCAATTGTGTGGCAACCGTCCCCCAGACATGCTGGCTTGGACATGGGAAGAGGTGGAATAACGTTACGGTGTGTATGCCCCGTGCCAGATTTAAAGATAGAGGGTCCAGGTAGGCCAGGACAGCCCTAATCCTCTGAACACCTATTGTTGTGAGGCCGGCTGGCGAGTTATTCCTTGAGTTATTCCTGGTATAAGGAATTTTCAAGCGGCCCACAGTCAATGACTCAGGCGTGGGGGCTGCCCACCCCCGTCGCCGACCGGCCTCACAACAAGAGGTGTTGTGACAACAGTGGATTAGGGCTGTCCGGGCCTTCCTGGACCTTCTATCTTTAAATCTGGGACGGGTTATACCGTGCCACTGACGGAGCTCAAATTGAACTTTATTAAATTGCTAAAAAAAACTTGAAAATTCAACCTTTCCAATCATGTATTAAAAATTTGTATAACTTTTTTACTTCATTAAAATATTTTGCCTCAAAACCCGGAGTTCTTTTATAGACACTCTGTATTATAAAGTTTTAAACATTAAGTCCCATCCCAGCAATAGATTTAGTAAAGTTGTATAGGGCCTACATTTTAGGCTCTTAGGCCATAAAATTTGTGACCTAAGACCTAAATTTTTGTCAGGATTATCGTCAGAAGTGTGATAACAATTAGTAATATTGAAATTATTGTCATTGTAATCATAAACGAAAATTAACTTAACTTAGTCAAGAAAATGTTGAAGTTAGAAATAAAAACTATACATTACGCTAAGGCCCAGTTATGGGGGAGAGATTGTTTGCTGACTTTTAAAACCCCTCCCCACCCCCTGCCAAACAGTTGAGTTCTTTTGTTTGGTATGTTGTCGCTGGCCGTGATCAGATAAGAGGGAAATAATGGTCCCTATAACAAAAATGCAAAAACCCAAACAAATAATCATATAAAAACCAAGGACATTTCATATTTTCTTAGATTTTTATAAATCATAATTAGGCACAAATGAAAGCGATGACATATTTCATTCAAGAGATAAGCCATGATTCCATTTTCCGAATCCCGAGGGACCATATTTCTTGAATCGTCTGTACGTCCTTTCCCAACGTTTGCCGGATATTGATGTTACGCAGAGCTCTTCCTGTTGTTTATCGCATATCACGTGTTCAAAAATAGATCGCGATTAATTATGATCCTACTGATAAAATTACATGGACTTTTCAAGTAGATTAACTACTCGATTCGGGATTGAGAAGTTGTAAAAGCACTAAACAGTCGAGTAGGCTAATTACGGGAAAGTCATATACCCGCCCATCCCTAAAAGTTATAGATCTGATCCGAATCCTCTATTTCAAACGATTGTGATCACAGTGATCTACGGTTATTTGCATATAAAACTTACTGCTTTATCTTTTGAATCATCAGCATTATTATAATTTCCTCAGTTCTATAGAAATTTTTTTGAATTACCACAGTTGAAGAAAATATTGTTCGATAAAAATACAAAATTTCATACTTTCTTCACTTGTACGAAATTTGCTATCTACAAAATTCTGGACGACAAAATAGGGTTAGAAAAATTTAAGTTTTAGCAGTTGAAAACAAATTATTTATTACAGAAAAGAAACAGTAATGAAATGAAAAAGTGAGATACGATATACGATTGCTCTAAATAATTTCAAACACAATTAAAAATCTTCATGACAAAACAGAATATTATGACGTGGTAATCGTTCAGCGTTATCAAAATGTATTTCACAATTACGTTCTTCAGTTTAGTTTATTGTAAATCATTCACTCTTTTATTGACATTCGTCCTAAGGAAGTAAACAAATGACACGACGGTCACGTCGTTTCCGGTCTTATTATTGCACTAGCCAAATAATATGCATGCACTCGTGACCACTTTTTGTTGCTTTCTTATCTTCCATCCGTCGCAAGGCCGTCTCACGCAAAAACTGTTTCTTGGAAGAGTCTGCTGGCAGAGTATATAAAGACTGAAAAATACAATTCTTTTATTTTTTGTACAGAAATAATCTCGCGGCTTCTCTCTACAGACAGACGAAAATCTTGGCTGAACAAAATCGTTCCCTCCATCGCTTTACACAATAGCGTCCGCGTCCCCACAACGTTCCCGTATTTTAGACAAAATTCATGTATATTTCACGCATATTTCCCAGTGAAATGTAATTTCAGTATAATTCCCGATTTTCCCAAAATCCCCGATCTGTGGACACCCTGAAACTGTAGTTCCCCTTGTGCTGACTTCTCTTGAGAACTGGGGGCAAATTTCAACTTTCACGTAATACATACTCTGGAGAAAAAGATTAGAAGGCGCTTAAGAACCAGAATCTATCCTCAGTTGCAAAAAGAGAAGGTTCATGCCTTGATAGGTTTTTCCGAAGTGGGTGACAGCCTTAGACGTGGGGTTTTAGTTGGGTGCAAGTCCCACACACCAAAGTATGTACAATATCTTCCTTGATGGTGCATTAATAGCATTTCCCCTCAAAAAAAAGAATAAACAGGTAATTTTCATGCATCTTTAATACATTACTACTTAACCTCTTGAGTTTATCCCTTATCCAATGTGACCACGGTCTCAATTACCTCGGATAATCAAGATTCTACTATATTCACAGAAAGCAGATATTCTTATCAAAATCAATCAAAATCACAGATCAGTAGAATATTCAGGTGTTTGTAACAACCTATTTCACTTTTAGCGAATTTTCTCTACAGGGAAAACCTGTTACCGAAGGTCTCATGGTAAGACCTTGATAACATTTTGTTTTGGGGCCCCAATAATAAAAAACACTGTTTCAATTTTTATACCTATATGACTGTTAACACGGGTAGCGGCCATAAATATGATCTGATCACAATGAAATTCGGTACTGACATGTAAAAAGGTAATTACTCGGACAAATTTATAAACCAACCTGATCAGACAACTGGAAAGGGGGGTTAAAGGGAACAAACCCCAAAAAAAATTTTTTGAGATTTTTTTAATACAAAAATAAAAAAGATAAAAAATGTCCCTTAGCACTACTGAATTCAACTCGAAAAAACAAACAATTTAATGTTTTGACATTGCTCTATGTCCATTGGTTACCGAGATATTGAAAGTGGTAAACACAGTACGTTTTCCCAATGTTATTCCTGGGAAATAAGTAAATAGTTATTTGTGCAACTCGTGAGCAAAGTGAGCAACTGCCTCACTCGAGAGAAATCCTTACTCACGAGCCGTAGGCGAGTGAGGAATGGTTTCTCGAGTGAGACGATTGCACTTTGCACTCGAGTTGCACATTATATTTTTCCTACAGTTACCATAAAACAAATAAATTGTTAAAGAAACATAACATATTTTTACACAGAAGTGAACTTTTAATATGACATTTAATGTGCAAGTAGCATTAATAAATCAGAAACAAAATTATAAAACAAAAAATAATCTCCTTAAAAATGAACACAAACACCCTAAAAGAATTGTTAACCAAATAATTACTTATAGAAAGACAAATAACACAAGCAGACAGCAAAACCACGTTCAATGTTTACAAATGGCAAATCAATGAAATGCTAAAGGAGACACATGTATCACTAATATTTCGTCCTTCTGGAGGACTTCTTCTGTAATCACTTAAGTGATTACAGTTGGCAACAGTGACAGCATACAGTTGAAATTTGAACTCAACAGCCATTCTCTCTTTACTCTGAAGAAGTCCTCCAGAAGGACGAAATATTAGTGATACATGTGTCTCCTTTAGTGTTTCTATGTGCTGCTACCATGAACATTATTTCTCAGGTAAGCTAGCTGAAAGTCTATCCCTTTCCTCACTTAAAACCTACTAAGCCCTTGGCTCTTCCTTAGAAAACTAAAATCAATGAAATGGTGGCTTCTGCCGTGACCGCAAGTGTTGTGACAAATACAACAGTACAACAGCTGACCAGCTGATTTACAGCCAGTGCTGCCAACGTATTTCGCGCGCATACGACCTTGTCTGCATGTTACGCGCTCACTATTTTGTGCCTTCACTTGCAAATCTGGAGTGAGACAAAGTAATTAGAGTGAGACAATGTTAACATTGTCTCAATGATGAGCGAATTGGCCACTTTGCTTTCTCAAATCAGTGAGAGAACATGTACATTGTTAGGTAACGGTAGGAAAACTCTGTTTCTTGCTTCATCTAGATGATATCTAATGTATATTAGTCTAAAATCCCTCATCACAATATTTAATCCCACTAGAGACGACTTCTCTCCTAGTTTATCCTAATGGGACGAAATATTGTGATTTTGTGACTTTTTGTGTTCTATGGGTTCTATGGCCAGCCTGAACTCTTTTAAAGGTAAGCTAGCTGTCTATCTTTCTATTCTAAAATTAAAAATCTTGGCCTAGAGCCTTTCCTGGATCAACTATTTTACTTTTTTACTATTATTATTAAGCACTTACTTTCTCCTATTTTCATGATAAACAGCTGTATCCGAAGGCTGGTTGTACAGTGGCTGTAAAACATAAAATAATTAGTTACCAGTGCTGATAGCATAGTTGAAAATCTTACATGAAATCTTATGGCTATTTTGACATTGTTGTGCGGATGTTTGAAAGTGGATAAAAGAAACCTCAGGTGCCAAAGTTTGTTGTCTACAGATTCAAATCTTTACTATTAAATGTCCTAGAAGGTTTTGGTGATCAATTTGGTTGTAATCTAAGTTGGGCCCTAAGTTGAAACTACTCCTACAGTTCTGTGTCAATCTTAATAATTTCATAATTTAGGTGCTTTTTAACAAAGCTCAGCGTAAAGCTTTGCAGGAGACAAAATTTATTGAAGTCCAATTTAAGGAATTTAATAGGTGTGTTATTACCCTACACGCCTTTAGGTTTCATATTCGTCAATAAGATTTAATATAGGAACAGAAAATTTCAAGTTAGACAGCTTAATGGAGTTAACAGTTTTTCAGCAAAGTTTTTCCTATTATATTATTATTGGAATTAAATTCAAACCATTGAATATAAACACAAGCAGACTTTTTACCTCCATTCAAAGTGAATATTCTTTAGTTGGGGGCTTTGGTCCTTCCAGGCCACTAGTTAAGTGATTCCTGAGAAAAGGCCTAAACATCAGGATGGTGTAATTTTTTAATTTTGTTATAATAAGTTTTTGGTCAAAAACTGTTATCACAGGAAAGGCAAATACAAAAATAATAAAATTAATATTCTAGTTTTACAAATAAATTTGGTATAAGTCTGTAATTAAATAATTAACTGTCCTCCCTGCCTGGCAGAGGTTAGTGCCTTATTATCTCTGTGCTAGATGCCATGGAGTAAATAAACCAAATCAAGTTGGAACATTATTTTTTGCCATGGGATTTTTAAACCATCCAAATCATGACGTCACATGTTCTTCTAAATGTTATAGCAGATCTTCATTGATCAAACATTTTTTGGTATAAGAGGTCAGAATTGGAGGTGTGCAGATAACTTAGGCGTCTCTGGTGGTTAAAATTATAGCCTAATAAATAATCCAGAGTCACAGTAAAATTTATTTGTACAAACCACTATGAAAGTATGATTCATTCTTCAGGTTTAACTTAACATGTTCAAAAAAAACTTTAGTACATTAAATTTGTGTGCATGTAGCTAATACATACCAATTCCACTTTTGGGCCCAACTTTTCCATCTCAAGATGAGCTTTTTGCGCTTTCCTCTGTAACAGAACAAGGTTATACTGTAAGCTTTTTGCGCTCTTGCAAGTATAACAGAACAATAGGTTATACTTACACACTGATCTTTGCGATCGCCTTTGGAGATGGGAATTACTGTTAACTAGCTTGAATTTGATGGAAAAATGCCCTGACTGATGCTTGAATTATTAATATGCAACAAAGGTAACATTAAAAAGTGTAAGTAATTTTTTAGCAAAAGGTCCCGAATAATATTGATTCCAAGAGCTGAACCACCTTAAAAGCTTGAAACAATACAGAAGAGTTCTGCTTCTGACACAAGCTCCAGCTGGAAGTTGGCGTCCACCCGAAAATCTTGGTCATTCACAACTACCTCGGGGACACAGGGGGGACAGTGCCAGCTAGGTTGGCACCTACGCTAACGTAGTAATCATTAAGTAAATTGGAAACGTGATTCACATCATCATGACCAGGCAGTAATTTATCTTTAAATTGTTCAATAGGAAATGTACCTTTACTTTTATTTATACCCTAGTTTCCTTTATATTACCCCACAATTGCCTTTTGTTGTTTCTTAAATTACAATTTTGTCAAAGTAATACTTAACTAAATATTAATGTTCTTAAATTGAAGGGGTCCCCCGTAAAACGTTTTAAGCGACAAAAACCTAGTTTCAAGTAATCAAGCGTTGAAAATTTTATTCTAAAATTTACGGGGTTTTCAAGATTAGAACTTACAATCATATATAATTTTTAATACACTATTTATAACATCATAATGTAGCCTGTTCTTAAGTATTTATTTGCCATTAAGCATTTTAAAACATTTTACGTGTTTTTTGGGGGGTTATAACGTTCTAAATGACTGGCGTTTGAAACGTTCTCTGACAGACTCCTCTTTTTGCTTTGGAAGAAAACATCAGGGAGTGTAGGAATACCAAGATAAACGAAAATAAAACTGAATATAAAACATTTTTATTGATATAAAAGTACAAAAACGTAATTTTGTTACATAACGTGATACGTCATTATGCTAAAAGTTATCCAAATGTGGTGCATAAAACGTTAATCTACTCACTTCTTTTGAGAGCAATTTTCCAGGCCTTGACTTCTTAGTTTTTGAAATAAGGGTAATACAGCTTTTCTACATTCCTTCCTAGTCTTATCCTTCAATTTTCCAATATTTACTTCACGTGTTTTAATTTTATTTATGAGATCTTGGTCACTGGGCGACAACGGAACTACCAGCGGGGAGTCTTATCTTTTGGCGAGTAGAACGTTATTCCCTAGAAGTTCGTACAGTCCCGCGAAGTGCGTCAACTTTGACAGACGAAATCAGGGCTACCAACTCAAATATATTCAAAAAAATATA
This sequence comes from Flexamia atlantica, assembly GCA_035578135.1. Taxonomy (NCBI): domain Eukaryota; kingdom Metazoa; phylum Arthropoda; class Insecta; order Hemiptera; family Cicadellidae; genus Flexamia; species Flexamia atlantica. Next base: position 5,014,165 of record JAQJVK010000007.1, on the reverse strand, counting down.
TACCACGTTGTAGCTCGTGTCCTAGAGAACCTTTTTCACTGAATATCTCTGATTTTGAAATTTTGTCGCTTAGAACGTTTTACAGGGGACCCCTTCAATTTAATATGGTATTTCCTAAATTTAATTTTTTAAGTGGTGGTAAATGTTTTTTCTTCTGCCGTTTGCTCATCTGATCTCTGGTCCAGATTATCACAGTAAGCCTGCAGTCATCCAAGGTTTGAGTCGAGAACCATAAGCTGAAAATTTTATTTGTTAACAGTGGTCTAAGAATTAATTATTGTCTTATCTTTTGGTTAAAAAGGTAAATTTTATCTGGGAGTATAACATAACCTTCCCAAGATTATTATAAATATGATATAATTCTAAAGACAAATTACAAAGTAATCTCAGATAACCATCATGAACTTTTCATTTACCCTATTTTCCGCATAAATCTTCTGAGCCAGGGACTGGTGCTTGGGCTGTTGGGCCAAACGATCTTCTTCCTCATCTTTCTTCTCATCTGGCTGACAGGCTGCCTCTGCCAACTCTTGCTGGAATCATTTATTTCAAAAGTCAGACTTAATTACTTTTGGAATGTTTTTTTAAAACCCCTTAAATCATTTCCGTCATGTTGGGCATATCAAAATTGAAATTAGGTTGGAACAACAAATTCAGTTGCTTCGAGGAGGAAACCTACTCAGTTAACAAAAATTATTCCCCTGGAATTGTGTTATGAACATTGTTAATTCATTTCATGAGGTGAGTTATTGATATCAATGATATATAGAGTAATTTCCCTCATTAAAGCTCTCCTTGATACATTTTACCTTCAATAAACCAGAAAGTTTTTTTCAAAATTTTATAATATTACTCAGAAATAAGGCTTTGTATTTTAGTTACAAAATGTTCATTACACGTTATGTTGTTTATAGAGGGTTTTTATTCTATTTCTGAACATATTTTTAGCATCCAGTGAATTTCACCATTAACGTAGTTACAGTTCAAAGATATTCTATGCAGACAATGTCAGTTATTGATAGGTTACCTCTTTTTTCTTCAGTTTCAGGATGGTTGACTCAGCTTTGCTGATTTCACGGTCAACTTTGCTGATCTGCTGAAGGAGATCGTCTTTGGTGGAGCGGAAGTTGGCATCCTCGGCGACACTGTCTGAAGGCCCCGTGGGAGAGATCGCTTCTACTTGCGGGTTGTATGCAGGTGTTGGGTTTAGCTGTTCCTGCCAAACAATCATTTTATCGCCCAATCATCCAAGTTTTTAGGCACTCTTTACCTAGTATCTGACTCAGATGTTTCATTAATTAACAAGTAATCATACATCTATGAATACCAACCTTCGCTGACAAATGGGTGTGGCCTACTTCAAGGTATGTTCGCTTATGAAGAAGGTATATATCATAATACTAGCAGTTTTGGCTTCTGATGTTATGACTTAACTGAAGAAAATAAAATGATTATGACTTAACTGAGGAAAAGAAAATAATTATAAAAATTAGGCATGTGTGAGTGTCAAGATTGCTGCTTTTTTGATTTGCATAGATTCTTTTCTGTAAAATGTCATTGCATAATTTTCAGGGGGGTCAAAATAAACATAATGCCTTAAAGATAAACACTGGTAATAAATTGAAAATAATTTAGCCTATTCAAATCAGAGTGAGTTCAAAGTGTTATTTAAAGTGAGTCATCCAAGGAATAAGGTATACCTAAAACTTGAAATTTCTAATGATACAATTTAATAATCATCTAGTAAAAGTTTCTTTGATATTTTTCAAAGTAGAGATTGACATTCATTACACTCAACCAATGAATATTGAGTTAAGCTATTTTTTGGGTAATGTTTTTTCCATACATAAAAATGAAATGAAAAGAAAATTAAATGGAAAAAAACGTCTTTATTTACCCAGCATTATTCAAAGTACAGATCTTTGTTTTTAAATGCAACTATTTTCATAGCAAAAATGCTTAACTAACTTCATAATTTAAAACATTAATAATAAAATAATCACATTTGATCAACGCTGAATAAAAACTACAATAAAATAAATCCTTCACATTATTTTTTAAAGTAGTGCAGCTGACTGAATTTAGATCAGATAGAAGGGTACTTTTGTACATTTTGGGGCCAAAATAAGAAAAGGCCTATTTTCCAACTTCAATTCTAACCCGTGGCAGTTGCAGCAAGCCTTCCTATCGAGTGCTCTGAATGCTCACCTCAGATCTGTGGCCAATTTTTTCGGAAGATATTTGGGAAGCCCTGTTGACAATGTTTTATGCGCAAAAAGAGATGTTTGAAGATCACTGCATTGTTTAACTGACAGGATGTTTGCCCTTGACCTTTATTCACTGCAATAATTGACTTGCCTTCTAGTATTGGTGCAGACTGTTTTATGTATTCGGATGACACAACTCACTTCAGTGTAAATAGAAATTAGGCTGCTTTGCATAGTCTAGTTGGATATACAAGTCTTACAACACTTAAAATATATTTACACTTATACTGTATTCATATACAAGACGGAATATATCTGAATGATGGAAAATGGTGATCGATTTCGAATGGTCACAACAATCAACATCAGGCCCAATGAGAGACTGGCAGGATCAAGATGGCGGCCTTCCTTGTATCCTACTGGTCGCCAGAAATTATACCGAAAACAGGTTTCTTTAAGATCCGCTTGAGTCGAAGTTATATTGTTTGTTCATTAATATGTCTTTTACTCTTACACTTTTCTTTAAAAATAAAAAAATCTTCCCTTGCATTCATAACATTTCCTTTCTTACAATTCTTGGGGATATCCAGTGATTCTTCTATTTTTCCTACTGTGTGGCCATTTTCTGTGTTTTGCGACATTCGATCTTTCTAGTTTGTTGTTTTTCGCAGCAGATTTGTGGTTCTTGAATCTCTTGACACAATTAACAGTTCTTAATATTTATATTTTTTTGTATCTTTACATTTTTGAAACTGATACAATCTGAATAACATGTCTAACCTAATTTTGCTTGGTAATGTACATAACTATAATATCTAAAGTCTGAAATACAATAAATTCCCGATTATCCGCGAGCGGATTATCCGCGGTGCGGATTATCTGCGTATGATACAAAAAGCGAGAAAATACGTATTTATAAAAAAATCAGACTGAACTGACAAGTTTTTTTGTATACAAAACGCACGCAGGCTTTCTACGTCTACCGTAACGCGAAGACAATTTTCGTTTACCGAGACGCGACGACGATTTTTGTCAACTGCGATGTGACATCTATTGCGACAGTGATATTCGTCTACCACAACGACAATATTCGTCTAGCGCATCGATGAACTTTGCCTATCGCGACGTCCATATATTCCCCGACGACGATATTTTTTCTACCGCGGTGACGAGACTCGTCTACCGTGACAACGATATCCCTCTACCACGACGACGATTTTCGTCTACTGCGATGTGACAATATGTGTCTACCAAGACAATGATATTTGTCTACCACGACGACGATATTCGTTTACCACGACGTCCATATTCGTCTATTGTGACGTGATAATCGCCTACCGCGACGTTATAGGATATCCCCTCCCCCCGAAATTAAATCTAGGTTCGCCCCTGACTGTATTAAATAAATTGATTTTTTATGTTGAAATTGTTTTTCTCTTTTATTCTCTCATTTTCATAGCTTATGGATTATCCACGATTTTCATTATCTGCGGTAGTCGGGCCACCCAATTCCGCGGATAATCGGGAGTTTACTGTATATTGATTATGAATTCTGTAGACTTGGTAGATCTCGTAGAAGCCATACAAGTGTTAGTTTGAGAATATTTAACAAAAGTAAGGCAGATATATCAGGCAGACCTAATTGTCTCGAAAAATTTTATTAAAGGTTACTAGTTCACCCATTCTATTCTCTGGATGAGTTTATGGCCCTCAAAACCTGTGATATTTGTTTTATATTATTCTTATTATCTTAGCAATATTTTATTTATTTTCAAGCTCTGTTGATTTTATTCTATTTCATTATGCTGTTATTTGTTCAGTCCCAAATTTTATCTCTGTTACAACTTAATACTTCTACTTAGGCCTACTTGTTAATAGAGGTTTCTACCACTCTCTGTTATTCATTCCAAACAATCGCAGATAAAAAACACCAGTTATTCTATCCAAACATACACATTGCCAACATCAAAAACAAAATAGATAAGAAAGAGGTAGTGTAGTTTAGTCCTTATCAGTGGTGACATGGTGCCGGAACGCGCCGGAACACCGTTCCGGCACTGGTTTTTAAGATTAGTGTATGTAAACGCCTATTTAAGAGGTTACCTATAACAAATTAACAGGAATCATTTTCAGATTTCAATTTACCTATATCATTGAAAATATCAAATTCCTTGCTTTCTTTTCAATGTATAAACATTGCTTAAGTTGAGATACTTTCCCTGGGAAACGTCTTCAAATACATTGATAGAGACGTGTGAGGTGCAGTTGCCGTTTTGTCAGTACGTATTTCAGCTGCCCAGGTATTTTTTTCACTACAGTACATTGGTTATTTTATCACCGCTCTGTCTGTTCTGTTGGCAGTTTTCAAATGTCTAGTTTGTTTACATTATTTGTTTTGTCTCTTCACTAATGCTGAATGAAAGTGAATCCAGGTAACTAAAAGCGTGTATTGAGGCCTTCACCACAACTCACCACTGGCATCACTGGCATCATACTACAACGCTCTGCCTAATGCGGCAAAATGCTCACTGAACGTTTGGGCAAGTCGGATTCACCCTGACTCAGCTGTGGTGAACTTGAGCTATTTGTAGTAAAAATGTCCTGAATTCGTCTGAAGTATTTCTGAAGTACGCTATCGGCGGGTCAGTGTGAATTCAGGCGATTGCGAGAGAGAACACGATGCGTTTGGCAGGACTCGTTTAACATTGTTTTTCATAAGGTCCCGCCCGAGTGGCAAATTTTTCGCCGAAAGTTAGGTCAAGTCAGACTTGCATTAAACCGGCAAAAGTGTACTTGATCAATCAATACTCACTGCCCTTAAGTGACGAGATCTAAACTTAAGTGCTAAATAAAACGTTTACATATAAATGCAAACCTAAATCCCACCAAAACATATTAAAGCATATTAAAAAACGAAATAACAAATCTATTACAGTTCAATAATTATATCCTGTCACAATAATTTAATGTTTAAGTGGTGGTATGAATTTTTCGTTCTATCTCAATCTATGTCCAATAACACAGTCAAGGGACTCATTAAAAAATGCTTCTTATATGCATTGACTGACTGTGATTGACTGACATTGAAAGACACTATTAGAGGGAGTTTGTACCGCAACAACATTTAAAATAATTTATTAAACCTTTATTGTTGTTAACGTTAGGCTATGTTAAAAATCTTTTTAATTCAATAAACACATGCTAACTCTACTGAAACAGACCGTTCTGCTTATTTTTTGCAAAATTTTAACTTAAAATTTTTGGAAACGTGGTGTTAACAGTTAGCTTCAATCCCATTCAAATTAAGTGGGAATCCCTATACAAAATGTTTTTCTCCATTTGGGGGGGGGGGGGGGATTCGCCCAAAATCCTCGGACACACCGTTCCGGCATTGGAGAATTTACCGTGACACCACTGGTCCTTATATCAAGCTAATCTCTGTTGAGGAAATGGTAAACTAACATGACATGAGAAGTTATGTGATATTTTCAAAAATTTAGTTATTTAGATTTTCTAACTATAAAATCTTTATTTATGGTGCGGAAAGTCAAAAGGGACCTCAAGTCGCAAATTTCACAGATTGAGTTATTTACATTTTCATGTAGAGTATAATTTTCTGAACGTTTCAAGAGCTAAATGACTTTGATATCTCAAAAAATAAAAAAAATTATAGCATTTCAAAGTTACATATATGAAAAATGGGATATTAAGAAAAAACGCATGTAAACATTTGAAACAATGTAAGCAATTTATTTACCATATTTAGGAAAAAAAATTTGCGCATTTTAACCCTTTGAGTGCCGGAGCAAAAAATTAATGTAAGTACATTAAGTGCTGGACCTTTATTCATTGTTACCTGCAAGAAGTGCCAGGACTTTTTTAGAAAAAATGTAAGCGTTTGGGAAAAAATTCACTAAAAATTTATTTTTTTACATTTTTTAACAAGTCTTTTTTTTATTGTTTCTAAGTACTTGTACTGTTTAAAAATGACAAGAGGAAAGACAAATTTCACGTTTCTGGTACAAATAAATGTTAATAAACTTTAAAAAAATTTTGCATCATATTCATTTTTCATGTTTACACTTAAAATGCATACTTAGATTTTACTCTGATGCAATTTTTATTATTTATGTGTGAAACTACGTAAAAAACAAGTAAAAACCATGTATAAAACATCAATTTACTGTAATAGCTTATGAATTTACAAAATAAAACGATAACCTTACAATAATGCAGAGTTGAACAACGTCACTAGGCAACTTACTTCAAACAGTATTCGTATTCTATATTTACACAAGAAACATCATTCAACATTTTAAAATATCCACAAAATTTAAATACAAACTATATTTAATAATAATCCTAAAGGTAACACAAAAACATAGCCTAAAAATTACACAGAAGAAGTTGCATCTCAGCCATACGAAATGCATGGTTTATTTGTCTACCACCAGCTGTTTGCATTTCAGTATGTCATTTCAGCTAATCGTAAAGATAGTTCAGGAGAAAAGTGACATGAAACAAAAGATTTGATTGTAGAAAGGCATTTGGCACGAATTCCGGTCAGTAAAAACAAAAAAATATATTTTATATGTATAAAAATGTAAACGTCTCGCTACGAGATCCCGGTATTTAATGCAGTTGGATCCAGGATCTCGCTACGAGATCCCGGTACTAGCGGTGCCTAGTAGGTGCGTCTCGCTAAGAGATCCCGGTACTAAAAGGGTTAACAGCATAACTTATTTTAAAAAGGAAATTGACGTTGAGAATCCTTAAATATGTTCCCATGTATGAGAAAAATTACATGTATATATATAAGTTTAGATAAAACTTTTTATGTCAAACGATATATGGTTACCGATATATGGATTTATATATGGTTATAATTGCATTAAAAAAATGAAATGTATAAATCCATATACATAAATGTGAGTATGTACATATAATCACAGTAGAGTCCCGCAAACCCGGACTTTGATAACCCGGAATTCTGGATAACTCGGAAAGCCTGCCAGAGCAATAAAGTGCATTGAGATTCGAGGCCAGAGCACGGTGTGACACATTTAAAACAGTTTTAGTTTTTCTTTAAGTTTTTTTTGTAACTAATATAATAGCCTATTTATATTTTTTACTATGCAATAAATAAATGATTTCTTATAGAAATAACAGAAACTATTCTTATTTTTTCTTATTTTTACTCATTTCCCGATAACTCGGAATTTTCACAAACCCGGACACCGTTCGGTCCACATCAGTCCGGGTTTGTGGTACTCTACTGTGTATATATATATATATACATATATATAGAATTCTCTTTAAAAAGGGTTATTATTATACATATAATAAGAAACATTTTAACTCAATACCCTTAGTTTCATTTTTTATTTTAAAAACCCAACATGTTTCAGACCTTTAGGCCACCAAACCAAATAAAATTTTGAAAACTCAGGCTTATATCAAATAAATTGTAAAGATTGCCAAAAATACTATATAGGCCAAACTGGCAGATCATTCAACTGCCGATATAATGAACATGTACAAGCGTACAATTCTAAAAATAAAACCACTATGAAAAGTAATGTAACCGAACAAATGCTCAAAGAAAATCATAAGTTTGAAAATATTGAATCTGATCTACAAATTTTGGATTATGGTATAAAAGGAGCAAAACTCGACACAAAAGAAGATTATCATATATATTCAAAATTTAAAAAAGATCCAGTCAACATACTGAATACCATGCAAGTAAATAAACACAATCCTATATATGACAAAATATTAAATCTTAAAAATACAAATCTGCAATTTTATTTATTTACATTTCAACAAATTTTATTTCTGTATATAGTGAGGTTAAGTTTAATTTAATTTTACCCTTGACAATGACCTAAAGGTCCAAAACATGTTGGGTTTTTAAAATAAAAAATGAAACTAAGGGTACTGAGTTAAAATGTTTCTTATTATAATTATATATGTATGTATGTATGTATGTATGTATGTATGTATGTATGTATGTATGTATGTATGTATGTATGTATGAGAGAAAATCAAGGATTAATCATAGCAAGTGTTTTCACTCAACTGTTTAGCTGTTAAAACAAGAATTAATATATATGTCGTAGCCACTTGCTGTAATTGGGCACTTCATGAATAGCCCAATGCAGCCCGGGCACTTCATGAAGTGCCCAGCGCGCCTGGGCACATAGTGTAACTCGATTATTTCAATGAAAATTACAGTATGTGCCCCACAAAACTGGACACTTCATGAAGTGCCCAACGCACTTTGGACACATGATGTAACTACTGTATCGAGGCGTGATGGACGGACGAATCAAAATCTTTGTTAAAGTATACCCCAATTTTTACATTAAATCCTAATGTCTGTGCTAAAGTAGCCAATGTTACTGTTTGCTATGAAACTGTTTGATATTTTGCTAATACTGGTTCTAATACTGGTTTTAGTTACATAGGCCTTTTGAAAATATAATAAGTCTATGTTTAGTCTGGATAGTGAATTTTTTGTTTTGTAAGTTAAGTTCTGACTGAAATATACAGTTAACAATAACGTAGTTATTTTTCACAATAAAACAGTAACCACTTAATCTAGAATAAAAAATAAATAGATATAAGTAGTTTAAAGTTTAAAAAAAAATTAGTTTTCAAATAGTTGGAAAAATAAACAAAAGTACCTATAAAATGAAAGGTAATGCGCTAGTAGAAAAAAATAAATGATAATTAAAAGTGGAACGTTTTCTAGCAGCCCCTTATTTTTGAATAACGTTTAACACTCACAGGTTATTCCCTTAGACAGTTTCTCCATTCGAATTTCTAAATATTTATTTGACTCAATAACTTATTTTTACAGTACTAGTGTCAGCAAATATAATGAAAGATTTAACGTACACCACTGAAAAGTTGTTAAGTAAACAGGACTGCACCCCAAATACATGTTTTATTATTCTATAAACAAATAAAAATACAATGAAAAGGCTTGAGGTAATGGTGTTATGTTAATTAATTCATTCTGACGTAAAAGAAAAAATTAAACCTAAATAATTGAGGTTGATGCTAGTCAAACTGTAAAAAGAACAAAAAAAATTGTAAAATTGTATGTAAATTAAATATTTTTCGTTTTGATACCAAAGAAGAAACTAATGAATAGTTTTTATCAATTTTTTCAACACTTTTATGGCATTTTCTGTAAATTTCTTTTACCTTGCTGTATTTTAATTTATTTTAAGTTTTATTAGGGGGGACTAAGTAAGAAGTTAATTAATTGAAACATGAAAAAATAGGTTAAGATTAATATTTATGTTATGTTACATACACATGTGTCAGGTAAAATGTTACATGTTTTTATTTTATCAAAGGATAAAATTTTAATTAACCGAATTATTGGTTTATGTTTTATGAATTATTTTGGCTACACATCATTATTAATATTATTATTTAAACACTAAACCGTTTTAAAACCGTCTGTTGTTTCAATATTAATATTAATAATGATGTGTAGCCAAAATAACTCAGAAAACAGAAGAAACTATCACAAAAAACATACAGGCAGGAATTGCCTGGTTTAGTGGTAGACAATCATATTCTTAATGTTGTACAGAAGTCTTAAAAAATGTTCCTAATTTGTATAATTGAAAATAATACTTCGCGGATACTATCAACAACAACGTAAACAACAGTTTTACGTGTTTACATCAAGTGCCCAGCATCTTAGCTGTAGGGTTTATATGGATAAGAGTTAAAGATAAGAATATAATAATAATAATTTATAATAAGAGTTTACAGGGATATCACCAATGTCCACGTCCTTACATTAGATAAATAGTCTTCGTACAGTTTGCAGTCATCGTTTGTGATATTATTTACACTAATATCGTACAAAAGTTTTAAAACCGATCTTCTTATATTTTTAAAACCAACAAAAATGCGGCAAAATTCTTATTTTAACAATGCAATGATAACAACTATCTGTTGTAAACAAACGACAGTAACGCTGCAGGTGGTCAATGGCAGAATTCAGAAATGGGACCCAAGTCGGAAAATTTCCGACAGTGTTCTTTGTTCATCCGATACTCTAAAGTAGTTAGCGAAAATCATGCTAGAATGCATGAAAATACAGATTTTTAATTGAAATTACTGATATTTTGAAAAGGGAACTCAAGTTGCTATGGCAAAATAACATGGGCGACTTGAAGTCCCTTTACGAATGCACAACATAGGCTAATAAATCGGCGATTATTTCACATTTATCGGTTTCAAATTGCTAAAATAACCGAATAAAACTGTAGAGGAAAGTCAGAAGGATCGTATTAAGTCAAAACCCAAAAATCAATATTTTTGAACCGATTCGACAAAAATGTCCGTAGTGTAAAATTTACTTCAGCGACTTGAGGTCCCTTTTCACTTTCTGCGTCACATTTATAGTTGACTATAAATATATTGATTTAAAACTATAAAATGGGTTTGATTATTTATCAAGTCTAAATGAACTGTAATTAAGTTCAATTCAATTATGACACTATTTCATGTATCATATACATTTTATGAAATAAAGATATTATGATTGACTCATTCAATCATTCATTGATGACTTTGTCAAAGTATTTCCAGGTCGTTGGTGGCAGCAGCGAAAAGGACTTGTCACTGTAGGCATAATTCAGCAAGTTTCCTGATTACCTCTTAACTACGAAAATTTCCTCGGTAATGCAATAAAATCATAGGAATGATATTTTATGTGGATAAGACAATTCAAATAGTCACCTGTCTAGTCTCTATCCTGAGTTGTTGTTGGAGCTCAGGTTTCGGTTCCCCCAGACGGATCTTCTTCACCGAAGGGCCTAGGTCTTGCAAGGTGCTGGGCTGGGTCGGAGGAACTACCACACAATCCCGATCCCTCTCCCTCTCCCGCTCCCGGTCTCGATCTCGGTAAGTCTCTCCTCTAAAACAATTAACATAAAGAATTTAGTTATTTTATTCTTAACAAAACCGTTCAAAAACTTACAACAACGTTCACAAACTTACAAAACTTATACTGGCTGCGTCCACCAGAAATAATAAAACCATACAGTGAATTATATTTCATACACTGACTAGCTGCTGACAACACCGGCTTTGCCCAAGAGATTTTTTTCCTCTCATCGAGTTTAGTAAGTGCTTCATTCTGTTGGTAATCATTGGAACTATTCAAACTATGACCAAAGGTTTGATATAAACAAATCGTACCTAGAGCATTTGCTAAAATTCTGAAATGAGTCCCTTAACCCTCGAGCGGGCGCATGCAGAGTTTTCCTCCGCATGTGTTTTTTTTAAATTAAAATAAACAAGGATAATGGTTGTCGGCAGTGTGTCCGGCTCTGTACCTCACACGCCTCATTCCAGGAAGCTCCTAAAGCTATTTATACCTTCCCACACCCCCTTAGTATCTTTTTATTTGCAATTCAGTGATACCCTGACAGTTTCCGGAGTGCCCTCTCCCGTAACACTGACAGTGATTCCTATCTGTACACGAAAATTCAATTGCATTTTTACACCAATTAAGTTGAACAATTAATTGTATCAACGATGAAATGTGATTCCTAATAAAGTTTGTCAACATTTAAATACAATACAGTAGAACCTCGTTTATCCGGATTAACTGGGACCGGACATGATCCGGATAAACGAAAATCCGGATAAAACGGACATAATAGGAATATCAATAAAAACAATACATAATGGAAAAACTTACCATTTTTTTATCATAACAACGTCTAAAAACAGATTCACTTTGGTACTGTACATCAAACAATAATAATGTACACACACGGGAGTAAAGTACAGTACAGTATACTCATTTTTTATTAAGGCCTGTAAAAAAATCGTCTCTCTTCTTTACTCGTACTGAGCAACAATAACACCTGTCAACGCAAAGGGTGAGGGATGCATCGACGTGGAGGGATGGGCTATTTTTAGCAATCGGGCGGGGTAGGAGATGCCTCAAGGTCATTGCCTCCCGTGCAGGTAGTGTTCGGTATCGAACATCGATGTTCGGAGATCGATGTTCGATGTTTTTACCATCGATGTTAGAAAGTCGATGTTTTTCTACCATCGATGTTTTTGTATCGATGTGTTTTTAAGTGGAATTTTAAGATAGATTTCGTCTTTTTCCGACCTCTGAATATGGAAATTAAATAGGACTAACGTAAAATTTCCATTATTATTTTAGATATGGTATAATAAGAAGCCTAATAATAACAAGATTAATTTGCAAGGTTAATTTTTCCATTTTTTTGAAAATGAATAACGGTATATCGAGATTAGAAACTTTGATATGATTTAGTTGAAAACATCGACGTTTTTCGCTTAAAAACATCGATGTTTTAGAATCTATGTATTTGCAACATCGATGGTATTGTAGTTCGATGTTAAAATCGATGGTAACATCGATGGTGAACTTTCGATGTCCGAACATTAAGTGCAGGTGTAGTCGCTCCCCCACAATGAGTCATCACGCTATGGCTATGGCGGACGGCTATAGCTTGACATACAGTACTCGCGTCCCAATTAGTCATCATACAAACACGGCACAAAAGAAACTCAGTTATTATATAAAATACAATTATCGCGATTAACAGAACATTTGTATTTAAAATTCATTGTAAAACAATGTGAATGCTGTGTCTAAAATTTTTATTTTTGAGTTGAAAAGTTTAATTTATTACGGTAATATTGGAAAAGATTTTTGATCCCGATAAACCGGAGAGCCGAGGTCCGGATAAACGAGGTTCTACTGTGTATGTGATGCGGAAAGTGAAAAGGGACCTCAAGTCGCTAGAGTAAATTTTACAGTACGGGCATTTTAGTCGGACCGGGTCAAAAATATCGATTTTTAGTTTCGATTGGATACGATTCCTTAATCTTTCCTGTACATATTCATTCGGTAATTTTTGCGATAAGAATCCAAGAAATATTTAAAAAATAATCGATTTAGCAGTCTATGACATGCATACGAAAAGGGACCTTAAGTCGCTTAAATAGGAAATAACATGGTGAGCGACTTCAGGTCCCATTTCCCAAATGTGCAAGCCCGCACTGACAGAGTCAGAGTCGTCAGGGGCATTACAAAACTAGTCTCTCCTGACATCTAACGGCGGATAAGTGAACTACTTCAAGTTTTTCGTTGTAAAAGAATATTTTTTAAGTCCGAAAATCACCGTCTTTACATGTATTTCTCTTTTATTCCTTGGTATTCTGCCTTCCGACTTGAGGTCCCTTTTCTAACTTCTCACTTTTTTGTTTTTTAAACAATAAAATCGTAAGTGTATCCGTCTGTTTTTGTTTAGATTTAAAGATCTAGTTTCCAGCTTTATTTTGATACCTAATTCATTTCTTAAATACTAATTATAAATATTCTGTGAATGTTTGAAGTTTCGGGCCTTGATTTCCTAAAATACCCGTTTTAACTAGTTAAAATTAAAATGCCAATAACTCAAAGATAAAAAATCATAGCACTATAAATTATATGTCAAATTGTTCGTAATTTAATGCTGAATTTCAGGATGATAATAACTCAAAACCGGAAAATTCCGACTTGACGTCCCTTTTCACTTTCCGCATCACATATCAAGTTATACCTTCTATACTAGAAAATTACATACAAGATCAATCAGTGGCGGTTCGTGCATTAGAGCAGATGAGCATGTGAACCCCCTATGAAAAACCACAAATAATTTTATTTATTAAAATACTTCTATATAAACGCAGAATATCCCAAACAATTAAAAATGACAGTAATAAGCAATAGCGAAGAGCGCCCATCACACTCGACGTTGTCACTAGAGCCAGTAAGAGCACAGCTCCGCGGCTACTATAGGCGTAGGACGAGTCCATTTGTGGCAGCGGCGGGGGAGGAACCATGATTGCATGGTGCCTTATGGAGCTTACCTTGGAGCTGCTTCCTAGTGTGCCCATGTACGTTATAACGAGGCTTGACACTTGTTGTTTTTGGTTCGGATGATGTTAAAGTTTATTAATACAAATATTGTGTGTTTAAAGTTGTTTTTAGTGATAAATATGTTTATTTCAGTGATGTAGTTTGGTGTTTTATGATATACTCTTATTATCGAAAGAAAACAATTGGCGTAGCGGCCATGCGATAGCTGACCCTACGTGAGAATATTTATTACACTCCTGACTAATGGTAATGGCATATTTAATTTATTGCAAATGTATTGTTATTTGTGTCAAACATAAATTGATTTCAGTCATTTATCAATGTTCAACATTAACTGTGCAAGCCTTATTTATATGTTTACTCTGAATAATTCTCTTTTAAAATAAAATTATTATTTTTAAAAGAGAATGTTCAAGAATAAAAATAAAAATTACAGTCAATAAAAAATAGTGAAGAATTATCTAATGTTTAATTCTGGGTTAATATCATATAAATGTGTAATGGTAGCAAAATACGACTAATAATCGTCAAAGGTAGGGTGGTGCCTTATTAAGTTTAATACTTTAAGCATTACACTCGTGCATAACAACAGGTATATCAAGAAATGCAGGCGCTGCGGTCTTTTAAGCGTTTAACATACTTAACTACCGATTAGTTTAAGACAATAAATCTAGTATAATATATTGATATCATGTATATATTTTTTAACTGTGAACCCCCAGTACATAAGCTCACGAGCCGCCACTGAGATCAATTGAATTATTACACCTATTGAGGTGAACAGTTAATCGCATCAACGATGAAATGTGAATCGTAATGAAGTTTATCAACATTTAAATACAATATATCAGTATAAAACAAGTAAAAAGGGTTCAATTTATACAATTTAATGTTGTGGAGTAAAACTTCGCATGCGCCCGCTGCCGTTTTACCGTTGAAGTGCCCGCTCAAGGGTTAAAAACGGTCCTACGGTAAAGCCAAATTATCGAAGCCCAACCACTATTGTGGTCATCATGAGATTCCAAGCTTTAATTTGACTCCAGAATCAAGATTCTACAACATATAGTTTTTCATTCTTCAAATGAATGAATTTGAAAAAGATTTACATAGAGTGGTAAAAAGATTTCCTAAGAGATAAAATTAAGATGGTACGTTTCTGTGAACAAACTAAACTTGGATTGGAAAGAGAAGAAGTCAAGTAGGGATGGTTGGGTCCCAAAATTTCGGGGAATTTATGGGAAAACTAAAATATCGATTTTCGGATGGGATTTGCATCTACTTCGAGAAATTTTTCGGACGGGATCGTTTAAGCGGTCGCAATTAAACGAATGTAGCATCGTGAAACTCACAATCACCGCGAAAAACTATTGCGTGTATTTGCCGATCGCGAATAAACGGAAATTCCAGTTTGGCGAAACTCGCGATCGGCCGCAAAAAACTATCGCGTGAATCTGCCGATCGCTGATGATAAACTGCAAATGTGACATTGTGAAATTCGCAAACGGCTGCAAAATACAATGGCACATATCTTTCTGATAAACGGCCGTTTTTTTTATATTAATCGCGATCGCCCGTGAAAAACTATCGCATGTATTTGTCGATCGCGAATGAACAGCAAATGCAGCTTTACAACAATCGCAATCGCCCGCGAAATAGATCGTGCGTATTTGCCAGTCGTGGATGAACGGCAAAAATTGCTTTGCGAAATTCAAGAACGGCCGCAAAATACAACGGCGCATATCTTCCGATCGTGGATAAACGGCTAATGTAGCTTTGCAAAACTTGTGATCGGCCATGAAAAACGACCGCGCAGATTTGTCGATCGCTGAAAACCAATTTGGGAGGTGGTGATGAGGTGATGATTGTAGATATTATCGGCCACTGAGGTAAGTTACAAATTGTGGTTTTGCTCATTGAAAACATTTTTAAACTACTTCAGATGTTGATGAATGTCACCTGAAAATATGATTATTATTCATAAGTAAGTAAAAAAGGTTATAGAGGGTTGACAAAACAAAAAACCTGAGATTTTTAAATGATATTTCAAATACATAATTAATATTTTATGTAACTTAATTATGTTTGGAAGTTAAGAGCGATGTCCATACATAAAGTTGTAGGACATTTCAAATTGATATTTTTGAGCTTAGAAAAATTAGTTTTTATGGTTGTCATATTGAAACTAAATTTATTTTTATTTGTTGCTGAACTTTAAAGTGCTGGAAAAATTATCAGTCCTTTCCTTTGAAATAAAATAGGAACTTAAAAATAAAATAAGAAGCGCCTAAAGTTTATATAAATACAATAACATGTTGTTTACTGATTATTCTTGACAGTATATTGCCAAAACAATAGATAAACTGAAACAAATAACATTTGCCATTTTTATATAAGTCAATATTTTACTTATAATCGACAATTTAATTCAGTTACAATTTTTTTGCAGAGTTTTTTTTTATATTTGCTATTTTGTCCAATATAGCTTTGTAGTAAATAAGTTACTATTTTTAACTTAAATTTATTTCATGATATTTTGTCAGTTGGTAATTAGTACAATCACATTTGACATTTTTTTAACCTTTTGCTATTATCGTAAAATAAAATTTGTGAACGAGCATTTTCCAAAGCTTTAGGAAAGACCAAAATCCCGTCCCGTCCCAAATTTAAGAGGGAAGAAAAAAAATCCCGTCCCGTTCCAATCCCATCCATCCCTAATGTCAAGTGATGTGCTTTCTGCAGGAAACATCAATCAACCCTTTAAAAACATGATACAGGCTGTTGGGAACAGATTGCAAAGGTTAAAGCACCTAATGGGAGAAGGCTGAAAAGATTACTTCTGTTCTCAATATAAAAATTATATCTAAAATAAAAAAAGGTTTTTTACTTTTATTTAATACTTAATGATTCTTTGACACAAACCGCAATACAGCAATGTGTATGTGATAAAAAAAAACATGAAACAGAATGAGTTGTGGGGATTATTATTTGAATTAATAATATTCTAAACCTAAAGCATTTATGTTTTGGTATTTGTTTTTTACTTTTATTTAATACTCAATGATTCTTTGACACAAACCGCAATACAGCAATGTGTATGTGATAAAAAAAAACATGAAACAGAATGAGTTGTGGGGATTATTATTTGAATTAATAATATTCTAAACCTAAAGCATTAATGTTTTGGTATTTGTTATGGTTTCCATCATCGAATATGTTGTAAATTTAATTTAAAAAGTCAATGTTAATTTTTTATATTTTTTATGATCAAGATGTCATGACACGTAATGACTGATCTCTAATATTTTTCCAAAAGATTTGTCGATACAATTCTGTCCATCCAGTTAAACCAATACTTTGATAAGAATTGTCCAATTAAAAATATATAACTTCCCCAAGAGCTGTCCAATTAAACCGGTGTCCGGTTAAAAGGTGTCCTGATAAGCGAGAGTCTACTGTAAAACAGAATCTGTATTTGTATTGAAATGTATGTCCAGAAAACATGTCTCAGGGCCTCAAATAATCTTTTTTATGTGTTTCGCGTTTAAGCAATTTTTAATACATATTGAATCTTTAGTTTTTAAAAAAAACTGTGACTGAAAATGTATGATATTCTTTGAGAAAGTGTTTAAAAACAAAAACGGTACACCCTCCAATTATCCAGACCCAAATTATCAGGATCCCAGAGTTGAACCTTTGACAAAGGTTACATCCCCAAAATTTGACTGTGAAATTTTAAAGCTGCCAAAATTTGACACGATGTGCAACAGCAATTGACTTGTTTTTTTCGCAACATAAGCGAGATTCGTCTGCCGCCTTACTGCTGAGAGATCGTCTAACAGGCGGATACTGCATTGTACACCGTGAAACACGGTAACATTAGAAGATGACAATATTAGCCATTTCTTGTAACAGTGAGGTACATCTCGTGCTATAAATTAACTGGCGTCGTCTGCTGAGATTTGACACCAATGACAACGGCTACACCAATATTGTAGACAATGGTTTAGCAATATCTATTCATAATAAATTGGTGCCATAGTAACTTCGAACTATCCAGATTTTTGCCATCCAGACCGGATCCCTGTCTCATTAATCCGGATTATCCGAGGTGTACTAAAGCTCCATTTCCATCACCACTTGACAATTTTATTAACATGTTTCTGACTTGTTTATGGACATTGAATTAATATTGTTACAGGCCTACGGGTTCAAAAATAACACAGCTGGCGTTTTCATAAATTAACTAATTTTTATTAACAAATCAAACTATTACAATAAGTTAATCTGCTTATCCAAACCTAAATAACCAATCTAACCTATTCTGATACAATAAACTTAGATTACTACTTATAGCTAATTATTTCAATAGTTATTCAATAATGTCACTGGACACTGTCACAAGTCACTTTCACTGAACACTGTCACCACTGCTACATGAAGACGATTCACTAAATTGACTGACTCCTCGGCAGTGTGGCCCCTTTAAAGTCTCCACCGGGGAAGGTTCCAGGTTGTTGTCCATTCAGGAAGGTTCGGGAAATCCTTTTGTTGACGTGTCACAAAGGCTTTGCCGCCGACGCCGTGTCTGTCTCTCCACTGCTGCGCCGCGATCCTTCGAGAACTTATTGGAGCCCGAGTCGGAAATCTCCCCGTAGTTCCATAACAATTTCGACATTTTTAATATTTTATTTTCTTTAGTCTGAGACTCAGTCCCTGGAGGCTACTTACAAAAACGTTTAGAATCTTCCAAACTGATTTCTTAGCAATATCATATATGGTTTGTAATGAAGAAAGATTACCAATAATTAACATGTCATTACATGCAGCTTTACATGACTGCTGAACGACATAAGACTGATTATTCATTTGCTCCAATTTGAGAATCAAGCCCCTGTCCGCTGGATGTCGCTGCAGTGTTTTACCACCGATCCACAACGCTACAAATAAATAAGCCTATAAGCATAGTTTTGAGTTGAAAAATGTCCAAAGTGGGCATTGATGTCTGGGCGAAATCCCTGTTTTTGGCACTCCAATCATGAGTTTAAAAAAACTCATTTGAGTGAATTAAAAAAAAAAAAAAAAAACGGAAACTTCTTGAAAGTATTATTTAGGTCTTATGCCTCCTCTAAAACATGAAGCCTAAGCTTACCGAATCTAAGTAAAATGTACCAATAAAACAAGAAAGGGAAGAAAAGGTAAAACACAATTATGTAAATTTAAATCAACTGAGACTTCATTGGATCACCAATCCTTAGAATGTGTGCTTTTAGATTTGGAATAATTTTATGTAAAGTCACTTAACTTTCTAGACATTTGTTCATATTCCTTAAGAAAAATACATCAAGAACAAATTAGGTACACAAAACCTACACCGAACACAAAAAGCTTGGAAACCATTTAACAAACATGAGTTGTAGGCAAGTTTAATTATAAGCGATTAACACAACAACAATGATGTGAACATAAATCTGTGTTACTCTGTGTTACAATTTTCCTCTTTGATTATTTGTCCAAATAAAAAACCCCAAACCCCCCTCCAGAAAATTTTAAGCAATAAAATGAAGATCAAATATAGTCGATTCGATCTGAAGTGCATATTGTTCCTCATTGATTGTTTGTTCAAATTAAAAAATACCCAAAGACCCCTCCAGAAAATTTCAAGCAATAAAATGTTGATAAAATATAGTCGATTCGATTTGAAGTGCCAAATGCGACGTTGATAGTCGTGCTTACATGCACACGGCAGAACATCAACAGTGATAGTGGTCAACATCCAACAGACACCTTACGTCGCATACCTCCTCATTAAGTTGTAATAGAAGTCATGGTAGTAAAAGGTGTCATTGTCTTTTCTCCGTCGTGCCTCCTTGCTCTCCTTTCTTCTGTAACATATGGACAAGTCAAGACCCGACCCTATTCAGCTTCAACTGAATATTATACCGGTACTGAGTCATTTTGTGTCTTGCAGGATTAATTCTCTTAAGATGCAAAAGTGGACATAATTTATTTTATAACGTGATCTTTGGAAGTCACAAGGAATATTCCAAAGAGTCAATTTTTTAGTAGCTTTCATTATTTTCTCATCTTTATTTGAAACAACATGATACTGTGGAAAAGTACCTCTGGCTCAGATAAAAAAATTTAGATCATCCTGAGGATTTTTATTGTACACCCAGATGGTAATAAAACATACAAGTCAGCTCTTCAATGAGAATCTCAAGAAATCTGATTATTTAAATGTACACTGATACAAAAATCCAAGAGCTAACTGCTTACATTTACACGTCAATTTACACGCTGAACAACAATGGACTTAAAGATAACATGAACACAAACTGAATACTGGACTGGCGAAAATATTTCGATACTGGTTTTAACATGGGTACTTGAATTGTGATAAAACAAAGAAAAAATGGATCTTTTTTTTTTTATTAAATTAAATTGAATAATCAACTTTACATAAAATTTATCATGACCTTCAATATTTGCTGTTATGCTATTTGTGATGGTCAGGACAACATCCAAATACCATCTATTTACGAAGTAAAAAATAAACATAAAACAACGATAGCAACACACACCTATCTGTTACGGTTTAAGAAATAAGATTATATGTTGATTGAATTAACGAAGTGAAGGTGAAAGGGAACCATTATCGAGTAGGTACATCTGCCATACTCAGTTGAGAGCAATACACAAATCCTATCTTATCCACCGCACTCTGAAAAATTTGAACTACACAATGACGAGGCCCTTAACAAAACTAGAGCCAAAGAACATAAAAAGCAAAATAGGACAATCGATGAGTAGCTCCTGGTTTCACCACTGCTCCATGCTCGGAACATACGATGCATACCTCGAAGAAGTAACCACATAGTCCAGAACCGAACCTATGTCTCTCTCCGCCACAAGATGCAGGTGATGCTGCTCCGAACTGTAACACAACTGCGAGCTGTGTTCACATAAAAACATGTTTTAGCAATGGGAACAGAAGACTGAAGAGGAACGACACATTGACAGAGTAATAGGTTCAAGGCTCCCGACAGGGTACCGACAGAGACGCCTCATGCTGGGAAAACATCCAAAAGTGACAACAAGGAATCTCACCTGACAGTCATAGACTCTAGATTCTAGACTCTACTGACATGAGAGGACTGCAACAACAGTGTGTGTGAGAGAGAAGCAGGACACCTAACAGAGACCACAGACCACGAAGACACAGCGCCTACCTGACAATCAGGGATTGACCGATGCTGCTGAAACTTTCCACCAACCTCCTCTCTCGCTCACGCTCCCTAGGGTAGTGCTCCAAACTGCAAAACACCCTCCAGTCAGCTTACCATTATGTTATACAATAATTCAAAAGAAGAACAAAAATAATCTGTGTTGAACTATTGTCATGATAAATAAAATTACTAAACAAATTTTGAAAACTTTTAATGAGGGAGGCCATTGATTATGTGACTGTTCTCTCCTAGGTAGCTTAATTTTATTATGTTAGCACATCATCAAAAGGCCTAAGTGATTTCTGGGACCCCAAGAGTGCTACTCATTCTTCGATCTCAGAAGTCTTGAAGTCTCAGGCCAATGATTATCCTGGGCATGGTGGTTGCTAGCGCACAACTCTACATTCGAGCAGCATCTAGTCCTTAATGTGAAATATTTATACATTTCAATGATGAATGTAACTGTACACTCAACAGTTAAAGAATGATTATTTGGCAATACAAATATAATGGATCTAAATTTGGTAATTGGAAGCTCACCATAAAAGCATAAGAGCATGTGATCCCCCTAATACGAGTGCTCACGCAGCTGACAGATTTGAGGAAGCAAATTTCAATTTCAAGACTTACCCCTCCCCCCACAAGGGGCCCATAATGGGCTTCATGCCCCTCATATTTGAGGATAGGTGCTTATGATTTATACCCTCAACTAACTGGTCGATCAGATTATAGAAAATAATATATCTGCCAAATTTAAAGAAAATAGGATGGTAATACAGTAGACTCTTGATAGTTCGACACTTAGTGGACTTTGGAGGTGTTGAAATATCAAAATATCAAACTATAGGGTGTATATGGGATTTTACATTAATAAAAGCATTAAAAATAAAGGTCATACAGAGTGTATAATGTTTTATGAGAATGAAATTCCAGGGTTTTTTCAGGTTTTCTCCAGGATTTTCAGAAATTTCACGGGTTTTCATACACATAACGTTCCTAACTATAACTACTTCTGCGCTAGAACGACAGTTTTCATCGGATCATTTCTATATTTTAAAGTCAGTCGGCTAAAGATAAAAAACAATGATATAGGTTAAGTGGAAGTTATGGTTATGATTGCTCTTTGGACCAAATTAACACTGTTATTGGTAAATATGCCATTCAAGTGCTTAAATTATATTTGATTCTCATATATGTAATAAAACACTGGATAAAGACAAAAGTTGTTTTTTTTTATTCAATCTGGCCTTGTCTTATTTCAAATAATGAGAAAAAAACTTGAATAAATCAAAAATCCTAAAATTAGCAGTAAAAATTATACAAACACATAACAATTAAAATATTTGCAGAAAAACATTTGATACCACCACCTCTAATTTTATATACCAGCGACTTAAAATTAATTTTTTGTATTCAATGTATATAGTTACACAAATGAAAGACCTACCTCGGTGAAGGTGTAACCAGGTCAATGATTCTTTCTCTCTCCCGATATGGTTCCCCGCTGAAAAACAAAAAGGTTAGGTTAAACTTCATTTTTAACTACAAATTCTATAAAAATGCACATTACATAATGACTTACACTCTGTAAGAAAAAATGTAGTATGAATAAATCTTAACTGGAAGCATTTAATATTACTAATTCTAAGAATCCTAAAAATATCTTAAATAGGGCAATTATTCCAAGTATTTCAAAAAGATCTTTACAACTTAGAAATATTTCACATCGTATGTCTACCATATTTCACATAATAGTCTGGCATCTGATAGGGGTTCCGTGTGCAAACCATGTACAGAAAATGTTATGTCTTTATTTTGTTATAGGGATCTAAAGAACTGTTTAGCATTTTTGGGTAAACAAGACACCATTTGGGTACCATCAAGCACGCACTGATATGTTCTCCAGTTATGACGTCATCAATATAGCATAGAAGCAATTTTAAAATGTGTGTATTTTTAATACTATTAGCCAGATGAGAAAAAAACTTAAAACTTTTTTTGTTTGAAAGGTAATTTTTTATGCTGAACGATTTTTTTTGTAGGTGGGATTAGGTAGTCTGGGTTCCCCCCCCACAGGAAAATCCTGTGAAGATACTTCAGCCATTATTTTGTCTTTTCAAAAGGGAAAAAAAGAATAGGTAGGTGGACCTACCTATTCCTTTTTCCCTTTACTTCCCTTGAATCAATTCATTAAAGGCTGTGAGCCTAAGGGATGATACAAGGGAAGCTTCCTCTCCTTTCTGGTAGACGTAGAAAAGACAAAATAATGGCTGAAGTATTTAAGTACTTTGAAGACTGAATTGCTAAATTAGTGTGTGCTGGTAAATGGTAGCCAATTCATGGGATTTGTCCATCTTGAGGGAAGTAAAAGATTTTATAGAAAAACGTTTCAACTTCTCATTTAAACCTGGGGTGGAATCACTATAAGGGTGAACCAAACACTTTCAAATTTATAGCAGACAGATATAATATACGATTGAAACTAATCAGTTCATGTGGTAATTTGTAAAAAGTAAAATTGCATATTAAATCAAAGTACAATAATTGTAAAAAATTAAATCTTTCAGCGTGCGAAGCCGCAGGTTTGTTCTAGTATAGGGCCTATATATATATAGATATATCTATGTGTCTGTTTGCACGATAGGAGCCGTAAAAATGGTCCGATCTTTATGAAATTAGGTACAGACGTGTAAAGTGGTAATCAATTGGACGAGTTCGTAAACCAGCCTGATCGGACCACCAGAATGGGGGTAAAAAGGGGGATAAACCCCCCAAAATTTTTTTTTTTGCATTTTTCGTTTGGAAAAATTAAAGTGATCCAGTTTTGGATTTCACCATTAAATTCAGCTAAAAAAAACAAACAATTTAGTATTATGAATCATAGCTCTATGTGCACTGCTTACCAAGATACTGAAAATGGTAAACACAGTACGATGTCAAATGTTAACCTTGTGGGAAATAAGTAAAATTCTATATATCCCTTATTTCTCAACGTATCTTGATAAAACTTGGTAGACCTAAATGGCTTCTTCTAGTTCAGATCTACTAAATATTGAATTAAAACCACCCAGTTTTAATATACCTCTAGCAGCAAACCTGCATACTCAATCCCCATGTTATTCTTATGGAGCTTACAAAACATGTCAAATCTCGCTATGTCGGATTGAAATATGTTGTTTTGCATTTGAAATTCGCTGAGTATGCAGGTCTGCTGCGACGGGGGTATTTAATAAACCTGTTAGGCCTACTAAAATTATTTAACAAATTTGGTTAAAATTTCATTTCTATTAAAAAATTTCAAAATTGTATTGTGGTAGAAAGAACTGTAGTTGTAATTTCTGAAAGATGTAGATAGTCGCACTGTGTTGCCCTGTTGTTGCTGCTGCTGTTGCTGCTGTTGTTGTTGTTGTTATCGTCGTTGTCGTTGTTGTCGTTGTTGTTGTCGTTGTTGTCGTTGTCGTTGTCATTGTCGTTGTCGTTGTTGTTGTTGTATTGTATCATGATCTTGTCCTGCCAGGGCCTGGAAGAGCAGTTATCCTCTAATGCAAACTCCAGCAGGTTAACAACAGGGAATTATGATGGAGGCGTGGCAGCAGCACCAGAGGTCCTTTGACAAGTGCCGCCGCCGCACTCCCTAGACTGACCAGGAGTCAGGTGTCAACAAATACAGGAATCACAGGGAAATATATTTTTACTGGGTATATTTTTAATTCTCATATTCCATTGCATGATTCTGAACATGGGCGAAGCCACCGATAACTTCCAATCACAAATATATATCTTTGGGCAGGGGCGTCGAGAGGCCATGTCAGCCAAGTCTGAAACGGCGCCCAGGCCCTGAGAGGGCCCAGTTCGGACAGAAATTTAATTTTTAATTTGGGATTTTTGGGCCTTGACCGACATATTCATACTATTAATTTAGCAAAACAACAAGAACTGTATTAAAATTATAAACGGTACATATAAATTTTTCTGCCACAGTTCTTTTTTGTCCAGTGATGATGACCTATGTTAGGCCTCTCATGTACTCTTTCAGCCTATGTTAGGCCATTATCATTTCCTAGCAATTCACGAACTTTATTCTCACTGGTAATCCTTTCTGTCTATCACAAATTGTGAGGTAAAATAAGTTAAATGCTGACAAAGTCAGCAGGGTGGCAAAATGTTTAAAAACGTTATTTGGTTTGAGTCATAAGCAATAGCCCAAGTAAACTTAATTTTTGTGACCTTAATCATTGAATACACCAAACCAATTTAAAAAACATATGATTAATATAAGTAATGTTATTTATTATTTAATAAAATTATTGAATGACTTCCAATTTTTTTATCCCTACTCTACTTCAGGGCCGCCGACAGGCATTTTCAGGCCTGGGGCAAAGTTTGGGAGTGAGGCCCCTCAATACAAAAAATCATAAATAAAAGTACCTTTGTCTGTTAAATAGCTAAATTTGTATAATCTGCTGATTACATAATTTTTTATCTAAAAATGTTGAATATCTTAATTTGTTCAATACAAAACAACTACATATCACAGTTCTGTATTAAACTTTTGATTTATGAGTTTTAAAAATTCAGAGCATTACAAACAGTAGAAGTAAGTACAATCCTTTTTAATACAACTACTGAATAACAAATAACTTGGATGAAAAGCACAAGACTAAAAAATGTATGTTTCTAATAAGCCTGTACTTGGGGGTAAAAAGAATTTAGGAAACAGTTTAAGTTATTATACAAATTATTCACGGACTACCTAACTTCTATAAACCACTTTACTTGTTTTCCTTCTCCCATAATGCCTGTAGAGCGTGTGACGTCACCAGGACATCATTTTTCCGGTTGTATCCTAGCCCTAACCAATTACTATTGGGTAAAAGTACAGTTTAAATCGAAGTTGTAGTAATAACTTCTCTTTAAATTGGCCAAAATACTTTATTATGCCAGCTTATGCTACAGACGAGCACATTCTTTCGGTCTGCTGGTGGCATTACAATCTGTTTTGTATGAGAAACCTGTATTACTTTGGACTTTGGTTCATATGCAGCTAAACTAAAACTCAGAGGAGAAACCAAGCTTAAGTTGTTAATCACTGGAAAAAATTCATGTTACGTCTTGAGTTGTAAATGTTATTACTATTATACTCTTAAAGCTATGATTCCTTTTCCTTAATCCATTATAGGCCTGTACAAAAAAGTTTTGCGATGGACTTAAGCGTGCAGACGATTGGTATTGGACGATTGCTGAGCTTGGTACGGGTAATGTGAGATCTGGTGCAGGCCTCAAACCGCATTTACACTATAGGACTTAATTTATAAACTTTTGTTTGTAAAAAATGTTTATACAACTTTTGTTTTTAAAACTCGATCTTGTGTTTTAAAACATGTTGTACAATGAAAGTTTATAAAACAAAAATTTCCTTTGATCTTTCCGAAACGGCTCGGGAAACCTGCAACCTATTGTAAAACACGATTTTTTTGTTTTAAAACACGCTTGTTGTAAACTTGTTTAATAATTTTCATTGCTTTCTTAAATATTTTCAAACCAATTCGTATAATTGGTTGTACAATACAATTTTATAAAACAAGTGTAGAGTGTAAACGCAGCTTAACCTTGGGGGGGGGCTCAGACGAGACGTGAGAAAAACCAAATGAAATTGTATCAAAATAAGACAATGAATAGTTAGGTAATTTTAATTTATGTACGTTTTTTAAGTAGTAAAGTTTCTTAAGTTTCTTCTAATACATTTCATTTTGTTCTCCTTAGTTTGAAAACTCTAATACTTAATATTCCTCAAAAATATTCTCAGCTCAAAATGTGGCCCCCTTTCTATTGTGGCCCAGGGCAATCTGCCCCCTTTGCCCCCCCCCCCCTCTCGGCAGCCCTGCTCTACTTGTGGGTCCTCCAGCTCGCTGTTTCATACCAGTGTGTTTTTCGCTCAGCGAAAACAAGTTTATTAATAGTAAGTTTTGAAGTTTATTATTAACCTATTTCATTAAGTTGATAACAGTTAAAAAAGTTGATTTTTATTTTGACATGCAAGGTTGATTTGCATAATGTTATCATTTATTATTTTACCGTTGCAACATGATTTATAAAAGTTGTGTTTCAATATTTTAAGTATTTAACAGAAGTCTTAAGTTTTAACATTTCTGACGGTAAGTTTGCTATAATTTTTTTGTGACATTCTGTTTATTCAGATGCCTTAAACAAGATTAGAGGTTGGCTCCCTCAGCTGTAGTGCTAGCCTACATACTCCTTGTTACAACCCAATGAATTGCAGTAGTGTTTGCATTTTGCCTCCCTGAAACTGAAGGAACAATAGGTTTTTTCCTACTGCAGTCTTTGACATCAAACAACAAGTGAAAGCCCTGTATGAGTCATCAGAGCCTGTAATAGCTGATAGTCAAAGTCAAAGTCAAAAAGTCAAAATCATTTTATTCATGCAAATTATTATATTAATTACAGGCTCCCATGCGCCTAACATGGCGCGCGCGGGAGAAGAAAAATTACAATATTAATTTACATTCATACATTATGACAGCCAGCAGTGAGCAAATGAGTTTGGTCTTATCAGTCCATGTAGATAATATTTTCAATTTTGCATGGAATTAAAATTAATTAAAATAGAATTAATTAGCCTAGTTATTTGCAATAATTTATAAGGTAACAATATTTGTATACTTATAAAAAACAACATGTATAAAATTTGAAAAAATCAACAATAACAAAAATAAAATATATAACATTTCAAATATTTAACAATAACCAAAGTTAACATAAATAAAATTTCTAAAAATTTAATAACAAAAATAACATATAAAATTTCAAAAAAAAACTAACCACAGCAAGATAACAAGGTCAACATTCCCTTCCTGTATGTATCGTTTGTTAGTTGAGGTCAAATGTGTCTATCAATTACAAGCCTGCCCGTAAACTAAAAACTAAACTGACATAAATAGTTTACTTCTACGGCCGGAAACTAAACATTCAGGATAAATCCTGTCGAAGATCATTCCCCCGCGGTGCGTCGTGGCCATATGACAGATATGAGTAACCCTCCTAGGACCGGCCGGACCATCCAGCAGCCGATCCAACCGAAGCCGAACTAGAGGGCGTCTACTGTACTGGATAGACTTGACCTCGCCTCAAGATTTAGGACTAATTATTAAGAAACTAAATATATTCTCTTAGTTTGATGCTGTTTGTGCGTGTGTGCGTGCGCGTGTGCGCGTGTGCGCGTGTGCGTGTGTGTGCGTGTGTGTGTGTGTGTGCGTGCATGTGTGCGTGCATGTGTGCGTGCGTGTGTGCGAGTGTGTGTGTCTTATTATATTTACTTGTGTTATCAATTTTTCTGATAGATATTGAATGTTTTTGTGGGAGATACTTATCTCTCTGGTGGCCACTGTATCATGAAAACTTGTCTTGTTTAGAATTATATTGTTCAAGAGCTCACTTGAAATCAATTTTAACCCTTGAGCGGGCGCTTCACCGGTGAAACGGCAGCGGGCACATGCGGAGTTTTACTCCGCAAAATGAAATTGCATAAATTTAACCATTTTTACTCGTTTTATACCAAAATATAGTATTTAAATGTTGATAAACCTCATTACCAATCACATTTCATCGTTGATACAATTAATTGTTAACCTTAATAGGTGTAATAATTCAATTGAACATAGTAAGTTATTTTCTAGAATAGATTAGGTATCACTTTATATATTGTATTTAAATGCTGACAAACTTCATTATGAATCACAATTCATCGTTAAAACAATTATTTCTTCAACTTAACAGGTGGAATAATGCAATTGAACATACTAAGTAATTTTCAAGTATAGATAGTACTGTCTGTGTTACAGGAGAGGGAGCTCTGCAAACTGACACGACATCACTGAATTGCAAATAAAAAGGTACTAAGGGGATGTGGGAAGATGTAAATAGCTTTAGGCGCTTCCTGGTATGTGGCGTGTGAGGTACAAAGCCGGACACGACTGTCGACACCCATTATCCTTATTTATTTTAATAAAAAAAACACGTGCGGAGGAAAACTCCGCATGCGCCCGCTCGAAGGTTAAGGTTAGGGCAGGGCATAAAATAACATGTTAACTAGGCGACACAAATGTCGCCCAGTGCTGAGATGTTGTCGCCCAGTGCCTATGGGTAGTCCCGGCGTTTTTAATGATCATAATTTTTAATATATCGGAATTTACAAACTACTTTAAAAAATAATGTCATGTAAATCTTTTAGAGTATTCTCAGCAACTCCGAAACTCCCTGCTTCGTCTAGTATGACACCATCTACTAGAAAGTTGTACCACTTTTTGAAGGTATCTAAACATCACTCAGTCTTGAGAAAAGTTGGTGTAGTGGTATAGTTCCTTCTCTGACACCACACAGTGTCAGAAAGGACAGTGTCCAGTATACATACGACTTTAAAGCCAAACAAACAATCTTGCCTGCCACGGGAAGCTCTCAACAGAATGCGCATCGGAGTTGCGACAGCTTTTTTCGACCCAAGGCCATCAGTGACAAAGTTCTTTGAGAAGAAAGAAAGAATAAGACTACTGCCTGATGCAGAACTGTAATAAGACAAGATCTCGTAAACAATTTTTTTGCGAAGTAGAGTAACCTTTAAATTTAAGGGTTTCCTTTTGTACGATTTTTTGAATTAGGGAGTTTGTAAGTGTTTATCAAAAGATTTGTTGATAACTTAGTAATTAAATTATTATTTACTGTTACATTTTGTTGTTTAAAAAAATATTTACTGACAATTTTTTTTTGTGTACAATAATTTTTTTTACAATCTTAAAAGTGAACAGTGATTACCGTTCAATGCTCTCTTAAATGTAAATGTTGCAATAGCCCTTTGGGTTTTTAAATTAGTTTACAGCACCAGGATCTTATAACTTACTTACAAATCATTGTAATTTACAATTTACAATTTTTTTTAATGTTTAAGATAAGTATCATAAACAGCTTAAAATTGTAATTGTTTTCCTTTCCCGTTTGTGTACCGAGTTCTGAAGGGAGAATACAATACGCAAAAAACATTGAGGAAACATACGTTCAAAATAATTAGGAGACATAAAAACATTAAAATCATCAGTAACATTAATAATGACAGAATGTGATTTTTAACATTCATAAAGTAAAAAGCAGAAATTTATATTGAGGTTTTAAATTTACATGGAATACTTTAAATTGTTAAGGGTTTGTAACACACTTTTGAAATTGAGTTATGTTTTTGGCCCAAGATGTAAAGGCAACCCTGGCCTATTACAACGTTCTAGAATACGTAATTTAATGTGACTCTATTGACTGTTTCCAAGCTAATATAATGGGAAAATTCACTTAAAAATAGGAAGAAATCTGTGATTTTCACTTTAGTTTTTGTAGAATTTTTCCGGACCCCCTTTTCGCTGGGGGGTATTCCATATCCCCCAGACCCCCCGGTATATTCTTCTCCCCCAAAGCAAAATACTGGGTGCACCTATGTCACCCAGTGGAATTCCTTTAAAATATGCTCTGGGTTAGGGTGATAACAAACAAAATCTCTTGAAATATATTTGTCATATATGAAAACATGAGTTACAGAAAAATGGAAAAAATGGAAAAATGGAGTAACTTTTAGAATATTTCTAAAAATTTATTGATGTTATGAGTTTCTTTGAAACTTTGTTGAATTTTTAGCGGATTGAACAGTTATTGTACTTGCTTTTGCGTAATATAAATTTTTTTGAATTCACAAGATTACTGTTCAGAAAAGTGTTTCCTTTTGACCTAGTGTTGTATACATAATTAAATTAAGTCTTTTTTTACTCTTGCTCAGAAATAAATAATTACCAATTGAATTTAAAACTTATTCAAAACTTATAGTAATCATAAGGTGTGAATACTTGAATGGTCGAGGTTTAAATAAATTATATATTTAATATCCCTTGTCAGCTACCAGCACAACAATTAAAGGTGAAGTTTGCACTCTCACCAACTCCAAGAATTCTACTTTCTGCGAGGTGGCGCCCTCAAGCAAGACCAGACAAAGTAAGGACAATAAGGATTTTTAATTATCAAATGGAATTTTGAACTAAGCCCAACTCTAAGCTTAGCGAGGAAAACGTTACAATATGACAACCCTAAGGCCAGGTTCTAGATTTTTTTATTAACTTTCCGCAAAATATTTTTTGGAACATTTTTTACATTGGCTGGATAGGTCTATTGTACATAAATTTAATTAAAAAACGGTTATGAGTTTATTACATTTTGCCTACGATTAGAACGGGAACAGATGTACAGTAAAATAGATAAGAGGCACAGAGTTCAGGCCAACGTGATAGGCTGAGACCTGAGATGCAGTGCCCGATTTACTGCTGGGCCCGCAAAGCAAGGGCTTTAGGCCGCACACCAGGCACATGGTATAAAATAAGGTATTTTGAGTAAATTTGAGGGGATAATAAGGCTCCAAAATGTAATTGAGCCAAAAAAAAACACTACTTTTGATGAGGCTGTTGTGGGGCCTCGGGGAGACCACACAGAAATATAGGCTTAGGGCTGCGGCGGCCGTAAATCCAGCACTCCTGAGATGCAAGCAGCGGTAGCGGCCAGCGAGTGTGGGGCGGAGGCAAGTTAGGGGATGGTGGTGGGGGAGCGGTGGGGATAAGTAGGAAAGACAGTGACCCTAAAGGCTCCTTTTCCAACACAGTGTCAGTGCGCTCAACGCCGGCGTCGGTGTTATTGCGCTAGAGTTAAATGTGAAGCGGGCAATGGGGACACTTTCCTAGACTCTGCGTGCGCTGATTGTTGACGCGGCAGCAATCACCATTGCCCGCTTTACATTTGACTGGCACAATGACGCCGACGACGACATCGAGCGCACTGACGCCGTGCCGTGTTGGAAATTGAGCCTTACTGATCTCTTGCGGTGTTGACGGTGAACTCGACACCCACTGGCCAGCGCTCGACACCACTGCCCAGGACTCAACACCACTGACCAGCGCTCGACACCCACTGAGCACAACACAAAAGGCTACCTCTGTCTGTTTCTTCTCTGTGATTATATGAAAAATGGAGCAAAAACGGATGAAAAATAGGTTTTTGAAAATTACAAAATACTTCTAAGAAATAAAATATATGTTTGAATACAAAAATCATAGCATTAAATATTGTCTTTCAAAAAAGGTTTATTCAAATCGGACCAATGGTATGAGAAATGGAACCTTTTTTGTTCATGGATTTTTTGCCATATTGATGGTGACATAGCCGGAAAACATTTTCAGTGCATTCTTGACACCCAAGTGGAAAACGCTTCTTTAAACATCTACTACAAAATAAATCGGTAGAATTCACTATATTTGACAACGCACACCGAACTCTGGCTAGGCCAAGGCCACACAGAAAATTTGGGGTTTTTACATTAATCCAGTTATTCTACTTAATTATTCAAGTTAAGAATTAAATAAATGGTATTTTTGAAAAGGTCTCTAAAAAGTTTACTGTAGGCATGTTTCGGTATTTTTAGTAAAAAAGTCAAATACAGAATTTTAATAACAGTTTATTAAAAAAGAGGGTTTAAAAAAATTATTATTAACACAAAAAATGTGTTAATATAAATCGTTAAAACATTCAAAATTACCTTTCAAGCAAAATAACGTTTATTCAAATCCGACTAATAGTGTTCAAAATACACTCAATTAATATTGCTTGTCCGCCATATTGATGACGTTATTGCCGGAAAACGTGCCAGGTGCTTCCTTGACACCCGAATGGAAAATACTTCTTTAAACCCCTACAACAAAATAAAGGTGTAAAATTCTATGTAGATGATTTGCACACGGAACCCCTGTCAGATGCGGAACTTTAAGAAACACTCTACTTTTTCCTGACTATTTCAAATCATATTCAAAACAATAAAATGTTTCCATGTTGCCTATTAGTTATAATGAATCTTGGATCACAATTATTTTAAATTACACTAAGACCTTAAGATTTGCATGCCGCGTCTGCCACTATAAAACCAAAAGATTCAAATATAACTACAAAGTTTACTTTCACAATATTTGCATTATTTGCGCGCCATGATTTTACAGATTCGCAATGCGGCTGAAATAATTGACAGCCGCAATGCAACCGAGAGATTTTCACACCGGGATATAACAGAGAGATTTCCCATCCGCAATTGCACAGGTAGATAGATACTTACAGATTTGCCAAGCGAAAAATTAGCGAGCGATTTTCCGGGAACAATACAACTGAGAAACTTCGGCTACAAAATGACAGATTTTATCAATGCAAAACCACTAAGAGATTTGACGGCTGCTATGAGGCGGAGAAGTTTGCCAGTGGCAAAACAAGCAAGCGATTTTACGACCGCAATACAACCAAGAGATTGTAAGCCACTATACAACCAAGATTTGACGGCCGCAATACATCAAGAGAACTGTCGGCCAAAAAAAAAAATCAAATCAAATCAAATCACTTTTATTTCCACATAAAATTATAATTACAATTTTCTAAATATTTAAATTAATTGCTAACAATAACGGAAGCAAGGAAACGACTTAAAATTAATACATATCTAAAGGCCGACATACATAGGTAAAAGCGATGAAACTTTCAGCTACAATATGACCGAGAAATTTGACGACCGAAAAGTATTTTTTTCTTTTATTTTTGAATGAATGAATGCTCATGCTCTGCTCCTCGGATGCTGCGAGAGAAACGGAAGATCATACACAGAGAGTAAAATATTTTACCTCAGTGTGCCAAGCGGCATTACGGCGAATTGACAACCTGACCAAGGGTGTGGATGCGAGGATATTATACAGGAGTGAGTTTTTTGCATGAGACAACAATAAATGTGAAGATCAAGAGGAATCCAGCTATAATTGTATACTAGGACAGTAAAAATGTCCTCGTATGCAAAAATGTCCTCGGATACACAGTGAAAATTCAACCCAATGTCCTCGGATACCCTGCTTGCCAAACACACCATACACACGCACGCACGCACACACGCACACACACAGACGGACGGACAGACACCACCCCGAAAACCCTTTTTTATTCAGGGAGCACTAAAACAAATATTTCCACTTACAACTCAAATTTGAAAATTTTTACGAAATCAATACTTTCTCCATATACAGTACTATGTATAGGGGGGAGAAAGTAAAAAAGCTGATGCTAAAAATTCAACTTTAGTTAAACAGGTTTTATCTCCTGAACACACATTTAATTGGACATGGACCGGAATTATATTAAAAGGACCTATCTGTGTTTTTTGTTTGTGTCATCTCATCTGGAATTCTGAGCCTGCGCACAGCAATCAACTTGGGGGGGGGGGGGGGGGGTGGGAGAAACCCAATACAAAAATAAAGAGTAGGCCTATTGCTGACTTATGTTTAGTGTTATAATAAAATAATGGTAAATATTCCCTAGATTCCATTAGTGATATTTGACCAATGATATTATCCCAAGCAGTCATTGGAAATAAGAGCCCAGAGGGGGGCTCTCCCTCAAAGTAAAAAAACCCTGTATAGAATAAAAAATTAGGTAATACATTTTTTTAAAATATCATGTGCAGGGTCATGACTACAGAAGGTAACTTAGAACACAGGAAATTTCTTAATTCCTTGAGTAAGGATTTGTTGTAAGCTTAAATTCATCATCTCAGGCTCGCAAACTGTTCTTTCTAAAAGAGGTAATTTCAATATCAAGTCTATGTGCGCATGCGTGCAGCCAATGCAATTGATTGATACAGCACCAACACCGATTATAGCACAACCAGTAGTGATAGCGTCTGGCTGGCATCGATGGCTTACAGCAGGTTCAAAATCAGTTGAATCGACTTCCTCACGACGAAGTCAACCCACAGTAAATTCTACAGTTATATATGATCATCACACGATCATTGTTACACAATATGTTTTTAAGAAACACTGCTAGGGCTTTTTTGTCACGTGAAGTTACACTTCATATAGTAAAATATAAATTTTATATTTATAGTAAGTTTAGTAAAATATAAATTTCCTTCTCGGTACTTATATTTTTTTAATACGCATTCAAAGGCTTTTAATTTACAAGAAATGTTCCTGCTGGATTAAATATATTGAACAATTTTTGTTTGAAACTCATCAAATTAATTTAGTGGTTCAAATGAAAACACGAATTGGCACAAAATCCTTGGAGTATGTACTTCGTTAGATTTATGATTTGGTTGGGTAAAAGATAAACAAGCCTGCTTCAAAGAATTTTAGGGCTAGAATTAAATTTATGATGAAACTGGCTAATATTTTTAATCAACCATTTTGCTTTAAACTTTTCATAGTTCTTGCCAGAATATATATTTGTTCTAAAATTGATAAATTTTAATACATATATTCAAAAGTCTTTGGTTGAACACAAAATTATGGGCAGAATAGATGTATGTTAGAAGTCAAATTTGGATATAAGTTGTCTAAAACTAACCCTTTTGCTTTTTTCAGGGGGGGACCCACAGATTCTCCTTAGTGTTGGGGGTATTCCATACTTCCCAGAAAACTCTACCCTTTCTAATCAAATCTGTTATAAAGAATATCCTTCACTTGGTATGAGCCCCCCCCCCTAAAAATTATTCCTATAAATGCCATTGGCCAATGAATGATAATCAATTTCCCAATTGTTCTGGAAAATTTATGCCAAGTAAAACCAACTTATTGCCAACCCAAATAATAATAAACATTAATTAAACAAATTCCTCGATATTTTTCCATGTCTGACACGCCTTTCCTATCAGAACCAACCTTAAAAATTTTGCAATTAGAGCAAACCTATATAGTCAGCGAAACAGGAACTGGGACCCAACTCAGCTGTATCCTAGCTCTACTCGATCAGGGCTTATCTCCTGACTCTCCAATAGATTGTAAGCTGAAGTTAATTAGTTAAAGGTTGTATCGTAAAATGACTCACGGTTGGATCCTATTCCTAGACATAGCAGGCAGGTACTCTGGTGTGGTGGGGAGGTTAGTCAGGAGAGAGATCCGAGGCCGAACTTGAGGCGCCATGTTGTCAGTCCTCACAAACTCCACTGGCTGTTGCCTCTCGTTCACTACAGTCTGCAAACATAACAATAATCACACTTCAGCTAGGAGGTTATCATGACTTTTTACAAAATCTTAACAATAATCACACTTCAGCTAGGAGGTTATCATGACTTTTTACAAAATCTTATCTAAAAAAGTTTTGAAGAAATTAAACTCATAAACAGTGGTTTCCTTCCAAATAAATGGTGAAGCAATATTTATTTCTAAGATTGATTTTCGAGACATAAAAAAGAAGACGGCGTAGAAAAGAGAGCCCATTGCTAAAAACTAATGTCTGCCTTGTAATAGAAGGCCTATGAACCACATGACTTGTCACGGACTATGGGTGGTATGTGGTGATGGACCACATGATTTGTCACGGACTATGGGTGGTATGTGGTGAACAGTGGCAGATCCAGGATAAGGGCAAGGTGGGGCTAGGTGGGGGTCTGGTGGGCTAGGTGGGGGGTGGTGTTACCCACCAGAGGCCTCATCAAAAGGGTGACCCAGGGGCCTTGCCCGAGAAAATCAAAGAATTTCAAGGATTGGAACAGCACGTTTAAGGTTGATTTATAACAAATTTTCCAAATAATTAAATATTTAACCAAACATTCATATAGGTTTTTAGGAAAGGCTAAGTTTTTATAATGCATTCAATTTAATTCCCTAATATAAAAAGTCAAAAGCAGAAATCCATTGTAGCCAGTCTACCCTATAGCCTGGATTTAAGGTGAGTCAGTTAAAACAAAAGGAATTACAGAATCACTAACACTAACTAATCACTAACACTAGTCAGTGTGGCCTAAGCTTGTCACTGGGCTTACTTAAGGGCCCAGCTGTGGCTTAGCTTGCCATTGTTAGCCTATTTCTTTAAATAAGGTGTAAATGTCTTGCTGCTCAAAAAGTTATCAGAGTGTCTTCATGTATTACCAACTCTTTGACTCTCACGGCAGGGCCGGAACTAAAGGGTGCATGGGGGTACCTGCCCCGGGCGGCAGATTTTAGGGGGCTGCAAGACACGAAGAAAAAAATGCAATAATTATTAAAGCACTTTGAAAACTGAATAGAAATCCAGTGCCATAATTTCAGATCTTAATTATTTTTTATTCTAAAAATTAAGTTTTATTATTTGCGGGGTAAATAGAGTGGAAAAGTACAGAAAAAATGGCAGCCTTGTAGTTTAAGGATCAATGCGTACACATACACATGCGTACACACATGCCATCTCCCTTATAGGCTACTTGAGTCACTATCCGTTCAAATAGTATAATTTCAGGCTACCTTTAAAAAAACATTATGTTGTATAGCAAAACATGAATCCCCCAAATTACTACTTTACAATAGACAATAGATAAAATTTCTTTATTAACATATTTTCCAAGAATAGTAATAGGGTCACAAATTCAGAACAAGATACATTGGATGTTGTAAATTGAGTAATACAATGGAGTGGTAAAATTGAAAGAAATAACAGATAATAAACATTATTGATAAAACTCAATAAAAACAATTAAGTCAGGATGACAAAATGATAAAAAATAAAATATGTAAAACTCATCAAGAACAGTGGTTGGTTTTAGATTTAAAAATGATAACAATATTAATTACAAACAAGTAGTTATCAGGCTACATTTTGAAGACGGCGAAATTCAACCTTCTTCAATTTTAGTTAAATGTTCTATCCTCAAAATTGATTTTGGGTCAACTGTTTGTTATTGGTGCACTCTGTCATTGATTAAAGGATTATACTTCAAGACACTCGTATAAAATTAAATTACATTCTTTGAGGAATGGGACTACGTCTTCCTATTTTTATTCAATGTTGAAAGCACTATGTATTTCTAAAAAAATTTCACAAAATCGATTTTTACCTCCTATACAAAAAAAGAGAAATAAGACTCCTAATTCATGTAAAATTAGAACTAACACATTTTTTTTAAATTATCAGTCACGTTAAAAGCATTGAGTGATTTTGAGGTCTGATTAATAAACATGAAGTGTTTGGTTTTCTGAAAAGTTTCCTTTAAGTTGTGGATTGTTTAAATTATGTCATGTAACTATCCTCAAAAAATTAAGTAGATTTTTAAAATATATTTGGGATCAGGGAGGCGGCAAATTTGGCTTCGTCTCCCTAACAAATCTAGTTCCATTCTTGTGCTTGCTGATGCGCACGCACCTCCTCACAGGTGATTTTGGAATAGATTACATCCGATATCGTCCGAGGCAGCCACCGATGATCGGCGAAGAGTCACTAATCACCTGATCGAGTCGTCGCGTTGTGTCGTCACCCATCGTGTCGGCCGATGGAGAGATTTGCCGTTGTCGCCGATATTTCAGTTACTGTATTTTCAAGCCTCTAGCCACTAATATTAAAATATCATACATTCCTAGGTGGAAACCATGTAAGGTTAATCAACTTTAGTTGGTTTGGTTTTGAGTAGCGGCATGAGTTACTATTGGGTTATGAGGGGCTCTCCTCTCTTGTATATTTTTGATAGCTGAACAAAATTACCATTTTATCTAGTGTAAATTGGATTTCTAAGGGGGAGGGCTACAGCCCCCCTTAGCCCCTCTCTGGATCAGCCACTGGTGGTGAATATATGAAAAATTGAATGGATGTTTTTTTAGGGGTCTGGTAGAGCCTAGTACACTACAACCTTTAAGTAAACTTTTAAGAGTCTTTGAATTAAACCATACATTCTTTACTGCTTCAAGCCTTAACAAAAACTTTTTTTTATTTTTTTATTTTTTTCTTTTAAAGAGGGTGGCGGCCTCTTTTTACCTTGCATTTGCCCCCCCCACATAGGCCTCAGGCCTGTGCGTGGAAGTTATCAAGCAAACCCAAGGAGTGAGCCGGTACAGTACAAGGATGAACAGTAATGTTAAAAAAGTATGCGGCATCATCGGGACTCGATCCTGCGACGCTGCCGCCACAGAACCGGGGCCGAGTGCGCTACCAACTGTGCCACCGACTCACTAATCTAAATCATAGCTAATCTAATCTAAATCATAGCTTATTCCAAAAAATAAGTCAACCATTCCTATTTAGAAGAAAATTTCTAGTTGATTTGACTATGACTCTATTCAATTTACGATGCTTGAAGACATATGCTTTCCACAGGATTATAATCCACGACTCAGATAAAAGTCCTGTATTTTTATAGCAACATTATTATGGGCCAGTCTAAAGCAATGAAAACGTATGTAAATGGATTTTCACTGCCACTGCAGGGCCGCCACAACGGGGGCCCCCGGGGGGGGGCAACGGTTTGCCCCGGGCCCCCGCTTCCCAGAGGCCCCCAAGGGGCCCCGGCCCCGCGGAAATTGTACATGTTTGTATAAATACCACAATACCACTGCAGCAGACATTTGAAAGTTTTTTTGAGAAAAAAGCATACTTGTATTCAGAAAATAAATAGTATAAAAAATAAATTTTAAGAAGATTCAAATGAGCAGATCTTCGTCTGATGGGCTGGCCTTCAGTCAGTGGATTGTTTAGAGGAATAACATTTTTGTTTTGTTTTGACCAGCACCACTAACTGACTGGTCCTTAACTAAAGCTCTGTGTTTCCCGCACATTCTTAACTGGCCGCGTCGCGTTGTGTCGGGACCATGTGTCGTCTGATTGTAGCTCTTACTACTTTGCACCCTCGCAAGAAAAGTGACACAAGTCAAACAATTTTAATTTACTGATTTTTATATCAAACTGATCAATACATTGTGTTCTTTTATGTGGAATAGTGCGAAAACCAGGGCCTGATTAAGAGGTGTGGCGCCCCTAGGCTTGAGTTTGTTTGGCGCCCCCTCCTTTCCTTTAACCTCCTTCCACCCCTTTACCCCCCACACCACGGCTGTATGTGGGTTTTGTATCAAATATTTAATGAAATTACGAATTTAATTCCTCCACAACTGACAACTAATAGGACTTCCTTAAAAAAATACATTTAACTTGGAAACTATAACTAAACACCTTTTCCAGTTAATTTAGAAACTCCTATGGTCAGTGTACACAAAGATAATGACAACAATAATAAATAAGTCTAGACTGATCTGCAACATGTTCAAGGTCAATTCGTCGCTGCCTGTGACGCATTTTCAACTTACATCTCTACTGCTTTTCTTTTCTGCCACATTTGACTCAGTGACTCAAACAACGATTCTTCATAACAGAGTAGTAGATGTACCTTAGATTTTGCAAAAACATAATCATGTTGAGCAACCTTACACATAAGCGCATCGTTTCACTCATTGCGTTCCGCATCCTTTTAAGGTGTTCTGAACCATTTGGTTTGTTCTTTTCTCTTATATAAATTTCGATTTCCCTACTGCAGGCTAAAATAGACTCTGAAGTCATAACACTAATCAAAGCACATAAAGACAGATGAAAAATACTACCATAGTACCACTAACTATTCTATTATACGGAATTCACAAATGGTGGTTACACTGTGGTGTATACAGTTAGTTGGTACCAAACTTTCCCTCGATTTACCTGACAGGGGTAACTCCCGTACGCCAAATTGCTCAAACTATTCCCTCAATTTGTCAAAACTGAGGTCTGTTACTGCCCTGAATATGGTACTATCTTTGAGTGTCTCAAGAATTACGTCCGATAGGGTTGTTGTTAGGTAGTAAAATCCGAACTAA
The DNA here is from genome assembly GCA_035578135.1 of Flexamia atlantica. Taxonomy (NCBI): domain Eukaryota; kingdom Metazoa; phylum Arthropoda; class Insecta; order Hemiptera; family Cicadellidae; genus Flexamia; species Flexamia atlantica. The sequence continues at coordinate 4,973,085 of JAQJVK010000007.1, read as the reverse complement.
CTAATAAAACCACTGTTGCTGAGGCTATTCATTAGGTCGGATTTACACAAAGGGGGAGTGGGACTTTCAAGTTCATTCTTTATTTAAAAAAAAAATATTTATTTTGCGCCCCATGGCGTTCCTGGTTGTCTGGCGCCCTAGGCTGTAGCCTAGTCAGCCTAGTGGTTAATCAGGCCCTGGCGACAACTGAAATTCTAATAGTTTCCGCTAGGTAGCGCTAGTGTCAGTTTTCTTCTGCACAAACTTGCCACCAATTTTTGGTATAAAAAGACACTTGTCAGTAGTAGTGACACAACTCAGTAGTAGTTATGTAGAGTGGTCATGTTATTTTGCTGGAAATGTGTCACTTTTTGAGTTGTGTCAGTTTCGTTCATAAAGTTTACCTTTAAAATAAGAGGAATAATGACACAAGTCAATAAAATCAAAGTGCCAACTCAAAAATAAAAATAACAGATTTGAGGAATAGTGACACAAGTCAAACTAAAATAAAAAATTATATACATACATATAGGAGAAACTAAAAACTAAGTACTGTACAAAAAAATAAAGTTATTTAAATACAGGGTGTTCAAAAAATGTGGGGCAATAATTTTCGTAGTGATTCCTTGGGTCAAAATAAGCAAAAAAGTTTATGTAATCATAGGTCCTAAAGTGCTTTGTTTTCCGTCTGTGTGGCTGTTTATGATTTTTACATATTTAATCATATCTCACGAACCACTTAACTTATAAACTTCAAACTTGTAATAATGGAGTAATAATGGAGAAATTTAAAATTTTTCCGAATAAAAACATGCAAATATCAGACATAATGTTCTAAGGAACCATGTTTTTATGCAGAAAAGTTAAAATTTCTCCGTTATTAGTGGTCCGATTATCATATTCCTAATATCAGCATTATTTGGATTAAATTCTGCATCTTTTTTGTCTCATATATAATTTTTCTAAAATTTACGGTTTTTAAGATATTTAGCTTTGAAAACAAAAAACAGTCGCCATTTTGAAATGGTACAAAGTAGAAATTTGATACTTCTTACAAAAATAGTTCTTAATAGTGGTTACCCATATACCAGGTTTGGAGTTTATACGTTAAGTGCTTCGTGAGATATGAAAAAAAAAATCAAAGTGCCAACTCAAAAATAAAAATAACAGATTTGACAGATTTTTAAGGTGACATAATATGTAAAAATCATAAACAGACACACAGACAGAAAAGAAGCACTTTAGGACCTATGTTTATATAAACTTTTTTGCTTATTTTGACCCAATGAATCACTACGTAAATTATTGCCCCACATTTTTTGAAAACCCTGTACAGTAGAGTCCCACAAACCCGGACTAATGTGGACCGGACGGAGTCCGGGTTTGTGAAAATTCCGAGTTATCAGGAAATGAGTAAAAATAAGAAAAAATAAGAATAGTCTCTGTTATTTCTATAAGAAATAATTTATTGCATAGTAAGAAATACTAAAACTACATTATCAGTTACGGTACAAATAAAGAAAACTTAAAGAAAAACCAAAACTGTTTTATATGTGTCACACCGTGCTCTGGCCTTGAATCTTAGTAGACTTTATTGCTCTGGCAGGCTTTCCGAGTTATCCAGAAGTCCGGGTTATCGAAGTCCGGGTTTGCGGGACTCTACTGTATATATTTAATTAAAAAATATCAATGAAAATTCATTGCAAAAGACTAACAACAGCTAACCAATAAAAAACCACAAGTTTTCATTTTGCTCTTCTGAAAAAATTAGCCAATAATTCCGACTTGTCACTTTTCTTGCAAGGGTGCGATTTGATTCTGCTTACATAGTGGATGATATGGTTTTTTGCACGATTAAAGAATGGGGTTTGATATACAGTAAAACAATAGTGAAAAAAATGAAGACATTTTTATCAGCAATGTAGAAGCTTTGCAAAAACCTAATCCAAAGCATCTAGACCAGACTGAATTGAGCCAAAAATTAAATACCCCCATTGCAGCAGACCTGCATACTCAGCGAATATCAAATGCAAAACAACATATTTCAATCCAACATAGCAAGATAATTAGGTTCTGTTTTCACCAAAATGTTCCTCTAAACAAGACCTTTCTAAAAATGTACAATGTGTCATAGGTTTACATCAGAAAATTTCGAGATTCGAACCCATGACCTTCATTTCTGGAACACCCTGTGCTCAGATCACGTTGTAAATAATTTTAAATGAATTCTTCATATGTGATTTAGGGGGGAATAATTTTATTTGGCGTTTCTAGGTTAAACCGTACTCGTCTGCCTCACCCTGTAAATACTTAGCAGGATCAGTTTCTACTTACACCATTAACTTCACCAATGGATTCTACTCACTAAAACAAACAAAAAAGTTCCTGTATACAAACCCATGACCTATCCTCAACCGTTTAGCGGTTATCACGCATTTTATGATTTTTTTAAATTACTTGACTTGGTTCCACTTTTTGAATGGTACCGAGGTGACCAAATAAATGTCCTATAGAGTTAAACTTAGTACCATTAGGAAGAGCATTAAATTTTCTATAAATCTAAGGTTTTTGACATAAAATGTTTTCAAAAGCTTCCGTTTATGGTGACTGCAAAGTGAAAAATGTGTTCAAATGAAATTTGTTCATAACATCTCATGCACTATTTGTTCACATTTTGTGTGTTACTAAGAGATGTTGAGTTGAACGAAAAACTTCCTCATTTAATAAGCTTTCAAATGATGTACATATTTAATATTTTACTAGTACGTATAACAGGGAACATACGACAGATTTGGAGTAAAACACGTATTAGTGCTATAGTTTAACAAATTATTACATTATTTAGTGCAAGAAAATAGTGTTAGATTCTGGAACTTTAATTTAGCAGGCTGAAAATTGGTTGAGAGGACGTACACATACACCTGGGATTAACATACTAAAATTCCTAAAACACATCCTACTTGGGCAACATGCCGCCATCTTAAAAAAAAACATTTCTGGTCCATGTTTCTTTCAACATTTTTTTCATTACAGTACACCTCTGATTATCCGGATTAATGTGGCGGAACACCGATCCAGATAACAATAAATCCGGATAATCTGAGGTCATTATAATATCGCCTAAATAGCGATCGCATACCATAGCCCCTGCTAAATTGATGCTGCAAACTGTGTATCAAGCCTGTACAACATGTTAATCTTTCAAATTTTCTGAGGGTTTAATTTTTAGCAAATTTCCCCTATAGGGAAGAAGCTATTACCGTAGGTCTCATGTTAAGACCTTAGCCCGAGACCATGATAACTTTTTGTTTTGGGGCCCCCAGAAGCAGAAAACACCATTCGTTCGAATGTATATATATATATATATATATATACAGGGTGTCCCATAAGTAAAGTGCCAAACTTCGGGAATAGGTTATATGGGTCAAAGAAAGATAAAACATAGAATTTTTTTTTCAAAAACGCTTTGTTTACCAGATATCCGCCATTTTGTATTTTTAACACAATATTTTTTATCTCCCAAGTTTTTGAACCGATTTTTTTGAAACTCGGTATGCACCTCAAGGTCGGTATGCAGTCAAGGTTAGTTTATGAAAGAATAATGAGCATGATTAAATAATAAATTTCAAAATGACGGCCGTTTAAAATATTTAAGTTGAAATAACGAAAAAACGGTACGTTTTATAAAAAAATATAAAGGATAACAATTTTTAGAAAATTTTATTTCCCATCTAATGACTACCAAATTTATGAAAATTGATTAATGAACAACTGAGTTATGATCGTATTTAGCTAGTAAGGCAGCATTTTTTGAAGCAAAATATTCCATTGTTGTGCTGAGCCATGCGCTAATTTGAGCGCTAATTTGACCATAACTCAGTTGTTTGTTAATCAATTTTCATAATTTTGGTATCGTTGAAATGGAAATAACGTTTTCTAAATATTATTGTCCTTTGTATTTTTTTGTAAAATGTACCATTTTTCGTTATTTCAATTTAAAGATTTTAAACGGTCGCCATTTTGAAATTTACGATTCGATCATGCTGATTATTTTTTCATAAACTAACCTTGACTAGATACAGGTGCATACCCTAGATACAGGTGCATACCGAGTTTTGAAAAAATCAATTCAAAAACTTAGGAAATAAAAAATATTTTTTTTTAAATACAAAATGGCGGATATCTGTTAAAAAAGTGTTTTTGGAAAACATTTTATTCTTCATTTTATCTTTATTTTGAACCATATAACCTATTCCTAAAGTTTGGCACTTTACTTATGGGACACCCTGTATGTATATACCGGGTGTCCCATAATAGTCCCCCCCCCTAACTTTTTCCTACATTTTTTCAAATATCAATTCCACACCACCCCCAAACATTATTGGGTAGTTAATACTTCATTTTGAGGGGGTACCCAATTTTGGCCGCCATCTTGGATCTGCCATATTGGATCCAAAATAATTTTTTCAAATGTAAAAGTGGTGTTGTGACCCATTATTTCAAACTAGATTTTTTCACTGATACAATGCCGCAATCCGTTTTTTAATATCTCAATTGGTTCTCAAGATATGGGAACTTTAAATTTATTTATTTTCAACCAATTTTAACATTACAAATTGATAAAATAGGCCCATAACCACAAAATAATGCTAGATAGTGACGAATAACCACAATCAGTCATTGTTGAGCGATTTACACTTAACTTTCACCAATGTAAATTTTTTGGCCGCCATCTTTGATTCGCCATTTTGAAATGAGGTAAGTTATTTCAAATACGAAGTTGGTATTGTGACCCATCATTTCAAACTAATTTTTTACGCCGAGTTCAATGCCGCAACCCGTTTTTAATTATATTGTTTAGTTTTCAAGATATTGACATGTTTCTGATAAAAACCTCAAAAAATATGAATGTTTCAAAAAATAAGTTTTATAGCTGAAAACGGGTTGCGGCATTGAACTCGGCGTAAAAAACTAGTTTGAAATGCTGGGTCACAATACCAACTTCGTATTTGAAATAACTTACCTCATTTCAAAATGGTGAATCAAAGATGGCGGCTAAAAAATTTACATTGGTGAAAGTTAAGTGTAAATCGCCCAACAATGACTGATGGTAGTTATTCTTCACTATCTAGCATTATTTTGTGGTTATGGGCCTATTTTATCAATTTGTAATGTTAAAATTGGTTGAAAATAAATAAATTTAAAGTTCCCATATCTTGAGAACCAATTGAGATATTAAAAAACGGATTGCGGCATTTTAATCAGTGAAAAAATCTAGTTTGAAATAATGGGTCACAACACCACTTTTACATTTGAAAAAATTATTTTGGATCCAATATGGCGGATCCAAGATGGCGGCCAAAATTGGGTACCCCCTCAAAATGAAGTATCAACTACCCAATAATGTTTGGGGGTAGTGTGGAATTGATATTTGAAAAAATGTAGGAAAAAGTTAGGGGGGGGACTATTATAGGACACCCGGTGTGTGGGTGTGTGGGTGTGTGTGTGTGGGTGTGTGTGTGTGGGGGTGTGTGTGTGTGGGGGTGTGTGTGTGTGGGTGTGTGTGTGGGTGTGGGTGTGGGTGTGGGTGTGGGGGGGTGTGTGTGTGTGTGTGTGTGTGTGTGTGTGTGTGTGTGTGTGTGTGTGTGTGGGTGTGTGGGTGTGTGGGTGTGTGGGTGTGTGGGTGTGTGGGTGTGTGGGTGTGTGGGTGTGTGTGTGTGCGTGTGTGCGTGCGTGCGTGCGTGCGTGCGTGCGTGCGTGCGTGCGTGCGTGCGTGCGTGCGTGCGTGCGTGCGTGTGTGTGTGTGTGTGTGTGTGTGTGTCTGTGAGCATGATAGCGGCCGTACAAGTTGTCCAATCTTAATGAAATTTGGTACAAACATGTACAAACATGTAAAGTTGTAATCCCTTGGACGAGTTCATAAACCAGCCCGATCAGACAACCGGAAGGGGGGGTAAAGGGGGATAAACCCCCACTAAAATGGGTTTTTTTTTTAGTTTTTTACATGGGAAAATAAAATTTATCGAATTTTTGTTGGCACCATTTAATTCAGCTCAAAAAAACAAACAATTTAGTATTTTGAATCACTGCTCTATGTCCATTGGTTACCGAGATATTGAATGTGGTAAACACAGTACGTTGTCCTAATGTTAACCTTATGAGAAATAAGTAAAATACTATATCTCGGTTATTTCTCAACATGTCTTGATAAAACTTGGTAAATAGCTTCTTCTAGTTCAGATCTAGAAAATATTGAATTAAAACCACACAGTTTTAATATACCTGTAGCAGCAAACCTTCATACTCATTCCCCATGTTATTCTTATGGAGCTTACAAAAACATGTTGAATCTTGCTATGTTGGCTGGAAATATATTGTTTTGCATTTGAAATTCGCTGAGTATGCAGGTCTGCTGCAACTCGCCTAAATAGCGATCGCATAGGCCTACCATAGCCCCTGCTAAACTGATGCTGCAAACTGGTATCTAGCCTGTACAACATAGTAATCTTTCAAATTTTTCTATGGTTTAATTTTAAGCGAATTTCCCCTATAGGAAAGAAGCTATATACAAATGGGGTATTATACAAATGTAAGAACTAAACTCAATTATTAATCGTACGAATATAACGTTAACTTTTACCGCACTTACGGTTTAGGTTTGGAATAAAAGGCTAGATTAAAATATTTAATTTACTATAAGATTAAATAATAATGACTCAAAATAACACAGACTTGAAATAATCATGACGAAACTTAAAGTAACTCAAAATTTATTACAGTAAATCTTCTTAAGAAATAACATAACACATCAAATGACAGCAATAAACAAACTCACAAAATTACCGTAGGCTACACCTTTGTTGATTATTGCTAGCGTCCCGAAGTACCAATCTAGAAAACTATGATCACGAAAATGCTATAATGTACTATGTAGGCAATGCGGTTCCTTCAATTTTTGTGATTCCAAATGCGTTCAGTAATGTATTGCATTTGCATTTTATTTTAGAAGGCGCATTTCACCCGTAAACTAGCTAAAATCATGTTTTTGCCGTGATTTTAATTTTTAATTTCTCGGGTGGACCGGTCCGGTCCGGATAATCCTGGATCCGGATAATGTGGGGTCCAGATAATGCGAGGTGTACTGTATCACGAAAACCATAACATATACTAAAAAAGTGTGAATGACGTTTTTTGTAGAAAATAAAATTTCCAATAAAATGAGTATAAATATGTACAAGAAATATTGATAATAACTGTTGATATTATTAATTTACTAAAATGTTGTAATTCTCATTCCCCTTCCATAAGAAATACATGTAAAATTTGATGTAAAATACATTCCCTAGGTGCGAATCCCTTTGACCTTAATAAATATTAAATTATACCCATAGAATCCTGATAAAAGGTTCAGATATTTGACATCTCAATCATCAAAACTGGTTCACTATCAAGGCGTGGGTAGGCTCATAAAAAAGATATTCCTTAAGGATTTTTAGAAATGTTACCATAAGGAATCATTTTTTTTAGCTTACCCATGCCTTAATAGTGAACCAATTTCGATGATTAAGGTGTCAAATATCTGAACTTTTTATCAGGATTCTATGGGTATAATTTATTACTCATTAAGTGAAAGGGATTCGCCCCCTAGGGAATGTATTTAGCGTCAAATTTTACATGTGTTCTTATGGCAGGAGTATTTAATTTACAACATTTTTAGTAAATTTATAATACCAACAGTTATTATCAATATTTCTTGTACATATTTTATATTTATATTCATTTTATTGGAAATTTTATTTTCTACAAAAATGTCATTCACACTTTTTTAATATATATTAAGGTTTTCGTGGTAATTAAAAAAATGTTGAAAGAAACATGGACCAGAAATGTTTTTTTCAAGATGGTGGCATTTTTTTTTTTTTTTTTTTTTTGTTAGGGCTAGGGTATAACTACCCTTTGCAACTTCGACCTATAAGGTCTTTTGTAGCACCCAACGTTTAGTCCCCCAGCTTTAGGCTTTTAGCATAGCCTACTAGCTGGTTGACGCCCATTTCTTTTATTTCGTCAGGCACCAGGAACGCCTTTCCTAGGAATTTCAACCTCTTTTGGGCTAGAGCTGGGCAATCCAGCCAAATGTGCACTGCAGATTCCACATGTGTGACACAAAACCTGCATTGGTCTGTATGGCTAAGCCCTATTGTGCTTAGGTGTTTTCTCAACGGGCCGTGACCCGTGAGTAACCCTATCAGCAGGCTTATCTCCTTCTTTTGGAGGCTCAATATGCCTCTCCATTCCTTCCTGAATGGATTTATAAACAGCTTCGACTGTCTAAGCCCTGGGCAGTTCCTCCAAGCTTCCGCTTTTTGGTCTTCCGCCCAGGCAAGGATCTTGGCCTTTCCTTTGCTCATGGGGACCCCGCAGTAAGGCTCCGGCCCGACGAGGTGGGATTCAGACCCTTTCCTCGCCAGGTCATCGGCCTTTTCGTTGCCCTCATGCCCTGAGTGTCCCGGGATCCAAGATAGCTGAACACGATTGTGCAGGCCTAGTTCTTTCAGTGCCCCTTTGCAGCTCTGCACTACTCTTGAATCTACCTCTTATGAGTCTATTGCCTTGAGAGCTGCTTGACTATCAGAGAGGATGAGGACTTTTCCTCTTCTTATCCTCTTATCAAGCTGTGCTCTTGCGCAATGTTCGATTGCCAGGACCTCTGCCTGAAAAACTGTAGGAGTCTGTCCCAATGCCTTGGATACGTGGGATCTGTTCCCATACACTCCTAGGCCAGACCTTCCTTCTTTCCGTGATCCATCAGTGTAGAACACTAGGGTTGATTTTCCCATGTCAGACCTTAACTGTTGCCAGCTTCCTCCGTCACCGATAGCTACTTGGTAAGGTTTTTCGAAGTCAAAACTTTTGATCATTAAATCGGGAACAGTTTGTTCCATGTCCAGACTAGGGAATTCCCTCAGAATCGACATGTGTCCCGATTGACTTGAAGGTATAATTTCACCTTTGCTTGTCATTTTCAGGGCAGCAACTGCTGCTTTCTTCTTGATGTCCGTACTCAGTGGGAGTGTGTTGAGGATTGCCTCTAGCACCGCAGTAGGACATGACCTTGTGGTGCCACAAGCCCCCATGCAAGCCAGCCTTTGCAGTTGTTGCAGTTTTATGGCTGCTGTTGACTGTTGGACTTTTGGCCACCATATCAGGGAAGCATATTCCACCATTGGCTTAACTATGGCCTCGTAGGTCCACCAGATTAAGCGGGGATTCAGACCCCATATTTTCCCAAAGGTTCTTCTGCAGGCCCCAAAAGCGCCCGCTCCTTTGGTAAGTATGTAGTCAAGGTGTTTGTTCCAGGTTAACCTCTGATCCAGATATGCACCCAGATACTTGGTCTCCTTTGTCAGTTTGACCTGCACTCCTCTTATCCATGGAGGGGAGATTCTTGTTCTCCTTTTCCTAGTGAAGGCCACCATCTCAGTTTTGCTCGGGTTCATGGTCAGACCCTCCTTTGTGCACCAGGCATCAACGAAACTCACTGCCTCTTGGGTATGGTCCTCAATGGTTCCTTTGTATTTCCCTCTGACAGTGAGCACCAAGTCGTCCGCAAATGCCTGAAGACTTATGTCTCTTTGTGTAGCTTCTTCCAGTAGGTCGTCTACCACAAGTGCCCACAGAAGGTGTGAGAGGACTCCCCCTTGTGGGCATTCCTTTTTTGCCGTTATTGTCACCGTATGTCCATTCTCAGTGGCGGTGATTATTCTACTGTGTAGTAGAGCCATTATCCAATAGGCAGTTTCGTGAGGAATTCTCCTCTTATCCATTGCTGCTTCTATGGACAGGTAATTCACGTTATCAAGGGCTCCTTGGATGTCCATGAAGACCCCTGCAAGGATCTTCTCTAACGTGTCCTCGTTATGGTGATTTCCTTCTTCCCTGATATGGTGGCATGTTGCCCAAGTATGATGTGTTTTAGGAATTTCAGTATGATGATCCCAGCTGTATGTGTACGACCTCTCCACCAATTTTCATCCTGCTAAATTAAAGTTCCAGAATCTAACACTATTTCCCTGCACTAAATAAAGTAATAATTTCTTAAAACTATAGCAATAATACGTGTTTTATTGCTGATCTGTTGTATTTTCCCTGTTATACGTACTAGTAAAATATTAAATATGTACATCATTTGAAAGCTTATTAAATTAGGAAGTTTTTCGTTCCACTCAACACCTCTTAGTACGACACAAAATGTGAACAAATAGTGCATGAAAGGTTACGAAAAAAATTTCATTTGAACACATTTTTCACTTTGCAGTCACCATAAACGGAAGCTTTTGAAAACATTTTACATCAAAAGACCTTCGATTTATAGAAAATTTAATGCTCTTTCTAATGGTACTAAGTATAACTCTATAGGACATTTGGCCACCTCGGTACCATTCAAAAAGTGGAACCAAGTCAAGTAATTTTTAAAAAAATCATAAAATGTGTGATAACCGCTTAACGGTCGAGAATAGGACATGGGTTTGTATACAGGAACTTTTTTGTTTGTTTTAGTGAGTAGAATCACAGAGAAGAAATAAGCAGAGGTTGCATTCATATGGCAGTAGTGTTTCGGGTAACTGCGTAACACCAGGAAGTAAAACAATAGGGAGAGGGCGTACACCATTTGCGTGGTATGCGGAGAGCCAGGTAGAAGAGCTGCGTGTTCTGCGCGGTGAGCTCCAGGGGGCTCTCTGGTATATGCATCGTCTGCGCGGTGAGGGGTGGCGGAAGCGGCATTCAGTGGAATACAACATCGTGGCCTTGCCATTTCTTTTACACTCTCATCTACCAGTAAATGTTATGAGTGGTTTTGTTATTGTGAGGAGTTAGTATCGGACAGGTTACTTAGCAATGATATAGGCAAATGTGCCAATGTAAACTAACAATATTCATGCAAAACATTTCAGCCTGAGCAATTAATATCATCCTTACTATAGAAATTCCTACTATAGATATACAAACGTAAATAAAATTATGCAAGACAAGATAATTTTGATTATTAATGGTAAGTAGTTGCTTACCGCTAAATAATTTAAAGAAAAGTATAACCAAACACGGGTTTTAAAAAATTCGACAACAAATATGTTATAGTTGTTTATTTGTCAACGTTTCAACAAAATTAACATATTCCAGAGGTTTGGTATGTGCGCTGAATACAAGCGGGCGGCTGTTTGCGAATTGTCGTCGGCAGGCTGAGGCTACCTGGACGGGACACCGTGCAGATGATGTAAGGTGATTGGGCGACCCTTCAGAGTATTTCACAGCAGGCTTGCATACCGCGCAAATTATGAACAACCAGGGAGACAATAGACTTCCGGGCGCCCCCCAACCCCCCGCGCCCACTCTACGGCACTGTGTGACACATGTTTAGCGCAACATTAAATGCGACCTCTGTCTTATTTCTTCTCTGTGGTAGAATCCATTGGTGAAGTTAATGGTGTAAGTGTATGAACGAATAGTGTTTTTTGCTTCTGGGGGCCCCAAAAGGAAAAGTTATCATGGTCTCGGGCTTAGGTCTTACCATGAGTACTACGGTAACAGCTTCTTCCCTGTAGGGGAAATTCACTAAAATGTACTGGGAAAAAGTTAATAGTGGTTAAACTGGATGGAAATGTGAACTCAGCTTTGAAGATCCTTAATCCAATATTTGATAAAATACTTCAACCTGGGTGTCCCCAAATTTCTGTTACCTTAAGACTCAAGACAGCTTTACCAGTGTCCATTGCCTCTGGGGAACGTGCCTTTATAGTAAGATGGCCGTAATAAAAGATAAGCTACGATCCGCAACGGACAAAAATCGTTAAAATCAATAATATTAAGTATTGAACTTGATTATGTTAAATCAATCAACCTTAATAACGAAATCAACGATTTTATAACGGCTAACCGTGAAAAATGAATTAGAGGTTTAGACCATAACTTTCTTTGTTATATTATAAAGTTAAGTCAGGTCTAATGTATTTTACATGCTCTTTTCATGGAATCATATGATTACTCATTAATATAATATGAGATTAGTTTTAGTAAAACTCAATGAATGTCAGTATATTATGATGTTATGTCGAGGTCAATCTAAAATTTAACTTTCTGTACATTCTGGCTTATACTAACTTTCTTATAAATTATCTATCTTGGGCTTTATATTTTAAAATTAAAATGAGAAAATAATTTTAAAATGAGTACAATAGTTATTTTAAAAATTACTAACGAAGCACATCACAAATATATGTTTCATTGATGTAAATATTTGCAATTGAAAATTTGATTGGTATTCGACATGAAAGTGAGGGCCCCTACCAGAACTTTTGCCCCAGGCCCTCAATTGCCTTGTGGCGGCCCTGTGCCACTGACATGATGAATTAAATCAACATCTTTCGTCTTCTCATATATAACAGAGAACCCATTGAACAACTTCAAGTTCAATTCAACAAGTTCAATTCATCACTTCAATCACAGTGAGCACTGAAGTAATACAGGCTTTATCCACCAAAATAAAATGGGGCTTGTCATCGTGAGGGGAAAAAATTGAGGCCTCAGATCTGAAGGGAGGTCACATAGAAATATGGGCTTGGGCCACAGCGGGCATAAATTCACCACTGAATGTTCGATACGATGAACACATAACTCAGTTTTATATTTTGTTGCTCTGAATTATAGAGGACAATTTTAGTTTGACTCCTCATGCATGTTGTAAGATTTTGTGAAATTAAGAGGCAAAAGTTCTATGAATTTAAGGGGTCCTCCAAATGTTCTAAGCGACAAAAACCTAGTTTTGAGTAATCAAGGGTTGAAAGTTGAATTGTAAAATTTATGGTTTTTTCAAGGTTAGAACTTATAATCATGTATATTTTTTAATACCCCATTTATAACATCATAATGTAGCCTTATATTAAATTGTTACTTGCCATTAAGCATTTTAAAACATTTTACGTGTACTTTTGGGGGTTATAACGTTCTAAATGGCTGGCGTTTGAAACGTTCTCTGACGGACTGCTCTTCTACTTTGTACGGAAAACACCAGGGAGTGTAGGAATACCAACATAAACGATGAATAAAACTAAACATAAAACAATTTTATTGATATTAAAGTACAATAGTGTAATTTTGTTACAAAATGTGATGCGTATTTTGCTAAATGCGGTACTTAAAACGTTATTCTACTCACTTCTTTTGGGGACAATTTTCCAGACTTTGTCTTCTTAGTTTTTTAAATAAAGGGCAATCCAGCTTTTCTATATTCCTTCCTGGTCTTATCCTTTCACATTCCAATATTTACTTGATGTATTTATTTTTATTTATGCGATTTTGGGTGCTGGGCGACAACGCAACGACCAGCGGGGAGTCCATCTTTCGGCAAATAGAACGTTATTCCCCACAAAGTCCGTGCAGTCCCGCGAAGCATGCCAATTTTGACAGACGAAATCAGGGCTGCCAACTCTAATATCTTCAAAACAAAATATACCACGGTGTAGCTCGTGTCTTCGGGAACCTTTTTCACTGAATATCTCCGATTTTGAAATTTTGTCGCTTACAACGTTTTAAGGAGGACCCCTTCAATTCCTAAATTCCCATGATCAAAGTTAATTTTGTTATACAAGGTTTTTTTGTTTCAAGTTTACGGTAAACTGTAACTCACAATTAATTACGTAATGCCTATGTTATTTATTATTTACAACCACCAAGTATTCAAATTTGCTGAGCATATTTTTTTCAGTTTAATTTAAACACATTTGTATTATAATAAATTTAGCTGTCTGCATTAAGATACAACAGCCCAGCTTTTATTCAGTAAATTTGTTTATCTGGTCCTATGTGAGTGACTACCAATTGGATAATATGTAATTCCTTTCTCATTGGCACACAGTGCAAAAATAACTACAGTGGACCCTCACTAAACCAAGACCGCTTTAACCTTTGATTGGGTTAACAGCATTTGTTCGAAAAAAGTTACAAAGTGTTTTAACCAAACCAATTTTTTAAACACTAAAAAGCAAAAATCGCTTCATGTCTATTCTCATCCTCAGAGAAATTCTCAAATCTAGAGTTCTTCACAGATTAGGTTTATTTTATCCTACACAATCTCGCATGATTTCAGCTGACAAAACGTTTTCATTGTAAACATATACAGTGTGTTCCTTTTTTTTTGCACACCATTGGGTTCTCGTAAACTATAAGAGATACAAGAAAGGTTAAATTAGCAAAGTAATGCGTAATAATAAGACAAGTAAAATGGTGGTGAGCAATTAAAAATAATCTACCAAACTTGTTCGCTACGCTCAAAAACCATTTTGGCCCCAAAACTAAAATTACCTATAACTCCGTTTTTTTTAAGGTACAAGACTGTAAGTGGGGTCAAATTTACACTAAATTTTAAGTAGAATCTAACTATTTGGTCAAAAATGTGATACCATTTATGGTTTTCTGAGAATAATGCTCAAGTCCAGAATTTTAAATGCCAACATGTAAAATTTTATTTTTCTTTGGAAAGATGTTCGTCTCCTGATTACCAAAATACCAAACATGTGATATTTTTATAAATGATAATGGGTTATAATGCACGGGCTTTATCATAAAAATGAAAACTATGAAACAGCTGATTTATACTAAACAGCTGATTTATACTCAACAGCTGATCGATTCTAAACAGCTGATCGATTCTAAACAGCTGATTGGCAGCAAAAAGCTGTTTTACGGACAAATAAGCATCTTCATTTAAAACAACTGATTTATTTGTTAATTAGCTTTTTACTGTTAATCAGTTGTTTCTAGTCAATCAGGTGTTAGCTATTAATCAGCTGTTCCCATTTTATTTATGTTATGAATCCAATACATAATGATTTATTAAATATTTTAAATTAATGGTGTGTTATTTTTAATTAATTATTGTACATGATGATGGGCTAAGATGAACTGGGTTCATAATAAAAATAAGGAAAAGGGGTTCAGCTGATTAATGTTTAATAGCTGATTGACTAGGAACAGCTGATTAACAGTGAGTGACAAGCTAATTTACAAATAAATCAGTTGTTTTAAATGAAGATGCTTATTTGTCCGTAAAACAGCTTTTTGCTGCCAATCAGCCGTTTTGAATCGATCAGCTGTTTAGTACAAATCATCTGTTTTCATAGTTATTATTTTTATGATAAAATCTGTGCATTATAACCCATTATCATTTAAAAAATATTTTCTCAGATTAAAAACACACTTTAAGAGGAAAATATCACATGTGTGGTATTTTTGTAATCAGGAGAAAAATATCTTTCCAATAAAAATTATATTTTACATGTTGGCATTTAAAAATCTGGATTTGGGCATTATTCTAAGAAAATCATAAATGGTATTACATTTTTGACTGAGTGTTTAGATTCTACATAAAATTTTGTGTAAATTATACCCTACTTACAGTCTTGTGTCTTACAAAATAAGGAGTTATGGGCAATTTTATTTTTAGGGCCAAAATGGTTTTTTGAGCACAACAAACGAGTTTGATCGAATATTTTTGATTGCTCACCACCATTTTACTTGTCTTATTAATATACATTACTTTGCTCTTCCTTGTATCCCTCACAGTTTACGAGATCCCAATGCTGTGCACAAAAAAATGAACACACTGTATAATGTCTCCATTGTAACTGACCTTTAAGGTTATTCCACCAAGGTCTGATCCAAATAGAGTCATTAAAGAGAGGTTCTTCTGTTCGAGGAGCTGCCACCTGTGATATTAATATGATGCAAATTGCATGTTGCATTTATACAACTAAACACTGTCTAACATGCACAGAACATGTTAAGTTGTTATGAATTTAAAAAGTAGACAAATATTTTCATGGGAGATATCAACATTGATATCCTGCTTGATAGTAACGTATCTATTTTTAAGGATGATTATTTAAATATTTTATATTCAAAAGGTTTTTTAGAGTTAATTAATGTACCGACGAGGGAAGTAGGTAACTCCAAAACCTGCCTTGATCATATTTTTACTGATCACCCCAACTACCATTCTATAACATCTTGTGTACTAAAAAACTGATATTACGAATCACTATCCTGTGATAGCAAAAATTGAACTTGACTCCCGCACTACTGACCTTGACACTAACTGCTACTACTTAGACTCGGATGTTCTGAGTGGCATGATGGCGGCTCAGACGTGGGATCATGTTCTGGTTCACGGAAATGTCGATGATTGTTGTGACGCAATGCTTAATACTTTTTTGGAGCTAAAAAATAGATCTATGAGACTTAAAAAACAAACTTCGCGATTCAAAAAATTAAAACCCTGGATCACTACTGAAATTATTTTTGCTATCAGAAAACGTGACAAATTTAGTAAACTGGTAAAAAAACGTCCAAATGATTATCAACTTAAAGTACAGTTCAACATTTTCAGAAATAATCTCTCCAAAAAAATTAAAAACATAAATCATTTATTTTACAGAAATAAAATCAAGTCGGAGACAAATAATCCAAAAATGTTTTGGAAGACTATCAATGAATTCAATGGCGCTAAGACTAACAAATGTAAATTTCCAATTTCACATTTTTTGCAGGACTCGGACACTGGCGCTGGAGGCATTCGACAGATCGCTGACTCGTTCAATATTTTTTTTTCAAATGTAGGTAGCAATCTGGCGAACAAGCTGCCTCTGTCTGTGGGCCCCCCGCTGGTCGACGATGCCGCTCATAGAGTAGAGCATGAGTTCCGCCTGAGGCCGGTCACCGACAGCCAGGTCGTGGAGTGTGTGAAACAAATGCGTGGCGGTTCTGCTCCTGGGTGTGACGAATTTTCCCCTAAAGTTCTTAAGGATCACTTGACACAAATATTGCCGCCTTTGAAACATCTTATCAATCTTAGCATAACTTCCGGCATTTTTCCTAATAAATTTAAAGTCGCTAAAGTGATTCCTATCTATAAATCGGGTCCTAAAAACGATAAAAATAACTACAGACCGATATCTTTGTTGAGTGTTCTAGGTAAAGTCCTAGAGAAGTGTATCAAAATCCAACTTCAATCGTATTTAGAGGAAAATCGCATATTGTCAGATAGTCAGTTTGGGTTTAGAGTGGGAACAAGTACATCAGACGCTCTTTTTCTTCTTCACAAACATTTAATTGATTCAGTTAACAACAATGATAAAATTTTATTAACGTTTATTGATCTTGCAAAAGCGTTTGATTCGATTGACAGAAATATTCTCTTCTCTAAACTTGAGTGCGCTGGGGTTCGTGGGGTTGAATTGAACTGGTTCAAAAGTTATTTAAGTTCTAGGAGTCAAGTTGTCTCAATTAATAATGTTTTAAGTGAAGAAATGGGTGTTAACTACGGAGTTATTCAGGGCAGCACCCTTGGGCCTCTGTTATTTTTGATTTATATAAATAATATTGATAAACTTCCAATCTCTGGTAAATTATTTCTTTTTGCAGATAATACAGCCGTAATTTTCACAGGTTCAAATTGGGAAGAAGTTTTTAACACCGCATCGATGGAATTAAAGATTTTGAAAAATTGGTTTTCTGAAAATATTTTAACAATGAATGTGAGTAAAACAAAATGTATGCCGATCGCGTTACGCCCAGCGAGTGAGCCGCCCGCAGAGCTCAGAGTGGGTCTGCACTCGTGCAGTGGTGCAGACACGGCAAACTGTTGTTGCCAAGTTATTGAAAGAGTCGATCATTATAAGTATCTTGGGGTAATTGTTGATTCAAAATTGAGATGGGAAAATCATGTAAATTTGATTAAATCTAAGCTCAGAAAAATGATTTTTGTTTTTTATCAGCTGAGACAAATCTTGGACGGAAAAGAACTCAAAGTTATTTATTACGCTTATGTTCAGTCCTATTTGCAATATGGTTTAATTGCTTGGGGAGGTAGTTTTCAATCAGTTCTTGAGCCATTAAATGTTATCCAAAGATCTATTATTAAAGCAGCATTCAAAAAGACGGCGTGTTTCTCGGCTATACAGCTTTTTAAAGAGTCTGGGCTTTTGTCAGTCAGACAGTTATTCATAAAGAGCTTATTAACGTTTTGTTACAATAATCCAAACCTGATAGTGGCTCCTGTGACTCACACTTACCGTACCCGTAGCGCGGTGGGCGTGGGCCTGCAGGTTCCTCGAGTAGTTAAATCTATTAACTTGACTAATTCTTTTTACATAGCAAATTTTTTGTTACGGAAAATACCTTTAGAAATACGGAGCCTGCAGGTTCCGCTTAGTACCTACAAAAGGGTCGTGGCAGCCTGGCTGGCGGAGATAGGCCCGGTTATCGCTGAGTCGCTTATCGGCCCAGAATATCCTACGTGACCTTGACGTAATTCCACTTTCACAAACAAAACAACCCATGCCTCACGCAGTTTCATAAAATTAAATTAATATTTATTTTCTCCATTACATGTATCCTATTTAATCTATGTTACACGTTATCAGCAGCTGTTTAAGAAATTAATCTTAATTAGGCCTACCTACTAAATTCTTATAACTATCATTGATTTTACTTCTTGTGGTTTTGAATATACAATTATTGTTTAGTTTCTTTGCATAATATTAACGCAGCTATGGACTTGAACTCGCCACACGCACAGGTCTTTGACCCATGTGAGGTTTTTTTTTAATTTTGTTGTTATAACGCTGCTTTGTTATTATTTCTGATTTGATTTGATTTGATTTACTTTTACACTGTCTGTCATTTGGTTTCACATAACTCTTTTCTGGTTGAGTTTTAGACTTAGAGAGTGCTGAATTGTGAGTAAAACTTAAGATTTAACTTTAAATTTCAAATTTTAAACAGGGTGTCCAGAAAAATAGTATCTTTCCGTGACTTTTCCTGACCACTGGCCACTAATTTCCCTGATTCACAGAATTTTCATCAAGAATTTTAGGTTAACATTTCAAAACGATTCTGAGAAATCTATTTTGACAACAAACTCTTCTTACATCTCTGATATTCTGTACCGTAATACCTCTAAAAATTTTCCCATTTTAATTTACTTCACTCACCATCCTTGCCCATGTTTAAAAGACAATTAGAGAATTTTTATCTAGCTTAGGGGTAGAGGGCTCCAAGACCATTATCTTGCCACTTACGTTCGACCTAGACTTTGACACCCACTCAGCCCCTCCCCTCTCCCAACTGCAGCATTCCATCCCCTATCAACGCAAAATCAGATGAGCTGTCGTCTTCTTTCAACTTAACAAGTTAACTGCCGCGGCAATTTAAATAGATGGAGGCAAATTTTGAAAAATTCGGTTTTTTTAATTGCTGTGAAATAATGATAAAAATAGATTTTTGCAATTAGTTAACATTTCCAATGAAAATAGTGCCCCAAAAGTGGAGGGAAAAGCGTCAGACCAATCGGCCCGACACCTATACATTTTGTTTTTTCTCGATGGTAAATTGACCTGTCGGGCCAATCGGCCACCTGTTCTATTCATCACTATTGAATTGAATTTTGAATTTGAATTGAAAATATCTTTATTGTTCATTATTACACACTCTTACATTTATAGAATAACAATACATTACACTGGTATAACAATAATTGAGCACCCTATCACTAATAAAACACAATTTGAACAATAAAGCCCAGAGGTTATAAAACTTGTGTAGGAGCACGTGATTAAGTGACATATTTAGTCTCGCAGTGAGATAGAAAACCTGGCCGGTCACCAGTACCACCTAATTCCCGTAACACATTAACTAAGATAAAACATACATTTAAGGCTTCATTTATGAACTAAAAAATTATAAATGTAACAATTACTAACAATGAATTGAATTTCTTTACTCATTACTTACTTAAAAGACACCAATGAAGAAAATAATTTAGTAACTAACAAAACAAGTATAGGTAGTACTTTTAACAGATACCTAATTTGTCTCTACTAAAAAGGAGGTTAGGTTGTCTCTCTATTTGGAGGTTAAGAACTATATGGCGGTAATACAAACACATGCACACCGGTTACTATGGTAACCACCCACTCCAGTGATACGTAATAATAATGCAAATGCACTTGCGCCGGGTCAGGGCGAGATCAGGCGAGTGAGAGAGTATACACGTTGCGTTCGGCATGCCTCGCCCTACCTCGCATTCATAAAACCACGTGCCGCGTCTGCATCGAAACCTGTGTTGACAGACAAGATTTGGAATTGTACCCGTCAACTCCATGAAAATCTCCGCTTTTACCCGATTTTTCGACAATAATCCTCCCAAAATACCCACAAGTACCAAAAACCGGGTAATTACCCGAAAACCACCTGGCTCTCTAAACAGGTAAGGAGGGAAATATCACATCAATTAACTGCACACTAATCAAAAGATGTCTATTTCCTATAAGTATTGTTTTCAAAACCATGGAAACAAATTATTTTTATCTCCTTACATGAACATTGGATATTTGCACATATATCACTTAAAAAATCAAAGCTTTTTTGTTAGCTAATAGCTTTTTTCATTGCATAGGCCTAATATGACTAAAACAACCTACTTGACCCTTAAAAGTTTGAAATTTTATTTTCAAGATATACAAAGAATGCAATCAAACATAATTCAGTGCTAAAAAGTTTTGATGAAACCGAAAAAATACATGTCGGGCCAAACGGCCCGACAATAATAATAGCTGAATTGGCCTAGTAAACAACATGGTTTGGAGGGAAGAACAATCAAAAGGCACGTTTTCTGTATAGCCTGGTTATTGACAATCCAATGCAGTTCATCTAATTGCCGCTAAGTTGCGTATGCTGCGCTCTAGCGTCAAAAACGTTAAAACACTGCTGGCGGCACAGTTTCTTTCAGCCCGATCGGCTTAACAGTTTAGAATTTCTTCCGCCAGTGTGTTGGGCCGATCGGGCTGACATGGCATTTAACGAGTTAACATAGTTATGTCATCAATTGTAACGAATTCTTTTTTGAAATAGAAATTTTCTTTTAATTCATAATTACGTCCAATGAAATTTCATTAGAATAACAACTAGGCCTATGCACAGGGTCCCGCCCATGTAGGCCTTTCCCACATTAAAGAGGCAATGCAAATTTTGTTATAAATGAATTTAGGTATCATGCATGTTTAAATTAATATTTTTTTGATTATGTTAGCCTAGACTAGTGTATGTACATGTATCCCTTGCATGTTATCAATTGTATATTTACATGGAATAAATATTTGATTCATTCATTCATTCAAATGTTTCATATTGTATAATAAAAATATAAAAAAAACAGTGGAATCTCTGTTAACCGTCACCCTTGGACCCGGGAGTGTGACGGTCAAGAGAATAGACGGATAACAGAAATTTCATTATGAACCTGTTCAGTAAGTGTAGATTTAAAAATATTTTGAAGAAATTATACCCTGTATAAGTGGATAGTACATATTTCTTATTAAATTTCAATTACACAAGCATTAAACAGAACTGCTATACTGTAAGTTATACATGTTCAATGTTTTCATGGCGTCTATTATGACACATTAAAAGTACAGTAGCGGTGACGGATAACAGAGAGTGACGGTTAAAAGAGTGAGTTGAACGAGGTTCTACTGTATATCATAGCAGCCTCGGACTATATCACAGTAGCAACCTCGGACCAGACACCGGACAAGAGCCTTAATCCCCAGACTGTCCGGAGAAAACCAGAACGTCTGGTAACCCAATGTTGTGACTAGTAAATAATTTCATTCCTGTAGCAGCCCCAATAAAATAGTTCCATTTTAAGTCAAATGAATGCCAATTACCATTGAATTAACAACAGTGAGTGAAACAGTGGTAAGTCACAGATATAAAACATTGTAATACCGATCAACATCATAATTTTGCAGCATGATTTCTTTTTCCCTGACCCAACATCAACTTCCCTGCCTTTCCATGGCCAAAATCTAGTTCCTGACTTTCTAGAATGTGGACACCCTGTTCAAGACCTAATTCTAGACTAACTGGTTTTGAATGTTTAACTTTCAGATAAACCATGTGCGGTGCTTCAGTTCCAATACTCACAGGTGTGCGGACGTTGTAAGGATTGTCCCTGTAGGGCACGGCAGTCCCATACGGTGACTGCTGCTGCACATACCGCATGGAGTTGTGGGTAGGCGGGTAGTTGGCATACGTAGCGGGAGAGGGGGGTGCGGCTGGAGGGCGCTGAGGCTTGTATGGCGATCCTTCCCCAGGCTGAGGATGGTTGGCAGCCCGGCTGAAACACAAATTTCAAAATAAATAAATAGGTCCTACGTAAGTAACAAAAAATTCAATTAGGCCTATTTCAAAGACATGCAGAAGTGTCTAAATTAATAACAGATCAGATTAAAGTTAACTTTCCTTTCTGGTGGACAAACCTTGACTCAAATATCAAGTGATTCCAGGAAAAAATCCAGGGTTGAGTAAGAAATAATTCACAAGACCACATTCAAAGAAAGGTTTTTTAAGAGGCGAGCTCTCCTGTGATGTCAATAATGTTCAATATTGCAACGCTAATCTGATTTACTGAGGCAGGAGCTCAGAGGTAAAGCGCTGGCCCAGTATGTCCAACATTGCTGGTTCAACCCCAGCTGTGGGCTACTACTGATCCATCATGAGTGGTCACCTCTGGCTAGCCCATGTGAAGAACTTATTGCCGCTACAGTACCTCGCTGTCTTAAGATCACCGCACAGGCTTAACTTAAGTCATTACTTTAACTCACTGATTAAGGCAGCGGTTGTTTGACAGTAGCTGGATGTGGGTGAGTTCTGCAGACCTACCCATGATACGCTATTCATCACAAAGTTTAAGGTCTTATATCTAAATAATTTTATGCTTATGATTGATAAATAATTTATAATCATTTAGGGCAGGCTAAAAAAACTTGAAGTCAATGTACAAAATTATTACAGATAATTCATATGAACAATCGATTTATATGATCATTAGCTTCCTAATTGTGAAAAAATATGATGAAGGTATAAACATTTAGCCTACTTTAAAAACCTCCTGCTCTGAAGCCGTCGTAGTACTTCTTCAATCGCCCAAAAAAATCATTAACAAAATCACTATTAATTAAATAGCTTGTAAGTATTATAGAATACCCCCGTTGCAGCAGACCTGCATACTCAGCAAATTCCAAATACAAAAAAATATATTTGAAAAAAAAAACCGCTCGAATTGGTGTTTTGGTTTATTTTTGGTTTTTTTTGTGTCGAATTCGCTATGTAGGATTTCCATCCAACATAGCGAATTTGACTAGTTTTTGTCCATCCCCTTCGGTCATTTTCCATTAAAATAACATGGGGAATAAGTATGCAGGTTTGCTGCAACTGGTATGTTAAAACTGGGTGGTTTTGATTCAATGTTTAGTAGATTTTAACTAGAAGAAGCCATGTAGGGTAGACCGGGTGAATGCCAACACCTTAAGACAATTTTAATTTTAATATTTTTTCAAGTTTATTTACACATTTTTTAGCATTGGATTCCATTTAATTAGTATTTTCCGCATCAGAATAATATATTAAGTTGGTAATATAGTATAGTTTAGTATAAAAAAATATATTTTTGTAACTTTTGCAAGGTGTCGGTATTTCCCCAGTTACCCAGGCTATACCGACAATGACTTGGTTGGGGTAATGTCGACATAGGTGAGAAGTGACAAAAAATATTCAGAAACCTACAGTTTATTGTTACATAAAGTAGAGCATAAGTTATAATACACATAAAAAATATATGAATCAGAAAAAGTTACCTTCCATTACAAATTTAAGGAGATCATCAAGAGTAATTCCAGGCATTCCCACTTCATCTGCAACACTGTTTACCAATCTTCGTTAAGGACCAACCCAAATTGCCATTTTAAAGGGTTCTTTTCCCTTTAACCCCTGTCTGTTGCCTATTTTCCAGATATCACATCAGAAAGATAATAAAGAGAAATGTTTAGACTCTACAAACAGTGACAGATCTACACTTTTTGTCGCCCGGGGCAAAATCGGCGTTTGGTGCCCCCCCTCCCCCAGCACCAAACACAAGAACTATATTATATTTTTGAAGCTTCTTTGATGTGGTATAAGCAATTATCTTGCAAATCATAATATGATTTTATCTTATGGCCGCAACTTCCATAAGTTCCGGCCGTTTGCTCGCCGGAAACGGCCGGAAACCGATGTTCGCAGGCCACGATACAGCCTAACCAAGAGCTGTTATTGCCCAGGCCCAGCAACAGGATTTTCGGGCCCCTGTGCAATCTTCAACCCTGGGCCTTAAGACCTGACTTTTTTTACTAGTTCTGAGTGCTTTCAGGCCCCTTCACAGCCGTTTCGGGTCCTTTTTTGGTGTTTCCGGGCCCCTTGCGAGCCCGGGCCCCTATGCATTTATTTGCCCCCCTGCCCCCCCTGTTGCCGGCTCTGTTATTGCCATAATAAGACCTGGACATTTTTGGCCAACCGCTGTGAAACTAAAGCAAGGTGTCTACCAGATTTCACATATGAAACTTTCATAACTTTTTCCTGACCTTTCCCGATTATATCAAAACAATTCCCGACCAATGCAAACGGCCATGTTGCCTCCTAAAACGAAAACTTGAGCCCAATCTATGTAAGGTAAAATACAAATATTTTTGACGACTGCAGTGCGAACGAGAGACTTAACGGCCGCGATATGTCCACAGTATTTAACAGCCGCAATGAGACCTGCTGGTCTGAAACACTGAGCGATTTTCAGGTCACAATACGACCGAGAGATTTGCCGGCCGTGGTACAAACAACCGCGATTTGACAGCCGCGACGCAACCGAAAGAAAGGGGTGTGATGGCCATGAATAGGGCAAGCAGTTTTCCAATTGCAATGCGACGAAAATATTTGCCAGCCGCGGTCTGAACGATTGATTTTCCGGCCTCAATGTAGCAAATAAATATGACGACCTCGAAAAGAGCGAGAGACGTTGGCAGTGAAATAACAAAGAAATATGCCTGCCAGCAACGAAAGATTATCTGGCCAAGATATGCCCAGTAGAAGTGACCTGAAACACTGAGCGATTTTCCGGTCACAATACGACCGAGAGATTTGCCGGCCGTGGTATAAACAACCGCGTTTGACAGCCGCGACGCAACCGAAAGAAAGGGGTGTGATGGCCATGAATAGGGCAAGCAGTTTTCCAGTTGCAATGCTACGAAAATATTGCCAGCCGCGGTCGGAACGATTGATTTTCCGGCCTCAATGTAGCAAATAAATATGATGACCTCGAAAAGAGCGAGAGACGTTGGCAGTGAAATAACAAAGAAATATGCCTGCCAGCAACGAAGGATTATCTGGCCAAGATATGCCCAGTAGAAGTGACAGCCGCGAAAAGAGCGAGAGGCTCATCGTCCACAATGCGACCAAGAGATCTGCCGGCTGCGAAACAAGCAGGCGATTTTCAGGCCGCGAATTGAGCGAGCGATTTTTCGACCGTGGGACGGATGAGCAATTCTCCGTTTGCGAAATAAGTAAGCGATTTCTGGCTACAGTATCAAATACCGAGAAAGGTGACGGCGGTGACGGCCACAAACACAACCGATATGTCGTAAACAGGCTTGACGGCCGCGAAACGAGAGATTTTCCGGCAGCGATGCTATTGAGAGGTTTGCCGGCCGCGAAAAGAATAATTTGACTTTAAATTAGTTTTTTCAGGTTTTTATTAACCGGAGCCAGCAAGCGGCGCCTCCCTCTGGCTGGCGCCCGCGCCCGGGAGGCGCCCCCGTCCCCCTAGATCCGTCACTGTCTACAAACCCCATAGCGATATTATTTTGATCGAATAGGCATTGTAAGCAAACATCTGTCGGTTTTGCCCCTTTTGACGTGTCGACATTACCCTAAAGAGACAAGATGGCGGATTCCTAACACTTAGGTAGTCTTATCACTATCAATCCTAAAAAAACAACTACACCAAAATGTTTGCTTTGAAATACACTTTCTAACTGACTGAGTCTTATCTCGTAGGTCTATTGGTATAGGACGTATATTAATTAGTTTAGGAGTGCGAGTTTAGATCAGAAAGTGAAAAATTACGTTTAAAACCTTCACAAATTAGCCACTTCGTCTGCTAGCAAAAACTCTTTTGACTTTTAGTTCTGGTGTTTTTTATTAAAAAACATGAAAAATGGGGTATTAAGGGGATACGCCTCCTTTAAGACTTTTTTATTTTTCATTTTTAATGGCTTTTGAGGGGTTAATTCTGTTTTTACTCGACCAAATTAGAGGATTTATATCAAAAAAATAATGTATCTAAATATATTTTGGGTGACTTTGAGGTAATTATGCAAATTTTAAGAATATTTTTTCATATTTTCAATTTTGAATAACTTTTTTGTTTATCAATATAATGTAAAAAAGTAAATATATTTTACTTCCCCACACAACAATGAACATTTCTGTGTATTGAAAATATGGTAACACAAAAAATGCATTGTTAGTAGCCCTTTTTACAATGTGATGAAAAATGTTACGAAAAAACAGATTTTCAATGTAAAACGATGAAATTTATAAGAAAAAATAATTGCGCGTTGTTCTCTATACACACAAATCTTCTAAATACTATCAAGAACATCTAGTTAAAATTTCATTAGAAAATAACCAGTAGTTAC
Organism: Flexamia atlantica; assembly: GCA_035578135.1. Classification (NCBI taxonomy): domain Eukaryota; kingdom Metazoa; phylum Arthropoda; class Insecta; order Hemiptera; family Cicadellidae; genus Flexamia; species Flexamia atlantica. The sequence continues at coordinate 4,946,488 of JAQJVK010000007.1, read as the reverse complement.
AAAGCTATTCAAACTTATGTAAATGCAGACAATGGGCGCGTTCAGCCGCAGTCACCGGTTACCATAGTCACTAATAGGCAAATCCACCGCATCTTGACAGTCAACTATGTCCGGTTTTTTACCGAATCCACCGTAAACACAACATCGGTGGATGCACAACAATGATCGGTAGGTAGTACATCCACCGCTACCGTTCACTTATTTCAGGTTGGTAGATTACCCATCGGTGACTGCGGCTGAACGCGCCCAATGAAATCACTTGAAATCGCTGAGCGCAACGTTTTCAATTTTATTGCAAAACTACCTGAAATAATTTTCCAAATCAAATGAAACTTTGGATACATGTTCAGAACTAAATTTGGAATAAAAAAATGTCACTTTTTAAAAATGTCAAAATTGTTGAAAAAACAGCATATATATAGAACTAGGCGTATCCCCTTACGGTATAGATGTTTGGTATTTGTTCACTTTACGGTACTCCTCCCGAAATTGAAAATTGTTTTTCAAAATGTAGGAAATAACACGCTGATTCTGAAAATGATAGTTTTTTTCCGCAGAAAACGTCGGAAAATGCCGGAAAATCGGAAAAACTGGAAAAAACTTTTCACCCCAGAAATGGGACATGTGGGTACTCAAATTAACCGGGAGAATGAGCTGAACAAGAATATGCAAGAACTTTTGAGATCCGATACATATTAAAGGAATTACAGCAAGAAAACTGTCGGAAAAGCTGTAGATTTGCACAAAATAAGTTATTTGTTGTTAATTTGTTATGATTTCGCTCAATTTGTTGTAGCTAAACTAAGGTTGTGCTATATTAAGTTGGTTTAGATAAGTAAGGGTTAGCTTAGGATAGGATTGGTTATGTTAGGTTAGGTTTGGTTTGGTTTGGTTAGGTTAGTTTGGTTTGGTTTGGTTAGGTTAGGTTAGGATAGGATAACTTAGGATAGGTTAGGTTTAAATAAGATATGTTTTAATGGCAGAGTTTGTATTTGTTATTGTTAGAGTTAAATATTTTTTGTCATGTTTTCACTTTCCCAACCTCATCTTTACTTTACAATAGAATTTTAAACGAATCCTAATATAACTTAACACAATGTAACCTAACCTAACCCTAACCTAACATAATGTAACCTAACTAAACCTGACCTCATCCAATCCAAACTAACATAACCATACTTAATCTACCTAATTCCTACAAAATGAATGTATATATAACCTATAACAACCTAAGTTAACTTAAGTAATGTATCATCTTATTTGATATTTTTTTCATTTTTTTCTGTTACCACAAATTGGAATATGAAAATTCTCTCTTGATATTGTTCAGCTCTCAATTTCCGTTCATTTGAGTACCCACATGAAATATTTTTGGCAAAGTTTTTCTTCAGCTTTTCCGACACTTTTCCGGCCGTATCTCGGTTAATATATGTCGGATCTTTAACATTCTTGCATATTCTTATTCAGCTCACTCTTTCGGTTAATCTGAGTACCCACATGACCAATTTCTATAAAAAAGGTTTTTTTCCGATTTTCCGGCATTTTCCGACGTTTTCCGCGGAAAACGTCTATCATTTCCGGAATCAGCGCAAAATTTCCTACAATTTGTAAAAAAAATTCAATTTCGGGAGGAGTACCGTAAAGTGAACATTTACCAGATTGTTTTACGATATTAGGTTAAGTTTGAAAGTTTTATTTAGAAGTATATAACTTATTATTATTGTATAAGATGACTTGATATTGGATATTTTTTAATTGCTATATTCTCGTTAACAGCTCCAAGATTCATTAAAAGGGCTCCCTACCTACCCGAAAATATGCTTAAAACACGCTCCGTATGGTGTCATTTATGGTTACCCTAGAACATGCCGGGTTCGTGAAGTTGGCCTACCCAAACCAACCTACCCACAAATTTTATCACCATTCGTTAGTTCCGTGTTAGTTCTGGATAGTTCTCTCGAAATTTTCGTTAGTTCCGCTCATTTAGTCCAGTAAATTAAAGAAATCAATGGGTAGGCTAACTTCACGGCAGCCTACCCACATGAAAAAACCTAACAAAAACAGTATCAAACGTTAGTTCTGTGTTAGTTCTCGATAGTTCCGTAAAAACTTTCGTTAGTTCGTGCGTTTAAGTTATATTATTACCAAAAACATTTATTACATTTACATTTGAGGCTGGCTAACTTCACGCTAGCCTACCCATACCATAGAATTATGCAATTTTAGCGTCAATTGTTAGTTCTCCGTTAGTTCTCGATAGTTCCGTATAAATTTTCGTTAGTTCCGTACTCCATCTGCCATAAAAAATGACATTCATATATTTTTGGCACATGGGGCAGGCTAACTTCACGCTAGCCTACCCATACCATAGATGTATGCAATTTTAGTGTCAATCGTTAGTTCTCCACTAGTTCTCGATAGTTCCGTATAAGTTTTCGTTAGTTCCGTACTCCATCTGCCATAAAAATGACATTAATATCTTTTTTGGCACCTTGGGCGGGCTAACTTCACGCTAGCCTAAACCCATACCATAAATTTATATAATTTTAGTGTCAATCGTTAGTTCTAAATGAAAAAAAAATGAAATGAAATGAAATGAAAATTGTTTATTTATTCAGGCAAAGTTAGGGCCTCTTGGCCCTTTCTTACACTTAACCTGATATAAAAGAGTACAATAAATATTTATGCAACATATTTACAAAAAACTTAAATCTATATTTACAAAAAGAACTTAATTTTACTCAATCACACAAACTTCCATCCATCAGCAACCACGCACAAGACACACCCCCTAGGACGCACCAGCCAAGGACATCCGCTGAAAGTAAAATTCTCTCAGCGCCACCACAAACCGACGACGACTTTCCAGGGACTTTATGGATTCTGGCAAGCCATTCCAGAGGCGACAAGCAGTAACGACAAAATCCCGGTCATATATTGCCGTTCTATGATGAGGCATTCGAAGTGTTAGGGAAGCAGAGCGTGAAATTCTTATACTACCCTGAGACACAAAATTAAAGTCATGCACAAAATAATTTGGTAAACTATATTTTAAAATTGAGAACACAAATGAAAGAATTTTAACTGCTCTCTGACCATTTAATTTTAACAATCTTGTCTCAAGGTAGTATGGTGTTATGCGCTCCACGCGTCTCAGTCCATAGACGTATCTCAGACAATAGTTCAGAGACCGTTGGAGCGCATCAGAAAGAGCCACAGTCATGTCATTGATCACAGAATTGCAGTAAGTAAAGTGAGGAAAGACAAGTGATTTTACGAGGTGGAGTTTGATATGTAATGGTAAGAAATTTTGCAATTTCTTAAGTGAATGTATCGAGGCAAAGACATTCAAACATTAATTTCTAGACATTAAGTTCTACGTTAGTTCTCAATGGTTCCGTATAAATTTTCGTTAGTTCCGTACTCAATCTGTCATTAAAAATGACATTAAATATATTTTTTGGCACCTGGGGCGGGCTAACTTCACGCTAGCCTACCCATACCATAGATTATACAATTTGAGTGTCAATCGTTCTACGTTATATAATAGTTCTTGATAGTCCTATATACATGTTCCTTAGTTCCACAGCACTCTGCCACAAACTTGACAACAAATATATATTTTGGTTACCTAGGTCAGGCTAATTTTACACTAGTCTACCCATATTATAATACTATATTATGTTAGTGTCAGCAGTTAGATCTGCGTTAGATCTCGGTAGTTCCGTAGACATTTTTCTTTGCTTGTGTTGTTCCCGTTGTCTCCTTTGACTCCTTTATTAAAACAACAATTGAATTAAAACATAGGTTTAAGGAGAACAACTTATATTTTACAATATTGACTGTGATTTCATAATGCAAATTAATTGCTTATAATTTTTAGTCATTTAGTTTGTAATTTGTATTTTTACACGCGCTTAAGGATACAGATGAGATGGGTATAATAAATTCCAAGTTTGGTTATAAATCGATTTTTTACAGCAAGATAGTCGCCCTTCAAGATTTTTTATTTCATTTTAAAGATAAAGTAACTATATTTCATGTTTCATTATACATTAATCAAACAGCAAAACAAAAATGAGTTTCAATTGCAAGAAAACAGGAACGTTTAAAATTGTCCACATACTTAATACCTTATAAAATGTGCGTAAAATGTATCTGAATTTTCAATTTGATCTAATAATTACATTCAACACACGACATCCTTGTGGGATATACATCTCATACGTTACAACATTTTACTCAGATTACACCTACACGTTGTTTATTATGTAACGCAGAACTAACGATTGACAATAAAATTGTATAAATCTATGGTATGGGTAGGCTAGCGTGAAGTTAGCCCGCCCCATGTGCCAAAAAAAGATATTTAATGTTATTTTTATGTCAGATGGAGTACAGAAATAACGAAAATGTATACGGAACTATCGAGAACTAACGCAGAACTAACGATTGACACAAAAAATGTATAAATCTATGGCATGAGTAGGCTAGCGTGAAGTTAGCCCGCCCCAGGTGCCAAAAAAATATATTAATGTAATTTTTTTATGCAGATGGAGTAAGCATACTTCAAAATCTGAAGTAGGCTAAGGGGAAACATTGGTAAATACTTCATTGGGGAAACATGAATTTATTTTTAATTCACTTAATATTAATTACTTCTGGATCCAGAAATTCATGTCCATTAATTCCGGTAGTCTGCTAAAATATTCATTATCACGAAGACCTCAAGTTAAACTACAATCAGCTGTTTTACTAGGCGTCAAGAAATTGTCATGTTAAAATTACTTAAACAGCTTATTTCCAATATTCATTATATAGGGAATCAGCTGTTTATGCAATTTCGAAAATTGCGATTTCGTGACGCTTAGTAAAGTAAGTATATAATTCTATTGGTGCATTAAAAGCAGACAGGAAGGCCTAAACTGTCCGTCAGCTGGTTCCGTACAGGCAGTCAGGAGGGCCTAAACTGTCCTTCAATTGGTTCCGTACAGGAAGTCAGGAGGGCCTAAACTGTCCGTCTGTTGGTTCCGTACAGGCAGTCAAAAGGGCCTTAACTGTCCGTCTTTTGGTTCCGTACAGGCAGTCAGGAGGGCCTAAACTGTCCGTCAGTTGGTTCCGTACAGGCAGTCAGGAATACCTAGACTGTCCGTCAGTTGGTTCTGTACAGGCAGTCTGGAAGATCCTGACCGTCCTTCTGTAAGACCAGAGCAACAATCTACCGTGCCTTGGAAAGCAGGGCATTTCACCTGTACTAGTCCTGATCCTTTAGACTGATTGTAACGGTCCTCCACCAGTACGGAAACACCCGTACACGTACTGGCAATTCTGACGTACAGTACTAGTGTCATGTGGCTTCCGTCTTTACGTCTAAAATACCCTTATTTACTGGTATTTCAGACGTATATTTTTCTCAGTGTATGGTATGGGTAGGCTAGCGTGAAGTTAGCCCGCCCCATGTGCCAAAAAAAGATATTTAATGTTATTTTTATGTCAGATGGAGTACAGAAATAACGAAAATGTATACGGAACTATCGAGAACTAACGCAGAACTAACGATTGACACAAAAAATGTATAAATCTATGGTATGAGTAGGTTAGCGTGAAGTTAGCCCGCCCCAGGTGCCAAAAAAATATATTAATGTAATTTTTTTATGCAGATGGAGTACGGAACTAACGAAAATTTATATGGAACTATCGAGAACTAACGGAGAACTAACAATTGACGCTAAAATTGCATAATTCTATGGTATGGGTAGGCTAGCGTGAAGTTAGCCAGCCCCAAATGTTATAAATGTTTTTGGTAATAATATAACTTAAACCCACAGAACTAACGAACATTTTTACGGAACTATCGAGAACTAACACAGAACTAACGTTTGATACTGTTTTTGTTAGGTTTTTCCATGTGGTTAGGCTGCCGTGAAGTTAGCCTGACCGTTGATTTCTTTAATTTACTGGACTAAATGAGCGGAACTAACGAAAATTTCGATAGAACTACCGAGAACTAACACGGAACTAATGAATGGTAATAAAATTTGTGGGTAGGCTGGTTTGGGTAGGCCAACTTCACAAACCCGGCCGTTAAGTCTCTCGGTCGCACTGCAGTCGTAAAAAATCCCCCATTCCAAGAAAGGCTGTACAAGTAAACCTCTAGTAACAAGCAGTGACGGAACCACACATACTGTCGCCCGGGGTAAAATCGACGTTTGCCCCCCCTCCCAGGGCATAAAATAACATGTTAACTAGGTGACACAAATGTCGCCCTCGGATGAAACATAACTGGATCGCGCCTTCCAATGCTAAAGTCGGGCGAAAACCGTGCCATCGTTTTCACCGTTGGGTGGCAAAAAGGTCTTATCTGGCGGGACCCCGACGCCAGTCGAGTGAACAGCGCTTCAATCAAACTGGCATTTACCAAACAATAAACTGAGTAAACAAATATAATTTTATATCACATTTTACAGCTTGAAATGACGAATCTTATGGTAACCATTTTGATTCCAAAAACTAATTGCATGGATTTTAATAATTTTATTTTGACAATTTAATACAAAAAACTAGTTTTTCAGAGCTCTATCTTTCTAAAAATATAACGTTTACCTGGTCTCAACGTCAAGGTCCGCTTGAAAAAATTCGAAATTGAAAATTTGTTAAGAAACTGGTATTTCCGATTATTTTAAAGAAAACCAGGCGTTTTATTTTTATTCAAACCATATAAATTACATGTCAGCATTCTTTAAGATGTATTCTTCCCACTCACATAGCTTTTGACATATTATAGTGACATATGAAGGTCACAGAGAGACTTATCTGATGTAAAGACTCAACGTGCGGCGACCAGTTTAGACCTTCTTGCCACCCAACGGCCTGGGAGGCTGGCACGTTTTTCGTCTATTGAGAGCGCGATCCAGTAATATTTAATCCGAGATGTCGCCCAGTGCTGAGATGTTGTCGCCCAGTGGCTATGGGTAGTCCCGGCGTTTTTTAATGATTAACATTTTTAATATATTGGAATTTACTAACTACTTTAATAAATAACTTCATGTAAATCTTTTAGAGTATTCTCAGCAAGTTAAATACTCCCTGCTTCGTCTAGTATGACACCATGCTCCCTGTTTCGTCTACTGGAAAGTTGTACCACTTTTTGAAGGTATCTAAACATCACTTAGTCTTAAGAAAGTTGGTGCAGTCGTATACTCCTCTGATACCGCACAGTGTCAAAATTGGCAGTGTCAGTACACACAAACAAACAATCTGGCCTGTTACGGGAAGCTCTCAACTCTAGAATGCGCATCGCTCTCAACGGAGTTGGGACAGCTTTTTTCGACCCAAGGCCATCAGTGGCAAAGTTCTTTGAAAAGAAAGAAAAAAGAAGGGAACTGTCTGATGCAGAACTGTATCAAGATCAAGATTTTGTCAACAGTTTTTTGAGAAGGGCAGTAACCTTTAAATTTAAGGTTATTTTTTTATTACTCTACGATTTTTTTTATTAATTAGGGTGTTTGTAAGTGTTTATCAAAAAATCTGTTGATACCTTTAGTAATTTAATTATTATTTAACATTTTGTTGTTTAAAATAATTTACTGATGATTTTTTTTCGTGTACAATAAAAGATTTATAAATACCCCCGTTGCAGCAGACCTGCATACTGAGCGAATGTCAAATGCAAAACAACATATTTTAATCCAACATAGCGAGATTTGACATATTTTTGTTAGCTCCCTAAGAATAACATGGGGAATGAGTATGCAGGTTTGCTGCTACAGACATATTAAAACTAGGTGATTTTAATTCATTATTTACTAGATCTGAACTAGAAGAGACCATTTACCAAGTTTTATCAAGATATGTTGAGAAATAAACGAGATATAGAGTTTTACTTATTTCCCATAAGGTTAACATTGGGACAACGTACTGTGTTTACCAGTTTCAATATCTCGGTAACCAATGGACATAGAGCAGTGATTCAAAATACTAAATTGTTTGTTTTTGGGGCTGAATTCAATAGTGGTAACAAAAATTGGATTATTTTTATTTTTCACTATAAAAACCTCAAAAACCCATTTTTGGGGGGGTTTACCCCCCTTTACCCCCCCTTCCGGTAGTCCGATCGGGCTGGTTTACGAACTCGTCCGAGGGATTACCACTTTACATGTCTGTGCCAAATTTCATTAAGATCGGACCAGTTTTACGGCCGCTATCGTGCTCACAAACACACATATATATATATATATATATATATATATATATATATATAAATTCAAACGAATGGTGTTTTTTGCTTCTGGGGGCCCCAAAACTAAAAGTTATCATGGTCTCGGGCTTAGGTCTTACCATGAGACCTACGTTAATAGCTTCTTCCCTATAGGGAAAATTCGCTAAAACAACAATTAAACACAAATTTACGTCATACAACACTTTTATTTCACAAACTAACATTACACAAATCACAGGTAATATATTTCGGCAATCTATGTTGCCATCTTCAGACCTCCTACGTGACTGAAGCACAAGATGGCTGAACGACGCTGGTGGTGCAGCCGCTCGGAGCGCTGGCGTCGTTGCCCATGATTCTTTTCGTACAATATGGCGTCTGCTGATGTTGTGGCATAGAGTAATAATGAACTTCGTAAAGAGATGGCACTCCCATGTTAACTCGGTGGTAAGGGAACAGCAGCGCTATCTGAATAAAGTGCTACGAACTAAAAAGATCGATGCGATATATCGATGGTCGTCGATGCGTCATATCGATCGTCGTCGATGCGACATATCGATCGTCGTCTTCTGCTTTGTTTATATTTTCGTTTTCTTGTTTTGTTTGCTAGACTTTCAACTTTAATGACTTTACCGGTTTGTTTAGATTTAGTGCGTTTGCCGCTAGTGCAAGTTGTTTCACGAAATACTGTACTAAATGATTCTTATTGTGCTTAAAGCGATTGATATAGAAAATAAATACGTAGATCTTTACATAAAAACACTTAATAAAAATTAACTAAGTTAATTTTTATTAAGTGCTTTTATGTAAACATCTTCTTATTTATTTTCCATCAATAGCTTTAAGCACAACATGAATCACGCAGTACAGTATTTCGCGAAACAACTTACACTAGAACAACTTTCTGCAAACGTACTTTAGGTATTTTCCCACACTCAAATTAATTCCAACTCGTTATGGTTGTGTACACGTCGCGTCGTGACAGAAAATCAGGGGAAACGGAACGGGAAGTTAGCAGATCGTTATCGTCGTTCTGATTGGCTGAATCAGTGAAGAAGAAGAAAGTCATGTTTTTACAACGCCATCTGAATAAAGTGCATCGAACTAACCCGCTCCAATAAGCTTACCACTTGGCTCCATTAAAGTGTCAGACCGGTGGTTGTGGCGATGTCCTCTCCTTATTTGAAGGATTTATATTCATATTCTTGTATATTATATCAGATTCAAATTTTAGTTGTTCATTGATCAATCTGTCCTCGTTACTGTGTTTTTCCTTGAAAATGAACAATTCCTCCCATGCTGTCATATTATTTCCTTTTGGGCACAATTTAATTATTTTCATATTTTCTTCCTTACTCTTCAGTTCATGTTTGTTTTCAATTAAGTGTTTGGCTACATTGGATCTTTCGGGGTGGTTATTTTTCCATGCAGAGATGTGATTTTTGTATCTTTTATTAACATTTATTGATTGGCCTATGTAATATTTTGGACAGTTGTTGCATTCAATCTTGTAGATTCCTGATCGTTCATATTTATTTTCGTTTTCTATTTTCCTGTGTAAGATCTTTTCTAGGCTGTTATTGGTTCTATAAGCTATTGAAAATCCGAATTTTTCGAACTTATTGGCGATTTGTTGGCATTCTATTCCTGTGTAGTTAAATTTTACATACTTTTTTATTTCCTTTTCCTTTTCTTTGCTTAATGTTGTCGTTGATTTTATTTTCCTTTCGTTATTTATTTTTCTCTGTACTTTCTTTCTGAGGTTGTCGATGACCGAGGGGTTGTATCCGTTAGATTTAGCAATTTGTTTTATTATTTTAATTTCTTTTTTCCTGTCATCTTCTTCCATGGGTATTTTATAGGCTCTAAACAACATAGATCTGAAACTAGACATTTTATGTGATTTAGGATGGTTTTGAACTATTGTTTATAGTTATGTCACTTTGGGTAGGTTTTCTGTAGATCTTGAATTTATAGTTGTTATCTTTATTGGTTATGGTTAGGTCCAAGAAGTTGATGGAGTTTTCATTTTCTTTTTCGACTGTAAACTTCAGATTTTTGTGTATTGAGTTGAATGTTTTAAGCATTTCTTCTGTTTCATTTTCGTTTTCTTCATTGTAACCAACCAATATATCATCAACATATCGTACATAAACCATGATATTGTGTGATTCTTTTAACTTTTGGATTAACTTTTCTTCTAGGCTTTGGATGAATATTTCTGATAGGATTGCTGAAAGAGGGCTTCCCATGGCTAAACCTTCTGTTTGGTAGTATATTTTGTTATTGAATTGGAAATAATTCTGGTTTAGTACTTCAGTGAGCAATAATTTTGTTTGTTTAGTGTAGGTTTTGTCCAGCTTTTTGTTTTTCATTTTTTGCTCTACTATTTCAATCGTTTCTTTAATTGGAATACTGGTGTACATATTGCTTATGTCAAAAGACGCAAGTTTGCTGTTGTCTTGAAGTTTGATATTTTTAACTTTGTCTACAAACTCATAGCTGTTTTTTATATTATACTTGTTTTCCAGTTCAATGTCTTCATTGATTTTCTTTGAAAGAAATTTCGATATTTTATAGCTAGGAGCCTTCTTGAAATTTATAAGTGGTCTCATTGGTATGCCAATTTTATGTACTTTTGGATTCCTCTCATTAGTGGTACTTTTGGATTCGACATAGTTATTTTGCTTCTAAATTCTTTTGGTATCAAAAGCTCACATGAGTTTAATATTTTTGATAGGTTTGTTTTGTATTTTTCTGTAGGGTCTTTTGTTAATGTTTCAGATTAATTTGTATCGATAAACTGTTGAGTTTTGTTTATATAGTCTTCCTTTTGTATAATTATGAGTGCTTTTGTCTGCTTTTGTTATGAGCAAATCATTTTCTTCCAGTTTTTGTTTGATATTTTTACATTTTTCAATTTCTTCTTTATGTTGTTCTTCTGTTGTAACATTGTGTAATTTCAATAAGGATTTACCGATTTCAGTCACGTAAGGATTGTGCTTCAGTCACGTTGGAGGTCTGAAGATGGCAACATAGATTGCCGAAATATATTACCTGTGATTTGTGTAATGTTAGTTTGTGAAATAAAAGTGTTGTATGACGTAAATTTGTGTTTTATTGTTAATTTGTGCTTAACAACACGTACCAAGAATGCTTATCAAGAAATTAATGACAAAAGATTGTTTTTCACAATCTTAAAAGTGAACAGTGACCACTGTTCAATGCTCTCTTAACTGTAAATGTTGCAATAGCCCTTTGGGGTTTTAAATTAACTTCCAGCACCAGGATCTAATTTACTTAAATTTACGTACTTATCTTAAAGAGCTTAAAATCGTAATTCCTTTTCTTTACCGTTCGTATACAACATCATTGTAGTGGGCTACTTAGGGAGTTCAAAAGTGAGAATACAATAATTGACTTTGAACTTAAAATGATACTATTTAATTGAGGAAACATCCGTTCAAAATAATTAGGAGCCATAAAAACATGGTGCATGGGACTCTATGGACTGTTTCCAAGCTAATATAATGGGAAAATTCACTAAAAAATACGTAGAAATCTGTGATTTTTACTTCAATTTTACTAAATCTTTCCGGGGGAAGACCCCCAGACCCCCCTTTTCGCAGGGGGGTATTCCATACCCCCAGACCCCCCGGTACCTTCGTCCTCCCCAAAGTAAAATACTGGGCACCTATGTCGCCCAGTGAAATTCCTTTGAAATATGCTCTGACAAAAACTATAGCAGTTACGAACAAGAACAGTTACGAACGTAAATGTATTATAAATGATCAAGGAAAACAATAATAAGAAAGGAGAAGGCCTATTGGTTAAAAGAGAGGAACATATCAACATACATGTAATAGGTTTAAATCAATAGTTGTCTCTATGAGATGCGGCGCGGCCTTCAGCCTTCTCCGAACGCCGCCGCCGGGCCAATTTTTTGGCTGCATCGCTTTTGCTCCACGGTTAAGGGTCATTTTGGAAACATCGCTTTTGCTCCACGGGTCAGTAGGTAGATTTCAGAACCGCCCGAAACATCGCTTTTGCTCCACGAGAGAGGGGCCTGCGCTCCCTCTCTTCCACATTCTCTCTTTCGCTCACCTCCAGGTTATTACTTGAAAAATATAATTTAAACGTAATGACAACTTGAGCTTTTTGCCCAATCGAAAATATTTATTTTTGAAAGAATGTTTTAAACTACTTCAATTAATTTTAACAGTAAGCGCAAGTAAACGATATTGTGTAAAATACATAACTTACATGATAAAACGTGTTACTACTTAATACTTATCCAAATTTAATTTATTTTTTTACAGTAATTCACTATTAGAAACAGAGAAGCCTTTTGACACAAGAGAAAGATTTTAGGCATGAGCATTGAGCCGGAAAACACATTTGAGCAGTAAGAGTATATTTTCAACGGGCGTCAACACTAAAAAATAACCTTTCCACTAAATTCAAGCTTAGTATAGTTATCTTCCTTCTCGATCTGCTGTTACTCTGTTTTATATTAATAAAGCTCTTTCGAGACCAATATTGGTACCTATAAAAAATAAAGTTGAAATCAATTGAAGGTCCAAGGTCACATTATTTTAAAAATAGGCTACGTGGTTCATTCAAAAAAGCAATCTGCAAAAACAATACGTTTGAATAAATTTAGTGACCGAGAATCTTCCATCGATTTTAACTTTAATCTAGAATAATTCCTTCAACAGCATAACAGAATAATTAGATCAACAGCATATGTGCGTGCGTGCGTGCGTGCGTGCGTGCGTGAATGTGGGATGTATGTAAACAGAGCTAGAGATGACTCCAATAGTTCGATTTTCATTAAATATGGCGTGGAGGTATGAATTTATAATATATCCAGGCGATGTTTTTAAGTTTTTTTTTATTTTAGATTCTTAAGGGTCTTTAACCCTTAAAAACCATGAAAAATGACAAAAATCAAAATTAAAAAAACCGCTCTAAAGATATTGATAAAACTTTCATGGACACCACCCGCATGTTTGTAAAAATTAAGGTTCAGAAGCTATGAGAATCTAAGGGTTAACAAATTCAAATTTTATCCATTTTAATTGTGCTATCCTGTGTATTCCTTACGGAAAATAAGAATATTTTAAATAATACAATACCATGAGTGAAAACCAATACAAATAGTTTTAAATGATTGAATCTCAACAACAATCACATTTTAATGCACTTTTGCCTTTGGTATATCTTATTTACCCAACCGTTTTCGTTATATAGGCCACCAACGACAACATTTCAAAAATCAAACTTAAACTAATCATATGTCTTCACAACAATTTGGTGTATGAAAATATGTTATAGAATAAATAGTTCTTAAAATTAAGTTTAGAATCCAAAAACACCATAAAATACAAAGGTGTTCTATAAGAAAAAAGAATTTTTTCCGCCACATTGGAAAATTACAGGAAATTACAAAAATTGAAATATATACCTAAAAGAAGCAAAAAATAATAGTTTTCCTAATAGAGGTTTAATGTCATATATAAAATAAAAAGTTAGCTATTGGAAAACTTAGGCCGGAAAACCGGTATAGTAAAGAATAGTCATATGCCGAGATTGACTGACGGTGATAAAAGAGTTTTGATAGCCGTGAAATCACCGAACCTCTAAGAAATAATCAAGAAATCTACCGGAGACACAATTGAGAGATTTTTCTGCCTCGTTAAAAAAAGTGTTTTCCAATTTGTTAGCATATTTTTCCATGTTTAGGAGAAGCTTGAGCCCCCCCTGGGCTGCTAACTTCCTTGGTTTATGTTGTAATTTATTTCATTGAAGTAGTTCAGTGGTGATTAAAAATGTAGTTTTTTTCTAATTCCAGAACAAATTATATAAAATTTGTTTAATTTTTTAGATGATATATTATCCCAGTGTCTTTATAGTGAAAAATAATAGTATAAATATAATTTTTTGCGGCGCTTTGCGCTGCACGGGGTTATAGTCCAGTGAAAATAGTTTTTAATAAGGAAAAAAATGCAAGCAAAAATGTTTTTGCTGTAAAATGTGCACCAAGACGTCCTGAGTCAAAACCCAAGTTTTCTACTTCGGGTCAGGTGAGCTAACGCAGCCATCTTGGAAAATGGCGGCCATGTTTGAAATACTTTTATCGACATAAAATCCACAAAAGTTATCCGATTTCGACAAAATTTGGTAGGGATGTGTAAATTTATGTATTCTATTAGAAAAAATCGCTTACGCTTTATTTTTTACTATTTTAATGGTTTTTTGCAACTTTTATGTAAAAAAAACATGTTTTTTTCGTTTTTCAAAAACGTTATAAGATTAACGATTACTATATGGATATTTCTGAAAAGTACGTAAAATTACGAACAATTTGGTATATTCAACTTGTATTTTACTGTTTTTACTTTTTATATAGGCCTAATCAAAAAAATAAGATATTTTTATGCAATTTTTTAAAAAGTGCTAAAAAATTAAAATTATCCAAATTTAATTTTTTGTGGTAGAAAATGTTCATTTAGGGGTTCTGAGTCAAAACCCAAGTTTTCTACTTCCGGTCATGCGAGCTAAATCCGCCATCTTGAAAAATGGCGGATATGTTTGATTTACTTAAATCATCATAAAATCCACAAAATTCATCCGATTGTAATACAATTCGGTAGGGATGTGGATAACTATGGTCACTACGTAATACTAAAGGAATAACAAGCATATTTTATCATTTTATATGTTTTTTTTATAATTTTTATGAAAAAAATTTGTTTTTTTTACATTTTTATTTCGAAATCAACACCAAACATAAAGACCATGGATGTTTTTCAAAAGTACATAAAATTACAAACAATTTGGTATATTCAACCTTTACTATGCTGTTTTTAGTTTTTGAATAACACAAAAAAATATAAATTTTCAAGTGTCTTTTTCAAAAAAATGTTAAAAAATAAAAATTTTGCAAATTAACGTTTATGTGGTAGAAAATATTCGCAAAGGGGTTCTAAGTCAAAACCCAAGTTTTCTACTTCCGGTCAGTTGAGCTAAATCCGCCATCTTGAAAAATGGCGGATATGTTTGATTTACTTAAATCATCATAAAATCCACATAATTCATCCGATTGTAATAAAATTCGGTAGGGATGTGTATAACTATGGCCACTACGTAATACATAAGGATTAACAAGCATATTTTATCATTTTATATGTTTTTTATAATTTTTATGGAAAAAAATTTGGTTTTTTACATTTTTATTTCGAAATTAACACCAAACATAAAAACCACGGATGTTTTTGAAAAGTACATAAAATTACAAACAATTTGGTATATTCAACCTTTACTATGCTGTTTTTAGTTTTTGAACAACACAAAAAAATATAAACTTTAAAGTGTCTTTTTCAAAAAAATGTTAAAAAATAAAAATTTTGCAAATTAACGGTTATGTGGTAGAAAATACTCGCAAAGGGGTTCTAAGTCAAAAACCAAGTTTTCTACTTCCGGTCAGTTGAGCTAAATCCGCCATCTTGAAAAATGGCGGATATGTTTGATTTACTTAAATCATCATAAAATCCACAAAAGCCATCCGATTGTAATAAAATTCGGTAGGGATGTGTATAACTATGGCCACTACGTAATACTTAAGGATTAACAAGCATATTTTATCATTTTATATGTTTTTTTATAATTTTTATGAAAAAAATTTGGTTTTTTTACATTTTTATTCGAAATTAACACCAAACATAAAAACCATGGATTTTTTTGAAAAGTACATAAAATTACAAACAATTTGGTATATTCAACCTTTACTATGCTGTTTTTAGTTTTCAAATAACACAAAAAATAAAATAAATGGGGCTTGGATGGTTCATTGTGACCTGTACATTGTGGCACCTAAAAACGGACATATTTGCTTATTTGAAAATTTAATAATTCATGACATAGGCTTTTAGGGTAATTTTTTGAAAACAATCACTGAGTTGTTTTGGTTTTAAATTCCGTGGAGTAAAAATGTTATATGCAAGACAAATATATTACCAGTAAATCAAGTGTTTCATGTATTTTATTTGAACCTTGGTGGTTTTGAAGTAATTTGTATAAAAGGTAATACACTTTTGTCATGTCTCATGTTTTATAATGTACTATTACGAGGGTTTAAGTCTAATACCTCGTATCTACAAAACTGTAACTTTTCAGGAGGGAGAAAAAACGTTATAACTTAATTATTATGATGAAAAACAATCCTCAAAGGCTTTCTTTTATTTATTTGAGGCTTTTAACGGAAAATTAAGGCCTCTACCAAATAAATAAATTCATATATAAGGTGTAATGAGTAAATAATTGAGATACGAGGTATTAGACTTCATTTTTTGTGACTTACGAGGTATTAGAAATAAAAAAACTTGTAACATACAAGCCCATTTTACTTTTCTGTGAATAAAAATACAAAATTAAAACAAAACCTTCTGCATTTTGAGCCCTTATGCTGCCACAGGCTGGCTTTAGCCTTAAATTACAATGTTAATATTACACCATAGTTTTTTTAGGTAGGAGGTGGAACGCGTTTACGCAACTGAGGGGCTCATTGTCCCCTCAATAGTGTCGGACTCCCACGAGCTCAAAGTCCCGTGAACTACCGACTAAACCACCCTCCTCAACACCGAGGACACTAGCCTGGAACCGTTTCGCACATTACTTCGGGATAGACCTTTGATATTACGCCAGTAACCTCCGTGGGGAAAAGCTGAAGATTAAGGCTAATCAAGGTCGACCTTTTCGTCCGAAGAATTGCCTGGACATAGTGCCGGACACAGTTACAGTTGCCCTCTCCCTGAAACATAGCTCCGACGATGTCTCGTAGGCTGACGACCACGGCGATCTCAGCTGAAAGCGAGACTCGGCGGATGTGCCAACGGTCGCACTGAAAGAAGGTGTGCTCGGACGTGTCTGGGATGCCGGGGCAATACAGACAGTCCGGGCTGGCGACTCTACGCATCCGGTGCAGATGGGCTCGGAAGTACCCGTAACCAGAAAGGAACTGAGTCACGCAGTAGACGACCTCGCCGTGCTGCCGTTTCACCCAGGTCGGACGGAAGGTATGAACTGGAAGGTGCAACGTCCCCTCGGCTCGGCTTCCCAGTCGGGCTGCCAGGAGTCGAAGCTGCGGCCGCACTCCTCCTTGGCAGCTGTTTCCCGGCCCACTTCACGCCTAATCCGGTAGATTGTCTACCTCTCCCTTGCGTGGAAAAGGACGGGGATGTCTCCGGCGGTCACCATCACATCAGGCTCGGAAACTGAGCAGTAGGCTGACGCGACTCACAAAGCTCCTTTGTGCTGGACTCGGGCAAGCCGGTCTCGGAAGACTCGCTTCTCGAGTGCGTGAGCCCAAACCTCCGCTCCGTACAGTAAGACTGACAGGACGGCAGTCATGAGCAGGCGGCGCTTGCTCAACATTCCTCGCCGCGATCAAGGCAGTGACTCATCAGCATAGCCAACGAGGCGGGCCTCATCGGGCATGTCTAGCCTCAGCAAGCTGTCGAGAGACACATTCCAGAGGTCGGGTCCGAGAATGGACCCCTGCGCAGCCCCGGAAGAGGTAGAAATGCGTCGCTGACCTTCGGTCGTGTCGTACAACAGAACGTGGTCTGTCAGGTAAGCTTCTATCATACGTAGGAGGTAGGAGGGGGCTTAGAACGTATGCTCAAGCGCCCGGGGACAAATCCTCGCAGAGTCGATGGCCTCGGTCAGCCTGACGCGCAAGAGCTTTTCAAGCACTTTCCCGGCCGTGTCGAGCATACACAGGGGTCGGAAAGAAGAAGGGGTCCCCGGTGTACTCTTCACCTTGGGAATAAGAACAAGACGGGCTACCTTCCATGAAGAGAAGAAAACGCCTTCCGCCAGACACGCGTTGAACATATCGAGCAGAAGCCTTGGATTCACCTCCGCAGCGAGCTTGAGCACCTCCGCCGGAATGCCATCGGGACCGGGTGCTCTTCTGGGTCATAGGGATTGGACGGCGGCAGTAAGTTCCTCTTCCCGGAAAGCTGGGAAGGCGCCTATATCTCCGAATTCCGTGACTAGCTTAATTGGGGGCTCGAAAACAGTGTATCGACGACGGCGGCCATGGCTTGTGGTTCTATGACCGCAGTGATGAGCGAGCCCTTAGCTTCTGGGCTACAAGTTTGTGTGTAGTTTGTTCCCCAGGGGTCGTTGTCGAAATCCTGACACAGCTGTTTCCAGCACCTGACTTTACTCCCGTTGATGGCACCGCGGAGCTCTCGTCGGGCCGCTCTGTGCTCAGCCGATCTGACATTTGCATCAGGGCGGTTCCTGGCTCGCTGTGCAGCTCGTCGGAGACCAAGGCATCTCCTCCGGAGTTCCCCGATTCCAGGCGTCCACCAGTAAACTACCTTCTTCCTGTGGCGGCGGGGAATAACTAGTAAAAATAACTTATAAAAATAACACTAGCAATAAACTTTGGTTTGGTGCTATCAACACTCAAACTAGGTTATCTTGATCTAATAACACGTATCTCAGAATGAATTCTTCTAGAACCAAAATTCTAATACCTCGTATCTCTAAAATTTCACTTTCAACATCAATTAAACAGTTATTTTGAAGGAAAAAATTAAATTGTAAACGTGATTAAGTACTTTACACCCTAGCTGAGGTTAGTACACAACACTAATATAAGCAAAACATTTGGAAGTAAAAACAAACCTAACTAAAAAAACACATTCACAAATCAGCTGTTTCTAACCATGCATTTTATACAAGATACGAGGTATTAGAAGTAAAGTTTACCAACTGCAAGATACGAGGCATTTTAAATGATCTTTTTTAGATATTTAGAATAGGAATTGCTTTACGAGGTATTAGAACTGAAGAGACCTGGTCATCCTCTTTCATAATATATCATAACCTCAAAATGTCAAATTTTGAAGATACGAGGTATTAGACTTAAACCCTCGATTAGTTTTATTTAACTTAGCCCCTGATTTCTTACTTGACAAATTATCTTTCTGATCAGATTTGACTCCTAAAGCTTCACTACAGTTTAGTACATTTCTGCCGTTTAAAGCTTTTTCATATGCACAAAGTTGAGTCGTCAGATCAACAAAGGTTCTCTGAGATTTCCCCATTAACATCCAACTAGACTTAAATGAAAAATACTCCTCAGGTAACGTGTCTAATATCTTACAAATCAAAAATTATTCAGGTGAGTTACAACTAGTATTGCCCTCTTTGTCAATTTCCTGTTTAAGGCCATTCCACAAGTTTTTCAGTTTAGATAAATGGATAGAAATATCATCATTAGAATCTCTTATATTGTACCTAAAGAATTCTAAACATAAATCATAAGCTTTATCCTCAGATACACCATCATACAGCCCATGTAACTCTAGCCAAACATCCCTGTCATTTGAGAAGCGCATAATTTTCTCAAGTGTTTCTTCCATAATATTAGATGTTATTACTATGAGTGCCTGACTATCAACTAAAGTAAATTTAGCAAAATCTAGCTCATACCTAGCTTTTTCCTCTTCTCCAGCATCTGAAGTTGGCTTCTGCAGATTTCCTTCTACAATATCCAGAACTCAGGGTATGCCTCTGAGGACTATGCATACTTTATCCAAGTTGACCAGTTTTTACCATCAAATAGCCCTATTTGTAGTTTATTAAACTACATTATTTGTATTTCCAAATAAATAATTTTTAATGTTTACAAATACTGAACAAATATTTCATTTATTGACTTCAGTAAAAACAAAACTCATATTACATTAATAAATTAATCAGATAATTTGAACCGCAAAACTGTTACCGCAAAATAATATTATAAAACATGAGACATGACAAAAGTGTATTACCTTTTATACAAATTACTTCAAAACCACCAAGGTTCAAATAAAATACATGAAACACTTGATTTACTGTAATATATTTGTCTTACATATAAAATTTTTACTCCATGGAATTTAAAACCAAAACAACACAGTGATTGTTTTCAAAAAATTACCCTAAAAGCCTATGTCATGAATTATTAAATTTTCAAATAAGCAAATATGTCCGTTTTTAGGTGCCACAATGTACAGGTCACAATGAACCATCCAAGCCCCATTTATTTTATTTTTGTGTTATTTGAAAACTAAAAACAGCATAGTAAAGGTTGAATATACCAAATTGTTTGTAATTTTATATACTTTTCAAACACATCCATGGTTTTTATGTTTGATGTTAATTTCCAAATAAAAATGTAAAAAAACCAAATTTTTTTCTTAAAATTATAAAAAACATATAAAATGATAAAATATGCTTGTTATTCCTTTAGTATTACGTAGTGGCCATAGTTATAGACATACCTACCGAATGTTATTACAATCGGATGGCTTTTGTGGATTTTATGATGATTTAATTAAATCAAACATATCCGCCATTTTTCAAGATGGCGGATTTAGCTCAACTGACTGGAAGTAGAAAACTTGGGTTTTGACTCAGAACCCCTTTGCGAATATTTTCTACCACATAAACGTTCATTTGCAAAATTTTTATTTTTTAACATTTTTTTGAAAAAGACACTTTAAAATTTATATTTTTTGTGTTATTCAAAAACTAAAAACAGCATAGTAAAGGTTGAATATACTAATTTGTTTGTAATTTTATGTACTTTTCAAAAACATCCATAGTTTTTATGTTTGGTGTTAATTTCGACATAAAAATGTAAAAAAACCAAATTTTTTTCATAAAAATTATAAAAAAAACATATAAAATGATAAAATATGCTTGTTATTCCTTTAGTATTACGTAGTGGCCATAGTTATACACATCCCTACCGAATTGTATTACAATCGGATGACTTTTGTGGATTTTATGATGATTTAAGTAAATCAAACATATCCGCCATTTTTCAAGATGGCGGATTTAGCTCAACTGACCGGAAGTAGAAAACTTGGGTTTTGACTCAGAACCCCTTTGCGAATATTTTCTACCACATAAACGTTAATTTGCAAAATTTTTATTTTTTAACATTTTTTTTGAAAAAACACTTGAAAATTTATATTTTTTGTGTTATTCAAAAACTAAAAACAGCATAGTAAAGGTTGAGTATACCAAATTGTTTGTAATTTTATGTACTTTTCAAAAACATCCGTGGTTTTTATGTTTGGTGTTAATTTCGAAATAAAAATGTAAAAAAACCAAATTTGTTTTCATAAAAATTATAAAAAAACATATAAAATGATAAAATATGCTTGTTATTCCTTTAGTGTTATTCCTTCAAAAACTAAAAACAGCATAGTAAAGGTTGAGTATACCAAATTGTTTGTAATTTTATGTACTTTTCAAAAACATCCATATAGTAATCGTTAATCTCATAACGTTTTTGAAAAACGAAAAAAACATGTTTTTTTTACATAAACGTTGCAAAAAACCATTAAAATAGTAAAAAATAAAGTATAAGCGATTTTTTTCTAATAGAATACACAAATTTACACATCCCTACCAAATTTTGTCGAAATCGGATAACTTTTGTGGATTTTATGTCGATAAAAGTATTTCAAACATGGCCGCCATTTTCCAAGATGGCGGAGTTAGCTCACCTGACCCGAAGTAGAAAACTTGGGTTTTGACTCAGGACGTCTTGGTGCACATTTTACAGCAAAAACATTTTTGCTTGCATTTTTTTCCTTTTTAGTGTGTTTTTTCGCCTATTTTCACTGGACTATTAGTCAAGTTATTATTATTTGTTTTTTGTTTTTTTTGTATTACAACCACTTGAACTATATTATAAACAGATTATTGAAATTCATAAATGATAAGAGAGAGTAAAAGCCGCGACATTTCAATATACAAAGAATAATTTGTATTCAAGATAGTGCCATTTAGATGAAAAAGAATTAAAAATATTACCAATACATTAATATAATTTAAGGTGTACTTTTTCCAAACTACAACATCCTATTTAAAGACTGGTGGGAAATAATAATAGTTTAGATAATATGCTACTACCACAGACCACATTACTGTCCGCGAGAGTAAAGAAGTCCCCCGAGCCAGAGCGAGATGCAGTAATATCCGCATGTTGCCGCGCGGTGTTTCGGTAGGCCTAACGTAAAAACGAAAAAATGCAGGCGCCGAGTAACAAGCGCCTGCAATTGTTCGAATAGGCCAGGACTCAGGGGACTTCTTTACTCTCGCAGACAGTACTGGTAAATATATTTTTTGGACCAACATTTATTTACAATCTATTCCATACATTTAGTTATGAACATTAAGTAAATATTCTGAAAATGTTACACTATAATAAGTCCTGTTAACCTGCGACACAAACAGACTGCGATGATAAGGCACAATTATAAGCTAATCAAATCTTGAGGGTAAATCCAGGACGTTATTCCATGAAAGTCTGTAGACATTCTCGCTATTGTCCAACAAGTTCACCGTAAGGAAATTAATATGATCTTACTGGTAAATATGAGATTAAATTGCTGTTTAGCGTTCATCTGATATAAATGTCTACAGGCGTAAACAACTACAGCCGTTTCCTTCGGCATCTGGCGATTGCAAAAGACTCAATTATAATTATGTCTTCATAGTCTTAAGTTTTTTGTCACTTGGTGTTCGATACTAAATACCGCCACATTTTGAAGTATTTTTTCGCCCATTGTGGAACGAGAATAATCCTTTATGCGTTTGAGCACAGAAAATGATCGTTCAGCAGAACAAAGCAGGAAAGTTTTAATGCAATGTCTATATAAGAGTACACTTCCCGAAGGTTGTTTTCGTGTGACACTTCATACAGTGAGAGAAGGTTTTTCGGTCGTTCTTTTTCCTCGATTTTGTTTAAAAACCCGAAAAAATGAAATGCTTCATTGGCAAATTCTTCCGGCCTTGGCAGATCTTTACTATAAAAATTGCACAGTGTGATACTGTGATCATTCAAGTCAAGGCGTAATGTATCAATTTTCACAAAAAAACCAAACAGTGAATTCAGCTCATTATACGATTTTTTTCTGTTCTGTAACTCATTTATCAGAACGTCGAGGATTACGAAGTAAGTATTTACTCTGAAGTTGTCCCGGCCTGACAGATGAATTCGGATGAATTTAATTTTCTCGGCAGGAAGAAGTTTTCTATTTTTCCTCCTTTTGGGTTCGCCTTCATCATCGATATACACTACTGGATCGGCAGGTAGGCTCCGCAGCCCGAGCCGGCGACCGTGGTTGCGTTTCTGACTTCGCAGGCGAAATAGGGGCACAAGCGCCTCGCTGCACTATATCCTATCATTGTCGCGGCATAGTCGCGGCACTTTAACGATACCGGTCCGTTTCACAGAGCACCGTAAGACATTTCTTAAGTATTAATCATTCTCGACCACATATTCAATTTGCAGAAACATTATAAATTTAAAAAAATACAAAGATAGGTTTTGCTACCGCACTACCACACCGACTCTCGGCAGGTATTCCATATCCATGGTTGTTCCTCTAAATTATAATTTTGATTTCAAATTTTAATTAATGTGAAAAGGTGTAATAAGCACAATAAAAGCTCACAATCAAACATTTTTGTTACTTCGTTCTTAACTTACAATTGTAACGAAACAACAAGTTTACATGTTACAAAACAAAATGGTTTTTGCCAGCTGTCGTCTAATGCATGGATTTGTTTTTTTTCTTACAGTGTCTGTCGTTTTTTTCGTACCTAGGTGGTGAGATAAGATCTTGAAAACCATTTACAAATAAATGTACTTCATTGAAATACTTTACGATCACCCTGCAATTCATAATTTGTTTTGTGACCTTTGAAAACATCACCTTTAAAATGATTACAAACTTGCAATGTAAATTTGTGGTCGTTAACTTTGGCATCTAACTCATGAGTAGTATATTATAGACATACTAGCAGTTGCCCGTGGCTTTGATCACGATAAAAATTACAGCTGATCTTACTTATGCTCTTTGAACTGTCAAATTTTAGTATTCACAGCTGTTTACAATTCAGTATTTGAATGTTTACATCCCTATAAAATGAATAAAATTGAAGCTAAGGACGTTCACGGGGCGTAGCCCGAGAAGATTATAAGGAAGTGAATAGGGCCTATGTCCTTTTCTGATATAGTGGCTCTATTCCTGCAAAATTTCAGCTCAGTTAGGCCAGTATTTTTCACGTGGTTGAAAGATAGATATTCACACAAACACCCATACTTTCACATTTATAATATTAGTAGGATTTATAACATGAGCAGATTTAACTACTCTGAATACATTATAATGAGACTTGATGAGACCTTTTAAGTTTTCCTTTAGTATTAAAATCTGTGAAATGCGTATGTCACCTTAAATAAGATTCGTCAGCACGAAGCGTTGCGATACACTCTTCACATGTTACTTTCTTATCAATTTTTCTAACGATAACTCCACAAATGTAATACAATACATTTTCCTTGTAGTTGGAAATCTCGTTGTGTGTCATCATCTCCGCTGCATCGTCCGTTTCACTTTCATCTTTAGCTTCATCTACATTAGCATGAGTTATATCATATTGAGGGGCGGGCTCAATTTTTCCTAGGCCTATACCAAACCCATTATTCCACCTCAAAAGTCTTTAAAGGGAAAAAGCTACCTTAAAAATTGAAAAAACATAATAGTGTGCTCAGCAAATTTAAAATGCAAAAACATATTTCATCCAACATAGCGAGCGAGACAAGATATGTTTTTGTAAACTCCTTAAGAATAACATGGGAAATGAGTATGCAGGTTTGCTGCAACAGGTTTTTTAAAACTGGGTGGTTTTAATTCAATATTAAGTAGATCTAAGCTAGAAGAAGCCATATACCAAGTTTCATCAAGATATGTTAAGGAATAAGGAAAATATAGATTTTTTTTATTTCTCAAAAGGGAATGAGTATGCAGGTTTGCTGCCATGAAATGGGAATATCGGGGATTTAGACTATTATACAATATATGTCATCTAGATTACATGACTCAGCTATATACATCTTTTTATAGCACGCTTTAACCGAGAACGTTCGCCCAAGGCCACGTAGTTTCAGTACGGCAAACAATACGGTTTCGCGTTTGTGCCCCTATTTCGCCTGCGAGTCGCCAGGCTGCAACCTCAACACACCGCTGTGTAGGCTCGGGAATTTCTACTCGTGCCTTACGGGCGACGCGCAATCCAGTAGTGTATATCGATGGCCTTCATACGTTTCGTTCTCTGATTTTACGAGAGCTCCATTTTCATAAATATCAAATTCATATTCCTGTTTTAAGCTTTGAGCATACTTAAGAAATTAATTGTACACGATTGACACTGTTGCCAAATCTGTTTTTAGAAACTGGAGTTTTTTACTGGATACGCTAAATAACATTCAAACATCTGTCTATAAACATAGTAAAAAAAACACTAGTCTTGAACAAGGGTCGCGGGTTTTGGCAGCGAGACGAGCGAGGGAGGTGGAGGGGGTGGCAGTAGCGCAGGCGCATCGCCTTGCCCGCGTCGTCGCGTCGGGACAAAAGGCGACGGCGACGCCGTGCTGCGTCATAATGCGGCGCGAGAAGCTTATAAGTGCTTGCCGCCGTGTGACTTAAGCCTATCTGCTCTTTCTCAGGCTTAATACAATTCAAAATATTTTTAGTAGTGGTGTTTAGGTAATCCTCCAATGCTCCGATGTCGAAAGTTTGTTTTCCGTTAAAGTTAATTTTATTTTCTAACCAAAAAATTTTTTAACTCCCTATAATTTGCCGCCCCTGAAAATTTGCCGCTCTGGGCTTAAGCCCCCCCCCCCCTAAATCAGCCACTGAATCCAAGGAAGTGTTTCTGTTTTTCCACAGGTAAAACCGTGTTGATCAGCTAGTAACAAATAACTTTGGATTCAAAGCACAAGACTAAAAAGCCTATCTAAGTTTCTAATAAGCCTGTACTTGGGGGTAAAAATAATTTAGGAAACAGATTAAGTTATTATACAATTTATTCACGGAGTACCTAACTACTATAAACCACTTTACTTGTTTTCCTTCTGTTGTCTAACTCCCATAATGCCTGTAGAGCGTGTGACGTCACCAGGACATCATTTTTCCGGTTGTATCCTAGCCCTAACCTTATTGGGTAAAAGTATAGCTTAAATCTAAGTTGTAGTAATAACTACTCTTTAAACTGGCCAAACTAATTAGTTTGGCCAGTTTAAAGAGTAGCTGGCATAATAAATTTATTATGCCAGCTTATGCTACGGACTACGGACGAGCGCATTCTTTCGGTCTGCTGGTGGCATCACTAACTAAAACTCAGAGGAGAAACGAAGCTTAAGTTGTTAATCACTGGACAAAATTCATGTTATGTCTTGAGTCGTAAATGTTATTACTAATTATACTTTTAAAGCTATGATTCCTTTTCCTTGGTCCATCATAGGCCTGTACAAAAAAGTTTTGCGATGGATTTTAGGGGGCAGACGATTGGTATTGGACGATTGCTGAGCTTGGTACGGGTTTAGTTAATGTAAGATCTGGTGCAGGCCTAAAGCCGCGTTTACACGATACGACTTGTTTTATAAACTTTTGCTTGTAAAATATGTTAATACAACATATGTTTTTAAAACTCGATCTTGTGTTTTAAAACATGTACAACGAAAGTTTATAAAACAAAAATTTCCTTTGATCTTCCCGACACGGCTCGGGAAACCTGCAACCTGTTGTAAAACACGATTTTTTTTTTTAAACACGCTTGTTGTAAACTTGTTTAATAATTTTCATTGCTTTCTTAAACATGTTCAAACCAATTCGTATAATTGGTTGTACAATACAACTTTATAAAACAAGTTGTATAGTGTAAACGCGGCTTAAACTCGGGGGGCCTCAGACGAGAAGTCAGAAAACCAAATGAAATTGTATCAAAGACGAATTAATAGTTAGGTAATTTGAATTTGTATACGTTTTTTAAGTAGTAAAGTTTCTTGAGTTTATTCTCATACATTTCATTTTGTTCTCTTTAGTTTAAAAACTTTAATATTAAATAATCCTCAAAAATATTCTCAGCTCCAAATGTGGTCCCATTCCTTTTATGGCCCGGGGCAATCTGCCCCCTGTGCCCCCCCTCTCGGCGGCCCTGTCGCAATCAGGACGACTCATGTTCAGGTAGCCCTCGGCATTTTTGAGTTGTTCGCAATCAGGACAGTTCGCAATTAAGACTCAACCGGACCATGGACCCCACATTCGATTGCGGGCCCTGAAACCAGGATCAGCCTCGGGCCCCCCTATGTTCATGTGCTATGCTACGTTTTAAAATTTACTTGGTAATTTTGAGCCCTTAACAAATTTGATTTGAACTGATAATTGATAATAATGAATAATTAAAGCCATTAGTTCAATCGGAAAAAAACAAAATTTATCGGCAAAATCAATGCAAACATAAATTTAAATAAATCACTCATTCACTTTTATTTTACTGAAATTACATTTCTAATTTCAGATTAACTGGCACTAAAGTACAGTAACTGGCACGTATGCACCTAATTAAAATAGTAACTAACCTCAAATCTAAAATTTATATTACTTTCCTTAACTTTGTCAAAGTTTATAAATTTGAATTTTTGATATGGTCTGCTATAGAATATTTTGTAAAAAAATGTAAAAGAAATGCAAATAGGACTAGGCCCGGGCCCTCCGGGGGCCCGGGCCCTGTGACCAAAGTTGCACCCGCCCCACCCTTGTGGGGGCCTTGGGTTGGACGTGAGAGTAAAGAAAACCATTAAATAACGATTCCGTCCACACCAATATAAGATCATCCTCAGCATGTCAATACAATTTTAAAAAACGTGTTCTGAATCCTACGAGTGTGACAAACTCAATCTGAACTTTTAAAGCTTTTAAGCTTCCTCTGGAAAATATCAGTGGTTTACTGGAAATTATTTTTTGCCGCAGAAATAGTCCGGCATCTGACAATGTTATCTGTGTGCAAATTTTGTCCAGACAAGTTTCCGTCTTTATTGTGTAGTAGGGGTCTAAAGAAGTGTTTTCCACTCGGGTGTCAAGCACGAAAGTGGTACTTTCTCCAGCTATGACGTCATCAATATGGCGGACAAGCAATTTTGAAATGCGTGTATTTCGGATACTATTAGTCGGATCGGAATAAACTTTTTTTTGTCTGAAAGATAATTTTTTATGCTAAACATTTTATATTTACGCAATTGTTGTATTAATAATACTTTTTCAGTAATTTTTAAAAAAACCTCTTTTTTAATAAACCTGATAAGAAAATTCAATATATAACTTTTTTCCTGAAAACATGATCAAAACGTGCCTATGGTAAAACTTTTAGAGAATTTTAAGACCTTTTCAAAAATACCATACATTATATACTTTGATGTAATAATAAAGTGAATAAACTGGTTTAATGTTGTAAAAACGCGGAATTCTCCGAGCGGCAGACCGATCTTAGCCGGTCCAGTGTTCTTTGTACAAGACAGGTAAAGAGAATTTTACTGATTTATTTTGTAGTAGGTGTATAAAGAACCGTTTTCCACTCGGGTGTCAAGAATGCACCTTCATCGTTTTCAGGCGAAGACGTCATCATTATGGCGGAATGTCCATTTATAAAAAAGGCTCTATTTCACATACTGTTCGTCCGATTTGAATAAACTTTTTTTTTGTTTAAAAGAAAATATTTAAACCTACAATTTTTGTATTTAAACATTTATTCTATTCCTAATAAATATTTTGTAATTTTCAAAAAACGTGTTTTTTAACCTTTGCTTGCTCTATTTTTGAATATGAATGTTTTCATGAAAAAATTATCAAAATATGTCTAGCATGAAATTTTTGGAGCGTTTTAATACCTTTAAAAAATACTATATTTTGTATGGTTAACTCAACCATTAAAGTGAGGGAACTCAATAACACTTATAACTGGGTCACTGCTCTGTGTGTATGACACATATAAAGAATTTTACTGCTTTATTTTGTAGAAGATGTCTAAGGAAGCGTTTTCCACTCAGGTGTCAAGAATGCACCTAAAACGTTAACACCGGCTATGACGTCATCAATATGGTAGAAAGTCCATAAAAAACTCTATTTCACATACCATTCCTCCGATTTGAATAAACCTTGTTTCGTTTAAAAGTTAATATTTAAGCCTGCAATTTTTGTACCTAACATTTATATATTTTCAATAAAATGTTTTTATTTTCAAAAACCTTGTTTTTTAAATTTAAAATTTAATTTTTGCATATAATTTTTAAGGGGAAACTATTATTATGAAATGCCTGGTAAAGGATTTGTAGGGCGCTCAAGGACCCTTTCAAAAACACCATATTTTATATGCTTTGCTCAATCAACAAAGTGAGGAAACGCAATAAAACTAGTAAAAACATCGAATTTTCGGTGTTTTCCAAGTAAATATTTCAACCAAATATTAAGTAGCCTATTCCAACAAAAATACATTAAGTTTGATTTTATGTAGTCTTACATTTAAAAAGGACGTACAACGGCATTAGGCTATATTTATAAAAACCATATCTGTATTATGTTGCATTAATGTAAAGCAATAAATAAAAGACAGTAAAAAATACAAAAGAACACTTTACTGCGCCCTTTAGTTACATACAATACAATCAACTGCATAAATTCCTTTTTTTAAATACAAAAGGATAGATAACTTTATTGCAGCTCTTTAGTTAAATGCAATACTATCAACTGCATAAATTCTTTTTTTAAATACAAAAGAATAGATAACGTTTGAAAAACGTTAAAAGAAGATCGTTTTTTGTTATATACTATACAATCAACTGCATGAATTCCTTTTTGTAAATACAAAAGAATAGATAACTTTTTTGCAGCTCTTTAGTTATATACAATACAATAATCTGCATAAATTCCTTTTTTGAATACAAAAGAATAGATACGATTTTTGCAGCTCTTTAGCTATATGCAACACAATAAACTGCATAGATTCCTTTTTGTGAATACAAAAGAATAGAAAACGTTTTTGTAGCTCTTTAGTTATATGCAATACAATCAGCTGAATAAAATCTTTTTTTAAAATACTAGAGAATAGATAACTTTATTGCAGCTCGTTAGTTTTATACAACACAATCAACTGCATAAATTCCTTTTTTAAATACAAAAGAATAGATAACTTTATTTCAGGTCTTTAGCTATATGCAATACAATCAACTGAACAAATTCCTTTTTTTAATACAATAGAATAGATCACTTTACTGCAGCTCTTTAGTTATACACTAATCAATCAACTGCAAAAATTAAAAACAAAAGATTTTTTTTTAATACACAAGAATACATAACTTTATTGCAGCTCTAGAGCAGATAGTTTTTTATGGATTTTCCGCCATATTGATGACGTCATAGCCGGATAACGTTTTACAATAGAAATATTGCGTTTGCATTCTTGACACCCAAATGGAAAACGCTTCCTTAGACATCTTCTACAAAATACAGCAGTAAAATTCTTTATGACTGTCAAACACACAGAGCAGTGACCCAGCTGAGGCATTTTGTTGGAAATTAAAAAAATCGTTGGTTTTATAAGTGTTATAGAGTTCCCTCACTTTAATGGTTGAGTTAACCAAACAAAATATGGTATTTTTGTAATGGTATTAAAACGCTCCAAAAAATTTCATGCTAGACATATTTTGATAATTTTTTCATGAAAACGGGCATATTCAAAATAGAGCAAAAAAAGGTTAAAAAACACGTTTTTTGAAAATTACAAAATATTTATTAGGAATAGAATAAATGTTTAAATACAAACATTGTAGGTTTAAATAATTTCTTTTAAACAAAAAAAGTTTATTCAAATCGGACGAACAGTATGTAAGAGCCTTCTTTATTAATGGACATTCCGCCATATTGATGACGTCATAGCCGGTAAACGATCAAGGTGTATTCTTGACACCCGAGTGGAAAATACTTCTTTAGACATCTTATACAATATAAAGGAGTAAAATTCTTTATATCTGTCTTACACACAGAGCAGTGGCCCTGCTGATGTTGAAGCATTTTCTTGAGAAACACGAAAAATTCATTGGTTTTTTACGTTTTATTGAGTTCCCTCACTTTAATGGTTGAGTTAACCATACAAAATATGGTATTTTTGTAAAGGTATTAAAACGCTCTAAAAATTTTATATTAGAAATTTTCCGATAATTTTTCCATAAAAAAAGTCATGTGCAAAAATAAAGCAAAAAAAGTTTAAAAAAACAAGTTTTTTGAAAATTACAAAATATTTATGAAGAATAGAATAAATGTTTAAATACAAAAATTGTAGGTTTAAATATTATCTTTAACAAAAAAAGTTTATTCAAATCGGACGAATAGTATGTGAAATATACTCGTTTTTATTAATGGATATTCCGCCATATTGATGACGTCATCGCCGGAAAACGATTCAGGTGCATTCTTAACACCCGAGTGGAAAACGGTTCTTTATACACCTACTACAAAATAAATCAGTAAAATTCTCTTTACCTGTCTTGTACAAAGAACACTGGACCGGCTAAGATTGGTCTGCCGCTCGGAATATTCCGCGTTTTTACAACATTAATCCAGTTTATTCACTTCATTATTACAACAAAGTGTATAATGTATGGTATTTTTGAAAAGGTCTTAAAATTCTCTAAAAGTTTTACCATAGGCACGTTTTGATCATGTTTTCAGTAAAAAAGTTATATATTGAATTTCCTTAACAGGTTTATTAAAAAAGAGGTTTTTAAAAAATTACCAGAAAGTATTATTAATACAACAAATGTGTGAATATAAAATGTTTAGCATAAAAAATTATCTTTCAAACAAAAAAAGTTTATTCTGGTCCGACTAATAGTATTCAAAATAAACGCATTTCAAAATTGCTCGTCCGCCATATTGATGACGTCATAGCTGGAAAACGTACCACTTGTGTGCTTGACACCCGAGTGGAAAACACTTCTTTAGACCCCTGTTACACAATAAAGACGGAAAATTCTCTGGACAAAATTTGCTCACAGATAACATTGTCAGATGCAGGACTAAAATGGACAATAATTCAATAAAAATAACAATTTTTCTGCTTTTCTTTTAACTGTTTTGAAATCTTTTTAAAAATATCACAAGGAGTCAGATGGGTTTAAAACCCTTTTTTATCTGGATTATATAATTGAACTTTATATTAATTAAGCAACATATTTTTATGTTAAACGTAATCTGTAATTAAAAAAGAGTTTGATCAATATAAACATATTTCCTTTTTAAATCGAGCTGAGATGTGTCTGTATGTTCTCTTAGGCCTCGGTCACATTGGAGCGAATCTAGTGCGAATACCAACGAACGAGCAGTAGTGAACGTCATACTTCCTTATGCAGGGCCGGCTCAAGAGTTTAAGGCTGGTTTTAGGTGCCCTAGGCGAAAGAACTGCTTGCCCCCACCCACTTCCTAACAGTTCAGTAAAAGGTTGCATTACTGTAGGGGCTAGAGAAAAAACTAATATGCCATGAAAAAGTCCAATTACTAAACCGTTAAAGTTTTTAATGCTATTATTTAATATATAATAATAATAATAATTGTCATTATTTAAAGCGTTTTTCAACATTTGCATTGTTGGTTTACAAAACAACTCAAGTCAGAAATATGTACAAAAAATTATTATATAATAAGGATAGTAAAAATAACTTGTCTATATACGATTTAAAAATAAATCAAAATACAAATGTTTTTGCACTGTTTTGCCACTGACTGGCCAATCACCACATCTGGTCGAGAGCGTTAACAACAATCTATTATAAATATCGGGGCAAAATACGAAAAACGTTTCCGGTCTAGCTCCAGCCGCACGCGAGGCAACTCCAGCATGGAATCCTGTCTCGTAGACCGAGATCGGATCTCGGAGCGAAATTTCAGTTTGTCCCTCAGGTATCCAGGCCGGTTGGATGTCATGGTTCTGTGGACCACCATGGCTGTTCGAAGAACGCAGACATCAGATATAGGCAGTAACCCTAAAGTCAGACGTGCATTTGAAATATGGTCATATTTTCTAAGCCCACAGACATACTTGACACACATATTCCGGACCCACTGCATTCTCTCCATGTCCCCTGCAGTAATAACATTACCGAAAACAGGGAGACAATAATCAAAAGCAGAGAGTACCAGAGCCCGGACAAGGCGAAACTTGGCCGCCTGAGGGAACATGTGCTTATGTCTGTACAACACTCTTAAGGAAGAAACAGCTTTTTTGCAAACGGCACTCACATGGCTGGAAAAACTGAGGCCATTATCGAATTCTACACCAAGTAATTTGGCTGAGTCGAATGCTTTCAAAGCTGTCCCTCCAATGGACACACAAGTGGACTGTGAGGAGGGCAAGCACTTGTTGCCTTGGACATTTAGCAGGGCACTCTTATCTATATTAAGCTTAATCCCATGCTCCATGACCCACCTGTGGGTGGATTCCAAATCCAAATTAATGAGCCGAATTGCCTCATCAAATTGAGCGGCCTCATAAGAGAGGCTCAACTGAGCATCATCGGCATATGAATATAGCTTTGAGTGCTGCACAGACTTCCCCATAGTGGAAGCAAACAGGTTGAACAATATAGGCCCCAGGCAACTGCCTTGGGGGGCTGCATACAAACTCGCCAACATTTTTGGGACTGTTTCTAATATTCAAACTCGCCAACTTTTAATTGGGTGCAAAAACTAGGGTCAGGAATCCGGCCGGCCATATACAAACTCGCCAACTTTTGACCGCGGGCAGGTACCTCTCCCGCTCTCCCTCTTCCCCTCCCCCGGCTCGGTGACAATTGTTTTCCGGGACCCCTGCCTACAGACCTCCGCTACCGCACCTGCATTCGAGTCTATATTCCTTTCATGATTGCTGCTTAAGAACTACTGTATTATTTAGCATTGAAATTACCTTGTGTTTCAAGCAATTCAAACAAACATTTAAGTCAAATTAATTATAATTAAGTAATTATTAAGCATTGGGACATGTTCGTTTTAAAACGTTCATGGTAATAAACGTTTAAAACCATACAAAAGAATGATAAATACAGTACAGCTTATGTACCATGAATTACCACATGATAAGACGCCGATGAAAGTGTATGACTAGTCGTAGATTTTTGTTGATTTTTCAGCAGTAATCTTCACTTTTCGTTCAGCGCTGGGACTCCGTATCCACTCATACATTGCTAGAATGATCTGATAAATATACAAATAAAATCTAGCAATGTAATCAGCGGATTTTATTAATTTCCATATTTTCCCCGGGGAAGGAGGTACGTCTAATTGCATTTTTCCATACCCAGAGATAAATTATTATGGAAAAAGATATTCTACAATATTTTTTAAATAACGTGTATTATACGGTAAAGTTGTTGTGTATTTATTGGTAAGAAGTAACTTTCTTGCCAACAATAAGCACAGAAAACATCGTTTCAGTCTAGAATTATGTAGAAATTACAGCTATTTCTCTAGAATTGTCATGTTTACGGGGGGGGGGGGGTGCATGGTGCATGTTTAAGTCAATCAACCTAACCGTGATTTTTATTCTTAAGTGTTGTTATAAAAATTTACCTAGATTTGATTTCTATATTTATCAGATCCTTCTAGCAATGTAAGAGTGGATACGGAAATATGGAGTCTCAGTGCAAAACAAAAGTGAAGATTACTGCTGAAAAATCAACACACCTGTTCCATCGGCGTCTTAACATGTGGTAATTCATAGTAAATAAGCTGTACTGTATTTATCATTCTCTTATAACAACGTTTATTACCATGAACGTTTTAAAACGAAAATGTTCCAGATGCTTGATATTTATTTGATTATAATTAATTTGACTAAAATTTTTATTTGAATTACTTGAACCACAGGTAATTTCAATGCTATATAATACAGTAGTTCTTAAGCAGCAATCGTCAAAGGAATATAGAATTGAATGCAGGTGCAGTAGCGGAGGCCTGTACAAGGTTTTCCATTTGGCATGGCGTGTAAGGGATTAAGGAGACCCTTGCTCTCGCACGCGCACTCACCGACGCGGAGCGGCCGGCCTCACCACCCTCTGACCGGGAGGTAGATGACTCATGCACTAGGGTCTTAAGTGAGTGATTGCATTTTTTTAAACATCAGTTTTATCTAATGATCATAACTTATTTGTAATCTTCGTGAAATTACGAGAAAAGCGATACCAAATACGTTTACTGTTAAGATAATAATTCATTAAAGTTGTGTGCTGTTACGATTCATGAAACATATAACTATAGATTAATCTGTAAGTAAAAGTAGATTTATCCATTTTTCAAGTAAAAGAAAAACTTCGTGAACTTCCCATTTTGATAAAAAAAACTATTTATTTAATTCTTTCAGTCGCCTGAACAAAAACGCTGGCTTTATTCCAATATAAAAGGTTAAATGATCACCTGGTTAAGTTATTAAGTTTGCAATTTCAGGACGGCGAGTATAACTCAAAGTTTTGATCTTAAATTTGCTGTAGGACTTTGCAATATTTATCAAAATTTAAGATCAAAACTCTGAGTTATACTCGCCGTCCTGAAATTGCGAGCTTAATAACTTAAACAGATGATCATTTAAACTTTTATATTGGAATAAAGCCAGCGTTTTTGTTTTGAAGCTCTGCACGCACGGTAACTAGAAAATACACTACTGCCATTATGAAAACCGATTTTTCGAGGCTGTTTCTAGTTACCGAGCTTTCAATCTTAAATTATTAGGGAGTTTTTGCCACATATGGTAAACAATATAAATAAAATCAGCAGATTGTCTGCAGTTAGCGTAATTTTAAAAATACTGTTTAACGTTTACCGTGTTGCTTTAAAAGGGAGTTTTTGCCAGCCACAGTAAAACAATAAGATAAACGTAAAACAGTATTTTTTGACATTGTGCTAAATGTATAAAATCAGCTGATTTAACCGTTTAACGTTTATCGTGTTGTTTTACCTTAAACTGCAAAAACTCCCTAGATTTCAAAAACTACCAAAATACGAATAAAAATTCACATAATAAACTAATTTAAGAATGTTTTGAAATTACTTTAAGCTGAATTGGTAACTCAGGGGTATTTATAAACATGAAACAATTCAGCATCCTTTCTAAAAATTACAAAATGATGATGTACACATTGTAAAAGACTTTTAATGTTCAAACTATTGAGGCCGTTGATTTTATTATTATTTGATAGCATTAAATAATATGTTACCACAAGTAGTATTATAAGACAAATTTACATAATAGTAATCAAATGCAGAAAATTAACGGTTTGTTTTAACACATAATGTAAGCTAAATGTGATCAAACTTAAAATTAGGTTGTTTAAAATTTAAAGATTAGCAAAACAATACTCATTTCATCTTTATGTGTACAATCTTCTTCTTATTCAATCTTAAGTATGGGTTAAAAACGCCCTGTATTATTGTCCAAGTTGAAAATCGTATTAATAATAAATAATAACAATAGTAATAATTTTAATTATAATAATTATCGCTTTTTTCAAACATTATCCAAACCAAACAGCTTTGTGGGCGTATTGCCGTAATATATCACCGTAACAGCACGAATTTGGTATCATTTTTCTCGTCATTGCACAGAGATTCCAGATATAATATCATAGATGGTCAAAACTGTAGTGAAAAAAAGGTGCCATTCAGTACTAGAGGTCCCAGTGCATGAGTCATCTACCTGCCGGGCGAGGCGTGGCGGGACGGACGGGGGGTAGCTGCGTTTGTGTGTCTGCGTGTGTAAGGGTCTCCTAATCCCTTACACGCCATGCCAAATGGAAAAGCCTATAGGCAGGGGCCCCGGAAAACAATTGTCACCGAGCCGGGGGAGGGGAAGAGGGAGAGCGGGAGAGGTACCTGCCCGCGGTCAAAAGTTGGCGAGTTTGTATATGGCCGGCCGGATTCGTGACCCTAGTTTTTGCACCTAATTAAAAGTTGGCGAGTTTGTATATTAGAAACAGTCCCAAAAATGTTGGCGAGTTTGAACGTACCCGCCTTGGGGTACCCCCAATGTCCTTGTGAGGGAAGAAGAGAAATCAATTCCAGCTTTGACACTCTGTCTCCTTGCACATAAGTAGGACGAAAACCAAGCAATTGCCTCAGGCTGTACCCTGTAATGCTTCATAATGGCCAACAACAGATTGTGGTCTATGGAGTCAAAAGCTCGGGAAAAGTCTAGCATCGCCAATGTTGTAGATTTTCTCTCTGCTTTTGCATTGAGCAAATCATCACAAACGTGTAAAAGGGCAGTCAGGTCAGTGGCTGCCACCCAGTCGCAGCGACCTAATGTGAAAGGGGCCTAAGGGTCATTTTGGAAACATCGCTTTTGCTCCACGGGTCAGCGGGTAGATTTCAGAGCCGCGTAAAACATCGCTTTTGCTCCACGAGAAAGGGGTCTGCGCTTCCTCTCCCCCCAAATTCTCTCTTTCGCTCATCTCCAACCAAGCTCCGAGTTATTTCTTGAATACTGCCATCTAAACGTAATATGCAACTTTTCTTTTTTGCCTAAAGGAATATATTTATAATTGAAACAATGTTAAACTACTTCAATTGTAACAGTAACGACAAGTAAACATCATTGTTCAAAAGTAATAGCTTACACAATAAAATGGTATTACCATGTTTTATCCATCTTTCATTTTCATGCCTAAAATCTTTTATCTTGTGTCAGAAGGCTTCTCTGTTCTTAATAGTGAATTATTGTAAAAATAAATGAAATGTGGATAAGTATTAAATAGTAACACACTTTATTATGTAAGTCATTCCTTTTACACAATATCGTTTACTTGCGCTTACTCTTACAATTGAAGTAGTTTAACATTCTTTCAAAAAAGATTTTTTGATTAGACAAAAAAAGGAAAGTTGTAGTATTACGTTTAATTTACAGTTTTCAAGTAAGAACCTGGAGATGAGCGAAAGAAAGAATGTGGGGGAGAGGGAGCGCAGGCCATCTAAACACCCCCTAAAGAAATCTACCTGCTGACCCGTGGAGCAAAAGCGATGTTTCCAAAATGACCCTTAGCCGTGGAGCAAATGCGATGCAGCCCTTTCTCCATATACCATGTATAGGGGGGAGAAAGTAAAAATGAGGTAATTAGGTAATTATTTTTTAACGAAAGTAGGATTAATTTGTGAATGTCGCGAAAGAGTGTAACGGAATTTTTTTATTGATTGTTGTAATATGGACTGATTTGATCAAAAATACGAATGTCGCCTATATCCCTATAACGTGGGGGGAGGGGGACATTCATGGCGGAAAGCGCTCTGCGTCTAAACGGCTTTATCTCGTTTACGGTACGAGATAACAAATCGGTAACAACGTCATTTTCAAGATAAAAATATCGCTAACAATAACGATGATTAGGTCCGAGTCGTATCTTGAAAAATAAAAAGTTATTAAGAATATGATTTTTTGAAGTCTAGATGCTAAATAGGCTAAGTAATTTTTAAGAAAAATGAATAATTTATGCATTAATATTACATTAAAGATGTTATTTAAAAATATTATGTTATTTAGTAAATTTTAATGATAAAAAAGAGTAAATGTCCCGCGAAAAATTTGTTTTACACGTGAAATACAATATCCAAATTACGTTTTGCGTTTGGAGTTGCGTTGTTTCGTAACCCTTGCAAGGCGTCGTTATTTCCCCAGTGACCCGGGCAATACCGACAATGACTTGGGGTAATGCCATCCTGTTTCAAATGCAAAAGAACATATTTTAATCCAACAAAACGAGATTTAGCAGGTTTATGTAAGCTCCATAAGAATAACAGGGGAAATGAGTAAGCAGGTTTGCTGCAACGGACATGTTAAAACCGGGTGGTTTTCATTCAATATTTATTAGATCTGAGCTATAAGAAGCCATACGCCAAGTTTTATCAAGATGTGTTCAGAAATAAAGAAGATATAGAAAGTTTTTATTCCCCATAAGGATATAACATGGTGAATGGAATGAGCATGCATGTTTACTTCCACGAAAACGGAAATATCGGGGACTTTAGAGTAATATACATTAGATCTCATCTAGATGAAGCCACAGCCCAAGTTTTATTGAGATATGTTGAGAAATAAGCGAGATATATAATTTTAATTACTTCCCATAAGCTTAACATCGGAACAACGTAGGATGTCTCCAACGTACCTTTTTCTATAATATATCGGTATAATATCTCGGTAACCAATGGACATTAGTCAATACATTGGGTGGAGTGAATAAAAGCTAGCACTTGCTAAGACTAAGGTTTTTCTTAGCATTTGCTAAGCTTCAGGTGAATAAAGCCTCTTAGTTAGAACTAAGGCTAGTTCCTGCTAGAGTGTTACACAGGCCTTAGCAGTTGCTAGTAAATCGAGTGAATAAAACGTTGCGACTAACGACTAGCCCTAGCAATTGCTAAGAAAAAGTCTAGTCTGGTATCGCAAGAGCTAACTTTTGGTTATTGGTGAGAACGTGTTTGACCATGGTGGAATTTATGAATGTGCGAGCACGGAAAATATAGTCCGGCAGCCAAACGGAATTTTCCTTGGACCTTGTTTTATTCTATATTAAGTTTTTTTTATTTGGTTGATATTTAATTTGGTAGTATTTAGATGCAGAAAATAGCGGGTACTTACAAAGTACCTTTGGGCAACTCTTAGAATTTAAGATAGGCCTAGTCCATATTAATAAATAATTCGATTAATTTAAAACATGGTAATTAAGCTATGCGTTTTTAGTACGAAAAACATGAAATTTGGTATGAAACCTCGTTATAATGTTACTCATAAATTCATCAGATATTAGCCATATCCGTTGAGCCGTTTCAAAATGGCGGCGGAAAACGTGGTTTTTATCTCTAAAAAATTAATATTTTCCCCAATTAAAAAAAAACTTGGTATGCGACCTTGTTCCAGTGTTACCTCTACGCAAACAAAATATAAGTCTGGCCAATTTAAACCTGAGCTTCTTTAAATTACCATCAAAACACATTATTTATATCATTATTATGGCATGTAATAATACTCAATTTTGAAGTTTGCTGAATTCCCGTAGCACTTGAGGCTACGTGTTATGACTTGTTAGTATTTGCGTTTCATTGAAAAAGACATGTTAAAAATAAAAATAAAACTGATTTCTACATAGTTGAGTTTTATTATTTTGTATTGTAACATAAATATTATATTCATGTAAAATTGTAACTTACATAATACATTTAAAAATCGCACGAATTCAACCATTCAACTTGTCGCTAGCTCTTGCTAACTTTAGTTCTTGCTAGGCTTAGCATTTGCTAAGCCTAGTAAGTGCTAGAGTGGTGCTCACCTAGCTCTTGCTAAGTAAACTTTATTCACATCGTTTGGAGCAAGAGCTAAGACTAGGGGTTAGTTGCTAAGAAGTAGTTGCTAGGTTTTTATTCACTTCACCTATTAGTTATTAAGCTACAAATTATAATTGATTTATGAAGGCGCATGAAAATCCCAACCATTAAAAAATTGTGCGAGAGATGGATGACAAATATTTAGAGTGAGATAGACGATACCTAAATTTGCGTATGTCAATAGCTGCAGCAATGTTGTTTTATGAGCCTGTTTGTTTTTTATTGGATGATAATTAATTTTGTTGTTGTTTTTTGTTCTTAAAATGATCTTATTATTCGCTAGGTTAATAAACCCGAAACCTGAAAGTTACAAAACCGTCTTGACATCGATGAAGGAATACAAGTGTTATTCGTTCAATTCTTGAATTTTCTTAAAATTAAAACTTATGACAACATAAAGTGAAAGAAAACCGAGTATTAGTTGAGATCAAACTCTAATTTGCTAACAAATATATAGACAGAAGTAGGATATTTGAAGTTTATTTTAAATTTAATAACTGAATTGACAAACATAAAGCTTACGAAAACAAAACGTTAACTTGTAACCTAAAATATATTATGACAACCAAGAAATTTACATTTGTTTCGAAAATCAGATCACTTATTTACAGCTACATAGCAGCAGAGAAGGGACGGGGTTTGAGAATGGGAGTAGACTCCCCTACTCATCGGTGCGTCTAAAGTTTTGTGCTGGTCGGGAATTTCACTCTCCAACTGTAGTTTGTGAAATTGTTGTTCATATATGGAACTCCCCTTTAATTGTGTTAATTTTATATTATCTGTGCCGTAACCGGTTAGTTCATATAATTATTGATTGAGAGAATCGGGGGGGAGGGGGGGAATTAGAAGTGTCATGCTCAATGTAATTACAGTTGAGTCCCGATACTGTAATCCGAAATAATTGGGGCCGGCTCTATTTCGGATTACCAAATATTTCGGATTAAGCCAAATTAATATTAAAATTAAAATAATTACTAAATACAGTGTTTTGTTGAATTTTGCTGTTTACTCCCGGTCGGCAAATACCGCCGCTACTAAATTTTACGCCCGTTTGTTTACTTTGCCAAGATATTCCCAGAGTTACTTCCGTCGTTTTCCCGCGATTGATAAAAACGCGCGATCGTTTCTGCAAACTTATTTCTGCTGCTGCCGCGCCGAATACCCGTGAACGGTAAACACGCACATAAAATTATATGACAAAATTTTCCCATATCTTACAAAATTGATCCTGCGATCGGTAAATATGTTTTAGAGACTTTCACGGTCCTTTACTTTTTTACAAAGTTATTCCTACCGTTATTTGCGATCTACACGTTTCATATCGGTCGGTAAACACGAGCGGTCGTCGCGTCGTTTGCAAAATTATTCCCGCTGTTTACGCGAAATCGAATTTAAGACTATTTAGGTCCTTAGCAAACTTTCAACAATTCTTTACCCAGGTTGGGGAAAAAATCCGTCCCAATAGCGTTTCGTACTAAGCAGAATTTCGGATTACCGAGTTTCGGACTATCGGGACTAATAGAGTCCAGTACGTACGTGATAATAATGAGCATATAATATTTCGGCCGTTAATAACATTTTCACATTAAAAGAACGCCTACTTTCATTTCTATGTTTCATGCCCGTATCATATTACTGTTTTGTTAATTTTATATTATTTTAATGAAATGTATATAAATACTGTGTTTATGAATGTATTTTGTATTTGAGTCTTTGAAGATTTATAAACATTCTCGAATAATATTCAAATTAATGAAAATATATTCAAAAATTTTTTGAACTTCCGCTGACTCATTTATAACTCCTCAACGTTGTTCGTCGGTACACGTAGCAAAAAATAATCACTGGAATTTCTTCAAAACATTGTTTTTGTTTACTTCAAAAAAGTACTTTGTTTCAAAAGTACCCAAAATGTGACACCCGATAAAAATATCATTGAGTCTCTCATAGAATTGAAGGTTTTATGTAATATCGTTAACAGAACACCTGCTTGGACATGATAAACTTTCATGTATCACATCATAAAATGAATCGATAAATTGCCCTATTATATGCTTAACTATTATATATTTATGATCTCAAAACTATCCCGGAATACTTATAATTCCTGCAGTAGGTTAGATTTAACTCATTTTAAATAGAATAAATACGGGGGCTTCGGCTTCAAACTCCATCCAAAAGAATTAATCGATCAATTTAAAGCGTGGTAATCATGACTATAACGTTGACGTGACTAACATCACCAAGATAGGATTTTAAGTTTGATTACTAAATTTAGCCTCCCCAAAACTCGAAAACTCGCAGGGTAAACTCGCCAGGGTAAACTCGCATAGTACGTAAGTAAAATCAGATAAGTAAAACCAAAAAACCAATTTAACATTACCTCCATAACCAGCACCATTGTGGATTGTAATATAGGCAAGGGGGCCAAAATGGGTACATCTCGATCTAAGAGCTTACCTGAAAAAAACAAAACGTTTTTAGTTAACAATTATACAGTTATTTTAACTTTAGTAATAAGGATTATTATTAAGTTATTAATAAGGATGTTCTTTACTTTAAGATCTATGTTTTAAAAGAATATGAAATAGAATTTTTTATGTGATCATACACAAAAAGTACATGTTAAAGATCGTACATGTTAAAGAGTTTAGGCGTCTAAGGCATACAGAATGCTAACATTGCACAAAAATGATTCAATGGCCAAAAATTTAATGTCAAGTTCATAACTTCCTAAAGAAATAACCAATGAACTAACCTCCAAAAGCTATAAAATTTTAAATTTTAAAGTTAACTAATAATATAAAAATGGTATAAATATATTTATAGGTTTCCTTTTATAGATATACAGCCCGTGCTATTCTTTGGAATAATTGTAATTAAAAGTACAGCTTGTAGCCTAACACCTGTACATGTTTGAATGTTTATGTTGATTCATGGTTAGGATGATCAAACAAATTTACAATACTTTCTCGACAGACCCCTTTCTTGGATGATCAAACAAATTTACAGTACTTTCTCGACAGACCCCTTTCTTGTGCAATAAAAAGCAAACGACGAGACAATTATTTTGATTAAATATCGCT
The DNA here is from genome assembly GCA_035578135.1 of Flexamia atlantica. Classification (NCBI taxonomy): domain Eukaryota; kingdom Metazoa; phylum Arthropoda; class Insecta; order Hemiptera; family Cicadellidae; genus Flexamia; species Flexamia atlantica. The sequence goes on along the minus strand of JAQJVK010000007.1, from coordinate 4,902,851 downwards.
TTTGTTCTTGGCACACTCCCCCGAGTAAAATTATCCACTTTTTAAAGCTCAAATGAAGGAGTCAAATCGAATAGCAAACATTAATTTGATTTAAAATAGTGCAGTGACAAAAATAAACGAATAAATGCAAATGACAAGTAAGAACATCCTGCTTTAAACTAATTAATTTAAAACTTGACTATTAAATCTATGAATAGGCGTCCATGTGCATGTGCATGGGCCTGAATTAAATTTTATGTTCCATTAATTTTTTTTAATTCTACAAATATAATGATAGGAAATCGTTCAGTGAGCTATGTTTTTCGATCGTCAATTCTTTAAATATTAGCAATGTGTAATTGAATTAATATCTTTACATTGAAACTTACGAGACGCGGAACGACTTAGAAGAACCAACGCCGCAACACGACTGAAGCCGTGTGTGACTGACAAATACATCGGAGATCGGTTGGTTTATACCGCTAGATTATTCAGCTACCTTAACAATGCCTTGTTTCGACCTAGCAGGCACGTATCTTTAATAAAACGGCTAATCTGAAAATACCAAAGCTTACTCACAGGTTTACTCGACCGAAATTAAACCTGGATTATCAGAGGTGGTAGTCCCCAATTAAAAGTTAAATGGCACAACAAACTCGAGTTGATAAACAAACTAGGCAGTGTGCTACACCCACTTTTATCGCTTATATTAGCGAATTTCCCCTATAGGGAAGAAGCTGTTACCGTAGTACTCATGGTAAGACCTAAGCCCGAGACCATGATAACTTTTCGTTTTGGGGCCCCCAGAAGCAAAAAACACTATTCGTTCATTTTCATAAATATATATTGTGTGTGTGTGTGTGTGTGTGTGTGTGTGTGTGTGTGTGTGTGTGTGTGTGTGTGTGTGTGTGTGTGTGTGTGTGTGTGTGTGTGTGTGTGTGTGTGTGTGTGTGTGTGTGTGTGTGTGTGTGTGTGTGTGTGTGTGTGTGTGTGTGTGTGTGTGTGTGTGTGTGTGTGTGTGTGTGTGTGTGTGTGTGTGTGTGTGTGTGTGTGTGTGTGTGTGTGTGTGTGTGTGTGTGTGTGTGTGTGTGTGTGTGTGTGTGTGTGTGTGTGTGTGTGTGTGTGTGTGTGTGTGTGTGTGTGTGTGTGTGTGTGTGTGTGTGTGTGTGTGTGTGTGTTTGTGTTTGTGTGTGTGTGTGTGTGTGTGTGTGTGTGTGTGTGTGTGTGTGTGTGTGTCTTTAAGCACGATAACTCGTGTAAAAATGGTCCAATCTTAATGAAATTTGGCATGGATGTGTAAAGTAGTAATTATTCGGACGAGTTCGTAATCCAGCCCAATCGGACTACCGGAAGGGGGGGTAAAGGGGGGTAAACCCCCCAAAAATGGGTTTTTTGAGTTTTTTTACATAGAAAAATAAAAATAATGCAATTTTTATTGGCACTAGTGAATTCAGCTCAAAAAAACAAACAATTTAGTATTTTGAATCACTACTCTATGTCCATTAGTTACCGAGATATTGAAAGTGGTAAACACAGTGTGTCCCAATGTTAACCTTATGGGAAATAAGTAAAATTCTATATATCTCGCTTATTTCTCAACATATCCTGATAAAACTTGGTAAATGGCTTCTCCTAGTTCAGACCTACTAAATATTGAATTAAAACCACCCAGTTTTAATATACCCGTAGCAGCAAACCTGCATACTCATTCCCCATGTTATTCTTATGGAGGTTACAAAAACATGTCAAATGTCGCTATGTTGGATTGAAATATGTTGTTTTGCACTGGAAATTCGCTGAGTATGCAAGTTTGCTGCAACGGGGGTATTTTAAATTTCCAAGAATCATGAAAAAAATTCCTTGTGTATAATACGTTATTGTTATACGTTTATACGTTTTTGTTTTCAGGAGCAAAAAGTCTACAGGGTGCTGACAATTAAGTCTTAGGACGACTTTATAACATTGAAACAAAAAGATATATCACAACCAAATTTGGCATACTGTTACTGGTAATAGTACACCACTTTTTAATGTACACGGTGATCGGATGCCACCTTTGGGGGTCGGCTTGTTGGGAGTAAAAAAATCTTTAGTGTAAGCAAAAGCATACCTTGTTATGTACATCAAATTAAAGGTCTAGTCCAACTAAAAACAATGCCGCAAACCGTACCTTAAAATGACGATTCAGTCGGAAGTAATCGCTGTTCTAAGTTAAAAATGTTTAATACATTGTAGGCCTACTTATGAATAATAGAAAGTTAAAAGTTGAAGGCAAAACTTACTGAACTCCATTCAAAGTAGGTGTTCAAAATGTTTCCCGTTGGTCTCCTGGCAATATCTTCACCGGTTATAAAAGGTGCTACTGCATTTTGTATGTATTCTCGTGGAATAGCTTGAGCTTCCGCCCAAGATCATTCAGATCTGTAGCTATACCACGAGAATACACACAAAATGAAGTAGGCAGCTTTTATAACCGGTGAGGATATTGCCAGGAGACCAACGGGGATTATTTTGAACGCCTACTATGAATGGGGTTCAGTAAGTTTTGCCTTCAAATTTTCGTTATTCATAAGTAAAACATACTATACACGTTTAAATCTTTGAACAGCAATTACTTAAAACTGAATCAACATGTGAAGTCCAGTTTGCGGCATTGTTTTTAATTCAACTAGACTTTTAATTTGATGATTTGATGAAAATATCAACGTATGCTTACATTTAAGATTTTATTCTTACTCCCAACGAGCCGCCCCCAAAAATGACACCCGATCACCATGTAAACAAAAAAGTAGCTTACTATTATTAGTAACAGTATGCCTAATGGCCGTGTTATCTCTTTCCGTTTCTATGTTATAAAGTTATCTTAAGACTTAAGGTGAGGCTAACACGTCAAGTCACGTCCATTTTCGAGGCGAATGGAACTTGTGTCACCAAATGGAACCGGCTATACATATACGACACGTCACGTCACGGCGGAATCGAATGCTCTGAGGAGCATACACGGCCGAATCGGCCGAATGAGGACGTGACGTGCTCTGAGGAGCATACACGGCCGAATCGGCCGAATGGGGACGTGACGTGCTCTGAGGAGCATACACGGCCGAATCGGCCGAATGGGGACGTGACGTGCATGTATAATAGCGCATCTACCAACGTCCATTCGGCTGTTAGAAAATAGTAGATTTTATTCTGTAGACTGTCCAAAAAGTCCTTTTTGGCTTACATAAAGTTTTTCAAGGTTTATATTTATTACATTAATACTAATTACTAGCTTAACCCAAACAAAAAGTTATGTAGGTATGTAGGCGTAAATCGAAGCTCCGAAGGACGTAATTTGGAAGCAATAAGCGTTATAACGTATATCTTTTGTACAAATTCATTATATTTTTATGTTTCTCCATCATACATGGTACTCAAGTAAATCGGGGGTAGCATATTTGGTAAAAGAAATCTCATTTTAGCGAATTTCCCCTATAGTAAGGAAGCTATTACCGTAGGTCTCATGGTAAGACCTAAGCCCAAGACCATTATAACTTTTCGTTTGGGGCCCCCAGAAGCAAAAACCACCATTCGTGTGTGTGTGTGAGTGTGTGAGTGTGTGTGTGCGAGTGTGTGTGCGAGTGTGTGTGCGAGTGTGTGTGCGAGTGTGTGTGCGAGTGTGTGTGCGAGTGTGTGTGCGAGTGTGTGTGCGAGTGTGTGTGCGAGTGTGTGTGCGAGTGTGTGTGCGAGTGTGTGTGCGAGTGTGTGTGCGAGTGTGTGTGCGAGTGTGTGTGCGAGTGTGTGTGCGAGTGTGTGTGCGAGTGTGTGTGCGAGTGTGTGTGCGAGTGTGTGTGCGAGTGTGTGTGCGAGTGTGTGTGCGAGTGTGTGTGCGAGTGTGTGTGCGAGTGTGTGTGCGAGTGTGTGTGCGAGTGTGTGTGCGAGTGTGTGTGCGAGTGTGTGTGCGAGTGTGTGTGCGAGTGTGTGTGCGAGTGTGTGTGCGAGTGTGTGTGCGAGTGTGTGTGCGAGTGAGTGAGCGAGTGAGCGAGTGAGCGAGTGAGCGAGTGAGCGAGTGCGCGAGTGCGCGAGTGCGAGTGCGAGTGCGAGTGCGAGTGCGTGTGCGTGTGCGTGTGCGTGTGCGTGTGCGTGTGCGTGTGCGTGTGCGTGTGTGTGTGTGTGTGTGTGTGTGTGTGTGTGTGTGTGTGTGTGTGTGTGTGTTTGTGTCTGTGAGCACGATAGCGGCCGTAAAAATGGTCTGATATTAATGAAATTTGGTACAGACATGTAAAGTGGTACAGTAATCCCTCGGACGAGTTCGTAAACCGGCCCTATCAGCCCGCTGTAAGGGGGGGGTAATGGGGGGTAAACCTCCCGAAAAATGGGTTTTTTGAGTTTTTTACATAAAAAAACAAAAATAACCCAATTTTTGCTAGCGCCATTGAATTCAGCTAAAAAAACAAACAATTTAGTATTTCGAATCACTGCTCATTTCGAACCACATTAATCCGGATAATCCGAGGTGTACTGTAGATACAAATATAAAAACTTGAAATTTGTAAAACTTTTAACTTGAGATGTCATTTTGGGGGGTGAATGTGGAGTTAATTTGTAGAAAATTTAATTTTAAATACATTAAGTATTCTTTGTTTTTCGATTGGACCTCTAGTTTAGCCGCTGCAGCCCAGAAACATAAAGTACTTCTTTCGGAAATCGAAATTTCTCCCCCATTTCCGGGGTAGACCCCCTTTGGGAAGGTTGGGGGTGGAAACTTTTTGTTTTGAGACTTCTCTGTAGTTTTACCACCCAAGGAATATTCGTGCCAATCGCTTTATTTTTTGTAGATCTTCCGGGAAATTAGAGATAATTCTTGCCAACTGGTTAATATTCAAACAATATACGACGTTTCACTGCCACAGAGAAGAATCTAACAGAGGTCGCTTTTAAATGGGTCTTCTGTTACGCCCAAGTGCTTGCTAATTACAGTTAATTCCAGCAACAGCTAAGTTACTAGTTACTAGTTACATGCAGTTACTAGCTAAAGTGAAGTTAAATTAGGAGAGGGCAGCGACGGTGCTGCTTTCTCGCGGCGTTAATGGTGAACTATTTTTTTATAAGTCCTCGACACCAGCGCTCGACACCACCTGAGCGCAACATTAGAAGATACCTCTGTTTGATTCTCCTCTGTGTCACTGCTTCAGATCCGAGCTGAAGTATAAAATTATTTGGTTTATCTTATCTTGGGTTTATATTGTTGCTGCTAAAGGTTAAACCGAGGTGGCGATAGTAGAACTGTAATGCGCTTAAATTGTTATCGACAAATATTTTTTTAGTGGTATCTCTATGATTGTTACAGATACTTTGAATGTTTTTAGTTCAGTGTTCGTGATGCCGTTATCATAACGTGCGTACGATGTTATTAATATTAGATATTGTCTTAAATTATATGGTTTTGTGAACAGCAACTGTTTAAAAAAGAGGGTTTCGTTTATTCAAGTACTCATTTGAATCAGAATAAAGAAGCTTTATTCCGAATATAACAGGATTTGATCAAAATAAAAAGAGAAGGTAACCCAAACAACATGTTCTTTAACAAGAGAATTTGTTGCGATATCGAGAAAACCTGATCCCTGGACAAAATATGTTAGTGAGAAAGAGAAAAAGATTGAAAATTCAATGAAAGTTCAACTAAGAAACTTAACTTCACAGTAAATTAACTGTGTTTAAATTAACTAACCTTTAATTTGATACCGTATTTGGAACTTTTTACGAAGTTTGTTTTTCCATGCCTACGGATTTTAGGCAAATTTTAGGCATCTTCAAGAATGCTGTCATGTAATTTATATGTTTTTAATAAAAAGAAAACGACTGGTTTTCTGTAAAATAATCGGAAATACCAGTTTCTTGACAAATTTTCAATTTCGATTTTTTTGAAGCGGATCTTGACGATGAGACCAGGTAGATGAGACCAGGTAAATTTTATATTTTTAGAAAGATAAAGCTCTGATAAACTAGTTTTGTGTAATCAATTACCAAAATAAAATTAATATATATTTTATCATTATTGAAGGTGAAGTTCACCCACCGCAACCTTGTTAATGAGGATGCGCTGATAATTTTGCTTCCAGAAAAATAATTTTAAACAATGACTTCACTCTAAAAATAGTTTTGTATTTTTATTTCACTTCTCATTTTATATAAGTTTAAAAATTATTACCAGCAATTGTAAATAGGAACAGTAGAAACATACGGAAATAATATTAACAACACGTTACTTCGTTCTTATCTATTTACGAAAAATGTGAGTTTTTTTCTTGATGATGTATTTTATCCTTCCTTTTTTTGACAGTAAAAATTCGATATCCGGAAATAGATGTACCCTAGGATAAAATATTTAAAATTTCTATGATATTGTCTAAAAAGACAAGGCGCATCAATATTAAATATTATAAACATTTTTCGTAAAAATAGAGAAAAATATTTATTTCCTAACTAAAACGTGTCTTTGAATTATTATTGTAATAATTAACAAAGATAAGGGACAATGTGTCAGCTGGAAATTTAGGGGATTTTAGACTAACATAGTTCGTTCTCATCTAGGTGAAGCCACAAACCAAGTTTTATTAAGATATAATGAGAAATAAGCAAGATATAGAATTTTACTAATTTCCCATAAGGTTAACATTGGGACAACGTACTGCGTTTACCACTTTCAATACCACTTTCAATGCAAAACAACATATGTCAATCCAACATTCCAATAGCAAGATATGACATGTTTTTGTAATAGCCATAAGATTAACATGGGGAATGAGAATGCAGTTTTGCTTCAACAGTTGCGTTTGAACTGGATGGTTTTGATTCAATATTTAGTAGACCTTAGCTAGATCTCATATATACCGTTTTATTAAGATATTATATTAAAAAATAAGGAAGACAAAGTTTTTTTATTTCCCAAAAAAATAATATGAGGAATGAATGAGTTTGCAGGTTCGCTGCCACGAAAATGGAAATATCAGGTGTTTTAGACTAATATTCATAAGATCTCATCTGGGTGAAGCCACAAACTAAGTTTTATTAAGATAATATGTTGAGAAATAAGCGAGATATAGAATTTTACTTATTTCCCATAAGGTTAACATTAGGTCAATGAACTGCGTTTACCATTTTCAATATCTCGGTTACCAATGGACATACAGCAATGATTCAAACTAAATTGCTTGTTTTTTGGAGCTGAATTAAATGGTGCTGACCAAAATTTGAATATTTTTCCTTCTACGTAAAAAAAAACCCAAAAACCATTTTTAGCGGGTTTATCGCTCTTTACCCCCCCCCCCCAACCGGTGGTCCGGCCAGGCTGGTTTACGAACTTGTCCAATCGATTACACGTCTGTACCAAATTTCATAAAAATCGGACCATTTTTTCGGCCGCTATTGTGGTAACAGACACAAAGACACTATATAGATCTATTTATAAATATAAATATATATATATGGAGATTTAGATATATATAAAATAAATAAAACATAAATACCCCCGTTGCAGCAGACCTACATACTCAGCGAATTTCAAATGCAAAATACATATTTCAATCCAATATAGCGAGATTTGACATGTTTTTAAGCTCCATAAAAATAACATGGGGAAGGAATATGCAGGTTTACTGCGACAGGTATGTTAAAACTGTGTGGTTCTAATACAATAAGTAGACCTGAATTAGAAAAAGCCATATATCAGGTTTTATCAAGATATGTTAAGAAATAAGGCAGATATCGTTTTTTTTATTTCCCATAAGGATAACATGGGGAATGAGTATGCAGGTTTGCTACCATAAAAATGTAAATATCAGGGATGTTAGACTAATATACATTAGATCTCATCTAGATGAAGCCACAAACCATTTTTTATTAAGACATGTTGAGAAATAAGCGAGATAAAGAATTTTACTTATTTCCTCAACATATCGAAATGGTCTGTCATAGCTACACGGCCGTGCAGCCATGCACGGCCAGCTGCATGGCTGTGGTATGATGTCATCGACAGGTTTCTTTATACTTGAGGAAATATTGTACAACATAATTACAATACCCCCGCTGCTGTAGACCTGCATACTAAGCGAATTTCAAATGGTTAAATAAATCATTTAGACAGAGCCTCGAATCAAGTAAAATTGACTTAATTCCTAAATTGAGCAGGGCCCCCACATGGGGGGTGCTACCGGTGCCATGGCACCGGGGCCCGTGAGCTGAGGGGGCCCGCAAAGGATGGGTAAAAAATAAAAAGGCAAACAAGACAGGCAAAACCGGGGCCGAGGTGGTAATAAAGGGGCCGAAAAGCACACGTGTGAGCTAAAAAAAGGGTCATCACTTTTGACGGGGCGGAAAATCCTGTCGCCGACCCTTACGGCTTGAAGGGGGGCCCATCGTGCCTTTTAGCAACGGGGCCCACAAAATAATGTGGGGGGCCTGAAATTGAGCGTAAAACAGTTTCCTGTACAAGAATAACATGGGAAATGAGCATCAGGTTTGCTGCCATGGAAATAAGAAATTTAGATTTTTTTACAAAAATCCTAAATATCGCGGTCAGACCTAGGGCTACGGAGAAAAGATTCAGCTGATTTCGAGGACGACAGCTGTACGTTTAAAGGCCTAACGTACTAAAACTGCTAATGTGAGAACTTCAGCGCCATAGGTGAGCTATCGATTGCATCGATAGTGGCTATCTGTTATTATTATTAGGGCTGGCATACGTCCCGGTATTTTGCTCTTGTCCCAGTGTCCCGGCCGGTTTTCCTGTTGTCCCGGTCAGTTTTTAAATTGTGTAATATGTTATTAAATAATGAACTAAACCTGTAGTTTAATAAGTTTGCTGCGTCAAACGAAGAAAGAAGAAAAAATCTTATATAATATATGTACTTTTGTTTTTAAGTTTTATTTCATTCGCATGAAATACATTAGTATTTTTCATTGAAGTAAAATAAATTAATTTTAAGTTTTGTTCATGTAATGAGTTATTATCCAAATTTACCATGGTAAAAATTGCATTGTCTCAACACAAAAAAAACTTGTTTCTCAAATCATTAAAATTCACAATTTTGCTCTAAAACTTTTATAAATTTTTACCAGATTATAAGTTTTAGAAAGTAAATTTTACCTCAGTATATTTACCTAAAACTTATTAGTTTGCCTCATTAATCTGGACACAAAATAGGTCTGCTTGAAGTTAATTATTACTGCAAAGATTAACAAGAATTAACCCTTTTCCTCCAAAATTCCCAAAAATTTCCGGGGGAGGATTCCCGGTGAGTCATACACTGGAGCTTCCTTGGTTAGTTGTCCCGGTTTGACCGCTTGAAAATATAACAGGCCTAATTATTATCAATTGTAATTCATTTTTGCATTATTGTCAGTTTAGTCGATTAGTGAAATTCGCTCATTTCCCCAATCGATATAGTTCAATGCTTCGATACATCGGTAGTTGTTCATTGTTGTCCGTCTAATCCAACACAAATGAAACATACTATCAGCTGATGGGAAGTACAAGATACAAGATGAAAGCCTCTATGGGAGACATCTTTAAAGGTACCCTATAGTAGGGTGAAAAATAACTTCTTCGGAACCGCAACCCAATGAAAACTGCGTTTTCGCAAAGGCACTACGAAAAATATATTTTTATCCGTATTTCCTATTTTTATGGTTTATTCTTAGCTGTCAAATTTGTGTAGTCTCTCTATTGTAAACAATTCAATATATAGCCACAAAAATCGTATTAGTTTCTTAAATATTTAATTGAACAGAGATATTTAATGCGCTAAATTTGTGAAGTTTCAAGGATGAATCGAGTTTGTTTCCCGCGTTCCGGCGTTCCCGTTATAAAAGCGTTCGGTCAGCCGCGCATGCGCGTGATCTGTTTACAAACAGCTGTGAATGTAACCGCCATGTTGGATTGGAGGGGAAGGGAGGGGAGCTGACTCATCGACCAAGTAGTTGTGTCGTTGTGTCATTCGCTGTTCGTCGTCACCAGAGACACAGCGCCACTGTGGAGCTCGACTGCTCAACTCTCGTTTCTAACGAGGAAACCGAATATCAAATCCCAATATCCTTAAAAAAATGCTAGCTTAAAGATCAAAAGCGACCTTGTAAATTGGTGAAATAAAAAGCTGGTGGCAAAGCCGAGGGGAGAAAATAAAAAGGGTTATATTTCTTGGAATAACGTTATGAAAAGATTACATAATAAAAATAATAAGCTATATATTAAATAGTTACTAATTCTTCGATATACACAAAAAGAGTAATTAAGGTATTTTATTAGCCTATAATAAGTCTGTTCGGTCTTGATTTCAAAAAGTACTTTCAACAACTGATTGACATAGGCAAGAACATGACTGAAAGGTTGGTTGATTTAGCCATATTTAAGTTAATTAAACACGAAAGAGCTATCAATGAAAATGTATAAACTTCCGTTATTCTTCTTCATACGTTACTATTTTGGAGCGAAGAATACACTGCTTCATTGCAATGAATGTTGGAGGAGCAATGAACTCGTGTTACTTTTTGACGCAATCTGAGTTAAATTGAAACTGAATATTGGCAAGAAACCATAAATATAACGTTAACATTAACAAAATCACAGCTCGTGTTTCAATTGCATTCGCTGACGAAAAAATTCTTTCAACTCACAAAAACCCGATTTTTTGTCATCAAAACCACATTCAATCCACGGACGTTCCTCCGATTCATATGAAGTGATCATTCCATGTCAAAGCCCATTAGGGCAGCGGCGGCGGCGCGGCGTCTTGAGAACTTCGCATCTCTGTGGGAGATGTGGCCGCACCGCGCCAGCAATCCGCTCCCGCCCCGCGCAGCTCTCAGCTGTGAGGCTAAAGGCCCCTTTTACAATAGGACACTGTGTCCGGCAACTGTTTCTCGGCAACTCACGGGACATTGCCGCTTATGGAGCCTTTTAGACTAGGCGGACACAGTTGCCCGCAGGGACACAGTGTCTGAACGGTGTCTCCTCGCCCAACCGATGTCGGCCACCGGCGAGCAACTGAGAGCAACTGATGGCTGCCGAAACCCGAAGCGGGGCATTGAATCAAATGGGGCCGTTTAGACTAGAACACTTGTGTCCCGTAACTGTGTCCGTCCACCGCATGCGCGCGCATTGCATTTCGTCGGTAGAACGAAGATGTTTTTCACTTTATTTGAGGAAACGAAGCGTTTCGGTCGTGTTTGTGTGTTGAGTGTGTTGACGGAGTGAGTGACGAGGGTCAAAATAAGGGGGATGAGCAGGGACGGATTTCCCACTAGGCACACTAGGCTATAGCCTAGGGGCGGCACGCTCCAGGGGGCGGCACGGCTTGTCGGGTGTCGCCGCCGCGCCGCCCGCCTACGCGGCGGCGGCGGCGACTAAATACGGTGGTCAAATGGCGCTCGCTTTACTATCTTGCTTGTAAACCAAAAACATAATTAATGCATTTATTTTTTAAACTTCAATCCATCCCAATTTTAACTTTAGATTTGTAGTTCGGGATGTCTTAGTTGGCAAAACCAAATGTAAACAACCAACTACCTTTTAGTGAACTTCAGCATGAAGTCCGTCTGTAGTTGAAAACATAGTTGCCACATGATCATTAAAGACAACAAACATCTTTTTTGCACAGTACTTGTAGTTAAGGGAAAGATAAGAGGAAATTAGGGGAAATTTAACAGTTGGTAACAAAGTGTGTCTTGCTGGCAACACTGCCTGTCAAAAGGTGGTAGTCTACCGCGTGTCGTTATGGTTATTGATCTTGACTTTACGTTCGGTAGTGAGTGCTTAGCGTCACCGTTTCGTTAAAGAGTCGTGCTCATTCCTAGAGTTTTTTTTATGATTATAGTTAGATATTTTGTTTTGCTTTCCCATAAATAATAATAATGAGTGATAAACGAAGAAAACTTAGTGGTTCGGGTTATCGAAAACTTGCGAGTGAAAAGAAAGAAAAAGAAACTAACCAATTAAAGACTTAAAAAAGGTGGATAGTTTTTTTAAACCTCTTGACAAACGTAGCGTAAGTGAGGAAGGTTGCTCATCATTGCAACAACACAACATGTCAGATAGGGGTCCAGACAGTGAAAATAGTGATCTAGAAACTGTCACTGAACGGGATAGTTTTGAACTGAGCGGTGATAACAAACTTTATTTCGACGTCGTTGCACAAGTAAGTGAAAATTCAGATATTTTATTTTCACAACAAACTGAACAAATTTTTACCGTACCGTAAGTGACGACCCGGTAGAGTGGAAGATAAATGATACTACAATTGATATATTACTAAAAGGAGGGATAAATCAGAACATCAGAACAAAGATTGTGACTTTCAAAACTCTAAGAGGGAATTTGGTAATCAAATATGAGATACTTTTAACAAAACCTTATTTGATAGGAAACTATTAAATGGAGAAACCATATCAAGAGATTACTTGGTGTATTCAAAAAGTACAGGTTCAGTATTTTGCGCTTCCTGCAGATTATTTGGTTCTCAACAAACGTGCTCCAAATTAGCAAGTGAAGGTGTCTCAGACTGGAAAAATATCGGAGCGATTTTGTCCGCCCCTGAAAATTCACAAGAACACATAAACTCCGAATTAGCGTTATTGACCCGTAAAAGAGGAGTTGGAACTCTAGAACGTCAGTTTGATTCTTATGTCGAAATTTAACGGAAATATTGGAAACACGTTTTGGAAAGAGTGTTTGCTGTTGTGAAAAAGCTGGCAAGCATAGGGGACGTCCATTTCGAGGATCGGATGAGAAATTTGGGTCGCTGAACATATATGATGTCACTTGAATTAATAGCCGAGTTTGACCCTTTCCTTGCTGAACATATACGTAAATTTGGTAATCCAGGTTCAGGGAGAACGTCTTATCTTTCATCATTTGTTTGCAATGAAGTCATTGAATTGTTATCTTCTAAAGTGAAAGATATTATCATTAACGAGGTGAAGCAGGCAAAGTATCTGTCGATAATAGTCGACTCAACGCCTGACATAAGTCACACTGATCAATTGTCATTTCTTTTGAGGTTTGTGCAAGAAAATTGCATTCCTGTTGAACGATTTCTCTTGTTTTTGCCGAATACAGGGCACAAATCTAATGAATTGGCCAACGCTGTAATGTCTGTGTTAAGTTCAAACTCCAATGATATAGCCAACTGTAGAGGACAGTCGTACGACAATGCAAGCAATATGTCAGGTGTGTACAGCGGTTTGCAGGCTAGAATAAAGGATGAAAATCCTAAAGCATTGCCCGGCACATTCATTAAATCTTGTGGGTACATGTGCTGCAAGTCGCTGTCCGGAAGCAAATACCTTCTTTAACCTAATTCAGAACATTTACAATTTCTTTGTTGCATCCATCAAAAGATGGGAATCTCTACTTTGCTTCAGTCAAGATGAAAGTTAAACACTCAAGAGTTTGTCAGAACAAGGTGGAGTGCTCGTGAAAGTGCGTGTAAAGCTCTATGTGAAAACCTAGAAAGTGTAATTCTGAGTTTGGAGACTTATGAAGAGGACACTAACGAGAAACCTTTAGTCAGGAGTGAAGCAACGGGACTCCTAAAATGCTTGAATAGATTGGAAACAATGATTATGATGGAACTTTGGACCGATATATTGGACAGATTTGAAAAAGTTAGTCAAACTTTGCAAAAAGTGGACACGTCCCTAGAGAGAGTAGTTAGACTGTATGACTCTTTAGTGATTTTCGTTGACTCTCTTAGAGGCATTTTTCATTTGTATGAAGAAAGGGCAAAAAAACTGTGTGATTTAGAATATGAGACTTCTTACAAACGTCAGAAAAAAAGGAAAATCCAAGCAGACGAAACCAATGAAAACGAAGTCATCCTTATAGGCAATGATAAATTTAGAGTAGAAACTTATAATGTTGTTATTGACGTACTCAAGTCATCTTTACTGAGGCGCAAAAACGCTTAATGACGTTATTGCAGATAGGTTCTCAGTGTTCAACAATCATTCGTCCTCTTCAGCTGAAACATTATTGATCGTGCAGATGAAAAACTGATATCTTTTTATGAAGACGATCTTGAAAAATCATTTTCAAATGAGTGCATACACTTCTCTTGCCTCCTAAAGAGTGGCAGTGTTAAGGGTAACCCCTTAACGATGTTGAAGCACATAAGAGAACAAAATCTTCAACTAACATTTCCAAATATAGATATAGCCCTACGAATGTATTTGTGCACAGCTCCTTCGAACTGTTCAGCAGCTCCTTAAAAGAATAAAATCATGTCTTCGATCGAGAATGAATGAAGAAATACTCTACTCCTTGGCTCTTCTTAACATCGAAGCTGAACTTATGAACGATGACAGAATTTAAGTGAAAGACCTAATAGAGGAATTTGCAACTGTAAAATGTAGAAGAAAGCCGATGTGAAGAAAACACTACCAAAGTAGAAAACATTAGTAGCTCCTATGTTCGTTTACTTTTGTCTTTTTTTATTCAATTAAATTATTAATTTTAACTATCTCAATATGTTTTTACATATTAGGGTATTTTTTAGGTTGTGAAATTGTAGACCATTTCATGTAATTAAAAACAGAATAAAGTAACTCTCTGTGTTTTTATGAACCTCCATTTACGGACTGTAAAGATTTAAGTTGTTGATTTAAATGAAGACTTTGGCACATATGTAACATGTTTCAAGGGGGCGGCAGTCAAAATAGTGCCTAGGGGCGAAAAATGTGTAAATCCGTCCCTAGGGATGAGACGGAGAAAGAGGCGAAAGATACAGGTTTTTAATTTATGGTGTGTCTTAAAACTTGAATTTTTTAGGTTAAAATTCAACTAATATTGATATTTTAAAGCTCAAAACGTTGAAACATGCATCTATGTATTGAAACATGTATCAATGTGTCTTCACTGCCCAGGGGTGCCCAAAAGGGGGGGGGGCATGGCGCAAATTGCGCCATCAAAATTTTTGGGGGGGGCATGATTTTTCGGGCGGAATTTTGTTTTTTTGTGAGGAATTTTAAACCAGCGAATAAGGGAAAATTACAAACAAACAAGTGAGCATAACTATATGCAACAGTTAAAAGTATTGTTTATTTATCTAACCATTTCATCAGGATTGCCATCGTCATATATTCCAGTTCGCCATGCAAACCATCCCCGAATCTTCATGTCAATCGATAATTAATCGTTAAATTATTTTGGAAGGGCGGCAATGGCTCGATTGACAACTCTGTCTGATATCGGCCCATAAAAAACGTGGTGTCAGACAGAGTCTGTGGCCCCGGTCTGACACAGCCGTAAGCAATATTGCCAAAAATCTGGTATTTACGCGGGTTTTGGTTATTTTGGAGGCCGTGCGGAGATTTGGCAGTGATCAAAAAACAGGTTTAGCCGGGGATGTAAGTCTTGGGTTGAGGAAATTTACTCAACAAAAAAACGGGTAAAATCGGGGATTTTTGACGAGGTACAAGATTTTTTGGAACTCTAGATATTTTATTTTTTGAACGAAATTTGGTATTATGTATTTGGTATAGTTGTATTGTATTGGTTATTTCGTTGCAGTGTTACCAAAAAGCGGGTATTAGCCCGGTTTGCGGGTATTTTAATGGCCATTTGGAGACTTAATTGAGAGGATTAAGAAAAATCGAGTAAGATCAGGGATTTTAGACTTGAGCTGCGGGGATTTACCAGGCATCCTAAATACATAAAAAACGGGTAAAGCCGGGGATTTTTGAATTTTAGTTTGCTTTGCAAATATCCAATGTCCATGTAAGGTGAGAAAAATAATTTGGTTTTTATTATGGTTTTCAAGAACTTTGTTTATTTACTTGAATCAACGTGAGAACATCATAATTATAGAGCACTCATTAGGTTCCAAAAGACAGGATAGTTGTGATCATATGATTTTCATAGCTCAGCTGTGTTTGTTTAAACCTTGACAAAGAAGTTGTATCACCGCTCGTGCCCTCAGAGTTTTGATTTCAAGTGTCTCAAATAAATAATCAGATTTCAAATGTTACACTGAGAAAAATTTAGTCCTGAAAAACGTGGAAAATACACGTAAATAAGGGTGTGCGGGTTACCCACTGCAATCTGGACCCGGCTCAATGCTCCGGCAGTGAGGCCGCCACACGGAAAATCAGGACTTAGTTTGTCTACATAGTTATGACGTCACTGGCTATGATGTCATTACTATCGGTTGTAAGTCCTGCAAATCAGAGTTGGCTCTCGTGATTGCAGAGACTTTTCTCAGAATATCCTGCGATTCATTTTGCCTTCACCACAGTTTATCACAGAATATACATTCCTATTCTCGTAAAATACAACCGGTTTCTATGCACTGACTTGCCTAGTCTCTGCATTTACCGGTATTTTTGACTTAAAATCAGTAAAATATGTCTGGCCCCTCCCCTAGCGGTCACCCATCCAAGTTCTAACCACGCCCGATGATTCTTGACTTGTATGTTCAGATGAAGACTGCTATATCCATTGCGTTACGGCTGCCTGTTGACGAATGTAGTTGTTGAATAGGATCTGAAGAAGTGATAAGTGCAGTTTTACGCCTAATGGTACTTCTCTACAGTGACAATTTATTGCGTAATTGAGTCTAGACTAGCCCTCCGTACGTGTCGTGCGTGTTTCCCGGTATCGCCTAAAAAGCTTAAGCTATGCTTATTTCAAAAGAAAAATAAAAGAATTGTTAATAGAGCATAGTTAAGTATAACCTATTTTTTATAAATGTGTTTTGTAAATTTTTTGTGAGATTTTTCAATTGATTTGTCAAGTTGTTCTGAAAAGCTGGTGTACCAGAGAAACGCTTGATTAATAAAGGCATTATTATTATTATTATTATTATCGGAATTTTTATAAAAAGTGATGTTTGTTCGTTGTGTGCGTCTATCCGTTTGTATTACGTGGGTATGTGTCAAGATGGTTTTCAATGCTTCTTGGTGACTTCCACTGGAATGAAATTTGATTTCCATCGCCTGAGGAAGATCTCTCTGAGATTGTAACTGTCGTAGCCCATAATATGAGACTACAAAGGATCACTTTGCCAGTACAAGGTATTTACACCATTAATAGTAACAATTTATTGCCCTGACATATTTATTTGATACATTTAAAAGTGGCAGTAAACCATTGCTAGGTTATACACGACCTGCATTCTATTTCTTACAATTCATCTTGTTTAAGACTTTGCTAAAAGTCCCTGAGTTATTAAAATCGAAGCAGGATTTGAACAGTGCAACTACTTTTTTTGGTGATTTATTCGTGTAAACTTTGGGCAGATAAAATTAATCTTAGGTCTAAAACTGATCAATGCGTCCTTGCAACTATTTAAAAATAAAACAATATTTATTTAACATAAGTACTGCTGGCAAATAAAACTATTTGATTTTCTTAAAAATCTAAGCTTTTTCTCTGAAAAATTGGAAATTTGATATTCTTTTTGACGTTTCACTACCATTTACTTTATATGTATTTACTATCAATGGTACTACAGTAAGTAAGACTGTAAAAAACATTAATAAAATTTGTATTATAGAAACCAAATGTTGTTATACAAACTTATATCACATTTGTAAATTTTCAGTCCCAAATATAAAACTAACACAACGGCCTTTAAATCAATCCAGATTAGGTTAAAAATATTTATTCGATTGAAATAAAACATTTGATGATAATGCGAACAAAAACAAGGTAAAGACTAACTGCTTTTACCAAATCACATGGAAATAATTTGAAGTTCTCATCCTATCGTAAATGCAGTGAGCTGAAGGCAGAAAGTAATCATGGATAAACTTATGACGTGTTTTGTGACGTATATAAACCATCTATGACGTCACTTTAATGTTTTTTCCTTAAAATCATGGTAAATTCCCTGATTATTTGCAAATACGGCAGTTCGAGCGTAATTGCAGAGAAAACGTTCTTAAAAAAGGACTGCGAGTCCTGCGTCTGTACTAATGCCCAAAACTCTGCCGAGTCATTGAGCTGGGTCCAGACACAACACTCCTGTACGTGAGCCAAGTCCTTATTTACGTATTGCGAGTACAGATTCTAGACTTGGGGCAAAAACTCTGCTTTTCCGCTAAGATATTTTTCTCAGTGTATATAGAGCATATTTCATTGTGTAATGTGGTGAAAAAGCGACTCCGTCTCGACATCGTCTCGAATTTGAAACACGACATCGAGCCTGCAAAATCTCATTTTCGGCCCTTGTTGCGAAATATACTATTACAACACTGCTTATTTGTATCGTTGGCTATAGTATCACGTACTGTAAAAAGTACTTCATTCTATTTTCATTTACTGGCAATATATTAGTGACTTTTTGATTCACGCTATTGGAACTAGACTTACTTTTAAATAAATGTGTTTTATATATTGAAGTGATATCACTTTATTACCTAATGCTGGTATGCTTTATTATTGTATGCTTTATCACTTTATTACTTGATACTTAGTAATTAATTGTGTTTTTAAGAGTTTGGTAAATAAAACGCTATAATACCCTTTGATAGGGAAGGATGTAAGGTTTTAGTTTTTATTATTGACATACTAACTAATGTTAGAAATTAAAGGGTGGGGGGGTGGTTGTCAAGCTTTGGGGGGGCATTAGGCTTGGTTTGGGGGGGGCATGCGCCATTGCCCTTGGGGGGGCTGGGCACCCCTGTCACTGCCAATAGATTGTTATAAAATCCCATCTCCAAAGCACCTGCTATTCACTTAACATCTTTCTCAACTGGTGCGGGAAGTGTGTGTCCGTGCAGTTGCCCGCTGCGGTTGCCCGAGCAGGCACAGTTGCCGGTAACAGTGTCCGGGCACAATTACGGGCAACTGTGTCCTAGTCTAAAAGGGGCCTAAACCATTGGTGTTAGAGGCGTCGCGTAAACCATATATTTGGGGACCGGGGGACCTGGGGGTATAGAATTCCCCGGAAAATTGATAGTCCAGTAAAAATACTGTTTAACCTAGAACAAATTGCAACACGAGCGTTTTTGACGTTATTCTGCTCAAAAAATGTCTATATTAACATATCCAAAATCGGACAAAATCGGTCCATGGGAAACCCCTTAAAATCACGTTTCAAAATGGCGGTTTTTTTTAACATTGGAAAGTTTTTGAAAAAAGCCACTCGGTTACATTTTTTATCTACATTTAACAAGATATTGAGTTGGGACCACCGCCAATAATTTTTGAGTGGTTAGTCGTGCATTTTGACAGGGTTAAAATTTTTGGCCGCCATCTTGGATCCGCCATATTGGATTTATAATATTTTTTTCAAATGTAAAGGTGGTCTTGTGACACATAATTTAGAGCTAGATTTTTACGCTGATTCCAATGCTGAAGTCTGTTTTCAAAAATATTGATTCGTTTTCAAGATATGCTTAAAATAAAATTCTTCCCTGTACATTTCTTATGGGGGTTAAATAAATGATAAAATTTTTACGATTATTTTTCTTATATCTCAAGAACCAAGCAAGGCTTTCAGTTCGTTTTGGTCTTAAAATGCTGAGTGATTTTTTGGCTTTTATTTGGGCTATTAATCATTAAAATCGGACAAGTGTGAAACGAGCTATAAAGCTAAATGCTACATGAAAATTGGTTTTTTTTTTAATTCGTTTTCTGTTAAAGATTTATATCTCAGGTTTGAAATGAGTTATAAAGTTCCTTCTGGTCTCAAATTACTCGATAAAGTATAATTTTCAATATGAACTAAGGCTAATCGAAATCTGACTAATATAAATGGAGTTATGATCCATTATCGAACCTAAATTCTTCTAACTTTCTTAATTTGTCACTACTTAAAGACTTATATCTCCAGATTTAGCTATGACTCAGGCCTAATTAAGGTCTTAATTAACTCAGCACATTACTGGCTTTAATGTAAGCTCTTAAAAATTTAAATAGGTTTAGTTTGATGCGAGTTATGGACCTTTAATCAATAAAAAAATAATTTTTTTCAGAATTTTTAATGTAGTTAAGAACGGGTATCTCCAGTTTCTTTTAAGGCATATAGGTTTGAATGGTTTAGAAACACTCAGTGAGCCATCAGCTTTCATTTGAGCCATTGATCATTAAAATCGGACAAGTTTGGAGTGAGTTATATTGTTTTTATTAATTTTTTGTAACTATTTTTTGTGTCACATTTAAAGCTTACAGGGTATGAATAAAACCAACCATTTGCCTATTTTAAAAGGGGAAACTGTGTCATCCAGAAATGCTAAACAGAATTCTCCTCCACTATCTCAGATATGCAGAATTCATTGAAAATGTGTTCATCGCGATTTATCTACAGGGTGTTCCACAAATTAAGGCCAAGTGTTAAAATAACACAATATTGTTATGTAAACCTATACCAAGTTGTATATCATTTTACAGGTCCTGCTGAACGGAACATTTTGAGGAAAACTAAACTAAATTAACTCTAGCCGTTTCAAAATGGCGGCCATTTTAGAGACATCTTCCAATATTTACGGAAAACATTGGATTTTTTTAACCGCTACAAGTATTTTAGTTCTGTTTCGAAATTCTTAATCCTTGTCAACTCAGCTTTACTATGGTAACTGATATGACCATATTATGTAAAAACAACTATAGTTCCTATGAAAACCAAATAAAAACTACAAACATTATTCAAAACACTAGTGAGAAATAATGCATACGGAGTGAAACTTAAGGGGATAATAAGGATCTGGGTAGACCCATGTGTTGCCTGGGCACATGATATACCTTGGTGCGAAATTTCAGCCTATTCCCCTCTGAAGTTTTTGCATTTACCTGAAACAACTTACACAAAAACAACACCGAAACGACCTATATTTCATATTATATAAATAAATAAATAAATAAAATACATATATATCGGGTGTGCCATAATAGTTCCACTCTAACCTCTTCCTATAATTTTTCAAATATCAATTCCACACCACCCCCAAACATTATTGGGTAGTTAATACTTCATTTTGAGAGAGTACCCAATTATGGCCGCCATCTTGGATCCGCCATATTGGATCCAAAATATTTTTTTCAAATGTAAAAATGGTGTTGTGGCCCATCATTTCGAATTAGATTTTTTCACTGATTTCAATGCCGCAATCCGTTTTTTAATATCTTAATTAGTTTTCAAGATATGAGTACTTAAATTAATTTATTTTCAACCAATTTAAACATTACAGATTGATATAATAGGCCCATAACCACAAAATAATGCTAGATAGTGACGAATAACCACCACCAGTATTGTTGAGCGCTTTACACTTAACTTTCACCAATGTAATTTTTTTGGCCGCCATCTTGGATCTGCCATCTTCGAATGAGGTAAGTTATTTCAAATATGAAGGTGGTATTGTGAACCATCATTTCAAACTAGTTTCCTACGCCGAATTCAATGCCGCAACCCGTTTTTACCTATACAACTTAGTTTTTGAAAAATTAATATTTTTTAGATATTTATTAGAAACATGTCAATATCTTGAAAACTGAACACTATAATTAAAAACGGGTTGCGGCATTAAATTTGGCGTAAAAATTAAGTTTAAAATACGGGGTCACAATACCAACATCATATTTGAAATAACTTGCCTCATTTCAAAATGGCGGATCCAAGATGGCGGCCAAAAAATTTACATAGGTTAAAGTTAAGTGTAAATCGCTCAACAATGACTGGTGGTGGTTATTCGTCACTATCTAGCATTATTTTGTGGTTATGGGCCTATTTTATCAATTATTTATGTTTAAATTGGTTGAAATAAATTTATTTAAAGTACCCTTATCTTGAAAACTAATTAAGATATTAAAAAACGGATTGCGGCATTGCAATCAGTGAAAACATCTAATTCGAAATGATGGGTTATAACACCACTTTTCTATTTGAAAAAATTATTTTGGTCCCAATATGGCGGATCCAAGATGGCGGCCAAAAATTTTTACTTTGCCAAAATGCACGAATAGCCACTCAAAAATATTTGGTAGAGGTCCCATATCAGTATCTTGTTAAATGTAGATAAAAAATGCAACCGATTGCCTTTTTTCAAACTCTTCCCAATTTTAAAAAAACCGCCATTTTGAAACGTGTTTTGGGGGGTTTCCCGTAGACTGATTTTGTTAGATGTTGGTTATGTTCGAATAAGTACTTTTTTGTTATAGTTTCATGAAAAAAATACGTGTTGCAGTTTGGTCTAGCTTGGTAAGCATTTTAACAAATTAAAAACAATATAAAAAAATAACTCGTTATATCTTAAAAACAAAAACAGATTTTTGAAAACGGATTTCAGCATTGGAATCAGCGTAAAAATCTACTTCTAAATGATGTGTCACATGACCACCTTTGTATTTGAAAAAAAAAATTGAATCCAATATGGCGGATCCAAGATGGCGGCCAAAATTTAAAATTTTATAAAAATGAAGTATTACCCCCCTAAGAGTTTTCTGTAGTGTTCCTAATTTTATATCTCTAGAGGTGTAGTTGAAAACTAAGAGTAAAACTTAATTTTTAATTTTTCCATTGTAATCCGCCACTTTGAAACGTAATTTTAGGGGGTTTCCCATGGACCGATTTTGTCCGATTTTGGATATGTTAAAAAGCACATTTTTTCGGACAAATTTCCACCAAAAACGGTCGTGTTGCAATTTGTTCTAGGTTAAGGGTGTTTTTGCGTAGATTTACTGGACTATGATGCTTTTTCGTGTTTTAAGCCTCAAAACTGTTAAATATATAGCATTAAAAAGCTTAGTTTATTGACGATTTTTAAGGTAAATTTGCAGGAAAAGTTAATCACCATTACATATTGCTCCGAGTTTTAACACATGACTGTTGAAGAATGTTAACCTCATAACCATTGCAGCTACTTTTTTCTTTGTTAAGAAAACGGCGGTCGAAAAGAACTGTTATTCACAATTCCCCAACTTTCCTACTTTCCTGGCTGTTTCATTGCCGTAAATGTCATTCATTCTAGTGGCATTTTCGTCTGCAGCTTGCAGGTTAAACTAAAGGTCTGTAGAGAAGAAGATGAGGAGAATATCCGTACTTATCTCAAGTTATTTCAGACAACAATGTAAACAAATCATGACGTCTTTCATAGACTGGAAAGCTATAGTTGCATTAGGTTTCCGGTCTATAAAAGACGTCACGCGATCTGTTAGCCTCATGCTGGGACAATAATAATATTGACCAATCAGAGGAAGCATACATTATCACCGGCACCTCATTTGAGGCTATATTTTTACTCAATGGGCTAATAGAGCCTGCTTGTAACCGGATATTGGGTCTCCGATTGACGTCACAAGCGTTAGTTCCACAGGCCTTTGGATTCAGGCATTCTGACATATAATAGTATTATTATTATTTTCTCTTATCTACAGTCCTTGGGTTGAACTCAACAAAAATAAATACCCCCGTTGCAGCAGACCTGCATACTCAGCGAATTTGAAATGCAAAACAACATATTTCAATCCAACATAGCGAGATTTGACATGTTTTTGAAGCTCCATAAGAATAACATGGGGAATGAGTATGCAGGTTTGCTGCTACAAACATATTAAAACTAGGTGGTTTTAATTCATTATTTACTAGATCTGAACTAGAAGAGACCATTTACCAAGTTTTATCAAGATATGTTGAGAAATAAACGAGATATATAATTTTACTTATTTCCCATAAGGTTAACATTGGGACAACGTACTGTGTTTACCAGTTTCAATATCTCGGTAACCAATGGACATGGAGCAGTGATTTAAAATACTAAATTGTTTGTTTTTTAGTGCTGAATTCAATGGTGGTAACGAAAATTGGATTATGTTTATTTTTCAATATAAAACCCTCAAAAAACCCATTTTTGGGGGGTTTACCCCCCTTTACCCCCCCTTCCGGGAGTCCGATCGGGCTGGTTTACGAACTCGTCCCAGGAATTACCTCCACACACACACACACACACACACACGCACGCACGCACGCACGCACGCACGCACACAGGAGATTGGAGTTGGCGGCCATATTGGATTTATACTCCATAAGAACCAATGTTAATTGGTATGCGGGATTTCTCGTTTATTTTCGGACGGAAAACTAAAGTTTATATGTCAAATTAAAGCTCTTTTTAAATTCTACCGGACGTAGGTATTACATTTTCACATAAACTAGCCATTTTTTGTAAAATTGAAAAAATAACTTTTGATTGTGTTTTTTATGTCATTTATCAAATTTATCGAAAATCGGCTTCCTACGTCCGGTAGATAATTTAATTATGATTTCTAATATTCGGCTTTCGAAATTATCTAATTAATAACAACGACAAATTCTCGCATACCAAAAAGCATGTCAAGTGAAAATTCAAGGTAAATTTGAGCTTCTGTTCTCGCTGATTTGAAGGAATTGCTAGCGATCAGCTTACTTGTGATGAAAATTAGCCATTCAACACACGGCAAACGGCACTATTTTGTGCATTATACGGCGGAGCAATATAGTTTCAAGCTTCGCCGCATCATTCTATTAGCAGCATCCAACCTCCTCTTAAGATGTTATTGACGGAGGGGGTAGGGGTTGGTGTTTTATTGTTTTGCCCAAATTACCCTGATTGACCATTCAACTATTAAGCTCTCCTCTCGTTTGTATAGGGCGACTACAAATGTGATAAAAATATAATATAATCTTTTAAAACTTAGCCTGTTGTCAGAAATGAATTTACGGCTGATTACGAGCATCACTACATAATGCAAATTCAGAGCAAGACCCAAAATGGTTGTAAAATAATTTAAACGAAACCCCTAAACAACAGTTTTAACCTCAAAGTATACTGTAAGATTTAAGTTATCTTGACTAAAAAGCTCGCAGACTAAGAAAAGAATATTTGGCTTGCAATGTGCCAAATCATCAAATAATTGTTTCAATATTTAATACATGAGTTTTACATGTTGTGTGAGAAATAGTAAGCAAAGCAGCACCACTTGTCACTAAAAATTGAAGCAGATGCCTTAATGATAAGCACCGTTTGGGTTTTGGAAAAAGTGATAAGCACCACTTCACTTTTTAAATAAATACAATTAAAAAAACATACGTACGTAGTACGTGTGCTCATAGGCCTACATCACGATTTTACATTATTATACTTTCAAAGTTTAAGAGATAATTATTTTTAAAACAACGATTTTATAACTCCTTAAAGAAAAGTTGATTACATCAGTAATAGCCATTTAAATATAAGCTCTATGTTTAAAAAAAAACCGATTTCCCTTTGGATAGGTATAACTGGTGCCAAATTTTAAGGCCCAGTCCGTCCATAAGGCTAATATTAATTTTAGCATTGGGCTTATGGACGGCGGGGGCCTGGGCCTTAAGATTTGGCACCAACTATAATATATTGCACGTCCATTTCCCGTGAAATGTTTATTAAGGTCATTATATTGATACGATTTGATCTTATTTTTTGCAGAAATTTGTCATCATTGATAAGTATATAAAGCATTTGTATATCATAAATAAGTATTTTTATGTAGATCACTGAACTGAATTGAATAAGGCAACTAAATTTATAAAGATAGCCTATTTCGATTTTTCAAAGCCATCTCATTTTTCGTGGTATTGTACATCAAAATTATATAATAACAGAAGCTGGTCTTTGTTCACTTTTTATAATCCTGAAAAGAATAAAATGAGGTGAAAATCGTACTGGTTTACAATTGAAATATAGTTTTTTACTAAAATTAAAAATAACGATAGCATCGTCCTCGAGCATCGCGTAGGTCGCGGTAAAGCCTAGTACGCGGGAACACGTTCTAGTTCTACTAATTTGCATTTGACGCGGCTATATTGGCCAGCAATATATTGTGAAAGTTCACATTTTTAATTGCCTTTCTGACATGGAGTGATTGAAATATTTGACAACATTATAATCCAATGGATGGAATCAGCCATTACTACGTCGCATGCACTACTTTCGGCGCTCGCCTGCGTGGGTGTAACGAAGTCGTTCCTTGATCGGATGTAGAATGAATACAAACAACACTTAACTGGCTTTAAATCCTGTTTAAGTAATTTCTTTAAAAAATGTTATTTATTTGAACTTTGCTTAAACTATTTATGAAAAACTACTTACTACTAGTTCCTTGATAGTCTTTCACGATAAGAATCTAACTTTACTCTTGGGAGCCGGTCCCCTCTTCTTTCAATATTGGGGGGGCCGGGCCCCCTTTCCCTTAACATTGGGGGGGCTCGAGCCCCTTGGGCCCCATGGAGTCGGCGCCGGTGGCTTGCAGTGTTAACGTGTAGCCAGTTTGTGGTTTTGTTTTGTATTGAAGGAAAGTGAATTGTCAAGGTAAGTAGGTTGGTTGCCTGAATATAGGGGCCCGGACTTCTTAATTGCACAGGGGCCCGAGAATCCTGTCGCCGGGCCTGTTTTTTATCGCAATAACTCTGGCGAAAAAGGTCCGATCAAAATAAAACTTGATGTGGGCATTTAAAACTCTACTTTTTATGACTACATAAAAATAAATTTAATCGGTACATCCTATGGGGCCCAAAGGCAGGATTTAGTACCACAAAAATGGGATTGTCAAATTTTTTGCATCAAAAAATTAAATTATCCAATTTTTGTTTTCTTTTTTTAATTCTAACCAAAAATTAAACAATTTAGTATCTTGAATTACAAGTCTATGTCCATTGGTTAATTAGATATTGAAATTGGTAAACAATACATATTGTCCAATATTAACCTCAAAATATACAAAAATTATAAATCTCGCTTATTTTTTAACATTTATCGACGATACTTCGTATGTGGTTTCCTATAGTTGAGGTCTACTGGATTGTGGCTCAAAAGTCAAATTTTTCTTAATCCCTTGTCATCAAACCTACATACTCATTTCTTATGTTATTTAAATGGAAAGTAATTTACGATATGTCAATTCCTCTTATATCTCCGTTTCTGATGACAATAATGAAACTATTTTAGACTTATTTTGATGGAAAAATCTTTAGCTTTCAGATCGACCATCAACAGTTTATAATTTGGCTGGGTTGATGGCTAGTTGAAATGCTCTTATCAATGCCGTATAAGAGCATTGAGCATTCCTCAATTGATTGAGAGCATTTCTTAGTGATTTTTGTTTTCAATAGTTAATTATGAAATCAGGTTTTGAGAAAGATAATGCATTCGATTTAATCTTGAATTGTTCTGTACATAATTGGCTTTGATCTGACCAATATATCGTGTGAATCGGGTTGAGATAGAAGCGAGTTATATGTTTTATCTATAACTGGCGCCAATTCTTGGGGCCCACGCCGTCCATAAGACCAATGTTAATTTTAGAATTGGGCTTATGGACGGCGTGGGCCCCAATAATTGGCGCCAGGTATACATAAACATATATCATTTTTCGAAAATTTAATTTTGGATTAAAGGTTCATATTTCGGGTTTGAAATATGATACAAACTTCGTTATGGTCTTCACTTCTTCAAAAATGTAAGCTTCGATTTGAGCTATTGATTTATGAATTTGGCTCATTTTATCAGTTTGAGGCGAGTTATAAGGCTCCAATCAACAAATACCCCCGTTGCAGCAGACCTGCATACTCAGCAAATTTCAAATGCAAAACAACATATTTCAATCCAATATAGCGAGATTCAACATGTTTTTGTAAGCTCCATAAGAATAACATGGGGAATGAGTATGCAGGTTTGCTGCTACGGGTATATCAAAACTGGGTGGTTTTAATTCAATATTTAGTTGATCTGAACTAGAAGAGGCCATTTACCAAGTTTTATCCAGATATGTTGAGAAATAAGCGAGATATAGAATTTTCTTTATTTCCCATAAGGTTAACATTGGGACAACTTACTGTGTTTACCACTTTCAATATCTCGGAAACAAATGGACATAGAGCAGTGATTCAAAATACTAAATCGTTTGTTTTTTTGAGCTGAATTCAATAATGCTAGCAAAAATTGGATTATTTTTATTTTTCTATGTAAAAAACTCAAAAAACCCATTTTGGGGGGTTTTACCCCCCTTTACCCCCCCTTCCGGTGGTCCGATCGGGCTGGTTCACGAACTCGTCCGAGTGATTACCACTTTACACGTCTGTACCAAATTTCATTAAGATTGGACCATATTTACGGCCGCTATCGTGTTAACAGACATATATATATATATATATATATATATATATATATTATATATATATATATATATATATATAAATTCAAACGAATAGTGTTTTTTGCTTCTGGGGGTCCCAAAATGAAAAGTTAACATGGTCTCGGGTTTAGATCTTACCACGAGACCTACGGTAATAGCTTATTCCTTTAAGGAAATTCGCTAAAAATAGTAATTTCTTTCGAAATTACATTTTTAGTTAGTTGTAGATTTATATCTCAGGCTCTAAGTAAGATAAACTGATCATTTTAGTCTTAAATCACCCAGCAAGTCATTAGCTTTTATTTGAAAAATAGACTGTTTATATCGATCGACGTTGAGACGAGTTAAATGGCTATCATCCATAAGCATTAAATCACTTTTCAGGAAAACATTTGTCTTTACTTGTATACTTATATCTCCTGTTCTAAAGCAGAACCAAAGTTAGTTTTGGTCTTAAATTAAGCAGGAATGTATCAGCTTCAACTTGAGCTGTTATTCGATAAAATTGGTTTAGGTTGGGCTCAGTTATAATGAGTCATTCAATGTAAAAAAAATTAAGTTTTGTTAACAGTTAAAGGGTAATATCTCAAGTTATAAATGTGATAAAACGTTTGTTTTGGTCTGTTTACCAGTCAGTGAACCATTGGTTTTCATTCAAGCTATAGATCAATAGGACCCGTTAATTTTAGGAGTTATGAACCATTGATTAAAAATTAAATATCTGAAAAATTAAAATTTCATGTGGATAAAACATATAACTTGCTTCAATCTCAACCGAGTTCCACAATTTATCGGACAAATGAAAGCCACTATTGTACATAACAATTCAAGACCAAAACAAAAGCATTATCTCAAAACCTGAGAAATTCATAATTAACTATTAAAAAAAAAATCATTGAAAAAAAAATACACGACATTGATGTGGGCATTTCCACTAACTAGCCTTAAGGGGCCGTTCGGCACTGAAAATCTGCCTGAAAACATGAGTTTCTGCTTCTCCTGATACGACAGAAATATCCACAATAAACATATACTTTTTACGTTAAATGTTTGTTGAGGAGTAGTTTTAGGGGAACGCTACACCGATTTTACTTCGTGAACTAGACTATTATTTTCATGGTCTATACATATCAAAACTTCCAAAAATCCTGATATCCTTCCCCTAAAACCACTCTTCACCAACACGAAAAAATCAAAGTTTATGACATTCATAGATAAATACCGTCCGAAGACAACAAATACAATTGCATGTTTTGCTCTTGCGCATGAAAACTGCCACTAATCCGGGTGACCCTGGCGGCGCGGTAGACAACTACGTGGTGTGAACTACTATCGGTTCTATTTACTTTGACATAACGCTTCACTTACTAAAAATCTAGTAAAATTCGTCATCAAAATCACTGAGGTATAAGCTGAAAGCAAATTCCCATTCAAACGTGCATAACTAACAGTTTGCTCAAAACTTCAGGAATGTGAATCCACAACTCAGAAACATTTCACCATCAGTTTAGACACGATGTTTTGTCATTGTTTTAAATAACATTGACAATTTAAAATAAAGTGTTATGTAAAAGAAAAAAGGATAAAATTATAAATAGCTATATGTTAACGCATGTCCGAATTGCATGTAGGGGATTGAGTCCGTAAGGCAGCTCAGGGTGCGGCAAGCCTGAACGACTATACGGCGGATTTCTCAGTTAACAAACAGTAACATTACCCAGTTTTGAATGTTTACACTAAAGGCTCAGTCTGTTTTGAGATGTGGCAATGGGAGTCACCCTATGCATATTATTTAAGTTTCAATAATTAATATATTTATATTTGCAAAAAAATGCGAAACTCTCAAAAGATGCAAAGTTACATTTGAAATAGTGCAATTCTAATAATATTAAAGTATAAAGTTTGCTAGTTTGTTCACTTGTCAAGCATATATTATTAAAGTTTAAATCTATAAATTCATATATATTTAAATATGCGGAAGATGTTGGTCCTGTATAATGTTTTATTAAGTTAGCTAGTTTGTTTGTTCACCTGTCAGGCATATTATTTAAGTTTCGACCAATATATAGTATATAAGTACCTGGTGGACCGAGCCCTGCTGGGTATTATTTCATGTTTGTTAGGTAGTTCGTCCAATTACTATCAAATATTTCAGTGTAATAAAAGTGATAAATAAAAACTTTTTTTTATTACTCCATGCAATCTTCATTCCACAAGCTGTATTTTTCCTTGATATGATGGCTGTAGATTGCAAACAAAACAGCTGTTATGGTTACACTTTCCTTGTTTATTTCGATGCTATCATGGCAACTCATAAGACCAATGTCAAAGTTTTACAACTTTTAATTTATTTTATTACGTTATTAGATATTCTCTGGCCAAGTAATCTGCATAGGCATAGAACAAGTTTTCTACAGTTGGTTCTGAAAAATAGGCGGTCGTTAAAGGTGAAATAAATGGATTTATTTCCCCTCCCACCTTTCACCGTTAATCACCTGATTGATTCAAATTATTTATCTGTATCAGATGTCATTGTTTTGTTTACATTAAATCGTTGTCGATTATTGTTTTTGTTGTGTTCATCCTCTTTTGCTAAAATGGTTACATGCTACAGCGTTGTTTTTGCTTTATATTTTTTATTGTAACCAGATAAAGTAAAATGACGACAAGAAAACTTGATATTACCAAACAAAGTACGATTTTCAATTTTTACTAATACTTGAAAAACCTTGATACAAATGTGCCGACTTTGACAGTGTGGGAGGGAAGTGTTCCACCAAAAACGCAAGAAGTGACTGCTGTGCTGAAGCTTTCTGTGTTTCTCTCCGAACTGTACAAAGAGTGACGAGAGAAGGAAGGAAGACTCAAGATCGATGCTGAAATAAGTGAAAATAGCACTCTTGTCATTCCAAACTAAAAGAAACACCCCCTTATTGAGTTTTCCTCGCCTCAAAGAAAAACAATGCCACAAAAAGTGGATCACTGATCTTGACCAGTTTGACAATGACGTCGTGTGGCGGGTAATTTTTGACTTTTATTGGGGCGGGAGCATTTTGGACTAGTAAAAATTAATACCCCCGTTGCAGCAGACCTGCATACTCAGCGAATTTCAAATGCAAAACAACATATTTCAATCCAACCTGGTGATATTTGACATGTTTTTGTAAGCTCCATAAGAATAACATGTGGAATGAGTATGCAGGTTTGCTGCTATGGGTATAATATAACTGGGTGGTTTTAATTCAATATTTAGGATATCTGAACTAGAAGAAGCCAATTACCAAGTTTTATCAAGATATGTTGAGAAATAAGCGTCATACCGGGTGTCCCATAATAGTCCCCCCCCCCTAACTTTTTCCTATATTTTTTCAAATATCAATTCCACACCACCCCCAAACATTATTGGGTAGTTAATACTTCATTTTCAGGGGGTACCCAATTTTGGCCGCCATCTTGGATCCGCCATATTGGATCCAAAATAACTTTTTCAAATGTTAAAGTGGTGTTGTGACCCATCATTTCGAATTAGATTTTTTCACTGACTACAATGCCGCAATTCGTTTTTTATTATCTCAATTGGTTCTCTAGATATGCGTACTTTTAATTTATTTATTTTCAACCAATTTTAACATTAGAAATTGATAAAATAGGCCCATAACCACAAAATAATGCTAGATAGTGACAAATAACCACCATCAGTCATTGTTGAGCGATTTACACTTAACTTTTACCAATGCAAATTTTTTGGCCGCCATCTTGGATCCGCCATTTTGAAATGAGGTAAGTTATTTAAAATATGAAGTTGGTATTGTGACCCATCATTTCAAACTAGTTTTTTACGCTGAATTCAGTGCGTTTTTAGCTATAAAATTTGGTTTTTGAAAAATTCATATATTTTGAGATTTTTATTAGAAATATGACAATATCTTGAAAACGAAAAGCTATAATTAAAAACGGGTTGCGGCATTCAATTCGGCGTAAAAAGCTAGTTTGAAATGATGGGTCACAATACCAACTTCATATTTGAAATAACTTACCTCATTTCAAAATGGCGGATCCAAGATGGCGGCCAAAAACTTTAAATAGGTGAAAGTTAATTGTAATTCGCTCAACAATGACTGATGTTGGTTATTCGCATCGACCACTTAGTACAAATCGATGGAGCGTAGGCCCGCGCGCGATGAAGCAAGAGATTGTCCTTAGTCGGTGACAAGATGGCGGAACAAATTACGTAAAAGATTAAAAATAGGGTATCAAATTAAAGGTCTGAATCTCACAATCACTATGGTACCAATTATAAACTGTTTAGAGGCAGATTATACATCGTAAAATTCGATAACCTAGAACAGTGTTTCTCAACCAGTGGTACGCGTACCACTTGTGGTACACGAAGGCCTTTCAGGTGGTACGCAAGAGATTGAAGAAGTAGTAAAAACTAAAATGGTTTCCGAACGAGCGCTTTTCCGTCGAGCAGTAAAGTCACACTTAACGTTAATAATATACTTATCTGTATCAAAAGTTATTTTCGTTAAATTATTTTTATTTATAATTTTAATAAACTTTTCCAGAATAAGTTTTGGTCATAATCAGCGTCATGATATACTAGTTTTTTACGCTGAATTCAGTGCCGCAACCCGTTTTTAGCTATAAAATTTGGTTTTTGAAAAATTCATATATTTTGAGATTTTTATTAGAAATATGACAATATCTTGAAAACGAAAAGCTATAATTAAAAACGGGTTGCGGCATTCAATTCGGCGTAAAAAGCTAGTTTGAAATGATGGGTCACAATACCAACTTCATATTTGAGATAACTTACCTCATTTCAAAATGGCGGACCCAAGATGGCGGCCAAAAAATTTGCATTGGTAAAAGTTAAGTGTAAATCGCTCAACAATGACTGATGGTGGTTATTTGTCACTATCTAGCATTATTTTGTGGTTATGGGCCTATTTTATCGATTTGCAATGTTTAAATTGGTTGAAAATAAATAAATTAAAAGTACCCATATCTTGAGAACCAATTGAGATATTAAAAAACAGATTGCGGCATTGTAATCAGTGAAAAAATCTAATTCGAAATTATGGGTCACAACACCACTTTAACATTTGAAAAAATTATTTTGGATCCAATATGGCGGATCCAAGATGGCGGCCAAAATTGGGTACCCCCTCAAAATGAAGTATTAACTACCCAATAATGTTTGGGGGTGGTGTGGAATTCATATTTGAAAAAAATATAGGAAAAAGTTAGGAGGGGGACTATTATGGGACACCCGGTATAGAATTTTACTTATTTCCCATGAGGTTAACATCGAGACAACGTGCTGTGTTTATCACTTTCAATATCTCAGTAACCAATGGACATATGGCAGTGATTCAAATTACTAAATTGTTTGTTTTTTTAGCTGAATTCGATGGTGCTAACAAAAAATGGATTATTTTTATTTTTCTATGTAAAAAACTCAAAAAACCCCATTTTTGGGGGGTTTACCCCCTTTACCCCCCTTCCGGTAATCCGATCGGGCTGGTTTATGAACTCGTCCGAATGATTACTGCTTTACACGTCCATGCCAAATTCCATTAGGATCGGACCATTTTTACGCGAGTTATCGTGCTTAAAGACACATAGATATAAATATAGATAAAATATATACAGTGTGTAAAATAAGTATGGAGACAAATCTAAGATTTTGAAACCGAAATAAATATAAATATTTTGTTTGTGGTATTAATTGTTAACAAAGGTTCCGGTATTTTTTACATCGAAAATTTTTTTCACCCCCTCTAATAGGGTGGGAGGTAGGGAGTAACTTTATTTTTTCAAATAGCAACCCCTATTGAGTGACCCCTCATTTTGAAAGGTTTGTCAAAAGAAGTACAGTGGCGCAAACCCGAGGTCGATAAGCCAACCCTAACCCGATTGGCGGCCATTTTAACTTTTGAGGTAGGCCCAGAAGATTAAGTATCGATATCCCAATTTACCTTTTAAACGAGTAATATTGGGTAAGCTAAACACTGGATTTCATTATTAAATGGAAAAGTGGTAGTTTTTGTCATAATCCCACAATTTCGCCCCAGTTTCGTTTTTGGTGGCAGCCCCAAAACTTCAAAAGCAAACCCCTATTAAGTAACACCTCACTTTGAAGAGTTCGTCAAAACTTAAACAATGGTGCAAACCTGAAGTCGATATGTCACCCCTAGCCTAAATGACAAGCATTTAAAATTTTGTTTTGGTGAAATGGGTGCTTTTTTACCCGAGTAAATTTTTGAATGCTTGCCATTTAGGCTAAGGGTGACACATCGACTTCAGGTTTGTACCACTGCTTGTGTTTTGACAAACTCTTCAAAATGAGGGGTTACTCAATTGGGATTTGCTTTAGAAGTTTTGGGGCTAACCCCAAAACACCCATTTTCTTGGGCTGGAGCAAAATTGGGATTTGACAAAGACTTCCACTTTTCCACCTAATAATGGTATCCAGAGTTTAGTCTACCCAATGCAACCCGTTTAAAAGGCAAATTGGGATATCCATATTTAGGCCCTAATCTCGCAGGCCCATCTCAAAATTTAAAATGGCCGCCATTCTGGTTAGGGTTGAGATATCGGCCTCGGGTTTGCGCCATTGTATTTCTTTTGACAACCCCTTCAAAATGAGGGGTCACTCAATAGGGGTTGTTATTTGAAAAAATAAAGTTACCCCCTACCCCCCATGCTGTTAGGGGGGTGGAACGATATTCTCGATGTAAAAAAGTCCGGAACCTTTGTTAACAATCAGTGCCACACATAAAATATTACTATTTATTTTGGTTTCAAAATTACAGATTTGTTTCAATGCTTAATTTACACACTGTATATAGGTATGAAAATGAACGATGGTGTTTTTTGCTTCTGGAGGCCCCAAAACGAAAGGTTATCATGGTCTCAGGCTTGGGTCTTACCATGAGTACTACAGTAACAGCTTCTTCCCTATAGGGGACATTCGCTAAAAACCGCATAAGTCGAAAATATTGGCTTTAGTAGAAGCATAGTTTCCCACTACTGGAACATTTCGAATTAAATTACAAAATACCCCCGTTGCAGCAGACCTGCATACTCAGCGAATTTCAAATGCAAAACAACATATTTCAATCCAACAGACCGAGATTTGACATGTTTTTGTAAGCTCCATAAGAATAACATGGGGAATGAGTATGCAGGTTTGCTGCTACGGGATATTAAAACTGGGTGGTTTTAATTCAATAATTAGTAGATCTGAACTAAAAGAAGCCATTTACCAAGTTTTATCAAAATATGTTGAGAAATAAGAGAGATAGAATTTTACTTATTTCCCATAAGGTTAACATTGGGACAACGTACTGTGTTTACCACTTTTATTATCTCGGCAACCAATGGACATAGAGCATTGATTCAAGATACTAAATTGTTTGATTTTTTGAGCTGAATTTAATAGCGCTAACAAAAATTGTATTATTTTTATTTTCTATGTAAAAAACTCAAAAACTCCATTTTAGGGGGGGGTTTACCCCCCTTAACCCCCCCCCCCCTTCCGGTAGTCCGATCGGGCTGGTTTACGAACTCGTCCGAATAATTACTACTTTACACATCCATGCCAAATTTCATTAAGATCGGACCATTTTAACGCGAGTTATCGTGCTTAAAGACATATATATATGAATGAATGGTGTTTTTTGCTTCTAGGGGTTCCAAAATGAAAAGTTATCATGGTCTCGGCCTTAGGTCTTACCATGAGTAGTAAGGTAACAGCTTCTTCCCTATAGGGGAAATTCGCTAAAATGTGTAATGATGCCCGTAAATTACTCATGGAACGTAGAGATGTCGTTCGTTGCCCCCCGTGTTACGTTCTCAAGATAAATGCACAACTTTAGTGCGTCATGAAGAAAACACGCGCCCATCATCTACTTAGACGAGATATTAGTTATCCAAATCCACCACAAGACTTTCCTTGTTAATTTTAATACCCTCATAGATGTTTATTGACTCATTTTAACAGATTAAATTTTTTTGACCCTTACCTCTTGCCTCTTGTAAATTTCTAGTTTATCCAAGTGTAAAAGATTCTGAAACTATTTAAACTATATACGGTATTTCTTTAATAATTTAGTTTAGAGATTTATGTATATACATTTTTGACACTAAATTACTCATGTTTAGTTACCTTATTTATCTTTTTGAAAGTTCAGAACTCTTACTATACAGTCCTATCCTGATATTGCTTTGCAAGATATAACTTGAATTTTTAATATTGTATCTTTTCCTCACGAATCTTGTTCATGCATAACTTTAAAGTCCCTGATATTTTGTAAAAAATAAAACAAAGTGCACGTTTAAATGAGTGAATGCATATTTGTAAATATCTATATTAATTACATAGAGACTCTAGAAAAGTTTCAAAACATTATAAATAATCAATAGGGCCTAATTATTTTAACTAATAATGATTAAATACATAGTACATAGCTTTAAAAAATCATAGCTTAAAGAGATTTCGATTGACATAAGACACTTGATAGGCCTTACAGTACATTTTTCATTCAACACCTAAATGCCTCTTGTCACTCCAAATAAAACGTTAACAGGCTTTGAACTTCCTTTGATAATCAACAATAATTCCCTTGGTTCAATACAAATCTACTAAATCATGGCTTATTTGAGTGCACGTTCGAGTTGTTGGAATTTCCATTTGCCTAAACAGTATTTTTCAATGTATTACTTTTTAGCGTGGCAGAAACCCGACAAAAGATGTTGGCCTTCTAAAGGCGACCATTCACGTGCGTGCTTTGCACGCCGTGCATTACTCGTCATGCAATTCTACAACATTGGTCTTATGTGCCGTGCCGTACGTTTGTGGGCTTCGGCGTGCGCGGCACGTCTCATAAGATCGATGTTGAGACGTTGCATGGCGTCACGTCTCATAAGATCGATGTTGAGACGTTGCATGGCGTGCCGCGCACGCCGAAGCCCACAAACGTACGGCACGGCACATAAGACCAATGTTGTAGAATTGCATGGCGAGCAATGCACGGCGTGCAAATCACGCACGTGAATGGTCGCCTTTTACATTGGCGGACGGAAAAACGATCAAACACATTCTCAAAATTTGTTATTCGGACAGTTTTATTCGAATTAGGTTCATAATAATTAACTACGGAAATAAACTAATATTTATACACAATTTATTTTATATTGATAAAAAAATAATTGGTCTTTTTAATATATTATTTAATAACTTTTTTACGATTGAAGATACGTTATAGTTCCTAATGAACTTTTATCTATGACCATTGCAATAATCACCAATAACGATATTACAACAACTAATGTCATAATGAGGTCCATTATTAAACCAAATACAAACCGGTTGCATAACGTTAACATTATGCAACTGGTGTCACTTTATGATACAGGTTCTAGACCAATGGGAGCGCGTCATTTGACGAAATTAGTGTCATAATGACAATTACGCAATTATCACATCAGCTGATTGTTGCATTACGATTCATGTTTGAGTTGACTTATCCCATCAGCTGATTGTTCCACAACGATTCATGTTTAAGTCTGCTTTTGTGCCTAATCTCAAATTTGAGTAGACCTAATCCATCATTAGTAAAAGTCATGAGTTTTGTTTAACTTCGGGAGAAATTTTATACGATTGTATTATGCCTTTAAGCCACTGGTGAGATATTTATAGGCTTTTCCATTTGGCATGGCGTGTAAGGGATTAGGAGACCCTTACACACACAGACACACAAACGCAGCTACCCCCCCGCCCGTCCAGCCACGCCTCGCCCGGCAGGTAGATGACTCATGCACTGGGGCCTCTAGTACTGAATGGCACCTTTTTATTTACTACAGTTTTGACCATCTATGATATTATATCTGGAATCTCTGTGCAATGACGAGAAAAATGATACCAAATTTATGCTGTTACGGTGATATATTAAGGCAGTACGCCCACAAATCTGTTTGGTTTGGATAATGTTTGAAAAACACTATAATTATTATAATTAAAATTATTACTATTGTTATTATTTATTATTAATACGATTTTTAACTTGGACAATAATACAGGGCGTTTTTAACCCATTTTTAAGATTGAATAATGTAGGCCTACAGTACATATAAAGATGAAATGAGTACGGTATTGTTTTTTCAATCTTTAAATTTTAAACAACCTATTATTTTAAGTTTGATCATTTAGCTTACATTATGTGTTTTAAAAATCCGTTAATGTTCTGCATTTGTTCAATATTATGTATATTTGTCTTATAATACTACTTGTGATAACATATTATTAAGTGCTATCAAATAATAATAATATCAACGGCCTTAAAATAGTTTGAACATTAAAAGTCTTTAACAATGTGTACATCATCATTTTGTAATTTTTTAGAAAGGATGCAAAATTGTTTCATGTTAATAAATACCCCTAAGTTACCAGTATTTATATTCAGCTTAAAGTAATTTCAAAACATTCTTAAATTAGTTTATTATGTGAATTTTTATTCGTCTAATAGGTAGTTGTTGTCATCTGTAATAGGGAGTTTTTGCAGTTTAAGGCAAAACAACACGATAAACGTTAAACGGTTAAATCAGCTGATTTTATACATTTAGCACAACGTCAAAAAATACTGTTTAACGTTTATTTTATGGTTTAGTGGCTGGAAAGCAACACGGTAAACGTTAAACGGTATTTTTAACATTACGCTAACTGCAGGAAATCTGCTGATTTTATTTATATTAGTTTACCATATGTGGCAAAAACTGCCCAATACTTTAAGATTGAAAGCTCGGTAACTTGAAACAGCCTCGAAAAATCGTTTTTCATAATGGCAGCCGTGCAGAGCTTCAAAACAAAAAACGCTGGCTTTATTCCAATATAAAAGGTTAAATCCAATAATAAAGGTTACCTGGTTAAGTTATTAACTAAGTACCAACTATTAACTAGAGTATAACTCAAGAGTTTTGATCTTAAATTTTCTGTAGGACTTTGAAATATTTATTACATATACGTTGTTTCCCTGCTGTATCCATGTGTTTCATTGCTTACTTCCAAAATAAATTACTCCTCTGACTCGCCTCAGGCGACTGAAAGAATTGAATAAATAGTTATTTTTTATCAAAATGGGAAGTTCACGAAATTTTTCTTTTACTTGAAAAATGGATAAATCTACTTTTACTTATAGATTAATCTATAGTTATATGTTTCATGAATCGTAACAGCACGCAACTTTAATGAATTATTATCTTAACAATATACGCATTTGGTATCGATTTTCTCGTAATTTCATGAAGATTACAAATATGTTATGATCATTAGATAAAATTGATGTTAAAAAAAATGCAATTACTCACTTAAGACCCTAGTGCATGAGTCATCTACCTGCCGGTCAGAGGGTAGTGAGGCCGGCCGCTCCGCGTCGGTGAGTGTGCGTGCGAGAGCAAGGGTCGTCTTAATCCCTCACACGCCATGCCAAATGGAAAACCGTATAGATACAATCGACTCTCGCTAACACAAACCTTGATATCACGAAATCCTCGATATCACGAATTATTTTTAATCCCCTTGGAAAACCCTCTCTAACACGAAGAAATTACTAAACATAACGCGAACTAATTTTCATAACACGAACTAATTTTCCGGGTATATTTTACCTCTATAACTCGAAGGGATAAAAAATTACCTCTATAACACGAAGAACAGTAGATAAGACGAGTTCGATTCACGCTTTACCTCCATAACTCGAAGTTTACCTCCATACCACGAAGTTTTCGGAACAGACCTCTGTAATACGATATACCGGCGTTCTGAACTGTTTACTCTATTTTATTTCACACATTTTTTATTTTGTATACCGTACTTTAAGTATTATTTATTAATTCAGTAATATTCAAAGTTATAAGTTTATTTTTGTAGCTGTAGGGGATACAGTAAAGATTCTTTATCCTGGGTGTTTTTTTTAACTTTCTTCTTAATTTATTCAGAAACAAAAATAAATTTTAGTATTCTGTTTTCTGGAAACGTCTACCAACGCAGGGGGAAGTCAATTTCACAGGGAAACCTTATCCCCCCAACTACCCCCTTCTCACCCCAACCTCTAACTTAAAATTTTCAAATAGCAACATACCCTTTGTGACATATCAAATTAAATAAAGAGCACAAAAAAAGAAAAAAATTTGGTGTAAGAAAAATTAAAATTGCCTCATGCGTTCTCGAGATATTCAGTTTTTAAGGGTGTTTTTAGTTTAACTTCAAAGTTTCATTATTTAAAAATTTACACAGACATAAATATGATGTTAGCGGGAAACATCTAATAATGACAGGGGAATGTGTGGTGAACTCAAAATCAACCCTTATTTCACCCCCTTCCCCCAACCCCTATTTTGAAGATAGAGACTTACCCCAAGTGATATATCAAATTAAAGGGTATGAAAAAACTAATAAATTTAAAATAATTTGCACTTAAATTAATTGTCAGATTGTAACATACGAGGATATCAAAAATACTGTTTTGGATCTGAATTTAGTTATTGCAATAAATCTAGTTTTTTCATACCCTTTAATTTGATATATCACTTGGGGCAAGTCTCTATCTTCAACATAGGGGTTGGGGGAAGGGGGTGAAATAAGGGTTGATTTTGAATTCACCACACATTCCCCTGTCATTAATTAGATGTTTCCCGCTAACATCATATTTATGTATGTGTTAATTTTTAAATAATGAAACTTTGAAGTTAAACTAAAAACACCCTTAAAAACTGAATATCTTGAGAACGCATGAGGCAATTTTAATTTTTCTTCTACCAAAATTTTTCTTTGTTTTGTGCTCTTTAATTTGATATGTCACAAAGGGTGTGTTGCTATTTTAAAATTTTAAGTTAGGGGTTGGGGTGAGAAGGGGGTAGTTGGGGGGATAAAGTTTTCTTGTGAAATTGACTTCCCCCTGCGTTGGTAGACGTTTCCAGAAAACAGAATACTAAAATTTACTTTTGTTTCTGAATAAAGAAGCAAGTTAAAAAAAACACCCTGTATTATTGTTTTAATAAAAATTATGATCGATACTGTATTAATTAATTGTTTAAGCAGAGGAAGATTAAAGAATTTTTAATCAGAATTAATATGATTTTATCTGTTTATGTGTTTTACAGGTTATTATATTATAAATACTGTATTTTTCATTGATTTATAATATTTAAATAAGTTAAAAGCTTGGATTTGTCGAGGATGTAGGGTATAAACTACATTTTTCTTTACCTCTATATCACTAATTTTCATTTAGTTTACCTCTATAACTCGAACTATGCCTACGACGAACTATACGTAACACGAAGAAAAATCGCAGTCCCGTGGACTTTCGAGTTAGCGAGAGTCGGCTGTACATCTCACTCGTGGCTTAAAGACATTGATAATACAATCGTTGCATAAACTACTATTTTACGACCATATATTTGTGATGAAAATAACGTTTTACCAATGTTTTTATATCTTACCGTTACCGAGATAATAAAGTCGTTTTGACGCATCGTAGGATGTAGCGCTTTCAACCATATTTTGCCTCCTTCCTCCCACGGTGTCGACGACCTATAATAGGAAATAGGCGACATACGTGTTTTATGTCACCATAGGCAATATAACAATAACCAAGAAAAATATTTGGTTAAACCTTTTCACATGTACAAATTAATTTTACTTTTGTTATAACTCGTTTATTATTCGAGATATGACCTCGGACATAATAGCCATTATTGTTGTATGTTTTCTTGGTTGAATTTACATTCTTACAAATGTTCTATCTTTTGTCGTTTTCAAGATATTTGCGTTTTAAAGCAAAGCGTCCCCCGCCATGTTTGCCCTACCCCCCACTTATCGACCACCTGGGAAGTATTTAATTTTCATCACCCCAGTCCATATTACAATAATCAACAAACCAAAATTGCGTTACCCTTTCATGCATAACCCTCGCCCTCAGCTCCTGGACTGCCCAATAGTGTAAGGTGGCCTGTATCCTGTATCTACAGTTGGATATGTGTATAGGGATATTCATGTATTGGTCGAGTAAATCCGTAAGACAACCCTAAAAAAAAATTGCTTTAAATTGTTTTATTGGTTATTTTGACTAAGAATTATGTGAATTTACCAGTAAAAAAAGTCCAAGGATATCGGAGTACCGGAAGTCTAAAATTCAAGATGGTGTCCAATATTAATATTTTGTCCAATATTAATATTTTGTCAAACACTTGCAGACCATTGGCCGCCAAAATATGAAACCCTCCCTCCCCATGGTAATTTTCGACACTTTTTTTTGCTACTGACATGTACTTTAAGGTTTTGCTTGATTGCCACTTAAAAATTACAGCATGACCCAGGAAAAACAAAATATACCATCGATAAATAGTTAAAAAAAATTAGCAAGGGATCATTTTTGAATAAAATACCTCACATCATTTTTACATGCATTTTTTAGATATATTTAATCGAGACCAACGCCTATCATTGTTGGTTGGCTAATCCTTTATTTTGACTGGATAATAATTTTCGGCCGCCATCTTGGATTCGCTATATTGGATATCAACTTTATTTTTTTAACGTAAAACGATGGTGTTGTAACACATCGTTATGAACTAGATTTTTA
This sequence comes from Flexamia atlantica, assembly GCA_035578135.1. Classification (NCBI taxonomy): domain Eukaryota; kingdom Metazoa; phylum Arthropoda; class Insecta; order Hemiptera; family Cicadellidae; genus Flexamia; species Flexamia atlantica. Next base: position 4,860,101 of record JAQJVK010000007.1, on the reverse strand, counting down.
CGCTGATTGCAATACTGAAATCCGTTTTTGAAAATATGCATTCATTAAATAGATATGCTCAAATAAAGATTTACCCTTTTATACACTTCTTACAGACGTCTCATATTTTCAATTTTTCTTGGCTTATTTTTCCTATATCTCGCATTATATTTAAGATATGTAGTTCGTTTTAGCTTTAAAATACTCAGTGAAATACCGGCTTTAATTGAGATATTAATCATCAACATCGGACAAGTGACAGATGAGCAAATCAGTTTTTCTGAAATTTGTTTTTAATTAAGTATGTTTATCTCCGGTTCTAAATAAAGAATTTGGTTCATTTTGGTCTTTAAAATGGCAGTGATATGTCGGCTTTTACTTAAAATATTGATACGTTAAATCGGTTAAGCTGTAAACGAATTTTAAGGCTCATTACGACATACAGATTAGTTAATTTTAAATTTTACGTTTAATAGTGGATTGTACTCACCCCGAACTTGTTCGAATCAAATGATCATGGTCTCCAACGAAAGCTGATATTTTGCTGAGACTTTTAAAAATATTCAGAACTCCAGACCTTTCCTGGAACTGCAGACATGAGTCTTTATATAAACGAAACTGTCTGAAATTTTAATTTTTAATGGGTGTTAGAACCACAACTCACCTGAAACTCAATCTATTAAAACAATTTGTAACTCAAATGAAAGCCAATAATCTACTAAGTCAATTAAGACCTTTATGATTTTTGAGTCTTCTTTGGATTAAGAGAAATCCTTCATGAAATGTAAAATTATGCAAGTAAAATGAATTTATGTTGAGTGAAAGCTCATAACGTCACATAATCTTTAGTCTGATCTTATTGAGCGTCAGCTTACTTGAGAGCTGATAGTTTACTGAGTGAAGACCAAAATAAATTGAATACCTTATTTAGAACCGGAGATATAAATACTTGATTAAAAACAAATTTCTGAAAAATTGATTTTTAAGTTAAGTTAAGCTTTAAGTTAAGTTTAAGTTAAGCTTCATAGCTCATCTGACACTTGGGACTTGTCCGATGTTGATAATTGATATCTCAAATTAAAGCCGGTATTTCACTGAGTATTTTAAAACTAAAAGGAACTACATATCTTTATTGTAATGAGAGATAGCAGGAAAATAATCCCAAAAAATAATGAAAATGTGAAACGTCCATAAGAAATGTATAGGGATAAATTTTTATTTGTGCATATCTTTTTAACGAATTCATATTTTCAAAAACGGATTTCAGAATTGTAATCAGCGTAAAAATCTAGTTCATAATGATGTGTCACAGCATCATCTTTACATTAAAAAAATAAAGTTGATATCCAATATGGCGGATCCAAGATGGTGGCCGAAAAATTATTATCCTCTCGAAATAAAGAATTAGCCACCCAGCAATGATACGTGTTGGTACCGAGTCAATATCTCAAAAAAATGCGTGTAAAATTGAAGAAAACTAATAAAGTTAAGTATATTTTTAAAATTTTTAAGACGCCATATTGGAAAAAACCTATTTCCTAGATTCCGATTTTATCAGACTTTTAGTATATTATTTAACACACTTATTGGAAGTAAAAACCACTTAAAAGACTTTTAAGCAATTTTTTTTAGGGTAAAGGTGTTTTATTTCATATCTTGACTAGACTATATTGACAACACACGTTCAGGTCAGTGCAATTTCAGTCGTCTAAGGAATTCGGGCGTGCGCACCCCACAAGTTTCGTTTTTGTGGCGCTAATTAATACTCAATTGTTGGACTTCAAATGTTGGACTTACTTTCACACTTTAAAATATTTGTATTGGACGTAGTTCATGTGTAGGTGAATATGGGGTAAAATTGGGGGGGGGTAAAATAGGGATTTGTTCAGGGGTTTGATATACCGTTTTCTGACCGATTGGCGCAATTTTTGGTAAAACCCGAGGATAAACTGTTTAGAAAAACACGCTAAATGTAACATTTACATTCCCTATGATTTGAAAAGCTTAATTATTGTTTATAATATTTAGAAAAATGTGCGGAATATTATTTGCTATATATATGTTAGAAAAATGTGCAGAATATTATTTGCTATATATATATCAATGTTTTGTATTTTGTTTCTATCATGGCTTATCACGATTTTGCCGTACGTCACGTGAACCAACAAAGCATGAAAATTCCACAGAAATCAAATTAATACTAATAGATTAAGAATCAAATGAAGGAGATTGGAAATGGTGATATTTTACACTGGCACTGAGATATCAAGCCTACTGATATAAATATCCTTCAGCTTAACTTATTTTCCCATATCCCGCTATATAAAAAAAAATAATGACACTAAGTAATGTTATTAAGACACGATAAAACACTTCAACGTCAAAGCAAAACAAGGGTATAGTGCAAACCTCAACACATGGGTTTAGGGTGCGGATGCCATGTCTGACTGCTAATTGGTTTGAACTGTAATAAAAATTAATATGGCAAAATCTGACTTGATTACATTGTGCCTAATATTAGTATTTGTGCACAATAATTTGTCGGCAACAACATGCCTGCAAAGAACTATAATTCGGATAAAAAAGAAATTGCTTTCTCGTTGGAATTTTGAATGAAAACATCGCGTAAATACCTTACATCCCAGTAGTTCGTTTACGATTATCACACAGAGGTTCAATTCCGGATCGATTCACTAAAAGATCACGACATAACAAAATAGAAAAGTCATGTGATTGCAGACTGTAATTCATTAGGGACTGGATGGCATCCAACTTGGCAACGTCGCAAGAGGAGTGAAGGAGTGGAGCTAGAACGGCGCAGCGTTGCCATGTTGTGCGCGCGCCGGCAACAGCGCGCTTACAAAAAACTAATCGAACTCTTGAGTCCTCGGATCTCCCTGTACTCCCACCTTGCCGCGTTCGCACCCGGCGAACGGTCCGGCATGGGGCCTGGGGACCCGGGACAACACATTCCTCTTTTTGTGAAGAGCTCCAAGGTGTTTGGTGCCGAGCATTTAGGATTAAGCCCAGTTTTTTAAATACCATACGATACTTCTATTTTTTCTCCATATTAAAATGAAAACCCGATGATGAGTGCCCCTTTAGGTCATCATAGATTTAAGCGGGTAATTTTGTATTGAAAAATATCCCCACTGCAGCAGACATGCATACTCTGCGAATTTCTGATGCTTAGAATCACTTTCACCACAACATAAGCGGTAGCCGGTACCGAACAATATATTTGTTTCCTCCATAAGAATAACATAGAAAATGACAACATGCAGGTCTGCTGCTACAGGTTTGCACAAATTTAACAGCTTTACATCAATATCCAGTGGATTTGAACTAAAATAAGCCATATACCAAGTTTTATTAACATATGTTAAGAAATAAGGGAGGAATACAATTTTTCTATTTCCCCAAAAGGTTTACATTGGGACAACGTAATGTGTTTACCCCTATCAAAAACTCGGTAACCAACTGGCATAGAGTAATGATTCAAAATACTAAATTGTTTTTGTTTTTACGAGATGAATTCAATGGTGCTGTCAAATATTGAATAATTTTTGTTTTTCTATGTGAAAAAAATCAAAAAACCTAATGTGGGGGTTTATCTCCCTTTATCCCCCTTTCCAGTCGTCCGATCGGGCTGGTTTACGGACTCGTCGAAGTGATTACCATTTTAAAAGTCTGTACCAAATTTGATTAAGATCGGACCATTTTTACGCGACCGCTTTCATGCTGACAGACACATATATTTATATGTATATACTATTATGATGTATTCTGTTTCCACGGAAACATTTGTTTAGTTGATCCAAAAAAAAAATGAATGATCCATTTTTAAAATGTGATTCACAGTTTCGTCTGATGTTAAAATCAACATAGTCTACCGATTGAATTTAGATTTTATCGGCTACACATGGCACTTGTATTCTAATTTTTTATTTTTTACGTTTTGATTGGGACCGGGTCTTGTTAATATCTAACGGCGACATTTTGTTCGATGGCATTCTTAAATGATATCCAAATGACAAATGTCAACTGGGCCCAGTTTCGATCCTGCGGCCTGCGGTTAGGACGAATTGGCGACCCAGGTTATGACTGAGGTGAGCGCTTTATTCACTCGGCTATGCAGTCAACCAATTATGACTAGTAAGTTGTTTTTGAAATGTATTTTCAGAGTGTTTATTTTGTTTGGACCTCCTAGAAACAAGTGCACCACAGCTGAGGGTCCGCGGGTAAATAGTACCATCGGATACCATCGGAAATAGTAAGCTTTGATTTTAAACGGCTGTAAAAAACAAACCCTGTGAGTGTTTGTCAAATACGAGGAAACGTCGGGGAATGACGCGAAAGGCCGTAGGCCTATAGACCAGGAGCGTATAAACAATTAGTGCGCATACCGAACGCAAGAAATGTTTTCTAGTGATGGCGAACGGCAGTGAAAAAAATTGAGCTACATACACATATTTACCAAATGAAGACGAGAATGACCGTTAAAACAAACGCGTAAATTTGCCGATGATGGGAGTTAATTTGAGAAATATTATGTAGTGGGAAGGGTATATTCCGGGGATCATCCAAATATTTCAGAATATGACAACGTATGTGTTTTAATTAGTTCCCATGGCAATCAGCAAGCAAACATTTCGAATCCAAAAGAAGCTGTAAGTTCTTAATGTGTAATTGATAATACTAAGTTAACAACAAAGCTAAACGTAAACACCATGATATTTTACCGCCGACAAACCAGTGTATTCAACTAATTAAAACTCCTTTTCAAACTAATTAATAAATATCATTTATGGATCTTTATTTACAGTAAAATAAATAAAAATTATAAAAAATAAATTTTGCAACCAGCCTTGAAGTGCATTAATATTTGCTTCCTCAGCTTTACTCTGCAGGTTTGAATCAGAGCAAATACACTGAAGCGTCAAAGTGTATAGATTGTGTCTGAAGAGTCATAAATTACTTATTTCCACACTTTTACGGAAATCCTCGGAGCCGTTTTTGAGATAATTGGGCAAGCAAGCACGCACGAAAACAATGTTCATATGAGAGTAAAGGATATTACAACTTTACTTTTTTGTTTAAAAGAACATGTTGTGTTATTATTAAAAGAACATGTTGTGTTATTATTAAAAGAACGTTAAACTTATTCAACTGTAACAGAAAGCACAAGTAAACGATGCGGTGAGTGCGGTGCGATGGTGGTGTGTAAAGCTTACATAATAAAATATTATTACTATTTTATTACTCATCCACATTTAATTTATTTTACAAAATACTGTACTAACAGGAACAGAGAAGCCTTGTGACACAAGATTTTAGGCATGAGTATGGAGCGGAAAACCACGTTTAAGCCTTGGAGTATATTTTCGACGGGCATCAAACCCTATTTAAATAACTTAATTTCGAAAAATTCAAAATTAGTATAATAGTCTTCCTTCTAGATCTGCTGTTACTCTTGTTTATAAAGCTCTTTTAAGGCCATTTGGTATATTTTAAAAAGTTAAGTTCAAATCAGTGGATGATTCAAGGTCACTAGATCTATTAAAACATATGTTTGTGAAGATTGCTTCTCATTATAAAACAATCATATGACTTTAAAATAGGGGTGTGCGAGTATTGATTTTTGAAGTCGAGTCGAGTTTTGAAAAATACCCGCGAGTTTCGAGCTTTTTTCGAGTAGAGTTTTTGGAAAGTTAAATATAAAAGTCGTCATGTTTCTACTTAATGGTTAAAATTATTATAATTAACCAAATACAAATTACAATATTTAGGTGATTAAACTTAAAAGAGTTACTGAACTATGAGCAGATATGCAAATAAATGATACCAAAAAAAGAAAGAAAAACCTTTTACTTAAACTCACAATAATTCTTGATTTGATATATTTTTCAAGCCTAACTTGTGTTTAAGGCTTACCTGGGTTTTGAAATGAAATTAAAACACTGACTATAAGCCATGACCAATTACCTGACTCAATACCTGACTCAATTCATGATTAAAATATTTCCTTTGAGTTATTCACACAGTTACATTTTTATTCATGTAACTGTCAACAAAAAAAACTAATTTTTTATTTATTTGAAATGGCTTCGAAAATATAACAAAAATATTTCTTTAAGAGGTGTAATAATAAATAACCTCAAACTATAGAAAAGACAGAGTGATATAGAGATTTATGTGTCTTTAATAACTAAAAAGAACTTTTTACTTCAGGTATAACAAACGAGGTTTCAGTTATATTCGTTAAAGATGGATTGACATTGTGAAAATGGCCGTAATGTCCTCCCGCACGTACCGATTTTGGGTAAACGGCGGGGGTAACTACTCGACTCGAACTTTCGAGTGTTTTGCAATAAGTCGAGACGAGTCGATTAGTGAATACTCGGCTTGAAAAAGCTCGATTCTCGAGTACTCGCACACCCCTACTTTAAAGTAATGTGATCTTGAACCTTTAATTGATTTCAACTTTACTTTTTAGCGAATTTCCCCTATAGGGAAGAAGCTATTACCGTAGGTCTCATGGTAAGACCTAAGCCCGAGACCATGATAACTTTTCGTTTTGGGGCCCCCAGAAGCAGGAAACACCATTCGTTCGAGAGTGTGTGTGTGTGTGTGTGTGTGTGTGTGTGTGTGTGTGTGTGTGTGTGTGTGTGTGTGTGTGCGTGTGCGTGTGCGTGTGCGCGTGTGCGTGTGCGCGTGTGCGTGTGCGTGTGCGTGTGCGTGTGCGTGCGTGCGTGCGTGCGTGTGTGTGTGTGTGTGTGTGTGTGTGTGTGTGTGTGTGTGTGTGTGTGTGTGTGTGTGTGTGTGTGTGGGTAAAGGGGGATAATCCCCCAAAAATGGTTTTTACAGAGGAAAATGAAATTTATCGAATTTTTTTTGCCACCATTGAATTCAGCTAAAAAAAACAAACAATTTAGTAGTTTGAATCACTGCTCTATGTCCATTGGTTACCGAGATATTGAAAGTGGTAAACACAGTAGGTTGTCCCAATGTTAACCTTATGGGAATTCAGTAAAATTCTATATCTCGGTTATTTCTCAACATATCTTGATAAAACTTGGTAAATAGCTTCTTCTGGTTCAGATTTACTAATTATTGAATTAAAACCACCCAGTTTTGATATAACGGTAGCAGCAAACTTGCATACTCATTCCCCATGTTATTATTATGGAGCTTACCAAAACATGTCAAATCTCGCTATGTTGGATTGAAATATGTTGTTTTGCATTTGAAATTCGCTGAGTATGCAGGTCTTCTGCAACGAGGGTATTTTAGGTATACCAATATTGGTCCCAAAACAGCTTTATTAAGGTCACGTCACGTCACGTCACGTCGCGTCCATTTTCGATGTGAATGAAACCTGTGTAATCAAAGGAACCGGCTATACATACACGTCACGGCACGGCACCGCACGGCCCGACTCGAATGCTCTGATGAATCGGCCGATTTGGGACGTGACGCGACGTGACGTGACGTGTATGTATAGCTTACACCAACGTCCATTCGGCCATTCGGCTCTAAGAAACTAGAAAATGCGAATTGACGTGAATCGGTGTGAATCGATGCGAATATGTATAGCACCCCCTCCGGCATCGCTGAATTGGCCTAAGTGGACGCGACATGACGTGACGTGTATGTATATCAGCACCTTAAATATATACAAGAGTAACATCAGATACAGAACGGAGACAATTATACTAAGTTTGAATTTAGTGTAATTAGGTTATTTAAATAGTGTTTGAAGCCCGTTAAAAATATGCGTGTGGCTCTTTTGCTCCACGGTTAAGGGTCATTTTGGAAACATCGCTTTTGCTCCACGGGTCAGTAGGTAGATTTCAGAGCCGCCCTAAACATCGCTTTTGCTCTACGAGAGAGGGACCTGCGCTTCCTCTCCCCCAAATTCTCTTTCACTCACCTCCAAGCTCCAAATTCTTTCTTAAATACTGCCATCCAAACGTAATATGAGACTGTTTTTTTTTTGCCTACACGAAAATATTTATTATGGAAAAAATGTTAAACTACTTCAATTGTAACAGCATCAAGTAAACAGTACTGTTTGAAAGTAATAGCTTACAAAATAAAATAGTACTACCATCCATCTTTCTTTTATTTTGTACAAAAATCACGATTAGAAACAAACACAAGATCAAGCTTTCAGGCATGAGCATGAAATTCAATGTCATTAGATTTATTCAAACGTATAGTTTTTGCTGATTGTTTTTTTTTTTAAATAAATGATGTAGCTTTTAAATAATGTGACCTTAAACCTTCAACTGATTTCAACTTTACTTTTTATATGTACCAATATTCGTCCCAAATCAGCTTTATTAATATGAAACAGAGTAACAGCAGGTCGAGAAGGAAGACAACTATACTAAGCTTGAATTTAATGTAATTATACTTGAATTAATACAACTATGGAGCGCGAGAGGGAGGGAAATTTATATACTTATCATTCGTCACCGACAGGCCAGCCCCTCGAAGGCAGACGAAAACACATGAGGAGTTCTGAAATATCCGAAAATTCCAAAGTCTAAGTGTTACTATCTAGTGGGATCTTGTGAATAATACTCGTTGGTTTTCGTTTATCTAGGACATGCCTGGCGCTAGCAAACCATAAGTGACATATCCCTCCCTCTCGCGCTTCATAGTTAAATTAATTCTACTATAGGTTATTTAAATAGCGTTTGATGACCGTCAAAAATATATACTCTTACGACTCAAACGTGGTTTTCTGCTCCAAGCTCATGCTTAAAATCTTTATCTTGTGTCAAAAGGCTTCTCTGTATCTAATAGTGAATTATTGTATAAATAAATGAAATGTGGATAAGTATTAAATGGTAAGACATTATATTACGTAAGTCATTTCCTTTACACGATATCGTTTACTTGCGCTTACTCTTACAATTGAGGTAGTTAAACATTCTTTCAGAAATAAATATTTTCGATCAGGCAAAAAAAAGTAAAGTTGTAACTTTTTTTTGCCTGATCGAAAATATTTATTATCGAATATACTACAAGTATATTACGTTTAAATGACATTTTTCAAGTAAGAACCTGGAGGTGAGCAAAAGAGAGAATGTGGGGGAGAGGGAGCGCAGGCCCCTCTGCTTTCACGATTTCTGCTTTCTGCTTGCTGAACGTGGCTTTCTGCTTCATGATGAGTCTAAAAGATTGATATTGTGTTTAAAGACTTCCCTGTTTCTAACATCAGGGATTTATCGTGCAAAATAAGTGAAAGATGGATAAGTAATAGTAATACTATTTAATTTTGTAAGCTATTACTTTTACACGATATCGTTTTAGCGAATTTCCTCTATAGGGAAGAAGCTGATAACGTAGGTTTCATGGTAAGACTAAGCCTTCATAACTTTTGGTTTTGAGGCCCCCAGATGCCAAAAACACAATTCGTTCATTATCATAAATAAATAAATATATATATCTGCGTGTGTGTGTCTTTAAGGTGCTGCTATACATGCAAGTCACGTCACGTCACGTCGCGTCGCGTCCCAATTCGGCCGATTCGGCCGTGTATGCTCATCAGAGCATTGGAGTCGGGCCGTGCCGTGACGTGACGTGTATGTATAGCCGGTTCCATTTGATTACACAGGTTTCACTCACTTTGAAAATGGACGCGACGTGACGTGACGTGTATGTATAGCAGCATCTTTAAGCGTCATAACTCGCGAAAAATGGTCTAATGGGAATGAAATTCGACATAGACATGTAAAGTAGTAATTTTTCGGACGAGTTCGAAAACCAGCCTAATCGGACTATTGGAGGGGGTAAGCGGGGTAAAACCCCTCCAAAAATGTTTTTTTGTACATAGAAACATTTAAAAAATGTAATTTTGGTTTTTTCATACTCATTTCCCAAGTTATTCTTAGAGAGAAAATTTTTGTACGCTCATTTCAGGATTTAAGTTGATTTAACTTGATTTAAGGCTCAGTCTAAATGATTTGTTTAAGCATTTGAAATTCGCTGAGTATGCAGGTATGCTGCAACGGCAGTATTTCTTGTGGTTACTGTTACATTAAAATAGTTTAGCGTTCTCTCAATAATCAATATTTTCGTTTAGGCAAAAAAAGCAAAGTTGCATATTACGTTTAAATGGCAGTATTCAAGAAAGAATTTGGACGTGAGAGGAAAAGAGAATTTTGGGGAGAGGAAGAACAGGCCCCTCTCTTTTGGAGCCAAAGGGATGTTTCGGGTGGCTCTGAAATCTACCTGCTGACCAGTGGAGCGAAAGTGATGTTTCAAAAATGTCCCTAAGCCGTAGAGCAAAAGGGACACACATGTCACCGGTGTGTAAACCCTAGGTAGGAGAAGGGAGAGAGGCTCTCTCTCTACTTGCGGACGCAGAAAGTTGGCGAGTTTGTATGTGGCCGGCCAGAGCCCTGATCCTAGTTTTTATACCTGTTCCGAAATTGACGAGTTTGTATGTAAGAAAAGATCCAGAAAAGTTGGCGAGTTTGTATGCAGCCGATTATCCGAAGCCCGGTAATCCGAAAGGGCCATCGGCGCTAGAAAATCTCTATGAGCAGCCGATCATCGTAGATGATAATGTGCGCGATCGTCTAATCATAGCGGCTTTCGTAAGGGTCGTATGCCACTATAAATTGTGCAATATTACCTGCGAAATACTGTACTGCGTGATTCATATTGTGATTAAAGCGATTGATAGAAAATCAATACATAGATGTTTACATAATGCACTTAATAAAACTTAATAAATTAACGAAACGGAAGTTAAGCGTGGCTTTAGATTACTCCGCTGTACGTTTAACGAATATTTCAGTTCGTTTTTGTACTCCGTCGTACATATTTCGTCTGCAATATTGCACTATAGTATCATACGACCCTAAAGTATCATCCGCCACTATACGCACAAGTTAGGTTGCGCAATCGTCTTCGGCGTTACTGTCTCTGCCTTTATGCCTACTGGACAAGTAAATAGACGTTATCCTCTTTCATGGCATATTTCGCAGAGTAGTCACGCCGTTTATGCGGAACCACTGATCCGAAATAAATTATGTTGCTTTTCAACAGAGCCTAAGACGAGCACGTAGACATTTGTTCTAGGACAGGGACAATCACAGCACAGTACACTACACTAGAATAGATCGCATCAGGAACTGCGATAAAAACTGACATTTTTTTAAAGAACAATCAAAAGTCAATACATATTTTGTTAGGCTCCAGAAATGCCAAGAATGAAGTTGAGGTTGGGCTAAAAGAAAATTTAAAACATAACTTGTTAATAGTAGTCTACTGTGAGTTAATGATCACCATAAAGCAGGCCTATTTTTCACAGACTGTTAAGCTGAAAAAATATAGCTTTCACCACTAACTATACACAATATATCTACCAGGGGTTTGTGAAGTTGGCCTACCCAAACCAGCCTACCTACAAATTTTATCACCATTCGTTAGTTCCGTGTTAGTTCTCAATAGTTCCATCGAAATTTTCGTTAGTTCCGCTTATTTATAGTCGAGTAAATTAAAGAAATCAATGGGTAGGCTTACTTCACGGCAGCCTACCCACATTAAAAACTTATCAAAAACAGATAGTTCTCGATAGTTTCGTAAAAATTTTCGTTAATTCCGTCGTTCCGTGGGTTTAAATCATTTTATTACCAAAATATTATAACATTTGGGGCGGGCTAACTTCACGCTAGCATTACCATATTTTTGAAACGTCAAAATATGTCACTTTCACAAACAAAATATGATTTACACATTCTTGTCTATAACTAAAACATATGAAATGATGTTGGGCAGTATGAGACTTTTGGAGGGGTTAAATTAAAAATGTTGGTATAATCTAGCCCCTAGAGAGGCGAGGTACACGTTACAACACATGGAAATGCGGGCGCTGCGGCTGCGGCGGCGGAGAGCGAGGGGGGGGGTTCTAAAACGTACGTATCGACCCATTCGGGACCGTCATCAACTCATTTCATACACTGCCAGATTAAAAATGAAACGACATTTTAATATTATTTTTAAGTTAAATAAAGTGAACCAAAATCCTCCCACCCCCTTATTCCTCCTTATTGCCTAGGGACAACCCAATTATTCGCCAACAAATGTATATAAATACTGACATATATTATATAAACTTATATAATGTTTTCAAGATATATAAAGTGAGGAAATGTAATGTATTAGAATAAAACATTTGGGTAGGCTACATATCGGGGAGTGGCCTATAGTCTATCGGATATGTATTCACAAAGAAAAGCTTTCCTATACGTAGTAAGAAAGTTTTGTCAGGACTCTTTCTCGTTTTTAACGTGGTACAACTTTTAGAAATACGAACCAATTTATTTTTGTTAATCAAAAAATTAGGGAAGTTACACGTAACAATAATAGGCCTTAGTGAAGTGCATTTCATCCAAAAGCCGCGTTTACACTAGGGCCTATACAACTTGTTTAAAAAACTTCAGCTTGTAAAACATGTTTAATAGGCTACAAAATATAATTTTATGCGCTGACAGCGAATCAAACATTTTTTAAACACCAGACCACCCAAAAAGCCAATCGCCATGAGTGTTTGCGCGGAGGATGTGTAATGTGTTGGCTGCTGCGCATGCGTTTTGATTTGCTGTACTAGGAAGAGAAGAACTCAAGGTCACTTTTGGCTCCGTCCTTCGTTGCAAGCGTGTACAGTTGCAATTATATGTTAAAAGATTTAGAACTATTTGACCAAGATTTATCGGGAGGATTTATTGGCAGGACTGATTAAGGTGCTGCTATACATACACGTCACGTCACGTCACGTCGCGTCCACTTACGGCCAATTCGGCGATACCGGAGGGTGTGCTATACATATTCGCATCGATTCGCATTTTCTAGTTTCTAAGAGCCTAATGGCCGATTGGACGTCGGTGTAAGCTATACGTACACGTCACGTCACGTCGCGTCGCGTCCCAATTCGGCCGATTCGGCCGTGTATGCTCTTCAGAGCATTCGAGCCGGGCCGTGACGTGACGTGACGTGACGTGACGTGACGTGACGTGACGTGACGTGCATGTATAACCGGTTCCATTTGATTACACAGGTTTCATTCTCATCGAAAATAAACGCGACGCGACGTGACGTGACGTGACATGTATGTATAGCAGCACCTTTATAGCTTCAAAAACTTGTTACGAATGGCTAGAAGTGACTCTGAGCACTTAGCAACTCAGCCACTACAATAAAACACTAAATTCGCAAATAAGTAAGAACGTGTTGTATGTTATATATGCGGCAGCGTGGGAACTTCTGAGGCCCCATGTTTTTTTTCACTTTTAAGTTCATTTTAACAAATTTCCCCACAGGGAAGAAGCTATAACCGTAGGTATCATGCATGGTAAGACCGAATAATAGTCCAGGAGCTGAAGGAGGTTAGGGATGCATGAATGGGTGACGTAATAATTTTGTTGATTATCGTAATACGGACCTAGGTGATGAAAATTACGAATTTCGCCTATTTCCAAGGTAACTTGGATAACGTGAACGTGGTGGGAGGGGGGCAAACTTGGGAAGGGACGCTATGCGTTAAATCGCAGATATCTCGAAAACTGTAAAAGATAGAACATCGATAAAAAAATCATTTTAATCACAAACATATCGCCAACAATGATGGTTATTAGGTCCGAGGTCGTATCTAGACAAATAGACGAGTTATAAAATAGAAAATTAGGTGCTTAGGTCATTTTTTAACGAAATTAGTATTGATTAGTGATTAACGCGAAAATAGGTAAAATTCTGTGTTCTATATCGCTTATTTCTCAACATGTCTTAATAAAACTTGGTTTGTGGCTTAATCTAGATGAGATCTAATTTATAATAGTCTGAAATCACCGATATTTCTATTTTTGTAGCAGCAAACGTACACACTCATTTCCTATACTATCCTTATTGGAAATAAAAAAATCCAATATTTCTTATTTTTAAACATATCTTGGTAAAACTTGGTATAATATGGCTTCTTCTAGTTCAGATCTACTAAATATTGAATTGAAACCACCCAATTTTACCATACCTGTTGTAGCAATCCTGTATAATCATTCTCCATTTATTCTTAGGGAGCTTACCAAAACATATTTAATATATCGCAATGTGTGATTAAAATATGCTTTTGCATTTGAAATTCGCCGTGTATGCAGGTCTGTTGCTGCAACGGGGGTATTTTACTGCATTCGATTTCTTCAGGCTAGGTAACCTGCATAGAACACGTTTTTCACCCACAAATCGGCCTAAGTTATTTCCAAACTGCATGAAACATACTAACAATGTTTGGTAAACAAGTTTGACGTTTAACATTTGAAGTCGGTATTAGTCATGTTGAACGACAAAAGTTCATACAAAACAAATGTCTTCTGATCTTTCCGACACGGCACGGGAAACCTACAACCGGTTGTAAAACACGATTTTTGGTTTTAAAACACGCTTGTGGTACAACTTTGTTTAGGCTAATAATTTTCATTGCATTATTGGGTGAAGTGAATAAAACCTAGCACTTACTATGTAGTACGTACTACGTAGTTCTATCACTTTCTCAAATCGAGGTGAATAAAAATTGGCTAGATCTAGGTAGTAACTACTACCGGTTTCCCTGAATGATGTAGTATCTACTAGCCTAGTACGTACTACCCCCCTAGTAGTTACTAAGGTGATTCGCATTTCATGAAATAACAATTCTAGTGGTTATATGTCATTCCTCCCTGTGAAAGTGATCTTCTCAGTCGTGATTTTGGTGTTCTCGTTATTAAAACTGTGCTATGGCGTCCGATGAAGATTTTGATGTAAGTGGGGAGGAAGAAAGTGTTTCAAAAGTAGAGAGGGCCTTGATAATTAAGGTTTTAAAATTTAAAACTAACTCGGTGACTTTTGAGAAGTCCAACATACCAAGGATACCAAGAAAAATACGTAGTGCTTACAAACTTGTAAAATTAACGAAACCCTACCCTTTTCCTTATACTTTTGTATGATAAAAAAACAAATAAATAAAACAAAACTAAAAACAAAACAAAACAAATAAAATTTTTATGGAGGTCTGTGAGTGAGTGT
Organism: Flexamia atlantica; assembly: GCA_035578135.1. NCBI lineage: Eukaryota > Metazoa > Arthropoda > Insecta > Hemiptera > Cicadellidae > Flexamia > Flexamia atlantica. Next base: position 4,845,047 of record JAQJVK010000007.1, on the reverse strand, counting down.
GAGTGTGTATGTGAGTGAGTGTTACTGTGAGAATGAGACTATGCTTCTGTGAGTATAGGTGTGCATAACGGTTTGTGCGTGTACGGGAGTATGTTTTTTTGTAACGTGTGTGTGGACGATGGTGTGGCCGATAGTATGGACGTGGTTGTATGATGGCGAAGGTGGTCTGAGTGTCCTTAAGCGTGGTCACATGTGTGCGTAAATAAATGCATTTTTCCCAGGAGTATGTGCATAGCGTTGCGTGTATTGCGTACCTGTATGTGAGTGTTAACAATTGGAGGTGTAATATAACTCGAATTTTAATATTTATTCAGAGTTCTGACATATGTATTATATATATATAATATAAAATAATAAGCCAAATCCTAAGCAGCTACAAATTTACAAATATATTAATGAACACAATATTCCTAACGTGCAGAAATAACACTTGTTAATTTTTGTCCAAATATTCTTATCAAATTAATTTTAGAAGTATAAATAAACAATTAACATAACCGTAACACTTTTTTTATTGAACCAAAAAAAGATACACATTTTAATTTATTTTCATCACACAAAGGTTTTAACCATTCTTTAAACTATCAAACACGAACTATGTTTTGCTACTTTTCGGGCCACTGAGGTCCTGTTACAGGTTTCTTATCAATTCTATGCATAAAAATTATTTCCAATGCTCTGGGCAGCTCGGATTGATATTATTATTTTATTATTCCCTTCGATTTGGTAAAAGGTAAAGTGTGCGTGAGTAAATGCATTTTTCCTATGAGTATGTGCATAGCGTTGCGTGTATTGCGTATATGTGAATGAATTTTAAAAATAACTTTTTATAAACCTAGAGCGCTGTTTGTACTATTTAAATATTTATGGAAATAACAATCAATTAAACTGTTAACTTTAAACTAAATGTAATTTTTTCCATACTGAACTCTGAATTATAAGGAACTAGCTGATTATCCCTATTTCACTGTTGGAGATTCATATTTAATTTATGGTACTTTATTAGGTTGTCATAACAATTTCATAAGCTTCCCTCATTAGTAAAAAAATCAACATTTTCATCATCAAAACTCAACAGTTATTTACAGTTGACTATATTTTTCGTTCGAGGTATGTATTCATGTTACAAACTGGAAAGAAAGTCGCCATCTTGGCAACTGTCAAAAGTTAAGCATGCCCTCGAGCAGACTAGGAAAAAGTGAAGTACTTACTATACGGATCACTTTTTATTCACCGGACAAGCCTAGTACGTACTAGGTTTCCCTAAATGTTGTAGTACGTACTAGGGTAGTAGGTACTAGCGTTTTATTCACCTCCAAGGCGAAGCATGTACTAGGGGGCTAGTACGAACTAGCATTTTTATTCACTGGAAACCTAGTAAATACTCGAAAAAAGCCTAGTTCTAGCAAGTACTACTTTTTATTCACCTCACCCATTGCATATAGCTCTGTCGTGCCAGTGATGTTTTAACGCTAATTAAAAGTCAAACCGAGTCAGATCAACTGTAATCAGGATTTCATTTTAAAATAAAAATTGCCTGTTCCAAAACTAAATGCGTTTTGTTTCGACAAATAAAGCGTTCAGGACGGCATACGGGAAAATAGAAATAACAATAATTTGTTGTCGATGGCGCTTGGCCGGTCGCGGCGCGCGGCGTTGCCACAGCGTGCACGGCTGGCTTCGCTTGCACCATCTGGCAACGTCGCATCGCAAGCGCAGACCATCACAACAACGACCTCTACGCGACTCCCCGTCCGGTATCTTGCATATTTGAAATTATTGTAAGTTTATTTTATTTTAGATTTTCTTGCTACTGGGAGAAAGTACGTGTCAGTTTGCTGATACCATTTATTTATGCTTGTATAAATATTAAGAAGATTAGTTGATTGGTTACGGCTGTGATAGTAAAAAATGTGAATAAATAAGGGTGTTTTGTTTAAAAATGTTTTATTAATAAATATTAGGAAACAATTCACATTTTTTCTGTGAAAAATGAAATAATAAATCCATTCTTCAACACCTCAAAACTTAAAAGTCTACTTGAATATATTCCAATTTTAGCGAATTTCCCCTATAGGGAAGAAGCTATTACCGTAGGTCTCATGGTAAAACCTAAGCCCGAGACCATGATAACTTTTCGTTTTGGGGCCACCAGAAGCAAAAAACACCATTCGTTCGAATTTATATATATCTATCTATCTATCTATCTATATATATATATATATATATATGTGTGTGTGTGTGTGTGTGTGTGTGTGTGTGTGTGTGTGTGTGTGTGTGTGTGTGTGTGTGTGTGTGTGTGTGTGTGTGTGTGTGTGTCTGTAAGCACGATAGCGGCCGTAAATATGGTCCGATCTTAATGAAATTTGGTACAGATATGTAAAGTGGTAATCAATTGGACGAGTTCGTAAACCAGCCCGATCGGACCATCGGAAGGGGGGGTAAAGGGGGATAAACCCCCCAAAATGGGTTTTTTGAGTTTTTTACGTAGAAAAATAAAATTTATCAAATTTTTGTTGGCACCATTGAATTCAGCTCAAAAAAACAAACAATTTAGTATCCTGAATCATTGCTCTATCTTCATTGGTTACCGAGATATTGAAAGTGGTAAACATAGTACGTTGTCCCTATGTTAACCTTATGGGGAATAAGTAAAATTCTATATCTTGCTTATTTCTCAACATATCTTAATAAAGCTTGGTTTGTGGCTTCATCTAGATGAGATCTAATGTATTTTAGTCTAAAACCCCGAAATTTCCATTTTTGTGGCAGCAAACCTGCATAATCATTCCCCATGTTATCCTTATGGGAAATAAAAAAATGCTATATCTTCCTTATTTTTTAACATTTCTTGATAAAACTTGGTATATGGATTCTTCTAGTCAAGATCTACTAAATAATGAATTAAAACCAACCAGTTTTAACATACCTGTTGCAGCAAACCTGCTTACTCATTCTCCATGTTATTCTTATGGAGATTACAAAAACATGTCAAATTTCGCTATGTTGGATTGAATTGTGTTCTTTTGCATTTGAAATTCGCTGAGTATGCAGATCTGCTGCAACGGGTGTATTTAATATTAGAGTTGTATAATACAGTGCAAAGCACAAATTAACTATACGGTGTGTAAAAAAAGTCCGTCCCCCCCTCCTTAATTTTTTCGTTTGTTACAACAAACAATTATCCTTTGGGGAATGATGCTAACTTAACCCTAATTATTTTTTGACGTTACCAAAAATTTTGAGTGTCCCCCAAAAATGGGGGATTTTGGGGGCAACTCAAAATTTTCAAATGCAAATACCTTTTGAGTGACCCCTCATTTTAAAGAGCTTTCAAAAAGTAGATGAATGGTGAAAATTGGAGGTCTCTAACGTGTTTCTATCCAAATTGACAGCTTGTCAAAGTTTTGAATACCACACATCCTTGAAACCTGGCGTCTAGGGCATTTGGAGTTTTAATTCACCTGTGGTGACGTCAAAATGAAACGAGCCTAAGAAAAGTTTTACTAAAAGAAAAAGTAGTCTCTTTTGGTGGTATTCACAATTTTGAGTGTCCCCCGAAAATGGGGGATTTTGGGGGCAACTCAAGATTTTCAAATGCAAACCCCTTTCGAGTGACCCCTCATTTTAAAGAGCTTTCAAAAAGGAGATGAATGGTGAAAATTGAGGTCTCTAACGTGTTTCTATCCAAATTGACAGCTTGTCAAAGTTTTTTGGAGTCGTATCCAAACTTTGACAAACTGCCAATTTTGATAGAAACACGTTAGAGACCTCCAACCTCCACCACTCGCCAATTTTTTTAAAGCTCTTTAAAATGAGGGGTCACTCGAAAGGGGTTTGCATTTGAAAATTTTAAGTTGCCCCCAAAATCCCCCATTTTTGGGGGACACTCAAAATTTTAAATACCACCAAAAGAGACTACTTTTTCATCTAATAACATTTTTCCCAGGCTCGTTTCATTTTTACATCACCATAGGTGAATTAAAACTCCAAACGTCCTAGACGCCAGGTTTCAAGGATGTGATGTATTCAAAACTTTGACAAGCTGTCAATTTGGATAGAAACACGTTAGAGACCTCCAATTTTCACCGTTCATCTAATTTTTGAAAGCTCTTTAAAATGAGGGGTCACTCAAAAGGGGTTTGCATTTGAAAATTTTGAGTTGCCCCCAAAATCCCCCATTTTTAGGGGATACTCAAAAATTCTGGTAACGTCAAAAAATAATTAGGGTTGAGTTAGTATCATTCCCCAAAGGTTAATCGTTTGTCTTAACAAACAAAAAAATTAAGGTGGGGGGGACGGACTTTTTTTACACACTGTATAGCTACACGGCGCGGTGTCACTTGTACCTTGCAGCCAGCCCATGCAGTAATTGTTTGTGACATTTGTTATATTGAAAACAAAAGTAAAGTTTTTATTGCATTTGCGTCAACTCCACTTTGCAGCTCGCCTAAATGTTATTAGAAGTTAACTCACATTTATTGTCTATTCGATGTCAAGACAAATTTTTCAAAGATAATAAATGCGATGGAAACGCAGTGTAATTCGAGAATCAATATCAATATAGTAATACAGTAATATATTACGTAACCCACAATCGTAATCATCTCCTGGTCGGATACCTTGAAAATATGCAGAAGGACAATCCTTTTCCTTACTTACTTGAATACTTGAATCCTGTACCGCTGACCGACACTTGTCGGATAGGTTGCGTCATGATTGTACTACTTGACTAATTACTAACTAATATTTACAAAAACTATATACAAGATGGCGGGTAGTTGATCAAGCAAACAGTGTCTCTTCCCCTATTTCATTCAGTGAATAAAGTGGCCTATTCACCAAACACTCCTTTAAAACCCTGTTGGAGCCTTTCAGGTCTAGCTTACGCACATTTTCAGGCAACGAGTTAAATACTTTGATAGTATAGTAGGGATACCCCTTTAGTGTGCTACTAAGCCTACACCGAGGCATATCCAGGTCTCTAGCATGTCGGGTCACATGATCATGCTGGTGTTCCCTTCTTGTAAAACTGACAATATTTTGCCTGGGAAGAACTAGGCTGATAAAGAGGTACTGTCAGTGAACAGTCATCACGCCCAAATCCTTAAAAATTGGCCTACAGTGCTCTCTGAAACCAGAAGATTCCTTGCATCTACCCGCCATGCCATGCATGTGTTCGTGTAGTATATCTTAAAATGTACATCTATTGAATATAAAACTATTTTATAAGTAGGTTAAGACTACAACAGAGGACTCTCTCTTATCCGGAAACCCCTGGACCGAGACCATTCCGGATAACGCGTTTTCCAGTGAAACCGACCAACCGACGTTCCCTAAAATACAATAAATTATAAACTGTATAAGCCAATTCTCTGATTTATACTTGTGTTTACTAGTCCATGATCTTTCCTACGAGAATCATCAAAACAGTAATGTCTATTTCCTGCCCAACAAGTCCAGTTGAACCGATGGTTTGAAATCGTCCGGTTGAAAATATATCACTTCCGTGGAGTGTAGTCCGGTTGAACCGATGTCCGAAAAAGAGGGGGTCTACTGTATTTACAGCATATTAGTATCACTTGTGTAAGTATTAGCTGCAACAATTACTGTGATAATTGTACAGACACACCTTACAAACACTGGTATGTGGGCCTAGCACACAAAATGAACCACTCACTCACTACCTTTCATAAAATCCTAGTTTTCGACCTCGAGCTTCCCCGGGTTGCCACAGAGCGCGCCACTTTCTGATAATTTTTTTAATAAAAAAATATGTAGAGGCCTATATAAAATTTTATGCATCCTTCAGAAATTTTTAAAATTTCAGATTTAAAGAAGATTACATTCCTTAAAATTTGAGTGCTTTTGTAGTTCTTCTGCTTTAGTGTCTCCATATAGATATGGCCCTTCAAAGTTAAAAACAAATCTTCCATTTAATTAACCTGGGAAATTTCGAAAATTTTTAGGCCACTAAGGGAGAGCCCTAAATGGGTCATTCTACAATTATTAGGGGTCATTTTAGATACAGACTAAAAAAATGTATTATTTAGAAAAATTAAGATTATTTGTTAAGTTTGTTTTGTCACATAGATTTCACAAAAAATAGTAGCTTAGCTAGATTCTTGATAGTTGATTTTATTTTTAATTTTTTAATTTATTAGCCTCGCTAATGACTCAGGGCCCATGCTAATGACTAAAACTTTATTTTATAGAAAAGATAACGGTATATACGGATGAAATAATAACAATTTAATGTTTTCTGTTAAGGGCACTTTTTACTTCTGTAAAAAATATTAACAATTAATTGTCTTTGAAACTAGTTTTAGCTATAAAAATTAACAGAAACTTGTAATATTAAAATATCATCTAAGTAAAAAATATTTAAAATCGAATACCTGGTCCGGGGACAACCATGCTAATGACAAGTAAGGTATCAGATGCATTTTTTTATTACTATTTACAAATATTATTGAACAAAATGTATTTTTAATATAGCCAAGAGTACCTAGAATTAGAAAAATCAATTCAAGAAATGCTTCAAAACAAGTTCTATTAAGTAAAAAGCGAGGGACCACAAAATGTCCCCTATTTGTAGAATGACCCAAATAGGAGGACAGAAGGAAAGCTTACTGATATTTTTTACCAGTTTCATTGTTTCATTTGAACAAGCATCGGTATGCGGATTGCCGTCGCAGTGCCTGCCGCAGGGTAGGGCGGCTGCCCAGAGCCTCGCGCCTTGGGGGCCTCGCGCTTCTGATAGAATTTTTCCATTGTTTAAATTATGTGACATAAAATATTACAATTACAATAAAACAACACAGATATATTTATCAAACCATGAGAATAATTACATGTAATATTAAACCTACATTTAAAAAGGCGACAAAACGACAAGACAAATACGATCTTCGCCTTTTAGGTTATTTGATAAAAGTGTACGATTTACGCGAGGCCTTTATAAAATAATAAAGGTGTGAACTTCTGGAAATATTAAACACTTAATAGTGTTCAACAGTAACTAAATTGACATATTTTGCGAAAAAAAAAACAGAGATTTGTGGGCCAGATTTGGGAATTTTGTTTTCCCTAAACTAATCACCGATGCACAGAGGCAGAAAATGTAATGATGTTCACTCTTGGAATAAGAAACTGCGTATTATTGCTCTACCATTGCGTAATACCCTTTGAGAATTTGTGCATTGACATGGGAAAAGTATCAAGAATTAAATTTTTTTCCATCACGGGACCGCCCTTAAACGTAATTTACATGGGATTAAATATGCATCAAGAAATTAAGAATGCATTGACTAGGATTGGTCGATTGATGTTGTTGGGGCCCTTGCACTCGCTAGGGCCGGCACTGTGGCCGTGTTGTTATGCTTGCCCACATTTCTGGATATAGCTGTTACCTGTACCACTCTAAACCAAAGTACAAATCATTGTAGACGTTATCAACGCAAAGACGGGGAACGAAATTGTCGCGATATTTTAGGCGGATACGGACTGCTCCCCCTTGGGCACTTGCGACAGGGATATACGGATTGCTCCCCCTTGCGTTTTGGAGTGCTTCTAGACGTGACTATACCGCGCAATATTAGTACAAATTAAATGGCGTTTTTGCAATATGGGGGTTGTTGTCCATCGCAACAGACAACAAAGAACAAACGACAAAGAATAGAAATGTAAAGTACATATCTTTAATTATTTATATCTTCGGAAACTGCTCAATGATTTTAAAAACATTGTTAGAAAAGCGAATCTGGATAACTACAAATGGGACCTCATCATTTTTCCACGGCAAGGGGGAGCAATACGTATGCCGCTGTCGCTACCTGCTATGTAATGGGGGAGCAGTCCGAATACAGTCATCAACTCACATTTGAATTTTTTGACAAAAGCAATATTTTCTCTAAACACAATGTATAAGGAGGGAGAGTACTAAAACCGAGCGAGGTATGGGTATGGCACCGTCACGTCGAGCCCAACGTGTCGGCAAACAAAGTTGGGGAAGGAGCGTTCTGCCGTGCACCTCCAGTTCGTCGAACGGTTCCAAGGCGTTAATAAAATCCCAAGCTCTATGAAAATAAATAAATAAAACCAACAATAACTGCATTTTCGTGATTTTTAATTAAACGTTGGAATTTGGCTACTCGATTAAAGGGCACACTATGGATTAACTTGTCATTAATCAAGCATCGAGCGTTCTAGAAACCTTTCTCAGGACATTAACACGAACAGCCCTCAGACCTTCTGGCTTTCGTTTTATTGTTGTGATGTACATAAGCAAAGTAACGTAACGAAGAGGTGGCTATGATTGGCTTTAGCGTTACGTTACGTCACGCTGCTTGACGCAAGGCTGTGTCGGGTCACGTGTGGTACCACGCCTGACCCCCCCCCCCCAATATTCCCCTCGCGATATATTATGGAAGCGGTGAAAATCCTCATTTGGCTTCCAGACGCCCGAGAGATCTATAAGGGGATTTTTAAATAACTACGGTATTTTGTCCATAACCCAGGACTATACTCCATTTCAACAGCGCGTTCAACATACAAGATAGAATACCCCCGTTGCAGCAGACCTGCATACTCTGTGAATTTCAAATACTTAAATTAATCATTAAGGCGGAGCCTTAAATCAAGTAAAATAAACTTAAATCCTAAAATGAGCATACACCAATTTTCTCCAAAACAATAACATGGGAAATGATTATGCAGGTTTGCTGCCATAAAAATGTGAAATTCAGAGATATTTTGCAATAACCTTAGATATCAACTATATGAAGCCAAATACCAAGTTTCAATCAAACATGCTGATAAATAAGCAAGATATAAAATTTTATTTATTTCCCATAAGGTTAACATTGGGACAACGTACTTTGTTTAACACTCAGTATCTCGTTAACCAGTGGTAACCGGTAACCGAATTTCATATTCTTTTATATCAAAATAATCAGGCGATTAAAACAAAGCATGTGGTATATTTGGTTTTTCGTTTTTTCGTTTTTCCGTCAGTTTAAAAAGTTTATAACGTCACTGGGGCAAGCAGCAATGGACTCTCCGACTAGGGCTGGCGAGCGTTGTTATTTGCTTATTTGAGAATGGTTTTTTATAATATAAAAACTGGTCAAAAATATTAAATAGAGTGGATTTAGGAGGCAGAGTGGTTAATTGACAGATGCACAGTTGATGCAAGTGGAAATGTCCTAATACAAACCACGATTTGAGTACAGCATATTTTGTACCCAAGGCGTTATTTTTTTAAATAATTCACAGAAAAAAGTATTTACAAATAAAAACACTACTAACATTAAACAATTCAAAAGTATACAACAGAATGGCTATGAAACGTAATTTACATAATTATAAAAAGTAAAAAAATAAGTGAGCAAATAAACTAGTGGTTTTTAAAACAAACAAAATAAATAAACAAACTGATTTCGATCTGTCCTCTTCAAAACAATTTCTGAAGAATTAAAACCATATACCATAACAGTAGAAGCCACATACCTACCAAGATTTATCAAAATATGTTCAGAAATAAAAACCTATAAAAATGGCTATTTTAGGCCATATTCCAGAAGGTAGATCTCAACTAGATGAGGCCATATGTCAAGATATATTACAATATGTTGAGAAATAAGTGATGTATAAAATTGTACTCAGGCCTAATTCACAGAAGGTTGACATTGGGTCAACGTACTGCGTTTACCAATCTCAGTATTTCGGAAACCAATGGCCATAGGCCTAGAGCAATGATTCAAGATAACAAAATATTTGCTTTTCTGAGCTGGATTCAACGATGGATTCAAAATTAGATTAGGCCTACTTTAATATTCCTGTGTAAAAATTTAAAAAAATAATCCCATTTCTTGGAGGGGTTTTTCCTTCACCCACTTTTTGATGGTCCGATTGGGCTGGTTTTCGAACTAATCCTTACTACAACTTTATACATCTGTGCACGCCAAATTTCATTACGATCGGTCCATTTTTCGAGTTATAGTGCTTACACATACATATGTGTACAAATTATAACGAGTTCTGTTTTTGGGATCTGGCCGGAAGTTTGAAAATCGTTTGAACGATCTCGACGGAAGTTATGATGCCTCAATTGGCATTATGCAATAAGCTTAGGTCTTGTCATGAGACCTACGGTAATAGCTTCTTCCCTAAACATTAATTAATATTGATTGATAAATGATTCGATCGTAATGATATCGATTCAGGAAGCAAAGGTAACTAACTAACAAGAACTCAATTTACACTGGTAAAAATGGGAAATAACTCCTAAAAATAATCGGTTATTTTAATTTTTTAAATAATTTTGTAACATACTATTTGAATGAAATTGTTAACATCAATGTGCTAATGGTGATTTACGATTCGTGAAAATGCGTTTAATTCTTGTACGTACGACAAGTACGATCGTCATCAACAGAAATATAACAATAATAACTGTAAAATAGTAGTTTATGCAACGATTGTATAATGCATGTCTTTAAGCCACGAGTGAGATGTAAGTTAGAACACGAGCGAAGCGAGTGTTCTAAATATCTCACGAGTGGCTTAAAGGCATAATACAATCGTTGCATACACTATTTTATCTACGACCAACAATATACGACAAAATTTCCCCCGAAGTTAAACAAAACTCATGACTTACTAATGATAGAATAGGTCAACTAAAATTTGAGGTTAGGCAAATAAGCAGACTGAACCATGAATCGTTGTGGAACAATCAGCTGATGGGATAAGTAAACTCAAACATGAATCGTAATGCAACAATCAGCTGATGTGCGAATTGCGTAATTGTTATTATGACACTTCCGTCAAATGCCGAGCTCTCATTGGTCTAGAACCAGTACTCTAAAGTGACTCCAGTACTCTAAAGTCGTCATTAGAGTACTGCTTGGTTTTTGGTGTTTTAATGTATATCATTATAATGTTTATTGTAATCCCATAATTGGTGCTTATTGCAATGGTCGTAGATAAAATGTGTTACGATACAGGTGGTGTGTGGTGTGTGGGCAAGTAACGGGACAGGCGAGTCGGTCCCCTCTATACCTGCCTGCCATCTGGCTATCTGGCTTCGTTTTCAAACCTTCTGTTTCCATTCCCCGGGGCCTAGATTGATAACCAACGACCACATAGCACAAACAGATAGAGCATAGCTATCTTACTTGCATTACAGCGAATGAAGCCTAGGCCGCCATATTGTCTAGGTATAGAAACATAAAACGACGCCTAAAATGTCGTATTCTGACCATCGATGATTCTGACAGAGCTCATGTTTCAAATAACTCGTAGTTTATACCAGCATTGAAGCTTATAAGAATGAAAATTTTCATGTGAAGAGTCCTTTAGTTTTGAACAGTAGGCCTAATAGTATCTGTCATATTACCAAAATAATTTTTGTTCTATTTTTAAAAATGATAAAAATTCGCAAATTTGAATACTTTTAAACATAACATAAATATCGACATACATCCTTTAGATTTGAACAGTAATAGTATCAATCACATTACCAAAATATTTTTGTTCTATTTTTACAAATGATAAAAAGTCATAAGTTTTTTATTCAACTTTTAAGCATGACATGAAAAAGTAGTCGGTTGCTACTTTTTATATATTTTGGTCAGGTAAAATAGAAAACGGTGGAAATTGTTGCTTGAGTTGAATTTTTTATATCATATTTTTTGAAAAAAATTAGCTGCCGTAGTTTGGTCGATAACTTAGTTATTGTGGGAGAGTTTATCCGTGCGGCGCCTGCATAAAAACAAATTCAATCCTAAACTGCTGTTTACAAAAATATAGTCGACTACAAAAATAAAATGTGGTTTTAAATTAAAGGTCTGAATCTCTCAAATACTATGGTACCAATTATAAATGGTTTCGAATTCAGAAGCTGTTTACACATCATAGGAACGTTATACAGTTGCATTCCGTGGCGGCAGCTTCTCTCAAAAAATGTAAGCTAATGATAAGCTTCTATTATAGATAATCAGTGTTTACGATGTGGGTAAACACATCGTACTTTCCGGTACTCCTCCCGAAATTGAAAAATTGTTTCCCAAAATGTTGGAAATAACGCCCTGATTCTGAACAGGGCCGCCGACAGACATTTTGAGGCCCGGGGCAAAGTTTGGGAGTGAGGCCCCTCAATACAAAAAATATCGTAAATTAAAATTACCTTTGTGTGTAAAATAGATAAATTTGTAGAATCTGGTGATTGCAAAATTTGTTATCTAAAAATGTTGAATATCTTAATTTTGTTCAATACAAAACAACTACATCACAGGTCTGTACTTAACTTTTGATTTATGAGTTTTTAAAATTCAGAACATACAAATATTAAAAGTAGGTACAATCCTTTTTAATACGACTACTGAATAACACAGAACTTTGGATTAAAAGCACTAGACTAAAAAAATTATGGTCCTAATAAGCCTATACTTGGGGATAAAAAGGATTTAAGACACAGTTTAAGTTAATTACCATACAAATAATTCACAGACTACCTAACTACTAAACTGCTTTACTTGTTTTCCTTCTGTTGTCCAACCTCGTAATGCCTGTGGAGCGTGTGACGTCATCAGGACATCATTTTTGCGGTTGTATCCTAGCCCTAGCCTTTTAATATTGGGTAAAAGTAGCCTAAATTAAAGGTGCAGGAACTACTCTCTGATTAACCGATATATAGGCTCTCTTTTTATGCCAGCTTGAGGCTACAGACGAGCGCATTCTTTCAGTCTGCTGATCGATGGCATCACGATCTGCTTAAATTTTCGTACGAGGAAACCTGTATTTCTTTAGACCTTGGTTCACACGTAGCTAAACTCAAACTCAGAGGAGATACTAAGCTTAAGTTGTTAATCACTGATGGAAAAAATTCATGTCACGTCTTGAGTCGTAAATGTTATTATATTCTCTTTTGTAAAATATACACCATTTAGTGAAAGCTAGGGATCCTTTTCCTTGGTCCATCGAAGGCCTCTACATCTACAAAATAGTAGTTTTCATTACTAGGGGCGAAAGTGGCTCTTTTTGGTACGAGATCGTAATTTACAGGCGAGGCGCAGCCGAGCTTGGAAATGCGATCGAGTACCAAGGAGACACTTTTGCTCCGTGTGATGAACAACTATTTTCATCATTATGTATAAATAACCATTTAATCGTTAAAAAGTTAGACTACATAATTTTGAGGTTATCCAACATAGTCATCGTCATTTACACATCTGTTAGTTGTTTACAATCACAAGATAAGAAATCGTTCAACCTTTCAAACGTAACATAAACAAATTTTGACTTTAGAGTACGGCAAAACTTACCATATGTTTTTTCAGTACTCTTATTCGAAGTGATCCAAAAACGATCATTTTGCATACTATTTAGAGAACTAAAAACGGCTGTTTTCGGTGCAGTGTGATGAAAAAGGTTTTGTGATGAATTTTAGGGTGCAGACGATTGGTATTGGACGATTGCTGAGCTTGGTACGGATTTAGTTTAATGTGAGGTCTGGTGCAGGCCTAAAGCCGCCTTTCCACTACACAATTTGTTTTATAAACTTTTGTTTGTAAAAAATGTTTAATACAACTTTTGTTTTTAAAACTCGATCTTGTGTTTTAAAACATGTTGTAAAACAAAAGTTTATAAAATAAAAATTTCCTGTGATCTTTCCGACATGGTTCGGGAAACCTGCAACCTGTTGTAAAACACAATTTTTTTGTTGTAAAACACAATTTTTGTTGTTGTAAAACACGATTTTTCATTTTTACACGCTTTGTTGTACAACTTGTTTAATAATTTTCATTGCTTTCTTAAACATGTGCAAACCAATCAGTTTAATTGGTTGTACAGTACAAATTCATAAAAGAAGTTGTAGAGTGTAAACGCGGGCTTAACCTCGAGGGCCCCAGACGAGACTTCAGAAAACCAAATGAAATAGTATCCAACTAAGACAAATGAATAGTTAGGTAATTTCAATTTATATACGTTTTTAAGTACTAAGTTTCTTATGTATTTTCTAATATATTTAATTTTGATCTCCTTAATTTGAAAACTCTAATATTTAATAACTCTCATAAATATTCTCAGCTCAAAATGTGGCCCCCTTCCTTTTGTGGCCCGGGGCAATCTGCCCCCTTTGCCCCCCCCTCTCGGCGGCCCTGATTCTGAAAATGATAATTTTTTCCTCGGAAAACGTCGGAAAATGCCGAAAAATCGGAAAAACGGGAATAAAATTTTCACCTGAGAAATGGTTCATGTGGGTACTCAAATTAACCGGGAGAACAAGCTAAATAAGAATATGCAAGAATTTTTAAGATCCGATTTATATTAAAGGAATTACAGCAGAAAAAGTGTTGGAAAAGCGGTAGATTTGGACAAAATAAATTATTTTTGGTTAATGTTTTATGATTTTGCTTAATTTATAGTAGCTAAGCTTAGGTTAAGATATATTAAGTTAGTTTAGATAAGTAAGGGTTAGGTTAGGTTAGGATTGGTTAGGTTAGGGTAGGTTTGGTTAGGTTAGGATAGCTTAGGGAGAGGTTAGGTTTAAATAAGATAGGTTTTAATGGCAAAGTTTGTATTTCTTATTGTTAGAGTTATATTTTATGTAACTCTACTTCTTTTATATATTTTATGTAAAGAATTTTAAACGAATCCTAATGTAACCTAACACAATATTAACCTAACCTAACCTAACCTTACCTAACTAAACCTGACCTCATCCAATCAAAACTAACATAACCATACTTAATCTACCTAATTCCTACAAAACGAATGTTTATACAACCTAAAACGACCTTGTCAACTTATTTGATATTTTTTTGATTTTTTTCTGTTACCGTAGGTTGGATCATGAAAATTCTCTCTTATTATTGTTCAGCTCTCAATTTCCGTTAATTTGAGTATACCCACATGACATATTTTTGCGAAGTTTTCCTTCGGCTTTTCCGGCCGTATCTTTGTTAATATTCATCGGATCTTGAAAATTCTTGTATTTCTTGTTCAGCTCACTCTCCCGGTTAATTTTAGTACCCATATGACCTATTTCCGTTAAAGAAAGTTTTCGGTTTTTCCGATTTCCGACGTTTTCCGCGGAAAATGGCTATCATTTCCGGAATCAGCGCGAAATTTCTTACATTTTGAAAAAAAATTCGATTTCAGGAGGAGTACTGGAAAGTAAACATTTACCACGATGTGTAAACCATTTAAACCATTTATATTTGGTACTTTGAGATTCAGACCTTTAATTTGATACCACATTTGTAATTTTTTACCTACTTTGTTTTTTTCATGCATAGGGACTAGAAGCAAATTTAGGCTTCAATTCGCGGTTTGTGTGCTCCGTGCATTATACTATGTGGTGTGACGAATAACCATCGACCACATAGTACAAACAGACAGAGCATCCCCTATCTTACTGTAATAGCATTGCAGCAAATGAAGAAGGGGCCGCCATATTCTTTCGGTATAGAAACACAAAACGACGCCTAAAACCGCGAATCTGACAGTGCTCAAAATCGTGTCGCACTTTGTTTTTACCTTCAATTAAACTACAATATACTGATAAAAATTGTGTAAAACCCAACATAGACCTTCGGATGGAGACTAGGTAATGGAGACCCGTGGTTATACTATTTTACAATACTTTATGGTTATACCAGTATTGTAAAATATGCATGTCTCGATATAAGGAACAGATCCAAATAAAAGGAACCAGGTTGGTGTTTGAAACGAAGTACGGTACCCTCCCGATTTATTTATTTATTTGACTTGATTTATTTGATTATCCGAAGTCGTCGGGACCGAGGCTGTCTCGGAAACCGAGAACCTCGGATAATATGGAGTTTGTTTATATTTTAAGGTTAGAATGTTACAAGACCCCGCAATAGTAAGTGTAATCATAGGCGTAATTCGGGGGAGGCAAGGGGAGGCAGTTGCCCCCCCAAAAATTTGAAAATTAAAATCAATTTTTAGGTATAAATAACGAAAAGTGACATGGTTTTTAATCATGTTTTTTCAAGTTGTAAAATTATATTATTATTGACATAAATTTTTCATTAATATGAGTCTCTTCGACATGCCGTAAAAGTACGCTGGTGGCGTAGTTTTGTTTGAAGTCCGATTGCAAATTTGCAAGGATACGTTTAGCGAACGAATACAGACATACACGCTATCCACTATGGCGTGCCGGTCGACGAGAACCCACTCCCACGCCAAATGACACGTCCACCAATGAACTAACGCTCCACGATGGCCAACCTCTAAACTCTGTAGTGCTGCTCAGAGCCTGTCATAAGACACTGTTCACCAGGGGTGCTCAGAAGGGGGGGGGGAATGGCGCAATTTTCGCCATTAAAGTTTTTGGGGGGGGGCATGATTTTTTGGGCGGGATATAGGTTTTGTGAGGAATTTTGAACCAGCGAATAAGGGAAAATTACAAAAAAATAAACTATCATAACCATACGCAACAGTTAAAAGTACTGTTCAAACGAAAGTTGGTGTTATGCATTTGGTTTGGTTGTATTGGTTATTTCGTTGCAGTGTAACCAGAAACTGGGTAATAGCCCGGTTAGTGGGTTTTTTGTTGGCCGTTCGGGGACTTAATTAACATGATTAAGAAAATAGAGTAAAATCGGGATTTTTAGACTTGAGCTGCGGGGATTTACTCGGCATCCTAAATACATAAAAAACGGGTAAAGCCGGGGATTTTTGAATTGTGATTTGCTTTGCAAATATTCAATGTCCATGTAAGGTGAGAAAAAGTCCTGTATTTGGTGTTTTTAAAGTCATTAGGTGGTTTTTCGGCTAACTACCCGGATTTTGGTCCTTGGGGGGATTTTGCAGGGATTAGTGCCGAAAAACCGGGTAAAAGTGAGGATTATCAATGGAGTTGGCGGGTAAATAATAAATGTCAAATCCTGTGTAATGCAACGCTGGACGTTAGAGATAAGAATATAGCAACAGTCAATCGCCAGTCGTATGAAGCACAGTTGGTGTGCCTCCTTTGACTGCAGTGAGGCAGTTTTACAAATAAATAGTACAATTACTGACTGAAGTTAAGGCCATAGCCAATGTTGAAAGGCCATAGCCAATGTTGAAAGGCCATAGCCAATGTTGAAAGGCCATAGCCAATGTTGAAATTGCACTTAAATGAAAGGTTAGAAAGTTATTTTTTCACTTCCTGTAACCGCGGAGCCCAAACCCCCCAATTTTTTTTCTGGTTACGGCTTTGCGTGAAGTGAATGGTAACTACAAGTTCACATTGTGTTGTGATATCGTGGTTGGATATTAACTTTAGCTAGTTAGATATAAAGAAAATAATATGCATTGGCAGTGTATATACCCCATAAATACTTTGGTATTATACGGAGGCCACTATTTTTAGAGATTTTTTTATTGATTACCAAAAATAACTTTGTAATTGGAAAGAACATGCTTTAATTGACTTACTTTCCAATTTGGACATAATTATGATAAGCGGTCTTTGTTTTCTGCTTCCCAGAAGACAGCGATGTTGGTGAGGATTGAGTTGATCGAGTCGCCGCCGCCACTAGCGACTTTACCCGATCGCCACCCTTATTCAGCGCGCTGCGGCGGTTATGTTGAGTTAGGTTATCATAAATATGTTAGTAGGACTTTCCTTGTTTCGTTATGAAACGAACGATAGCAGATGAGTCATACTTTCGCCTGCTAATAAATCCCTTGACAGGTGATGCGAGCGCTCCGATCAACGACGTGACCTTGGCCTATTTCAAGGATATTTGGCGGGCAAAAGTATGACTCTTCTGGTATCGTACGATTCGTAACGAAACGAGGAAAGTACTATTAACATATTTATGATAAACTGACCTAATATAACCGCTGCAGCGCGCTGTATAAGGGTGGCCTCCGTGTAGTACTAAAGTACCAACCCATATTCTTCAGTACGAACTGCTAGTGCAAAGGGGGGGGGTATATGGTGCATGCAATCAAATCAGGATGAGGCAATGACCTAGAAGATCTTGCCCCCCAATCGAAATGCTGAAATTACGCCCATGAGTGTAATGCTAGAATATAAGTATAATTCTAGAGTAATAGTTTGTTTTATCAAGATATTGATTCCACAGGACAGTAAAAAGAATTTCCAATCAAGCAAATATTTGAATACATTATATTTATTCTAAAATAACAAACAGTTAGAACATGCACTTCGTCCTAAACATTTTGTCATGCACTTCCACTAAACTCAGTTAGAATCAGACTGAAAGGTCAGCGGACATAGTTCGGCGAATGTTTGGGCACGTCAACTTCCGACATTACTATCAGCAGACAATTCAGTTAGTTCGTCTATTTGTCATTTTGATTGAAAGCACAAATCTAAATTATAGTGGATTAATTGTATTATAAAATAATACATTGAATATTTATTTCAAGTATTAACTTAAATAAATTGACAAATTACTGTTTTTATCTATACTTACAAACATGTTAATCATGCACACTATTACTGAGTTGAGACCGAAAAAAAACTGTTTTAGCTTACAAAGACCTCAGATAGCCCGGAGTCTCGGATAACCGGGGCTCGGATAACAAGGAATCTCGGATAACCGGGGCTCGGATAACAAGGAGTCTCGGATCACCGGGGCTCGGATAACCCGGTGTCTCGGATAACCGGGGCTCGGATAACCAGGAGTCTTGGATAATCGGGGCTCGGATAACCAGGATTCTCGGATCACCGGGGATCGGATAACCCGGAGTCTCGGATTACCGGGGATCGGATAACTCGGTGTCTCGGATAACCGAGGCTCGGATAACCAGGAGTCTCGGATAACCGGGGCTCGGATAACCAGGAGTCTCGGATAACCGGGGCTTGGATAACCAGGAGTCTCGGATCACCGGGGATCGGATAACCCGGAGTCTCGGATCACCGAGGATCGGATAACTCGGTGTCTCGGATAACCAGGAGTCTCGGATAACCAGGAGTCTCGGATAACCAGGAGTCTTGGATAACCGGGGCTCGGATAACCAGGAGTCTTGGATAACCGGGGCTCGGATAACCAGGAGTCTCGGATAACCAGGAGTCTCGGATAACCAGGAGTCTCGGATAACCAGGCTGGCTCTAAGCCAAATGCTAAAACTAATACAAGTCTTACGGAGGTCTGGCCACGTCATTTGACTCGGCATATTTAATATTCAATAAACATATTTTATTTTAAAACTTCGTCATGAGCATGGGAATTTTTCATCGGGGAATTATGACTGAATAGATAAACATGTTTATTGCAACGAACCACACAATCAGGAGAATTGTTTTATATTTTTATCGTTAAGGCTAAACATCCCTGACGACGTTGTGTTTCTGGGTTGTAGATAGCAGCACCTCTGTGACAAATTTATAGTATAAAGATAATTTGCATAGTTATTGACCGATTTTTGTTTTGTAAGTTTTGTTGTATATAACATGAACAAAAAATATACGCTATTTGAGTAAACAATTTTTTAGTTATTTAATAAAAAAAATGTAGAGAAGAATACGATTATTATCATCATTTTTAGCGAATTTCCCCTATAGGGAAGAAGCTATTACCGTAGGTCTCATGGTAAGACCTAAGCCCAAGACCATAACTTTTCGTTTTGGGGCCCCCAGAAGAAAAAACACCATTCGTTTGAATTTTTAGATATATATCTAATAAAAAAATGATTAAAAAAGAAAGGATACTTTGTTTCAATTGAAAAATGTTAATAAAAATAATATATATATACATATATATGTCTGTTAGCACGATAGCGGCCGTAAAAATGGTCCGATCTTTATGAAATTTGGAACAGACAAGCAAAGTGCTAATCAATTGGACGAGTTCGTAAACCAGCCCGATCGGACCACCGGAAGGGGGGGTAAAGGGGGATAAACCTCTCCAAAAATGGGGTTTTTGAGTTTTTTGCATGCAAAAATAAAAATAATCTAATTTTCGTTGACATTATTGAATTCAGCTCAAAAAAACAAACAATTTAGTATTTTGAATCATTGCTCTATGTCCATTGGTTACCGAGATATTTAAAGTGGTAAACAAAGAACGTTGTCCCAATGTTAACCTTATGGGGAATAAGTAAATTCTATATATCTCTTATTTCTCAACACATCGTGATAAAACTTGGTAAATGGCTTCTTCTAGTTCAGATCTACTAAATATTTAATTAAAATCAACCAGTTTTAACATACCCGTTGCAGCAAACCTGCATACTCATTCCCCATGATATTCTTATAGAGCTTAGAAAAACATGTCAAATCTCGCCGTGTTGGGTTGAAATATGTTCTTTTGCACTTGAAATTCGCTGAGTATGCAAGTCTGCTGCAACGGGGGTATTTTAAATCGCAGGTAGTCATTTTGTAAACAACAATTTTAAATAATTTTGGCGTTTTCAGATATGAAATCGGTCAAATGGTCGCATCGGAATCGTTTTTTAAAGATATTACCATTATTTCTCTCACGCCCGCCCCCCCCCCCCCCCCCCGCGCACCGACATACTGCTCGGCCGCTCTGACGCGCGGCGCTGCTACAGGCCGCTAGCCGTGAGCAACTCGGTGGGCAACTCGGCGGGCAACCGATTGCCGGTGAGTTGCCCGGTCAGTCTCCCGGTTCAGCAACTGAGCTGGGCAACTCTTGGGCAACTGCAGAAACCAATACTCCCGCGCTTTTGAAGACTCATTATAGTTATTCATTTTTGCATGTAATAACTATAGAAAATTGAACATTGGTCTGTTATTTGCGTTATGATCATACTATAACTATACATTTTTGTAGAGAAGATTGGATTTTGCATCTTTTTTCTCTTGGCGTTTTTTCCTCAAATCAGTAGTTTGTGAGATATTGAGCTATGAAAAGTAAAAAAGTGGTTAAAACATATATAAATGGCCGCCATTTTGAAATGGTAAAAGGCAGAAACTTGATACTCCACACCAAAATAGTTCCTGTTAGTCCTTATTTATTTTCATAATGTTTGACATTTTGGAAACTGTTTTCAATATTGAGGTTACTTTGACTGTATAATCTTTATATGAGAATTTTATTTCCTACTTCTATGGCCTACTGATATCAGATCAGCTGATATCAATATCAGATATCAGATCAGCTGATATATAATTACAACACTAATAACAACTTAAATAACGAACAGCACCACTTAGGTTCAGGAATTATCATAGAAATAACGAACAGCTGTTGATGCTTAGCTAAAAAAAGACATTAGCAGACGTGTTTAAATCCCAGTGCTTTTTAAATGACAGATATTTTTCTTTATTTCTCATTTTCTAGTAGATTTTGACATAACTGCTGTTTTTACCGACCCCTGAATCTAAGACCTTTAATTTAAACCCTCTCCCATCATCCTGCGACCTGCCAAACTCTCACATTTTCTATTAAAAAATCGCTTATAGAATTAGTAATATAAGATAGATAGATTGTCCAAGCATAAGCATACAATCAAACATTGCTCGTATAAGAGTACAAGAGTATAGGTTAACTTCCTATCTAAACTACACGTAATAAGTTTATTTCAAATTGAAACTAGCAACTGTAACGTGGTTGAAAGCTTAATTCACAGTCAATGGAATTTGTATTTCAATTAGCTCGAAACAGCTGTTATTGCTTCTGCTCTTTAAAACTGCCTGAACCAACTATCCATCAGTGAAGCTAACTAATCTGCTTCGATTATTAAACATGTAAGCAGAACATCGTCCATTTGATTTGAAAGAACTCCGTTGTCTTTATTCCGTTATTTTTTATCTGTGTACAGTGACGTTATGGTTGTATAAATCATCGACCACATAGTACAAATAGACAGAACATCCCTATCTTAATAGCATTGCAGCAAATGAAGCAGGGGCCACCATAATGTTTCGGTATAGAAACACAAAACGACGCCTAAAACCGCGTAATCTGACAATGCTCGTGTTTCAAATAACTCGTAGTTTATGCTAGTTAGCATTGAGGCTTAAGATTGAAATTTTGCATGTGAAGAGTCCTTTAATTTGAACAGTAATAGTATCAATCGTAATACTAAAATAATTTTTGTTCTATTTTAGAAAATGATAAACATCCATAGGTTTTTATTTAACTTTTAAACATGACATGAAAAAATTAGTCGGCTGCTAGGCCTACTGTATAATTTTTTTGGTCAGGTAAAATAAAAAACAATGGAAATTGTTGCTAAAGAGTTGAATTTTTAAATCATATTTTATGAAAAAAATTATCTGCCGTAGTTTGGTCGATAATTTAGTTATTGTGGGAGAGTTTATCCGTGCGGCGCCTGCATAAAAACTAAATTAATCCTAAACTGCTGTTTACAAAAATGTAGTCGACAACAAAAATTCAAATGTGGTATCAAATTAAAGTACTATGGTACCAATTATAAATGGTTTAGAAGCTGTTTACACATCACAGGAACCTTACATGTACATTCAGTGGCGGCAGCTTTTCTTAAACAATGTCGGGACAAGCTTCTACGTTATCGAATTTTACGATGTGTAAACTGTCTCTAAACAATTTATAATTTGTACCACAGTAATTGTGAGATTCAGACCTTTAATTTGATACCGTATTTTTAACGTTTACGTAATTTGTTCCGCCATCTTGTCACCGACTAAGGACAATCTCAGGCTTCATCGTGCGCGGGTTTATACTCCATCTACTTGTACTATGTGGTCGATGGTATAAATACAGGTAGATTTTCTACCTGTTGTTTTTGAAAGAGATTATTTGATTTTGTTGGTGAATCAGTCGGTCTAGAAGTACACAAAATCATGACGTGTTTGTTATTTTCTATCACTATTATAATTTTAGAGGCAATATACCAATACCAATTTATATGAAAGACGAACTTGAAATATAGAACATAGTAAAATAAAACTACCCTATAGCCTTTTAAAGAGCAATACAGTTCCTCCGTAGTTTTAAAAGTATTTTTTAACACTCATACATTTAAGGGAAGATAAACATATATTTTCATATTTAGCATAAGAAATTTCAGAAAAAAATACTCTGAATGTATTTTAATATAGGGTACTTTAATTACTGCAGTACTACCCAATCTTAAATCTTTTTTCGTGTAAAGTTTAAGACTTGGCAGTTAGAACCTAATGTTCCAAGCCCTCGAAATATTATTATAGCTTAATAATAATATATGTAACATATTTTAACAAGAAATTCAAATTTGTCATCATTATTTTTTGAAACACGTGGGCCATGGAGAACAGAAAAGTTTAACAAAATAACGTTCCCAATAACAATAATTAACAGGCGAAGAAACAAACTCGTAAGAAGAATCATGGTAACAAATAACCGAGAGCACATGGATGGAAGGGCGGGAAGTCATCATCCACCACAAGGAGTGTTTGTGATGAGCAAGAGCAACGGCTGAGCCGCGTGGTGGGGGGAGAGCTACAGTGAGTCACCTCCGGCCGGCCCTGCACTGCATCATTTTTTGTCTCCCGCGCCCTAACTATCTCGTTAAATGTATAAAAATTTATACGGATTGAACCACTGAGCGATTTTAAATATTAAAATTTTAAAATTAATTAAAAATTATTGCCTACAAAATGACTACCTGCAATTTGCATATTTCTTTTTGTAACATGAATATCTTGTTATTATTTTTTTAACCAGCAACTTAATAAAAAATATGCCTGAATACCGTGAATTATAATCTTATTCTGTTAACAAATCAGTTTTCAAATTAACATCGGACGAAAATTCCACTAATAAACTTTACTACAAAATGACTTCATTTTGGTGCTGCGACGTGGTGGCAGAATTTAAAACTAATCCTGGGATGTTTAGCCTTAAAGACGTACGTCATACGACCATAGAAACCAAATTTTTTACCATCTTCACCTGCTATTTGATACAGGTGTATGGTTTGCGCGAGGCCTATAGAATAAGCTGTGAACTACTGTAAGTTTTCAAATTTGATACCGTCATCGCTAGATATCGAGGGGAAGTAGTGGTGAATTGATTTTAATTTATTTTTTAGTATCATCCATTCTATGCGGAAAGATTATTGTCTGTGAGTTCCAAAACGTTTCAAGCGTTGGCGTTGCACGACAGAATCACCCAACTGTATGAAGAGGAGACCCCCTAAAATTCTCAACTTATGACCATGATTTTTCCTTGTCTCCTCCTTAATTTTTCCAATTTATAAGTGCCTGAATTTAATAGTGTTCAAGATTTACTATTGGCAGATTCCACAAAAATAGTATGAATTTTGAGTTCTACAGAGTTGGGGAATTCTTTTCTCTGAATTAAGTCACGGATGTACTAAGGCAGACAATGTAATCATGTTCACTCTTGGAATTAGAAGCGTTATGTTAGACTCTACTATTGCGTATATAGGCCTAGTGGGTGTCCTTTGAGACACGACATTTTGCAAATATCACCATTGCTCATGATAATCTTGTTTTATTCTTAAAACGTTTGGCTTATAGGATTAAAAAAATAATTGCACAATAAAGAGAATGAACAGAAGGTATAATTTGTGACCGGTTTAAATTTCGTTATAATTTCTAAAAAAATTAACGATATGGGGGGGTCCAAGCCTCACGACCACTCCCTTAGCTTCGTCCCTTGCTACATATCACGATTTTTACCTCAAGGAACGCTTAGTTAAAGGTCTTGGTATTACACCTGGCTATACCTTGATTTGTTTAACTTCAAAGCAATAACAAGTTCTGCCATTTACCTCTACTCTGCTTGTGAATAAACAGGCATGTGGCTTTGAACAGTTCAGATCACAGCAAACATTCCATGACTTGGACGGATGTACCTACATAATCGTCTACTTATCTGTATTTTATAAACAATATTTTACATAATCCTTTTCATATCTTCTTCCTGTTATAGGTATTCATTCCCAACTTCCATTTTAAAAGGAGAAGAAAATTTTGTACTAAATCGAATCTAAGGTTTTGGAGAAGTTTACAACATTGAAATAATGATCAAGTACCATGTGGTACCCAAGTTACCAGGATGTAATGGCTATCATAGTTATTGATCTTCTGAGTTCATGTATATTTGCATCGTAGTTTTATCACTTACAAACGTGCATGTTAAGAAACTGCATGTATTGTCATCCATAATATATATCCTAAGCAAGTTGGTTGCGATTTTTCCTGTGATTTATGTGGCAAATCTTTTGATTTGAAAATCGTTATTCTATTACTTTCAATATTTTCAATCAACAAGTTTTTTCTTAGAATATTAATGTTTCGACATTAAATGTGAGGCTACACATAAATGTCACGTCATGTCACGTCGCGTCCATTTTCGAAGTGAATGAAACCTGTGTAAACAAATGGAACCGGCTACACATACACGTCACGTCACGTCACGGCCCGACTCGAATGGTCTGAAGAGCATACACCCGAATCGGCCGGATTGGGACGCGACGCGACGTGACGTGTTTGTATCGCTTACACCGACGTCCACTCGGCCATCAGCTCTTAGAAACTAGAAGATGCGAATATGTTAGCACCCCCTCCGCAATCGCCGAATTGGCCATAAGTGGACGCGACGCGACGTGACGACTTAAGGTGCTGCTATACATACACGACACGTCACTTCACGTCACGTCGCGTCCACTTACGGCCAATTCGGCGATTCCGGAGGGGGTGCTATACATATTCGCATCGATTCGCATTCTCTAGCTTCTATGAGCCGAATGGCCGATTGGACGTCGGTGTAAGAACGTCACGTCGCGTCGCGTCGCAATTCGGCCGTGTATGCTCTTCAGAGCATTCGAGTCGGGCCGTGCCGTGATGTGACGTGACGTGTATGTATAGCCGGTTCCATTTGATTATACAGGTTTCATTCACATCGAAAATGGACGCGACGCGACGTGACGTGACGTGTATGTATAGCAGCACCTTTATAGCCTACAGTTGACTTGGGAAATATTGTATGATTGCGAATAGTGTTAGCCTATATGAAGTAGGCTATTTTTATATTTAAGGTGGTAGTTGTTAATGATGGTTTCATCCGGTGTGCGAGTTATTTGCTCGGTTTGATCCGAGAAGATAATAAAAATAAACGGTATCAGGAAACTGACACTTACTTTCTCCCTTAATATCGTTTAAAACCAGAAAACTTATAGTGAAATAAAACAAATTAACAATTAATTATCACACAAATACATACCAAATTTTATCAAAATCGGTTTATAAATAACGAAGATATCAATTTTAAATATTTTCCATAAGAATAACATTGGACAACGTACTGCGTTTACCGCCGAACTAAAATATCAATTATCTCCGCAACCAGTAGGCGCAAACTAATTATTAAAAATACTGGATTATTTAGTTTTTCAAGTCAAATTTAATGGTTGCAAGTATATTTTCTTTAGAAGTTACCGTACAGATTTTGTGAAATTTGAAAAATATGAGAATTTTTTAACACTTAAATCCCCATAACTTCTAACCTGAATTTTTACAGACATGCGGGTGGTGTCATTTTGCTTGTCATCTTAAGCACTAAAAACCATGAAATTTTTATAAAAATCGTTAGAGCCTTTTTTGAGAATTTTGGATTTTTGTAATTGTTATGGGTTTTAATGGGGTAAATAGGCCTACCCTTAAAAACCAAAAATTCAAAAAAGTGAAAAATACACCTGGGGATACCACGGCTTTATACCTACATGCCAAATTTTATGAAAATCTGATCACTGGTGTCGTCTCTAGCTTTGTTTACATCCACACACACACACGCACGCGCACGCGCGCACACGCACGCACACACGCACGCACACACACATAGTCACACACAGACAGACAGACACCACGCCGAAAACCACTTTTTTAGATTCGGGGAGCACTAAAACGAATATATCCACTAACAACTCAAATTCGAAAATTTTGACGAAAACAATACTTTCTCCATATACTTACTATGTATAGGGGGGAGAAAGTAAAAATCTAAGCTTTATTTGATCAACTGTGTGGCATTGCCAGCCACATACAAATCGGCAACAAGCGAAACGTAGGAAACTGTACCCAAATGTTGAGCCCGCGCTGACGCATCATACCGAAAACTTCCCGTCTGGGCTTCAGTCCTCGGGTACGATTCGAGCGACGAGCGGCATGCGACAGGCGATAACTCACCTTTATTTTTAAAATTCTTGGGCAACACCCACCTTAATTTTATGATGTGCTGGTCAGTTTGTTAATAATCATCACACACAAATACAGATACCGGATCGCACAAAAACTGTCTCGACGTTTCGCGTGAAAACTCAAAACATCACGCCTCTTCGGGGAAATTAAAAATCTCGCCTATGATGTTTTGAGAGGAGTCGCAACCCACCGACGAGGAGGTCGCGTTTTGAGGGCGTTGACCTTCTTAACGCGACTCAAATTCAGACCTTCAGCCGCGGTAAAATTAAGAAGTGTTCTCACAAAACATCATGGGCGAGATTTTAAATTCCTTCGAAGAGGCGTGATGTTTTAAGTTTTCAAGCGAAACGTCAGGCAGTTTTTTGTGCGATCCGGTATCTGTATTCGTGTGTAACAATGATTAAAACAACTTGAAAAGGATCAGCACATCATTAAATTAAGGTGGGTATTGCCCAAGAATTCCAAATAATATATTCGCCCCGCCCAAATTGTCATGTCATTTGGATCAAGAACTCACCTAAGTCAAAATTTGAATCGTTTTAAATAACCGTCCGAAAAACGGTATTTCATGACTAATTTAATAATTAATCCCCCTCATATTGCCAACCTGATAAAATGAAATTCGCTTTTTCATCAACAAAAGCACTAGGCCTATCGCGATAGTAGATTCTAACCTCAAACACAACAATGCAGATGGTGAGCGACAAACGATAGGAAAAACATTTTCGAACCTGACCGGCGACAAAAACGACGACACTGAGGGACAACACTGAATTCCGCTCGCCGGCGCCGCTTGGGACAATCGTAGTCATTGTCTTAAAAATTATCAGCTAAGAATAAATTCTACCCGAAAACCGATGGTTTTCGCTTGCCGATCATAGCTCGTATCGAACCCGTGGCCTACAAATTGAATCGTCAACTTCGTTCGTTCTCACTAGATCAAATCATTATTTTTTCAGAAGCTGGTAAATTGATCAAAATGCCATTCAAAGCTTCCATATCTACATTTAATGACTAGATTTATGGATGACCTATCTTAATTGCAAAATTTATTTGCATCCTATTCAATTTTATTTTGAAAATGACAAAATGATACCATTCCATGTTTAACGAAATATATGGTACCATTCAGTAATAATAATAGTTACTGTGATCAAAAAACAAATAAGTTTTATTCATACAATTTGATACAAAACCCATTGAATGAATGAATTAAAAGAAAGTTTATTCCTCCAAATAAAGACAATTCATTAGTGTATACTTCTTCTTACTTTTATAATCTTACAATGAACATAATTAAAATTGTATCTGGAAAAGGCCCACATATGGGCATTAAAGCCTGTGCGTGGGCTCGAGTGGAATTAACTGTAAGATTAAAAGCTACGGTAGATTTTCATGAGCTAAATTTGCTATAACTTTCAACAGTCTTAGTTGTGTAAATAAGTATCCCGCTCTTTTGCAAAAAAAAAACAAACAAACAAGTAATTATTTTGAGGTTATTTTCTATAATTTGGCATGTAATCGATCTTGGTAGTTGTCCTACCAAACGAAAATAATAATAAGTTGTAAAATATACAAGTTCTCTAATGCCAATGGTTGTTACTTGTATATATTTGGCAGATTTTTTTTCTTATTTTACATCTGAAAAGGCTGTTATAGTCAATGTTAGCAGTCGAGAGAAGGTGGGGAAATATATTAGGATCAGGTTGTAAGTGTCAATTCAATCTTATACAAGGCCTATTCTTACCTGTGCAAAGCTGTAGTTCGTTGTGCATAAGCCATTTGGGCTTGAGACGGCATTCCGGAGTGTTCTAAATGAACGACGGACTGTTGTACCGTCTCCATAGAGCAGACCTGGTTGCACTAGCCTACCATCGCTGCACCCGCGGGCACGGCCCGTCTCTCCTCACTCATACTACCAGATACAACTGTATATCACTGATATTTATCGAACATCATATTCTGAACATAAATTAAAACGTGTCCTTATGCCACAATGGCACTCAGTTACTTTAACGTTATCATATTTAGTTCCTGGCCAAATAGTCATGCCGTTGCATCTTGGATCTTTGATTCCATTGTACTTACTATAGGTATTGGAAAATCCACGATAAAAATGAGGTTTA
Organism: Flexamia atlantica; assembly: GCA_035578135.1. Lineage (NCBI taxonomy): Eukaryota > Metazoa > Arthropoda > Insecta > Hemiptera > Cicadellidae > Flexamia > Flexamia atlantica. The sequence goes on along the minus strand of JAQJVK010000007.1, from coordinate 4,815,773 downwards.
TATAAAAAAAACAGCAAAATCTGAAATGGTAAACGATCTTGGCTTAGTTGAAAACTACAAATTTAATATAAATCTTCTTTCTTTTCACTTTCACTAATTTCCCAAGAGAATTCAGACAAAATTCGACCTTAGGATGGGCAAATAAATTTATATATATAGACCCACAGTACTTGTACGTAGTGTTTATCAAACAATGCATACAAGTAACAAAAGTTATGTAAAGATTAACTAGCTTTAATGATAAAACAATCCAATCACTAATTGGAAACTTTTGGTTGTAACGGACCCAATTAACAACAATTTTAAATACGATAGCCTAATACAAGTTCGATAACTAGACAAGTTTATTTAAATTATTTTATTGGGTTTAAAAATGCCTGTGATCTAAAAAGTTTATATTGTGTATTTTTAATAGATTAGAAAGTCTATTTGTTATTATTCATAATTAGGTTTGTTTGAACTAAAAGAATTATGACAAGTATGTATAATTTATATTATAGGATTAAGCATGTAAATGATGATGAATGTATTAATTTATCATTTATAACAAAACATATTTAAAGATTTTTTCTCTAATTTTTAATGTTTGTTTTTTATATTTGTTAAATTTGTCTATTCCTTTAATTTTAAATTTATTCAAATTATATCCTTCCAGCAAGTTATTTTGAATTCGAATGTATACGAAACATGGACCAAATAATAAATAATTTAAAGTAAATTTATATTATTACCGCCTTGGATAATTAAGTAGTTGTTTTACTATCAACGGATTTAATTCCCATCAAATTTAATTTCTCCTCTTTACCCAACGCGAATTTCAATATAGCAGAATATTTTCCTTATATTTTATTTTCATATAGAACTGTCACTTATATACCGCTGCACAATCACTACACCAATCGAAGAATCACTCCTGCACTTTTTTCTTCACCACAAATTATAAACATCATCACGGAATATATTTTTCTCACGAAATGCATGTTGACTGAACAAAAATATGTGTTTCACTTATATGAAGAATTTTAGAAAAAATAGTCCGTAAAACAAAAAAAAATCAACCCGTGAGAGATTTTAAGATTAACAATAATTTGGTAACGTTTTCTTTTCACTGCACTTGGACCAATATTCGTTCTCGAGAAAGATTTTATATTTCACAAATTTAGTCTTCTCCACTTCCACTTGCTCGCAAGCCACCAGAATAGGCCAAACAGCTTGGACGAGTCGATATAGCGTAGTAGAGGGGAGTATGTTTGGAGGAGAGCGGTATAGGAGAAAGGAGGGGAAATGGCTGCCCTTTTCTACTTCAGCTTCGTGTTTCGAGGGGAAGTAGTGGAGGTTACAACTGCTTTCGGATTGTCCTTGGAGAAAATCACTTATTGAAATAATTATAAGATTGGACTTATTAATATTATCAAATTTTACAGTCTTTGTGATCATTGATCGTGCTCAAATGTTTAATTTACTTATGTATATATTTGTTTATTTATATTCATGGTGGCTCACCTAAGGTGTCTCAAATGGATTACGGACGAACTAGTAGTCCAACACAGATGAAACAAAATCATTCCCCACTAAATCGATCCCAAGGAACAAAAAAAATATTTTTAAGCTTTTTAAAATACAGGGTGTTCCAAAAACCGGGGGCCATGGATTCGAGTATCAGATTTTTCAAATTTAAAAACATATTACGTTATGGGTTCGTGAAGTTGGCCTACCCAAACCAGCCTACCCACAAATTTTATTACCATTCGTTAGTTCCGTGTCAGTTCTCGATAGTTCCATCGGAATTTTCGTTAGTTCCGCTTATTTCGTCGAGTAAATTAAAGAATTCAATGGGTAGGCTAACTTCACGGCAGCCTACCCACATGAAAAAAATATCAAAAACAGTATCAAACGTTAGTTATGTGTTACTTCTCGATAATTCCGTATAAAATTTCGTTAGTTACGTGGGTTTGCCATTTTATTAATAAAAAGCTTTATAACATTTGGGGTGGGCTAACTTCACGCCAACCTACCCATACCGTAGAATTATACAATTTTAGTGACAATCGTTAGTTCTGCGTTTGTTCTCGATAGTTCCGTATGAATTTTCGTTAGTTCCATACTCCATCTGCCGTTAAAATGACATTAATATATTTTTTTGGGTCCTGGGGAGGGCTAACTTCACGCTAGCCTAACTATACCATTGATTTATACAATTTTACTGTCAATCGTTAGTTCTGCATTAGTTCTCAACAGTTCCGTATAAATTTTCGTTAGTTCCGTACTCCATCTGCTGTAAATTACATTATTTTTTTGGGCACCTGGGGCGGGCTAACTTCACGCTAGCCTACCCATACCCTAGATTTATACAATTTTAGCGTAAATCAGGGCCGTACTCAGACGGGGATAGCCGGTACAATCTTACCGGGGCAAGGGGGGGGCCCGGGGGGGCCGTAATTGGCCTCCGAAATTGTGGAAAGCCCCCGATAAGGGCCGGGAATGGGTAAAAAGGACCCGCAATGGGAACGAAGGGACAAAAATGGGGACGTGTGAGTAAAAAAAAAAAAAAAAAAAAAAAAAGGTCACCACTTTTGCCGAGCCGGATCAGCTACGGTTTTGAGCGGAACGGGTGCAGTACCAGGACATGAGGGGCCCGGCCGGCTTAATATCTTTACCGGGGCCCGCCACGGCTGGGTACAGCCCTGGCGTCAATCGTTAGTCCTGCGTTAGTTCTTGATAGTTCCGTATAAATTTTCGTTAGTTCCGTACTCAATCTGCCATAAATATAACATTAAATATATTTTTTGCCACCTGGGGCGGGCTAACTTCACGCTAGCCTACTCATACCATAGAATTATACAATTTTTGTGTTAATCGTTAGTTCTACGTTAGTTCTCGATAGTTCCGTTTAAATTTTCGTTAGTTCCGTACTCCGTCTGCCATAAAATTAACATTAAATATCTTTTTTGGCACCTGGGGTGGGCTAACTTCACGTTAGCCTACCCAAAACCATAGAATTATACAATATTAGTGTCAATCGTTAGTTCTTCGTTGGTTCTTTATAGTTTGGTATCCATTTTCGTTAGTTGGTGTGGTTCCTGTTGTCTCCTTCATTAAAATACCAACTTAATTAATACACAGGTTTATGGAGAAAGCTTCCTGTATTAAAAGTGGAGTGCAATTTCATATTTATAATACAAGGCTTGTATTAAAATTTTTTCATCTAGTATGTAATTTGTTTTACTACCCGCGCTAAAGGATATACAGAAGAGGTATAATAAATTCCAAGTGTCGTTCTAAATCGATATATTGACAGCAAAGGTAATCGCCCTACAAGAGTTTTATATTTTATTTTAAAGATAGAGTAATTATATTTTAGATTTAGCTATTATATGAATTAAACAGCAAAATAATAAATGAGCGTCAAATGCAACAAAACTTTAACGTTTAAACACCTAATACTTTATATTATGTACGGTACGTAACATAGGTTTAACATGTATCATGTCTCTGAATTTTCAATTTTATGTTATGATTAAAACGATTGACACTAAAATTGCATAATTCTGTGGTATGGGTGGCTACCGTGAAAATGGTTAGCCCGCTCCAGATGCCAAAAAAGATATTTAATGTTATTTTTATGGCAGATGGAACACGGAACTAACGAAAATTTAAACGGAACTGTTGAGAACTAACGCAGAACTAACGATTGACACCAGGGCCGCCCCAAGGGCGGGGCGACCGGGGCGGTCGCCCCGGGCGCCGCGGCTAGGGGGGGCGCCGTGGCCGGAGGGGCCCGCGGCCGTTTAAGGGAAAAATAAAAAATATATCGCAGACGCGCCATAGGATGCAAATATTTCATAGGCAATAATCTAAAAAATATAATCAATTGGCTATAAAAACATAAGTCGGTCAATAACTTTGAATAACAAGTGAAAAATAAGTCTTAGATGAATACCTATATACTATATACTTATTCACGATAACTATTAAAACATATCATTACTTAACATCAACTAATGATTGAATGAATGAATGAATATAAATATTTCTAATATCTTTATTGTCATAGACATAAACAAGACTCTAAACAAGACAAAAAATTTGGTGGAAACAGAATTCTTTTACCTTCAGTCATTTCAAAATGGCGGCCGTTTTCGTGAAACATGTTGGAATTTACGGAGTACCCTGTATTTCGTAAACCACGAAACATAATTTTGTTTAGTTTAAAAATTATTATTCCTCGTAAACTCAGCTTTAATTTGATATACGACATGCCAAAATTTAGAAAATGAAAGTTTTTGACAGTATATTTTATTGTTTTTAAAGTTGATAGCCCTGAAAAAAATAAATGGCAGCAAATGTCAACTAGCATGTCATTTTACAGGTCTTGGAAATACCAACAACTTAAAACCTACCTCCTATCTTAAGTGGTTTTGTAGTTATAAGCAAAAAACTCAGTTTTATCATATAAAACCAATGTAAAAGGGGCAGTACCGTGCGTAGATTAGTGGTTGTAAATGTAAATGCTTTGAAGGCTGCGCATTTAACATGGGCTTTATATGGTAAAATGGATTTTTTTGCTTATAATTACAAAACCACTAAAGATAAGAGGTAGGTTTAAGTTGAAAAGTTGATGGTCTTTGCAAGACCTGTAAAATGATGTGCTATTTGACATATTGCCATTTTTTTCAGGGCTCCAACATTAAAACAAAATAAAATATACTGTCAAAAACTTTTATTTTCTAAATGTTGGCATGTTGTATATCAAATTAAAGCTGAGCTTACGAGGATTAATAATTTTTATACTTAACAAAAATATGTTTTGTGGTTCTCAAGATACAGGGTACTCCGTAAATTCCAACATTTTTCACGAAAATGGCCTCCATTTTGAAATGAATACAGATAAATGAGCTTTAAGTTGATGCACAACATAGATGTTTACATTGGAAAAATCTGAGATTCGAACCCATGACCCCCAGTTTTTGGAACACCCTGCATTTTAAAGCTTAAAAATATTTGTATCTTGTTTCTTGGGGTCAATTTAGTGGGGAATGATTTTGTTTCATCTATGTAGGACCACTAGTTCGTCCGTAATTTATTTGAGACACCTTAGGCAAGACCCACTGTACAGGTAAGGTGACCAGACGTCCCGTTTTGAACGGGGCAGTCCCGTTTTTTTGCGTCGTGACCCGTTGTCCCGACGAACTCCTTCGGCCGGACGCCCATTTGTCCCGTTTTGGCGTTATTGGTAAGAAAATACTTTAAAAAATACGTTTTAATATAAAAACAACTTTTTTTGGTTCTTTTGTAGTTTTCTAGTAACTTAAAATTAAGGCTAAACAGTACGAAAAAAGTTGTGTTTTCAGCCCAATAGATAGCAGCACTGTTTGGCACTGGGGCCAAATTACTCCAACTGATTACTCATTTATTTTTCATCCGATTTGAAAAAATAAAACTGTTTTGTAATCAGTATAAAGTTGTTAAAGACGCTATCATTCCAAATTTCCGAAAACATTACTATGAGCTATGAAAACAACTTTGAACAATAAAATTCATGTTTGCTTTTAAGAACAAACAAAGGTTATTTGACTGTTCACGGCGATATTCTCGTAACTCATTATAGTATTAGCTGACGCACCCTTGTTACCTACGTTATTGGATTTCTAGGAGGCTTTATTCATTTAGTGAGTGCTTTTGGAGTAGAGGGCGTGATGATTATGATGGCGAATGTCACCCTGAATCATTAGACCAGGCCCCCCATTTTAAAAAGAGCTTTACAAGTAAACCTCTAGTAACAAGCCATTAACAGCAACTAAAGTAAACACTATGGAAAACATTAATGACTGCCAGTTTTGAAAACATTAAACTCAATATCATTAATCTACCAATATCTTTTTGAAACGGGGGCCAGGGCCTGATTTCAAAACGATGTTGGTAAATTAATTATACTGACTTTGTAATTAGTATGAAAGGCAATCACAAATAGTAGAATACCCGCCACCTTGCCGCCAACATGGGCTTTTATGGGGAATAGATTTAACATGGGCTCTTATGGGGAATAGATTTAACATGGGCTCTTATGGAGAATAGATTTAACATGGGCTCTTATGCAGAATATATTTAACATTGAGTCTTATGGAGTATTAAATTGTTTAAAATTGTATTTTACTATTGTTAGGTATATAGTGTAATAATAGTAGTTTATGCAACGATTGTATAATGAATGTCTTTAAGCCACGAGTGAGATGTAAGTTAGAACACGAGCGAAGCGAGTGTTCTAAATATCTCACGAGTGGCTTAAAGGCATAATACAATCGTTGCATACACTATTTTATCTACGACCAACAATATACAACAAAATTTCCCCGAAGTTAAACAAAACTCATGACTTTTAATAATGATGGAATAGGTCAACTAAAATTTGAGGTTAGGCAAATAAGCAGACTGAACCATGAATCGTTGTGGAACAATCAGCTGATGGGATAAGTAAACTCAAACATGAATCGTAATGCAACAATCAGCTGATGTGCGAATTGCGTAATTGTTATTATGACACTTCTTCCGTCAAATGCCGAGCTCTCATTGGTCTAGAACCAGTACTCTAAAGTGACTCCAGTACTCTAAAGTCGTCATTAGAGTACTGCTTGGTTTTTGGTGTTTTAATGTATATCATTATAATGTTTATAGTAATACCATAATTGGTGCTTATTGCAATGGTCGTAGATAAATGTGTTTTTATCTTATAATCAATTGTAAATGTTGAGTTGTTGTGTCTTAAATGATCCTTTATTATAGTACAAAATACCTTCATAGCAATTTTAATTTACCTTCAACCTTCCTACTTACCTTTAATCAAGTATCAGCATCTCATGTTTTACGTAAACAAAGCAGATGTTTTTAGATTTAAATGCTTTTTAAATGGTAGATATTTTACATTATTTCTCGTTTACTGGTGAATGTTAAGCAATTTCATTATTTTTCCCTCCATCACGGAATAGAGACCTTTAATTTGAGCTCTCTCCCATCTAATACAGATGAACTGGAGTATAGCACATATTTTCAATCTGAAAAAGTTTAAAAACGACCAAAATGCTCCTAATCTTTCAAAATTTTCCGGGGGACCCCTGGTCCACCTCTCTTTGTGGGAGTTATGGAAATAAGTTTTAATGTAAAAAACTCTGAAGTAAATTTTTTTGTTCCTTTGCAGTTTCCTAGAAACTTAAAATTAATGGTACATATGAACTGGGGTCTAGTACATATTTTAAATTTGAAAGAATCTAAAAACGCACCAAAATACTCAATTTTTCAAAAATTTCCGGGGGAGAGCCCTGGACCCTCCCCCTCTCTTAGTGGGGGTATGGAAATACGTTTTAATGTAAAAATAACTCTCGTTTTAATGTAAATTTGTCGGTTCTTTTGAAGTTTCCTGGTAACTTAAAATTAATGGTAAAGATGAGCTGGAGTCTAACTTAGCACATATTTTCAATTTGAAAGAGTCAAAAAACGCACCAAAACACTCCTAATTTTTCAAAATTTTCCGGGGGAAAGCCCCCGGACCCCCCTCTCTTTCTGGGGGGGTATTCCATACCCCCCACCCCCCGGAGGTTGGCGTCCCGTTCTGGCTGTTCCAAAATCTGGTCACCTTATGTATAGGGCCTATCTTCATGTTGAGTGTAAAATCACTTTAATAATATTTTGGATAAAAAAGGCAGGTTAATTTTAACCAACTAATGGTTAACCCTTTTAAGGCTGGCAATAATTATGAGGTACTTTCGAAAAAGGCCAAGCCATTTCTCATGTGCGGTGCATAGTTTTAGATAAAGAGCTATCATTTCCACAATTTTTATCAGATACTCGTAATTTTTTTTAATTGTTCCTAATTAAATGGGCTTTAATATGCACTAAAATATATTATGGAGTTATCAGAAAAAAAAATTATTTTACAAAAATGTGTATGAAAACTTAATTAGGCCTAGCTAATTTATATTTTTCCACTTGACCGCATATAAAAAATATTTAAATTTGTTTTAAATCCAAAAACCATGTATAACTTTAAAGTAAAACTTATTTACAGCTAGCGTGCCAATTTTGAAGTACCTACCTAAATTTACAATAGAACTATAACGAATAGTGTATACATTGACACTATATACGCTTTTTTGGGCCTAAAAGGCAGAAGCCATGTTATTTGCATACATACATACATACATACATACATACATACAGATACGTCGTCCCGTAGACCAACCAGTTGAAGGCGTGGGACCAGTCAAAAAATATTCCAGGCCTAGTTCCGAGGCACTGTTTCAGGCTTCTACAGATTATCTTGCTGTCACTCTCAAAACATTTCTTCTTAAGTATAGGGTATGTATTGGGTGAAGTGAGGTTAGGTCAGGTCATTTGGAAAGTAAAGCCAGGAAGAGCAGGAGGAAAGGTGGCAAAATCATTCATTTAAGAAATCATTGATATACTTCTTAAGCTCAGGTCTGAACTTAGGCGTTCTGCCTAAGGATGTGATCTGTTGTGGAATTTTATTGAAAAATTTTGGCCCAAGAAAGTTAGACTTATTTTCAGACAAACGTAAATTATTAGCTATGGCTGATCTATTGTTTCTACATCTAGTAAAATAGGTGTGTTCAACTGGAACATTTGTGCAATTGTTGTTTACTGCATAAGTTACTATTTCAAAGATAAAAATGCAAGGAACGGTTAGTATTCCAAGGTTGTGAAAAGCTGGTTTACAATGATCTCTGGCACGTAGGCCGTAAATAAATCTAACCGCCCTTTTCTGCAACTTAAAAATAGTATCAAGGTTAGAAATTGATGAATTGCCCCATAGAATTATTGAATAATTAACATGAGATTCAAACAAACTAAAATAAACTAACTTAGACAATTCAATACTGCCGATCCTGGCTATATTTCTGAGAACGAAAAGACCGGCCGAGAGCCTGTTTCTGAGGTGGGAAATCTGCTCCTCCCAGGACAAACTATCGTCCAGTCTCACTCCCAGAAAATTAACAGAACTGACACCTGCCAATTGGGTTTCTGCTATTTCAAGATGAGGAAATTTGGAAAGTTTTGAATTGTGGCGCTGTTTTGACTGAATGAAAATATAATTGGTCTTGTGAGGATTGAGGGAGAGTTTAAGATCGGAAAAATATTGAGAGAGCTGATTTACTTTGACAAAGGAATCAATTTCAAGTTGGATGTGGTCGGTATTTTTGGTGAAGAGGGTCGTGTCATCGGCATACACCACTAAGTCATCTCCAGGAAGGAAATGGTGAATATCATTTATGTATATCAGGAAGAGTAGGGGCCCGAGAATCGAGCCCCGCGGCACCCCACTCCTCACTGACATAGGAGCAGAAGTGACAGAAATTTTGGAACCATTTTTTGTTTGGTGTTGAATTTCAGAAATCTGTTGTCTGTCTGTAAGGTAAACTAATAAGCCAATTTAAGGGAGTGTTGATAATTCCAAGTGAAGCAATTTTCTCGATGAGGATGTCGGGAACAACACAGTCGAACGCCTTGGAAAGATCCGCAAAGCATCCAACTATGCTGCCCCCGCCATCCATGCAGTCGAGACAATCAGAAATGAACTGTATGAGAGCTGATTTTGTTGACATCCCCTTCCTGAATCCGAACTGTCTCGAGAAAAACAAAGCGTTAGTCTCCAGGTAGTGAGTGAGCCGATCACACACGACCCTTTCAAAAATCTTGGAAAAAGATGGAAGGAGTGAGATCGGACGATAGTTTGAGATTTCCTCTTTGTCATCCTTCTTGTGAATGGGTTTTATTTTTGCAGTTTTGAAAGCCTGGGGGAAGACACCAGTTTCAAGTGAACTATTGATGATGTGACAAAGTGGTTTAACAAATTCCTCACTGCACAGCTTGACGGTCCTCATTGAGATACCGTCAAGCCCGCAGGAGGTCTTAGGTTTCATGCTGGAGATGATTTTGAGAATTTCAGATTGACTGCAAGGGGAAAAGGTGGAAAAAGTTTGATTACCGTTTCTGGGGAAGCCAGAAAGGCATTTAGTTGGCAAGTCGGAATGGATGTGAGAAGAAATGTTTGAGAAAAAATTGTTCATGACGTTAATGACAGTTTCGGGATTTTTGATTTGAATTCCATCTGATTTGATGGTGATGTTACTGAAGGGATTGCTGGTCGAGCCTCTGGCTTGGTTGATGATCCTCCAAGCCTCGGCCGATTTATTCTCAGAACTTACAATTTTGTTCAGATAAAAGTCCGATTTTGTTTTTTTTACTAACTTACGATACTGATTTTTTGTTCGTCTATAAAGAGTTCCTAATTCAGGGTTTTTAGTAGCTTTCCAACTATCATAAATAACCTTAAGCCTATCCTTAAAATTTAAAATTTCTTGATTTACCCACACTTTGCGGGGAATCCGCTGACTCTTAGGCTTTGAGATAACCTTGGGACAGGAAACATCAAAAACAAAATTTACAGTGTCCAGAAAATTTGAGCATTTGCTCTCGGTGTCGGGGGCCTCATACACCCCCCTCCACTCCTCGAGCCTCAGCCTTGTTTTAAATTCATTAAGGGTCTGGTCATTTATTAATCTAACAAAATTGGGAGTGTCTGAAAAAATCGGATCTGGGTTGTTGATATTTATGATGATACTTTGAGCTGTGTGGTCAGAGATAAATGGTTCAAGAACTAATGGCTGTGAAAAGGGAACTGAAGTTAAAATGTTGTCAATGCAACTCTCGGATCTATCAGAAAAACGGGTCGGAACAAAAATGGAAGTTGAAAGTCCAAAGGTATTTAGAAGGTCATGAAGAGACAAGGCAGTAGGCTCGTCAGAGTGGAAGGGGACGTTGAAGTCTCCACCAACAATGACTTGGTCAGTAGCCTTGAAGAGGCAATCAACGTATTCCTCGAAAAGTTCAAGGAAAACGTTTTCATCACCATCCGGGCTGCGATACACAACTGAGACAATGCATTTTTTGTTGTTAGAAAGAAAACTAATTTCAGTTGCTTCAAAGTGCAAATCCTGTGACAGTTTGTCACCAATGTTGAGAATGTTCAAGCTCGGCAGCCTAGGCTCACTGAGGTTTCTTACAAAGATGGCAACACCACCCTTTCTCAGGTGTTCTCTACTCCTGAAATTTTTGAGCGTATAACCCTCAAGGCCAAACTGAGGAGCTTGTGACGAAGTTAAACCTAGTTCAGATACGAGAAAAATGTCGGGTTGTTCCTCACCAAGGAAAATCTCAATAACCTCTTGTTTCCGAGAAATTACGTCGACATTTAGATGCAAGATTTTAATTTTACTATCTCCAATTGAAAAACATTTATGATAGTTGTTAACAGATTTATTCGAAAAATATGACCTATTACTAAAAGCTAACCTAACCTCACCTACGTTTCTGTCTGCTTTTGAGTGTTGTTCATGTCCAAAAAATCACAAGTTGTATTGCTAAACTTAATATAGACTTCAATAAGGTTACATACCATGTCTTTGCCGGTGTTCGATAGGTGCAGTCCGTGGGACGTAAAATCGCCTCGATCAAGCATTGAGTTCAGCGCCAGAAAGCCAAAGTTCAACCTCTTGCATGTGTTAAGTAGTATTTGGTTCAACTCAGTGACTTTAGAATTCAAATTAGGCCTATCATGCCTCAAAGGAACTTCACAGAAAACCACGTTTTTGTATCCCGCCGTGAGGTGTAGTTGTTCAAGTTTCTCTTCCAACCGAGCTTTGAAGTCCAGAGTCAGGTGCGAGGTCACGTCATTTGTGCCCCCCATTACCACCCCATCTCCCGCCACACGGTCCGAGATCAGCTTGTCCAGCATCCAGGAAAGGGTGGCCCCCGGGTAAACCTCAGCGGTAACGGCAAAATCGCGACCCAGCCTCTGAGCGATTCTTGAGCCGCAAGTTCTTCCCTGGCTATCCGCCACAACGGCAATCCTAGGTCGAAGATTAGGTGTGACATGCGAGAGCCCACATGTCAAAGTCCGAGTTGAGGTTTGCTTAATGTTAGTCCTACTCTTAGATTTTGAAAACTTCTGAAAACTTTCAGTCGACTTTGGTTTAGCTGACTTACACTTTGTCAAAGAGCTAGCAGCACTTTCAATCGTTTGATTATTAGTCCTATTATTTTCATTCTCACGAACATTGACAGGGACATTGATATGGGTTTGATCTACACTAACACTAACATTTCCTACACTAACATTTTCAATTTACATGTTTCTTACATTTACTTACATGTTTCTTCTAAAAACTTATTTTTACCATCTACATTCTTTGCACTGTTAATATCCAAACTCAGTACTAAATCTACAACAGAATCAACACTATCAGGATGGGCACTCAGAACCTCAGTTTTCAGCCTAGGCTCACTACAACTATCCTGTGAAAGGCCTGAGAGAGACTTTTCAATAACTGAGTCACAATTAAAAACTAAATCTACAACAGAGTTTACATTACTTTTTGATTCAAGCTCATTCAAGAAATTATTACAGGCTTGTCTAGCTTTTTTGCTAAAATTGAAACACTGGTCACATAACCATTTGTAAGATTCATTTTTTGCATACTGATTGAACATGGACTTTTTTAATCCACTACAAATTACGTCCCCATGAAACCAAGTTTCACACAAATCGCAAGCAATTGCAAAGCTGCCCTTTTGTTCCTTATACTTTTCTTTACCCACATCAACGTTCATTTTACATTTTCCACAGGTCACGTCAGGCATTGTGAAGTTAAGAGATTCAAACAATGAAATATACAAAACTTACAAACTAACACAATGAAATAAAAGAAATGACAGAGAAATAAGCCTAACAGTTAAAATACTTACAACAGCTCTCGTCAAATTTAATAAAACCTAAAATGGCAAAAGTAAATTGGTAAATTGGGGAAAGATGGAGGTTGGCAGGATAATTAGGAAAGAAAAGAAGGAGTTTCTTTCATAGAGCGTGACGTGGAGCTGTCTGATTGGTCGAAAAGGCTTGTTCCATGATCCCCATGAGCAACGAAAATGGCGACTTTGAATATTCGTGAAGAGGCAAGACCTAGCTTCTCCAAGTCAAAACTTTGGACGCAGATAATTAAACTGCTAACGAGTCAAAATTTAAAATTCTTGCTTCAAAATAATTATCACGCTTTAGATTTCTAAAAGAACTGAGTTTAAACATTCAAAACACATGAAAACTAATAGTTCGAACACTTAATATGCAGAGCTAATAAATCACTGTGAAGCCTAAGACAGCCACGGCTGCCAACCCCAAGGGTTGCATACAGGAAGGGTGACTTCGCTTACAGGTTATTTATCTCGACTTCTTTTGCTCATTCCTCATTGAAAACACAAGTCAAATACACACAACTCATTTAATAAATGATATTTGGTCGGTTAAAACAATAACCTCATCCACTGAGATGTTACCTTTACTACTGGAGTTCGCGCGTAATAGTAAACCAGCGACACAATTGATTTTGTCAGGTTGGCAGCGCCAAGGAGAATAAATTCAGTTCTTTGAACTACTCCTCCAAAAAGAACAACTCGGCCAAGTGAGTTTTTTTATCCACGCTGGAAAGGAGGTTAAAATAGCTCTTACCCGCACCGAAATGCGGGCCCTCTACGCCGCTCGCTCAAGTGAGCAAAGCGACGAGCAGGGGTCTCCAGCCTCTGACCGACAGCACTGGTGTCGAGGCCCCGTCTCGAGGCTCGAGGCGGCTTGGAGCGTACAGAGTTGTCTGTACGTCTCCTTGGGCATACCTGCTAAAAAACCCCTCGCGTGCTGTCACTACATCATTGCGATCGGCCCGAGCGTCTGCTCATTGCGACATCGCAATGCGTGGCCTCTGTCCCTTTCAGGACTCCGCGCTGCTGTCCCCTTCGGGACTCCTCAGTTGGTGATCAACCGTTCTGCTGTCCTCGGTTCTGGGGTCACTCGAGACACCCGTCTGTCCTCTTCTGGCGCAGGACGGACATGACAAAGTCAGCCACTGCGTTCCAGCTGACGCTGCCCTACAGCATCTTCCCCACGATGTTGTCCGGGGTCAGATGACCGCCGATCGAGTCGGCGAGGGCAGTCCGTTCTTCGTCAAAGCACCGGCACACAAAGAAAGTGTGATGCACGTCGTCTCCGTCGTGTCCGCAGTACTTGCACCTGGGCGAGTCGACCTTGCCCATTCGGTGGAGGTACAGACGGAAGTAGCCATGACCTGTCAGGAACTGGGTGAGCATGGGCGCCGGCAGGGGGGGTGCAAGACGGTGCAGCTGCACCCCCCTGGCTTAAAAAAAATTGAAAAGAGGGAGGAGAGAGGAAAAGGGAAAATCTAGGAAATTAATAAAGGTCAATGATTGTGTTGACAGAATATTTTGTATTGAAACAAAACATACTTATACCAGGGGCGAACCCAGGGGGGGATAAGGGGATATATCCCCCCCCCGAAATTTTGGAGAACAGAAATTTTGAACGACAAGACAACAGTTTTCGGGTACCACGACGCGAACACGATTTTTGTCTACCGCGATGTGAAGACGATTTTCGGGTATCGCGACGCGAAGACGATTCTCGTCTACCGCAACGCGAAGACGATTTTCGTCTACCGCAACGCGAAGACGATTTTCGTCTACCGCGACGCGAAGACGATTTTCGGGTACCGCGACGCGACTACGATTTTTGACTTCCGAGATGCGAAGACGATTTTCGTTTACCCCGACACGAAGACGAATTTTCTCTACCGCGACGAGAGACAATTTTCATCTACCGCGAAGCGAAGACGATTTTCGTCTACTGCGACGCGAATTCGATTTTCGTCTACCGCGACGCGAAGACGATTTTCGGGTACCGCGAAGCGACTACGATTTTCGTCTACCGCGACGCAAAGACGATTTTCGTCTACCGCGACGAGAAGACGATTTTCATCTACCGCAAAGCGAAGACGATTTTCGTCCACCGCGACGCGAAGTCGATATTCGTCTACCGCGACACGAAGACGATATTCGTCTACCGCGGCGCGAAGACGATTTTCGTTTACCGCGACGGCGATATGTGTCTACCGCGACAGTGATATTTGTCTTCCGCGACGACCATATTCGTCTACCGCGACGCAATACTCGTCTACCGTTGCATCCCCTTATCCCCCCCGAAATTTTGGAGAACAGAAATTTTGGACGACAAGACAACAATTTTCGGGTACCACGACGCGACTACGATTTTTGTCTACCGCGATGTGAAGACGATTTTCGTTTGCCGTGACAAAAAGACGATTTTCGTCTACCGCGACGCGAAGACGATTTTCGGAAATCGCGACGCGAAGACGATTCTCGTCTACCGCAACGCGAAGACGATTTTCGTCTACCGCAACGCGAAGACGATTTTCGTCTACCGCGACGCGAAGACGATTATCGTCTACCGCAACGCGAAGACGATTTTCGGGTACCGCGACGCGACTACGATTTTTGACTCCCGAGATGTGAAGACGATTTTCGTTTACCCCGACACGAAGACGAATTTTCTCTACCGCGACGAGAGACAATTTTCATCTACCGCGAAGCGAAGACGATTTTCGTCTACTGCGACGCGAATTCGATTTTCGTCTACCGCGACGCAAAGACGATTTTCGGGGACCGCGAAGCGACTACGATTTTCGTCTACCGCGACACAAAGACGATTTTCGTCTACCGCGACGAGAAGACGATTTTCATCTACCGCAAAGCGAAGACGATTTTCGTCTACCGCGACGTGAAGACGATATTCGTCTACCGCGACGCGAAGACGATATTCGTCTACCGCGGCGCGAAGACGATTTTCGTTTACCGCGACGACGATATGTGTCTACCGCGACAGTTATATTTGTCTTCCGCGACGACCATATTCGTCTACCGCGACGCAATACTCGTCTACCGTTGCATCCCCTTATCCCCCCCCGAAATTTTGGAGAACAGAAATTTTGGACGACAAGACAACAATTTTCGGGTACCACGACGCGACTACGATTTTTGTCTACCGCGATGTGAAGACGATTTTCGTTTGCCGTGACAAAAAGACGATTTTCGTCTACCGCGACGCGAAGACGATTTTCGGAAATCGCGACGCGAAGACGATTCTCGTCTACCGCAACGCGAAGACGATTTTCGTCTACCGCAACGCGAAGACGATTTTCGTCTACCGCGACGCGAAGACGATTATCGTCTACCGCGACGCGAAGACGATTTTCGGGTACCGCGACGCGACTACGATTTTTGACTTCCGAGATGCGAAGACGATTTTCGTTTACCCCGACACGAAGACGAATTTTCTCTACCGCGACGAGAGACAATTTTCATCTACCGCGAAGCGAAGACGATTTTCGTCTACTGCGACGCGAATTCGATTTTCGTCTACCGCGACGCGAAGACGATTTTCGGGTACCGCGAAGCGACTACGATTTTCGTCTACCGCGACGCAAAGACGATTTTCGTCTACCGCGACGAGAAGACGATTTTCATCTACCGCAAAGCGAAGACGATTTTCGTCCACCGCGACGCGAAGTCGATATTCGTCTACCGCGACACGAAGACGATATTCGTCTACCGCGGCGCGAAGACGATTTTCGTTTACCGCGACGGCGATATGTGTCTACCGCGACAGTGATATTTGTCTTCCGCGACGACCATATTCGTCTACCGCGACGCAATACTCGTCTACCGTTGCATCCCCTTATCCCCCCCGAAATTTTGGAGAACAGAAATTTTGGACGACAAGACAACAATTTTCGGGTACCACGACGCGACTACGATTTTTGTCTACCGCGATGTGAAGACGATTTTCGTTTGCCGTGACAAAAAGACGATTTTCGTCTACCGCGACGCGAAGACGATTTTCGGAAATCGCGACGCGAAGACGATTCTCGTCTACCGCAACGCGAAGACGATTTTCGTCTACCGCAACGCGAAGACGATTTTCGTCTACCGCGACGCGAAGACGATTATCGTCTACCGCAACGCGAAGACGATTTTCGGGTACCGCGACGCGACTACGATTTTTGACTCCCGAGATGTGAAGACGATTTTCGTTTACCCCGACACGAAGACGAATTTTCTCTACCGCGACGAGAGACAATTTTCATCTACCGCGAAGCGAAGACGATTTTCGTCTACTGCGACGCGAATTCGATTTTCGTCTACCGCGACGCAAAGACGATTTTCGGGGACCGCGAAACGACTACGATTTTCGTCTACCGCGACACAAAGACGATTTTCGTCTACCGCGACGAGAAGACGATTTTCATCTACCGCAAAGCGAAGACGATTTTCGTCTACCGCGACGTGAAGACGATATTCGTCTACCGCGACGCGAAGACGATATTCGTCTACCGCGGCGCGAAGACGATTTTCGTTTACCGCGACGACGATATGTGTCTACCGCGACAGTTATATTTGTCTTCCGCGACGACCATATTCGTCTACCGCGACGCAATACTCGTCTACCGTTGCATCCCCTTATCCCCCCCCGAAATTTTGGAGAACAGAAATTTTGGACGACAAGACAACAATTTTCGGGTACCACGACGCGACTACGATTTTTGTCTACCGCGATGTGAAGACGATTTTCGTTTGCCGTGACAAAAAGACGATTTTCGTCTACCGCGACGCGAAGACGATTTTCGGAAATCGCGACGCGAAGACGATTCTCGTCTACCGCAACGCGAAGACGATTTTCGTCTACCGCAACGCGAAGACGATTTTCGTCTACCGCGACGCGAAGACGATTATCGTCTACCGCGACGCGAAGACGATTTTCGGGTACCGCGACGCGACTACGATTTTTGACTCCCGAGATGTGAAGACGATTTTCGTTTACCCCGACACGAAGACGAATTTTCTCTACCGCGACGAGAGACAATTTTCATCTACCGCGAAGCGAAGACGATTTTCGTCTACTGCGACGCGAATTCGATTTCCGTCTACCGCGACGCAAAGACGATTTATTGGGGACCGCGAAGCGACTACGATTTTCGTCTACCGCGACACAAAGACGATTTTCGTCTACCGCGACGAGAAGACGATTTTCATCTACCGCAAAGCGAAGACGATATTCGTCTACCGCGACGCGAAGACGATATTCGTCTACCGCGACGCGAAGACGATATTCGTCTACCGCGACGTGAAGACGATATTCGTCTACCGCGACGCGAAGACGATATTCGTCTACCGCGACGCGAAGACGATATTCGTCTACCGCGACGCGAAGACGATTTTCGTCTACCGCGACGCGAATTCGATTTTCGTCTACCGCGACGCGAAGACGATTTTCGGGTACCGCGAAGCGACTACGATTTTCGTCTACCGCGACGCAAAGACGTTTTCGTCTACCGCGACGAGAAGACGATTTTCATCTACCGCAAAGCGAAGACGATTTTCGTCTACCGCGACGCGAAGACGATATTCGTCTACCGCGACGCGAAGACGATATTCGTCTACCGCGACGCGAAGACGATATTCGTCTACCGCGGCGCGAAGACGATTTTCGTTTACCGCGACGACGATATGTGTCTACCGCGACAATGATATTTGTCTTCCGCGACGACCATATTCTTTTACCGCGACGCAATACTCGTCTACCGTTGCGTCTACCGAAACAACTATATCCTACGACGACTATATTCGCTTACCGTGACAACGATATTTGTCTATCGCGAAGACGATATTTGTCCACCGCGACGTCCATATTCGTCTATTGTGACGCGATACTCGCCTACCGCGATAACCTTATTTGTCTACCGTCACATTAGTATGGGTTTTTGTGAGTACCTAATAAATACCCCCTTCCCCCCTCTTATGGGATAACCCCCCCCCCCCCGAAATTAAATCCTGGATTCGCCCCTGACTTATACAAATCTTCTATATAAAAATACGCAAGCGGTTTTTTCACAGTCCAATCGCAATAACAGCAGGGCGGATTTTAACGTATGAGGTGTCAATTTAAAGGGAATTTTATGTAGACTTGTCAACAAGTCTCAGAATTTCAAAAAAGGGCGTCACTAAAATAAAGTAAAGGGCTGAAGTTTCGGAACAGTAGCGCTATTCATGGACTTTTGAGCAAGCTCTGTTTACTTTGTTTACAAACTGAACATATGGCCAAGCTCTGAAATAAACTACAGATTGCAGCAATTATAATTAATTTGTCTAAAAAAGCAGTTTTTATATTTACAGCTGGTTTTGCTTTGTTTCAACAGTTTTCTTTTTTTAAAGATTTATTATGTAATTTAGGTTATGTTATGAAGTTTTTAAACCTCTTAAACATTGCAGTTACCAGTTTTACAATGTAGTTTACGATATCTCATAGTGTTTTTTGAAGTTACATTAACCTGAGCAAATCTATTTTTGGATTTGGTGCATTTATAATACCACCGGTAAGAAGAAGACGAACATTGACTGGTCGGAGGAGTCAGAAAGAACACGAACATTGACTGGTCGGAGGAGTCAGAAAGAACACGATCGCAACCGCTGGCATCACCCTCCCGAAGTAACATTTGATGCTCCTTCCAACCTCAGACCAGTGAACTAAAAATGTTTTCATTGCGGTGGGTTGCATTTCAAGAATGAAAAGACTGGTAGAGATAATGCTTCATTTACAGGTTTTTGCCACAAAGGAAAGGTTGCCTGTAAAGACAGCAGTTCCCTACAGTATCTGTTTTGGCGATAATTATCAATTAGGTGCAGCGCCAATCCCTAAACAAAGGAAGTCATTACTCACGGCTCCAGTGTTAGCTCTCGGCCAGCTACATGTTGCTGCAAGCAGAGCTTGATCTTTTGCCGGTGTTAAGAATATACATTTAAAAAAAGAGGACATGGGGAAATGAAGGTGTTCCCTAAAAATTCTTTTATACATTTACCGGAAACCCCTGCGGTGGATCAAATTAATTTTAAAAGTTTCAGTAGTTAAGCCATAATTTTGTAAATGAATTTAGCCCTTCGAGTAAACTTTAAAAGTATATAAGTAGGCTGATTATTCATCATTCTTTTACTATATGACTTTAGCTCGATTTCGAGCTACGTGTTATCTAGTATATATATCTACATCAACTTTTGATACTTTAAGTTACTTTTCAAACAACAGCTTCAACCTTCTAGGTTTCTGTCCAAACTTCTCAATAACAAGATCAATGAGTTTTTCGTTGGATTCAACTCGTTTACGATGAACACTCAGCACGCAAAGACCACTCAGTCTTCCATGGCCCATGGTGGAGCGATTCCATGTTTTGACTATACGAAGAGTGCTGAAGCTCCTTTCAATTGAACACAAGGTTGCAGGTAGTGTTAAGCCTATCTTGACTGCCTCTGCAACACTTGGGTAAAAGTTTGAAGCTTTAGTTAGTAAGCTTTAATATGGGGTGTTTTGCAAAGATTTGTCACTTGCATTGTCTTTTCGCCAAACGTCGTGCCAGGTCGAAGCTTCCGATGTGAAGTTGGGCAGGAGGTCTCCATACAATGTTTTTATCTCTTCTATCACTTCAATGAATACACTTTTGTTCATTTTCTTCATGTACATGGGATGAAGCTGCATCAGTGAAAATGCCTTCTCTTGCTTGGGTGAAAAACGATCCCTTAGAGATGATGTTAGAGAATCGAGGTAAGGAATGAAGATTGATCGTCTAAGAAAACTCCTCGACATTGTCAGCTGGGTGATTTGATTTGTTGGTTTGAATCCCAACAACCCGAGGAGCTTTCAGTTATACTTGAAGATCTGTACAAATTTCAGAAGCTTTAAGAAAGATGGATTTAAATTCTTCTGCAGCATTTTCTCTGTGAGCTTGAAATACTTTAGATAGTGTGAGGATATGTTCGTGAACTACTTTGATGTTATGATTCACGGCCTGCAACTTAGTGCACACGGGTTCTAGTTTTGCTGAGTATGCAGCAATTACAACCATGGCAGTGCCACTATTTGACACTGTACGTTGTTACAGCGCGTCCAAACGTAGTTCTTTAAGTCCCCAATGATAGCAGCACCAAGCACACAGTATACGGCAAAGCAGCAGTATACAGCAGGCACCCAGTATTAGGCATATACTGTAGTCGCAAATCAAATTTAATCTTTTTATTGGGTTGGTACGGTTCTTATTACAAATGTGGGACTGTTATAAATATAAAATATATTTTAAATTTATCAGTTCAAGAATAGTAGCCTTGCAGACTTAAAGTGAAGCAGTTGCAATAAGCATTGTTACGGAACAACAGGAAGCCTGCAGCCCCGTCCGTTCTGGAACCTCCCAGAGGTGCGAGAATGCGGGGTGGAGGGGCCGCGGCACGTGCCGTCGGCGGCCCCTTTGACCCGCCGACAAAGGGGCGTTTCGCGAACCTTCCGGTAAAGGCCTCAGTCTAGCGTCTTCGACGCGGGGACCTATAAAAGGCGGCCGCGCTGCCGAGTCAGTCAGTTTTTAGGTTCGATGATTCTGCGTGCGAGTGACCAATTACCAGTGACAGTGACAGTGCATAGTGACAGTGCTTAGTGACAGTATCGAATAAGATTATTAGAATAATTAGCTGTAAGTAGCAATTTAAGTTTATTGTATTCGAGATAGGTTAGATAGGCTTAGCTAGGTTTAGAGAGGAAATTAACTCCTTGTAACTGCAAGATTAGTTAATAAATAGTAGTTAGTTTATGAAATTGCCAGTGTTTTTATTTTAGAACCCGTAGGCCCGTAACAATAATTGGTGTCAAAAGTGTAGATATTTGGCAATTTCATTGAAGATTAATTGTAAAGATAGATTTTAAATTAATTTTTGCGGCATTAGTTAATTTACTATATTGTGTTGTAGTGTTACTGAAGCAATTTTGTATTTTATTAGCTTATTTTTTTAACGAGAGATTAATAAATAAAGGTAGACTTAGTACATTTTAAATGAATTATATTAGGTTCTGAGATTATTTTGTTAATTGTTTATATTGTATTGAATAATATGGCTTGTAGAAAACTAAAACTTTGTGAGTTAAAAGTAGCTGATCTAAAAAAGAATTGGAAGAACGGGATCTTGATATTTCCGGAACAAAAACTGTACTTCAGCAACGTCTTAGACAGGCTTTGTTAGATGCTTGCGAAGATCCCGACAATTTTTTGTTTGAAACTACCGATTTAAATAAGATAATGTTAACATTGGAAAATAAGTTCGATGATTCAAATAAAACTCTAAACACTAAAATGTTAACATTGGAAAATAAGATCGATGATTCAAATAAAACTCTAGACACAAAAATGTTAACATTGGAAACTAAGATCGATGAGTCAAATAAAACTCTAGAAACTAATTTAAAGGTTGAAATTAAAAGCATTGAAAACAGATTAGAAGATTATTCTGATAAAGTCGTTAGTTTGGAAAATGATCTTTCAGTGTTACACGAGAAAATGAGCGAAATAGACAATAGGTTGGGAGGGAAAATTAGTGAAATCGATAATAAAGTAGATTCTATTGAGAAAAACTTAGAGGATAAGTTAGTTAGCAAACTTAGGTTAAATATGGACACGTGTCTACGTCATCGACCAGCCCTATCCATACTGCTGAATCTCGGCAGGCAGGCACCGGTGAAGATTTCAAGACGCCGTCAACTGTTGCAACCATGAACCCACACAACGTCGTTCCTGTCTTTGATGGAAAAACCCCTTGGGAGGACTACATGACCCTCTTCGAGACGGCGGCTATGTTTCATCAGTGGTCCGAGGCGACTAAGGCTTCTGTTCTGTGCTTGTCTCTACGGGGCGATGCGTTAGCAGTCCTACAGGCCATGCCATTGTCGGAGCGGCACAGTCATAAAGAGCTTGTCAGCAAACTGGAAATGCGGTTCGGGCATCGGCATATGGACCAGCTCTACCGGTCACAGCTAAGGAACAGGAGTCAGAGACCCAGTGAGTCGCTTCAAGAATTTGAGGCTGATATTGCCCGCCTGGTAAGAAACGCTTATCCATCGGTTCCGGACGATGTCTGCGAGAGCTTATCTGTGGATAAATTCCTTGAAGGACTGCGAGATCTTGAGACTCAGCAGGCTGGGAAGCTCGCCAGGCCGAAAACTCTAGGGGGCGGTTTGGGAGCTCGGGCCTAGCTAGTACGCGCCTAGCTTTAGGCGCGCCTAACTTTAGTCCACATAGCAAAAGTTGGGCTTGGGAGCTCAAGACCAAGTGGAAATAGTTCGGTATCATCTTTAGTCGGTACTAAGTGGCAGTATGGCTAGATGGACAGGGAATCGTGGGGAATTTTGGTTTTTGGGCTGGCGGCAGCAACTGGAAACACCTGATCGACGACGGCAACAAAAGCGCCCAATTGTTGTGTGTGGTGAGGGGAGTTTACAACCCTCGTTATCAGTTATCTGTGAATTGTTGGGGTAGGTGGATGACACAGTGAGAGTAGTTTGAAATTTGTAGTTTTTAATTTGTTGTTTTTATGGTTTTTTTCAGTTAAACAATTGTGCCCATTAAAAAGTGTTGTTACTTTTTCATTTGTTTTTCAAATTCTTACTCACTCTAGGGCAGAAACTCACCCTACACTCCGCACAGTCACAACGCACCTGGTTTTCAGAGTAGTATAAAACGGAAACAATCCGTGCTTGGCCCCGGTAGTAGATCTTGCGTCAGCTGGGAAGTTGACGGCTGCTGCTGGGAAGTCGACAGCTCCTGGGAAGTCGACGGCTCCTGCTACTGGGGTGTGGACGGCTCCTGAGAAGTCAACGGCTCCTGCTGCTGGGAAGTCGACGGTCTCTGCTGTGACGTTGACGGCTGTGAAGACAGCTGATGATCCACCCCTGGCCGTACTCTGCGGGCTCTGCGTGATACGTCCTCTCCCCACATTTCATCCCTTTTCACGGGGCAGGAAAACTCCCCGACGAGGTTGGCTCGACGTGTGAATTGTTTACCACACTTTGAACAACGGTGTTTTTTCTCAAAGCCCGGATCATGCTGCTCCAGCATATGTCTGTCTAGTCCATTTTTGGTTGTGAAAAACGCATCGCACATTCCATAGGATATCTTCACCGTAGGCGGTGTAGGTGTCAGTCCCGCTTTGCGCATGTGAGTCGTTGTCGACCTATGCTTCATCATCATGTCCTTGCGTGCAGTTGAATACCCACACAGGACGCAAGTAAGCTTCGGCATAGCGTGGTCAGCCCGGTGACGACGAAGAATATCCCTGGACGTATATGCCTTCCCACACGTTTCGCAGTGGAACTCCATTCTGAAACACAAAACAAATTTTGCTGTATGGACACAATATTTAATCGTGATG
This sequence comes from Flexamia atlantica, assembly GCA_035578135.1. NCBI lineage: Eukaryota > Metazoa > Arthropoda > Insecta > Hemiptera > Cicadellidae > Flexamia > Flexamia atlantica. The sequence continues at coordinate 4,791,551 of JAQJVK010000007.1, read as the reverse complement.
CTCTCTCTACTGTATCTCGATATAGAACGAACGCTTTCGTACAACAATAGTCTATTTATTTCTACCATGCATATAAGCTAGTGTAACCCGTGAACTGATCCGAGTTTGACCTGAGCTTAACACTGAATGGCAGTTAGTTGTTAACACATTTTTAATAAAAAATAAGTCAAATCGTTTCAACATTCTGGTTCATCTCAAACATCATATTCAAATAAGCAGCAAATAGACTTTTTTAATTAAGGGTAATAATTCCTTTTTTTGCTAGATACTTTACTGATTGATGTATAGCATTGATTATTTCCAATTTATAATTTTCACTTTCCTACTGATAAATAAATATCATTGACTTACATTGTTAATATCCAATATGTACGTTCAGTAAGTAGTTCACAATTAATCACAGTTGTAACACGATTGCACAACACTACTAGTCACTCGCGAGCGCAGAACAGTTTGACGGTCTAATCGCGACAAACTCCAAATCCAAACTAAACGTTCAAACAAAGGGAAAGGTCGGGGAGTGACAGTTTTGAATTTTCCAGCGGTTTGAAGACGATGGTTTGGCAACAGTCCCATTTCTCAGAACTAGGCTATGTTCCCTTAAAAGCCTGTCAATCACCTTATCTCACTTATTGATCAGAATTATTGCACAATAGGCTTAAGAAATTCCTGGAAATGGTATTTTTTCGCTAGCATAGAGACACCCCAAAATGTGGTGGGGGTTATGACGTATTCACACTCCTCCCACAAAACTATCGGCCTAGCGTCATTCACCGTTCAATCACTATTGAGATAACTCGTCCAAAATGTCTCAGCCTCAACCTTCAACATCGCAACAAGCAGTGGTGGTACACCAACATCAATGGGGAACGGATTATTCCGATACTCAATTGGTAGACGTATTGGAAACGGTCGAAACTGAAATACGACATCTATTCGATGGTTTATCAACACAAGATCTAATCGAGGGATTTGAACATGCTTTGTCAAACTACAGCACGACAATATGTCATGAACCGCAGACACCAGAAGAAGAAGCGTTTGTTCGGGAACTATGGGATAGTTTCCAAACTGTTTGGAGCGTTATTCAGTTTCGGCAAAAGCGGCAGCACTACCAGCCAGTTCCAGTCGATAAGTATTGATATTGTTTTTATAAAATAAACATTAAAAACATGAAAAATTGACAAAAGAATTTTGCAAAAAAAAATTAAAAATTTGCAAGAAAATTTTGTTAAAAAACCAAAAAAATGCAGGAAAATTGCAAAAAAAATTCATACAAATTTGCAAAAAGTACCCAAAAAATTGCAAAAAAAGCAAAAAATTGCAAAAAACAAATATCGAGGGGTATGACCTCTGACGTCATCACGAGCCACCTAATTACGAGCCACCCACCGGCTCCCGGAAAAAAATTGTCAAAAAATTGCTAAAAAAATTTTGCAAAAAGAAATTGCAAAAAAATTAGGAAAAAATGCAAAAAATACCAAAACAATTCGGAGGGGCTAAGTACTCTTATTTCGGTAATTGATCTCGGAGGGGGGGTATGACCTCTGACGTCATCACGAGCCACCTAATTACGCGCCACCCACCAGCTCCAGGAGCAACCATTTTCAACTACTACTGTGTCAGAATGATAAAAAGTGTTGCGCGGTCGCCGAATCGCTCTGAAGGCTGCTGTGCCGGTGTGTGCCGCGACTGACTAAGTGGTCCATAGCCCATGTGTCACTACGCACTCCAGCCATGTCGGTTTAGCTGTTTTAGCAATTCTTTTAACTAAAACATCTCCACTCGGTCATTCCCTCCAGCCATGCATTGCTTCAGCCATGCAGGGGTGGCACCTCACTTTTAGCCAAAACATTTTTGTACTCGGCTAAATTTCACTTCGCCATGAATAAAACACATTTAAATTCTACAAGTTTCGCCATTCCTTTTAAGTTATTTGTATACTGATATAATTGGTACCATAGTACTTTAATTTGATACAACATTTGTATTTTTGTTGTCGACTACATTGTTGTAAACAGCAGTTTAGGATTAATTTAGTTTTTATGCAGGCGCCTCACGGATAAACTCTCCCACAATAACTAAGTTATCGACGAAACTACGGCAGATAATTTTTTCCAAAAATATGATTTAAAAATGCAACTCTTTAGCAACAATTTCCATAGTTTTTTATTTTACCTGACCAAAAAATTAAAAAAGTAGGCCTAGCAGCCGACTACGTTTTTCATGTCACGTTTACAAGTTGAATAAAAACCTATGGATTTTATCATTTTTTTTAAATAGAACAAAAATTATTTTAGTAATACGATTGATACTATTACTGTTCAAATTAAAGGACTTTTTTAACATGCAAAATGTCAATCTTAAGCCTCAATGCTAACTAGTATAAACTACGAGTTATTTGAAACATGAGCATTGTCAGATTACGCGGTTTTCGGTGTCGTTTTGTGTTTCTATACCGAAACATTATGGCGGCCCCTGCTTCATTTGCTACAATGCTATTAAGATAGGGATGCTCTGTCTTTTTGTACTATGTGGTCGATGATTTATACAACCATAACGTCACTGTACACAGATAAAAAAATTCCACTTCCACAAATTCCAATTGCGGAATCCACATTCAATGGCGAAACATCAACGGGCAAGAAATTGCTACTTTGTTGTCTGGACAAAAAAGCAGGGCCGCCGAGAGGGGGGGGCAAAGGGGGCAGATTGCCCCGGGCCACAAAAGGAAGGGGGCCACATTTTGAGCTGAGAATATTTTTGAGGATTATTAAATATTAGAGTTTTTAAAACAAGGAGACCAAAATTAAATGTATTAGAAGATATATAAAACACTTAGTACTTAAAAACGTATACAATTAAAATTACCTAACTGTTCACTTGCCTTATTTTGATACAATGTCATTTGGTTTTCGGCCGTCGCGTCTGGGCCCCCCGAGGTAATAGGCCTGCACCAGACCTCACATTAGCTAAATCCGTACCAAGCTCAGCATTCGTCCAATACAAATCGTTTACACTCTAAATTCATCACAAACCTTTTTTTGTACAGGCCTACGATGGACCAAGGAAAAGGATTCCTATCTTTAACTAAATGGTGTATATTTTACAAAAGAATAATAGTAATAACAATAACATTTACGACTCAAGACGTGACATTAATTTTTTCCAATGATTAACAACTTCAGCTTCGTTTCTCCTCTGAGTTTGAGTTCAGCTACGTATGAACACAGATAAACGAATACATAAACGAATGTATTCGTTTATCTGTGGTATGAACCAAGGTCCAAAGAAATTCAGGTTTCCTCATACAAAAATTTAAGCAGCTCAAGATGCTTTCAGCAGACCGAAAGAATGCGCTCGTCTGTAGCCTCAAGCTGGCACAATAAAGTATCTTGGCCAGTCAGAGAGTAGTTATTACTACATCTTCGACTTAAGCTATACTTTTACCAAAAGGCCAAGGGGGCCTTATGCTAGGGCTAGGATATGGTGTCCTGGTGACGTCACACGCACCACAGGCATTATGGGAGTTGGAATAGAGAAGGAAAACAAGTAAAGTAGTTTATAGTAGTTAGGTAGTCCGTGAATAATTTGTATAATAACTTACACTGTTTCTTAAATCCTTTTTACCCCCAGGTACAGGCTTATTAGAAATGTACATTTTTTAGTCTAGTGCTTTTAATACCAAGTTCAGTGTTATTCAGTAGCCGTAACAAAAATGATTTTACCAGCTTTTACTGTTTGTAATGTTCTGAATTTTTAAAATTCATAAATCAAAAGTTTAGTACAAACCTGTGATGTAGTTGTTTTGTATTGAACAAATTAAGATATTCAACATTTTTAAATCAAAAAGTTTGTAATCAGCAGAATTTACAAATGTAGCTATTTGACAGACAAAGGTATTTTTTATTTACGATTTTTTGTATTGAGGGGCCTCACTCCCAAACTTTGCCCCAGGCCTCAAAATGTCTGTCGGCGGCCCTGCAAAAAAGGACATACACATATAAGCTATTGAGCGAGATGACAAGTTTTGGAAAGATAAAATGGAGAAGGTGTTATGCTACAACTGCGCTCTTTTACTAGAACTTGAAGATCCTAGAATCTGCCGCAGTATGCCGATTATAGAACCACAAGTTCCACTTGCGGAATTCACTTTCAATGGCGAAACATCCAGGAGCAAATAGCCTAAGTCACGTAACAAATATTCTTGTAAACATGTTTCCTGTATGTTTTCATACTGTGCATTTTGTGCATTAAGTAAATGAAGGTCTTTTCCACTAATTATTGTTTATTTAGTTATCATTTTCATGTGCTCTAACGTAACCTTTATTTTAAACAAATGACCTAACTAATTAATCATTTAATTTAACTTGGTGTTATACAGCAACAAAAATAATGGTAATTTTGTTTGTGGTAATGTTAATATTGAACAATGAACCCGTAGATAATTTCATAAATCCACTTCCTTGTAATCAGAGGATTAATTACAAGGTGTTATTAGTAATTAGTAGTCTGGTCTAGTGTGCCCGGCCAGAGTGCGAATGCGACTACTGAGTTGACGAACGATCTAAGTAGCAGCGCCGCGCGCCAGAGCGGCCGGGCAGTTTGGCGGTGCACGGGGGGGGGGGGGGGCGGCGCGGGTGTGAGAGAAATAATGGTAATATCTTTAAAAAACGATTCCGATGCGACCATTTGACCGATTTCATATCTGAAATCGCCAAAATTATTTTAAAATTGTTGTTTACAAAATGACTACCTGCGATTTAAAAAAATGATGATAATCGTATTCTTCTCTAAAAATTTTTTATTAAATAACTAAAAAATTGTTTACCCAAATAGCGTATATTTCTTGTTCACAACAAAACTTACAAAACAAAAATCGGTTAATAACTATGCAAATTATCTTTACTATAAATTTGCCACAGAGGTGCTGCTATCTATCGGGCCAGAAACACAACTTTTTCAGGGATGTTTAGCCTTAAAAGCACTAGACTAAAAAATGTATGTTTCTAATAAGCCTGTACCTGGGGGTAAAAATGATTTAAGAAACAGTTTTAAGTTATTATACAAATTATTCACGGACTACCTAACTACTATAAACTACTTTACTTGTTTTCCTTCTGTTTTCCAACTCCCATAATGCCTGTGGTGCGTGTGACGTCAACAGGACACCATTTTACCGCTTGTATCCTAGCCCTAGCAAAAGGCCCCCTTGGCCCTTTGGTAAAAGTATAGCTTAAGTCGAAGATGTAGCAATAACTACTCTCTGACTGGCCAAGATACTTTATTGTGCCAGCTTGAGGCTACAGACGAGCGCATTCTTTCGGTCTGCTGAAGGCATCATGAGCTGCTTAAATTTTTGTATGAGGAAACATGAATTTCTTTGGACCTGGTTCGTACCACAGATAAACGAATACATCGTTTAAGTATTCGTTTATCTGTGTTCATACGTAGCTGAACTAAAACTCAGAGTAGAAACGAAGCTGAAGTTGTTAATATTTGGAAAAAATTAATGGCACGTCTTGAGTCGTAAATGTTATATTGTTATTACTATTATTCTTTTGTAAAATATACACCATTTGGTTAAAGATAGGAATCCTTTTCCTTGGTCCATCGTAGGCCTGTACAAAAAAAGGTTTGTGATGAATTTAGAGTGTAAACGATTTGTATTGGACGAATGCTGAGCTTGGTACGGATTTAGCTAATGTGAGGTCTGGTGCAGGCCTATTACCTCGGGGGGCCCAGACGCGACGGCCGAAAACCAAATGATATTGTATCAAAATAAGACAAATGAACAGTTAGGTAATTTTAATCATATACGTTTTTTAAGTACTAAGTTTTTTTATATCTTATAATACATTCATATAATTTTGGTCTCCTTGTTTTAAAAACTCTATATATTAATACGCAAGCGGTTTTATTTTCACAGTCGAACCTCAATAACTGCTGAACGGATTTTAACGTTTCAGGTGTCAAATTAAAGGGATTTTTATGTAAATTTGTCAATTCGTCTCAGAATTTTAAAAAGGGCGCCACTAAACTAGAGTAAAGGGCTAAAGTTTTGGAACAAAACTATCCATTGACATTAGACAAAGTTCAGTTCACTTTGTTTACAATCTGAACATATGGCCAAGCTCTGAAATAGTTCGTCAAGTAAATCTCAGATTGCAGAACTTAAGATTAATTTTTCGAAAAGAGCAGTTTTTTATTTTTACAGCTTCTTTGGCTTCTAGAACTTGACAACAAATGGTTTTCAACAGTTTTCTAAAAAAAATATTAAGTAATTTAGGTTATGTATGAAGTGTTTTTAATGGGCTTAAACATTGCAGTTACCAGTTTTATAATGTAGTTTACGACATCCCAATACATTTCAACAGTGTTGAAGTTTTATTAACTTGAGTCAATTTATTTTTGGATTTTGTGCATTTATAATGCCACCAATAAGAAGAAAACGAACATTGGCCGATCGGAGGAGTCGGAGAGAACACGATCGTAACCGCTGGCATCACCCTCCCGATGTAACATTTGATGCTCCTTCCAACCTTAGACCAATGAACTTAACATTTTTCATTACATTTCAAGAATGAAAAGACCGGTAGATATAATGCGTCTTTTACGCGTTGTTGTCACGAAGGAGAGGTTCCTTATAAAGACAGCCGTTCGCTACAATTTCTGTTTTGGCGATAATTATCAATAAGGTGCAGGGACAGTTCCTAAACAAAGCAGGTCATCACTCACGGCGCCAGTGTTTGCTCTTGGTCAGCTACATGCTGCTGTAAGCAAAGCTCGATCTTTTGCCGGTATTAAAATATACATTTATCAGAAACAAGAGGACATGGGAAAATGAAGGTGGTTCCCAAAAAATCGTTTACCATAAACTCCTGCAGTAGATCAAATGAACTTAAAAAGTTTAAGTTTTTTAGCTACAGTTTTATTATTGAATTCAGCCTTTTTATTAAACATTAAAAGTATATAAGTAGGCTGTTTATTCTTTACTCTTTTACTATATGTTTTTTTGCTCGATTTCGAGCTACGTTTTATCTAGTATTTAATAATCCTCAAAAATATTCTCAGCTCAAAATGTGGCCCCCTTCCTTTTGTGGCCCGGGGCAATCTGCCCCCTTTGCCCCCCCCCTCTTGGCGGCCCTGTCTGCAATTTTCTTACTTCCTCGAAATTTTCAATTTCAAATCTGGGCTTACAGATTTTTTCACGTGTCATTTTTGGTTCTTATGAGAAAATGCCCATAAACCAATGGAATTTTCAGAATCTACAAAGTAACATGTTCTTATGTAGCCTAAATAAAAACACACTTTTTGATCCCCATTATGCATTTTTATGGAGGACATTTAAGGTCGTGCGGTCAAAACAAATTTTATCTGTATTTTCACTCATATTTATTTATCACCAAGACCATGCCTAAAAACATATTTCATAATTTTAAAACAAATATTTTGTGAGTAATCAAGGTTTTCAGTACCAAAATATTATGTTTGTCTTGCGTGGTTCATGCAAAAATGATTTAGTCTATTGACCTTAAATTTTGGTAATATGTATGATTAATTTATCTTCAAAACTTGACATAAGTAAAATTTCAAAAAAATTCAAATTTAATCTTCAACCCCTCAAATATATATATTTTAAAAACATTTTCTATTATATTGCTTTACAAAATATTTCATTATTTCATTATGATGGTCTTCTCAGTGATAATACCAACAACATAAGAAAATTGCATAATTTTTTTTAAACTGTTTTCGGGAACTACAAAAACTAAATTAACAGCTATTAACATTGGGCCTTATGGAGACTCGATTGCCCTGCCACCTGACTGAATAGTTTGTCCCTAACGGAGCCAAAACAACCTCAACGTTATTTTTCATCATTTAGTGAAAAAAATGTAACTTTCAATAAAATTTTGTTTTTTTGTTCTATGTGTTTCAGATTGGCCATTCTTTGGAAGAACGAGTGAATTCGTCACAAGATCTGCAGCCATATCTGTTAGCCTGGGGCCCGAACAAGAAGAGTGTGTCCACCTATTACATTGTGATCGACAAGAAAATAATTCCTTGTGGGAAGAAAGTGGGGGCTATTGAAGCATTCGACACCCTGTTTAAGGCTCACTTTGTCTTCAACTGTAAATATGATCAAAACCATATGTAAATATGAAGCTGCCACCACAGAATGCACCTGTAACATTCCTATGGTGTGTAAATTGCTTTTAAACCAATTATAATTGGTACTATAATATTTATGAGATTCAGATCTTCAATTTGATAACACATTTGTATTTTTGTAGTCGATTAAATTTTTGTAAACAGCAGTTTAGGATTAATTTTGTTTTTATAGGCGCCGCACGGATATAAACTCTCCCACTATAACTAAGTCATCAACCAAACTACTAAAGCTAATTTTTTTCAAAGAATATGATTTAAAAATTTCAAATCTTTAGCAACAATTTCCACCGTTTTTTATTTTACCCGACTAAAAAATAAAAAAAGGTTGCAGCCGACTACTTTTTTTGTCATGTTTAAAAGTTCAAAAAAACTTGTGAATTTTTATTATTTTTTATAGTAGAACAAAAATTATTTTGGTAATATTATTGATACCATTACTGTTCAAAACTAAAGGACTATTCACATGCAAAATTTGAACCTTAAGCTTCAATGCTAAGTAGTATATAAAAGTTATTTGAAACATGAACAATGTCAGATAACGACGTTTTAGGCCTTGTTTTATGTGTCTATACCCAGACAATATGGCAGCCCAGGCTTCATTTGCTGTAATGCAAGTAAGATAGCTATAATCTGTCTAATTGTACTATGTGGTCGCTGAATTCATTAACAATACAAAACACTAACGTGTTACACAGTCTTGATTTGTTTGCAGCAATAGTATTAAGCGCTCCTTTTCCAACACGGCGTCAGCGCGCTCAACGTCGACGTCGGCGTCATTGCGCTAGAGTTAAATGTGAAGCGAACAATGGCGACTGTTTCCTGTACACTGCGCGCGCAGATTGTTGGCGCGTCAGCAATCACCATTGCCCGCTTAACATTTGACTATGACGCGATGACGCCAACATCGACGTTGAGCGCGATGACGCTGTGTTGGAAACGGAGCCTTTGGCAGTGGCCAGGTTCGCAATTGCTATTTAGGCAATATTATTATGACCTCGGATTATCCGTATTTTTTTGGTATCCAAATTTGTTTCCTCCACAATAATCCGGATAATCCAAGGTGTACCGTACTAATCCTATCAGTTAGTTACTACATGTTCTCTTCAGAATATTTTTGCACATTTGTTAAAGACATTTCAAGAATTAAGCAATTGAATACTAATTAATTTTGAATATTGAAGCAATTGAAAAGCTAATTGAATACTTGCAATAAAACAAACTCATTGAAACTTAATCTTGATGAACACTTCTCTTAACATCTTTCCAAAGAAGATAACAATAATGCAAGCATGTAGCCTACGTTTGGTTGGTGTACAAGAAGTTGGTGTACAAGACATCTTGTTTTAATCTTAACTAATTTTCATGTAATTAAAAAATTTAAGACTTTTTGCTTATAGAAAGGGCAACATTTAGTATTACATTTTTGTTTAGGCTTAATTATTTCGGTTACAGACTTACTAAAAATATAAAAATTTTAATATGTTGAATATTGCAGTCCAGTACGGCATTAATTTTTTCGACCAAACACCCCTATGTAATCAAGCAATTCAGCCTTTCACATTTTAAATGGTTTAACAGATTGTTTGTGAATAACTTATTTAATTCTTGGGACGTTTTCTAGCATTACAGCTATTGTTTGTTATCTTTTTCATTTTTCCAAAAGTTTGGAAGTTTCCTAAAAAAATAATTTCCAATGTATGAAGTTTGATTTTTCCCAGTCTAGGTTGATCTCGAACTAGGTAATTTTTGTGTTATGGTTATGTAACAGTAGGACTTGGTTATCAAAAGTTTCAAAAGTATATTTAATTGTTTCAAAAATATAGAAGGCATGGACTGTAAAAAGAGCCATCTCTTTAAAATAAGATTTAACAGACTGATTATATTTTAAATTTTGTATTATTCTGATTGCCTTCTTTTGTACTGTTAAAATCCTTTTTAAATTTTTCTGTGTTGTTCCACCATAAAGACTAATTCCATTGGTAATATGTGATTCAATATGAGCATTATATATTACTTATAGAACTGATTTATCACAAAGATATGACATTGTCCTTAAGACAAAAAGACCTGATTTAATTTTTTTTTGTTAAATATTCAATATTGCTGTCCCAGTTAATTTTAACTGTCTATGGATTTTAACTGTCTGTTAATTTTTTTTGTCTATGGATGGGACTGTTCATCCCCAACAGTTTCGAGGTTTTAACTTGATTAATGGTTTTGTTATTTAAAGTTAGTTTTATAATTTTATCTTTATTGTCTTTTTAATTTGAAAAAAATAACATTAGTTTTAGAAGTATTAAATGTCAAATTGAGATTTGTTAAACTGATTTAGACTTGTTAATTCTAATTTAGCAGAAGTTTCAAAGTCGGTAAATGATTTCCCGGTAGTTTTAAGGTTGATATTGTCTGCATAAATGCTTAATTTACTACTTAAGTGCAATAAAGTAGTGATACTTCTTGATGTTTAGTTTCTTTTATTTCCCTATTTTCAGTTAAAATTTTATGATATGGTGATTTAAAACTGAGAAACTATTACGGTATTTTTTGTGTGAAAATGTGATGAAGCATGTCCCTTACTCAATTTTGAAAACTTCAATGAACTTAAAATAATAATAATCTTGATGAACATGTGCGAACAATGTGAGCTTGAAAGTCAATGTCATGCTTTTTCTTTAAAAACTGCATTTCAGTGTGATCTCCATTAATAATGTAAACTTCTTTGGTTATGATTCCAATTAAACACAGTTCGCCATAACACAGTTTTTACTCCTTTCAGCTGGTTTAATTGAAATTTCTATTCCAGTGTTAAACCATAACAGCTGAGCTTTTGAATTTGAAATCAATGTTACAAATAGCCTAATAACTTTTGTACTTTTCTTTAGTTATATTTCCTAAATTAAAAATCTAAAGCAAGTTTGCACATCTGTGCACACAGACAGGTGTTTTCATGTACAATATTTGGGGGTAAATCTTAAAACATTATTGTCTACAAACTTTCCATGTTGCGTTTAGATTATAATCAAAATGCAAATGCCTCCAGAACTGTATTTAAATTAAAACTAGGTTACATTACCTTTCCGTTGACAGTTCCAATTCAGGTAAAATAAATATGAAAGTGTCATGATTATGGAATTAGGAATTTCGAAACAAATAAGTCATATTTATTTTACCTGAATTGGAACCGTCGATGGAAAGGTAATGTAACCTAATTTTAATATGGATTACAATATTTGACACAGATTTGTGTTAATATTTGACACAGATTTGTGTTAATATTTTACACAGAATTAGTGTGTTACTTAATTCTGCCAAATGTATTCAACACAAAAAAAGTTCAATATAATGCAATAAATGTGTTAGAAAGTTGACACAAAAGGAATGTGTCAGCTAATGACACAGGTATTTGTGTTAAAATTTAACAAGGTTTTTTTGGTGAACTCCAACACAAAGAGCCGAGTGTTAGTTTGACAAAAATTTTGTGAGGTCTTCCTGACACAATTATTTTTTACAGTGCAGTTTTTTATTGTTTTTTTATTTAATTTAATTTTTGTCTCTTTTTATGTTTGTTATCGGTATCAAGCTATTGAAATATTGTTTAATTTACTCATTGTTGTTTGAGAAAAATTGAATATTAGATTTTTATACTTGCCTAATATATTATATTAGTAGTGTAAGAGTGGGGCTGCTGGCCCACTTTGCATAAATTAGCATAATGACAGCTGGCGGAAGTGACGTGATCAGCTGTGACGTAGCTGTGCTGTTGGTATTTAAAGTTTAAATGCCCGGCTGTGGATGGGTATTTAAAGTTTAAATGACCGGAAGTGGGTCAAGGTCGGCTGAGGATGTTTTTAAAAAAGAGTTTGCATTTTCGGGAAATCCTAAAATTCAAGGTATTATTTTACAAAAGTATTATTTTACATTAAGTTTGAAAAGTTTGCTCCCAAATTGGAAATTTCTTGCTTATTTTCATTCTTCTTGTTGTTGTAAGTTGGCAAAAACACAATTTTTTCGTTTTGATTGTTTGTTGCATATAGTTCCAAAGATAAGCCGAACCCAGTGGCTATAAGTTGTTTTAGTTCTTCACTAAAAATTTCCAAATCCTTGTAGGTTGTAAGATTGATAGTGTTGTAGTGAATCCCGCGAATGTTGAGAGACATGACTAGAGTTGTTTACTCGACTAGAGGTGTAGCAGGAATGATTATTGCAAAGCCGGTGCTGCGGGTACCTCTGACGGTGGGGGAAGTGGTGGGGGTAATGGTGGGGGTACAAAATGGCAGGCGTTTGTTTAATCACTTTGAATTTAATCGCTGCCACAATAGACCGAGTCGATGTTGCAATCCTTCTAGTTTATCCAACCGGTTCTTTTGATATGTTTTGCAACTACATTTACAGTAGTAGAAAGAATTACATTTTGTACAAGCTTTTCCGTCAACTTGATCTTCAGTTATTTTAAAACATTTTTCTTTGCAACAATAAGTTTAAAGTAGTAGATTACTTCTTTTGGATGGCATGTTTGTTGTAGCTTGTCTTAAACAGAACTGAGCCTCTCAACGTTAAGGTTCCGTATTTATGTAAAGTATCCGAATAAAAACATCGAATAAAACTATCGAATAAAATAATCGAATAATACTATCGATTAAAAGTTCAAGGTCATCCGTTTGAGCTTTTTAAAAAATACAACATATCAGTATATAAAAAACATTTACTAATATGTTGTTTTTTATCTCTTTATTTAAAACATTTTTTACAAAACAATATTTACAATGTTATTTTAATTTATTATTTTTGTGCGATGTGCAGAGTAAGTTCCGTAGAGTTATTGCCGCTCATTCCGTGTGACACCAAATATAATGATCCTGGCTTTGCAGCAACTAGACGAATCGTTTTGGAAAATATACTTGAAACTTTGGTTCATCACCTGGTGTAAATGGTGCATCGGATAAAGATGCGACGACTGCGTCTCCATGCGTTGTATCAACTTTCTTCATTTCATGAACAATATAATGTTTCTGTTCTTTTAGTTCTGAACATTTCTTGATAATTAGAGTATTTGATTTTGAATGCAAGTTGAATTGTTCAACTAAATATTGAAGAAACTGTTGTGATGCCATCCTTCACTGGAGATGTTGTCTGTTCGGAGTATGGAGTTAGAGTGATACTCGGGGTGTGTTGCCTCCTCGTTTTTATAACCTTCGGAACCCCCACTACATTCTTCCGTTTGTTGTAAGTAAGCAGCCAAGTGATATGCGTTTCGTAATGCGCATTGAGATTGGTTGTTTCGGATCTATTGTAGAAACACAAATCTTATGTTTAAAACTTCTTTGTTCGTGTACTGTCGTATCCAATTCTTTTTTTCCAATCCTCTAGTATATATGTGCGTAAATTGTTTGCAAAAATGAAACATAATTTTGTGTACATTGTTGTACGGTAGAAAACCTTCAAACCAATGGATATGATGAAAATTATTTGTTAGCAATCTGTTTGTTATTTTAGCTTTTGGCTTTAGTTCATGGACAGAACACGGTGCTTCAAATAGGAACGGGTACGCTACTTGTGTGAGCAAATCTAAAATTACCAATTCTTTTATGATAAATCTATCATCGTTTCCGCGAAATGCTTGAAATTCAATTACACAAGGTTTTGCTGCCATTTCTTCATCCAGTCTGTTCATCACGGTGTCTGCCGATCAACTGTTTTCCACACCACGGTAGGTTAGATATATAAACCAGGCCGTACAGTTGTAGGCGCGTTGGTGTATGTTAAACGTGGGCACCGTCCCAGTAGGCCTACCAAACGGTTTATTCTTTTGTTAAGTTACATTGTAGTTTTAAACTTGCAGAGTTTCTTCTGTATTGTCGTTGTTTGTTTCTTCTGTATTGTCGTTGTTGGTTTCTTCTTCTGTAGCTTCCGTTGCAATTTCAGTAAAAGGTTCAAAGTTTCTCAACTGCCTCCACATTTCCACTTCGTGAGGTATCCTATTAAAGATGGATGTATCTGTTGGTCCGTATTGTAAAGTGCTGTCAGGTTGTTTTTCACATGCATCTACCAAATATTCCTTAATAACAGAGCTTGAAAATACCAATTGTTTCATATACCTAGTGATAGGTGATGTTGCATAGTTTAAAATGTAGAATTAAACTGCATACGTGTTGGTAGAATTGTATTTTCAAATTGTGTCGAGTCTCTAATTCTTGCTTGTTGTTGACCACGATGTTTAATAATGTCAATTTCATTGTCACAATCCAAAAGTCGAATGTTAGTTTTTCTTCCAAAGAAACTGTTGGCTAAATAACATTCAATAAGATGTAGATGTTTTAAAAAGGAATCCCAAGCGTTTTCTGAAAATAAAACCATCTTTGTACCATGGCTCAGTATTACTGCAAGAGAGTAGTCTAATGATTTTACCAATCCTATCGACACACTTTTACTCATGCAAGATGAAATAGGATAAAAGATGCGAAGGAAAACTTCAGTTAAAATGTTTGGTGGAATATTTTCTTCAAGTTTTCTTTTCTTTCTTAAGTTTGTTTTATTACTTTTCAACTTTTTATTTTGTTTTCCAAATTTTAAAAACTCATCAATTTCCTTTACAACATTTTCTTCAAAATGTTTATCATCATCATTTTCCAATAAAGGCGCTGTTTCGGAAACGCCTTGTACAACTGATAAAGAACTCATTTTGTTTATAATGCTGTAGACGATGTTACCCATACAACTGTAGACAGTCAACTAAACAATTTGCGTTCCCGCTCCTGCTTTTATAACGGAGTGGTGGGGGTAATTTTTTCTTTTTTCATTTCTACAAAACTGCTTTTACAATACCGGTTAAAGGTGTATATGTAACAATTTTATCATGTAAAATTAAACAATAAGCAGACGTATCTTTGGGTACATTTTGTTCAAATTCCATTTCTATTTTTATATCTACACTAAGCAGATGTATCTTTGGGTACATTTTGTTCAAATTCCATTTCTATTTTTATATCTACACTAGAAGATTTTACAGATTCATTTTGTTTGGAACAATCAACTACAACAATCGGATGGGTAGATTTAAATTGGTTTGGCGTTAATAAAGTTGTGTTTGTTTTTCCATAATAGGATTTTTGGAATCTTGCGTACATATCGTACAAAACGCTAAACCTCTCTTTTGTAAAGTTTATGTTGACGTTGTCGTATGGAAAGAATTGCGAGTTTAGAAACACCTTAAAATTTGTAAGTTTGCAATGATCAAATTCGCCAGCATGTTTAGTTATGTCATTTTTCCTTTTTGTTTGTAATCCAAATATTACATATTGCCTTTTCCAAATGAGTAAAAGTTTTTACAGTCCATGTATGACGTTGTGTTTCCGGTAAAACCGGATATTCATGAAACTCCCAACTTCTAAATGGTATTACGATATCACGATCTGATTATAAAGTTCTCAATAATGAAATTCTATTCTGATCATTTAACCGTACATGCGGTACTCTCCAAACAATCTTGTCTAATTGCATTTTCCATTCTAAAGTAACTTCCGTTGTTCCATCTGGCGCCATAATAATATCTTTGTCGTTTGATGATCTTAACAAAACTAATTCTTGTTTTACGTTTATTATTATTTTTCGGTAATCTTCGGCAAAGCCTAAAAGTAATCTTAAAGGAATGTAAAAGTCAAAATTGCCTGAACTGTTTGGAGTGATTGTACTGGAATTGGGTGCTACCCATCCTGCGGTGGGCCAGCATATTTTTTTCGCTTGGTGTTAAAGATGCTAATCCTTTTAATGCACTTGTAATTCCAACCTTTTTTGTTGAATCTACTGCAAGTCCGGAAATTTCATACCTTATTTCATCAAACAATATGCCATGGGGTTATTTATGAATGGAAGAGTACTTGAAGTGGTTCCATCTCTTTTTGTTACCCTTCCTTCGATATACAAATAACATTCACATGGAAGTGTATAAATATCTTGTTGTATGGAAATTCTAATTTCATCATTATTATTTAATTTTGACGAAGCGTAAGCGTTGTGCGTATGATATTCCTTTTCCCATAAGGTTCGTCGAATGTCGGACCCTGCGCTATATCCAATATTTCCATTATTATTAAGTTTTAATCTAATTTCTTCTAGAAAACGAATGTTATCACTTGTTAATCCTATAGCTGACGTGCTACTGACTTGTTTACCATTCAGCTATTTCTTTTTAAATGATAACCCCATTGTTATGCGGTTGATTTTTTATGTATTCGTATAGTTATAGGTTCCTCTCTAAAATCAATATGATTTCCGTCTTGATCTAGTATGTTCACCACAATGTCTGAAATGAAAGTGGTGTTTAACGGTAGGTACACTAGGTTTTGTGGCTTTTCCAAAATTTTAAAACCCGGAGCGACCGTTGGATAGAATGTGTGCAGTATATTAATTTTTCCTCCATCTCTATAAGAGCCTTGTATAATATTACAAGTAACATCTATACTGTTAACTTTCATTATTGTTACAGTTGTATCATCTGTATGGTTAATATTAGATTGTAAAATTTTCGTTGTTTTAGGAAACCCTAATAAACTACCAATTGGATGTTCTTTGTTAAAATCTATATAAAATTTAGATTCGATTTCAGCTTTCATAGTATTGTTATTTCCTTTTATTGTTATATTATCTTTTCCCATATGATTTTGTATCGCTTCATTTATATCATCAATTTCATATGCTCCAGTGGTTAAACTAAATACTTGTATATCTGAGTACTTGTTTGTATCTTTATCTTTTGTTTTGTAATAATGTATTAACATTTTCAGTAACGTTGGGAATAGAATTATAAGTTGTTATATCTAATAATGCGGCTTCCCATAGTTTATCTTTTTCCAGAAGTAACGCAGGAAAAAGAAAACTTCTCAAAATAGATGAAGTTCCAGTTAATGATACTGTATAGGAAGACATTTTGAAGTTGACTAACGCTTTTTGTTAAAAAATCTAAACATAAATGTCCACAGATTACCGTATCATCAGGCTGCTCTCTTTTTTATAATTGTAAAGTACATCTTTACCTGTTTTAAAGTAATATTGTAGTTCTTTTGGTGGTGGAAGATTACCAAAACTATCAAAGTAGTAAATAGTCGATCCTAGTTTCTTATAACATACCCAATGAGTGCCAGATCCTTTACTATTATCCAACTTTACTATTCCGGTTTCATTTTTCCAAATTTTAGCAGGTAATGCATCTTTCGTAACACTCCTCTAAAAAGTGGAATTTTTAAACAAGAAACATAAGTAATTAATTCTTTATCTGTTAATTCTTTATTTGGAATTAGTAATTGTTTTTTCTGTTTAATAAACACGATACGGTCTTAGGTATAATCCTCCTCCTTTTTATCATTGACCATATTGTTGGTTTCTTTTTATTTTTACCTACGGTGGATCGTCGTTTTCTTCTTATATTTCCTCCATGTTTCTTTGCAGGTTTTCTCCTTTTTCCACCTCCTTTCTTCTTTCCACCTCCAAACGTCGTTTTACCCTTCATTGCTGCTGATACCGCTAAGGCCGCTACTTTTTCACCGATACTAGCGTCACTGGACGTTACTCTCTGCCAAGATTTTTCAGCAAGTGCTCTATCCGCTATTGATCTATTTTTAGTATCTTCAAACTTTGAATATGCTATATCGTGTTGTTTGCAGGCTTGACCAAGTTTATTTATTCGAAGATCTCCTCTAGCAAGTATTTTTTCAATTTTGTTCCAGGACCACACTATATTGATAACCTCCGGGTAAATGTAGTTCTACAGGTAATAAATCGATAGCCTTATTAACTATAGCTCCAACCGGCTTAGTAATAAGAGAAAGTGCTGTTAATGCTATTCCTCTTCCTCTCTTTATAACGTGTCGATTATGACTGATGCGTTGAACTTTCAACATGGTCTTTTATAGTGAAAAGAAATGTCAATACTTGTTTATTTTTTAAATGCTTTATAATGAATGATGCACTTATCCTTTGACATTGTTTATTTATAATAAACATGTATAAAGTATTTTGTTTATGGGTAATAAACTTTTACCCAGTCTTTCGGTAGGATTGTATCTTTTTTATCAACATCAATTTGAGAAAATCTTAAATTTCCAGTTTTCATATTTAAAAAATATTTTTCCATAATATTTTTTTAACCCAATGTAGTTTTGATCAGATTTTATTGTGTTATAAACATCATATAACACTACACTTAAGAGTCTTATAATGTAATTTACATTAACAGCATCAGTAATATCAATAGGGTCATCTAAGTTATTCAATCGCATGTTTTCTTAATAAAAAAACTTTGTATGAACATCTGTTCTTAAGCATCTCTCACGCCATTCTTTTACTGTAACTGCATTACTGTCTCCTATTCCTCTTCCAACATTAATTAGTGTCGGTGGCGATTTTAACGCCAAAGCCGGGGAATGGGGTTCCCCGCGGACCGATACTCGAGGTCGTTACGTCCTCGAGTCGGCTGCCAGGTCGGGCCTCTGTATCCTTAACACGGGCGGCATTTCCACCTTTCGCCGTCCGGGTTGCAGAGAGACGATCCCTGACATATCCCTTGCCTCTGAAGGGATTGTCCAGCGGATCTCCGACTGGCGTGTCTGCGAGGAGTATTCCTCTAGCGACCACCAGGGGATCCTCTTCAAGGTCCTTCCCGAGGGTGCGCGCTTGCGCGCTGAACCTGCTCCTCTGGCTCGACGCTGGAACACCAGTCGTCTGAGCAAAGACACTTTTAAAGAAGTAATTAAAGACCAGAGCATTGCGAATTTCACAGGTGCCGAAGATCTGGCAGCATCGACGATGCGTCTCATCGCGACCGCGTGTGAGCAGTCGATGCCCGGAGTTTCCCGCCGCCACAGGAAGAAGCCGGTTTACTGGTGGTCGCCTGAAATCGCGGAACTCCGGAGGAGATGCCTTGGTCTCCGACGAGCTGCGCAGCGAGCCAGGAACCGCCCTGATGCAAATGCCAGATCGGCTGAGCACAGAGCGGCCCGCCGAGAGCTCCGCGGTGCCATCAACCGGAGTAATGTCAGGTGCTGGGAACAGCTGTGTCAGGATATCGACAACGACCCCTGGGGGACGGGCTACAAACTTGTAACCCAGAAGCTAGGGGCTCGCTCACCACCTGCGGTCATGGAACCACGAGCCATGGCCGCCGTCGTCGACACACTGTTTCCCAGCCACCCAGTTCGGCCAGTCAGGGAATTCGGAGAGGTAGGCGCCTTCCCAGTTTTCCGGGAAGAGGAACTCACCGCCGCCGTCCGATCCCTACGACCCAGAAGAGCGCCCGGTCCCGATGGCATTCCGGCGGAGGTGCTCAAGCTCGCTGCGGAGGTGAATCCAAGGCTTCTGCTCGACATGTTCAACGCGTGTCTGGCGGAAGGCATTTCTTTTCTTCATGGAAGGTTGCTCGCCTTGTTCTTATCCTTAAGGCGAAGAGTACACCGGGGACCCCTTCTTCTTTCCGACCCCTGTGTATGCTCGACACGGCCGGAAAAGTGCTTGAAAAGCTCTTGCGCGTCAGGCTGACCGAGGCCATCGTCTCTGCGGGGGACTTGTCCCTGCAGCAGTACGGCTTCAGATCCGGTCGCTCTACCATCGACGCTATCCAGGAGGTAGTTGAGGCAGTGCGGAGGGCGGAGGACCACAACCACTGGTCGCGCCGCGTGGTCCTTCTCGTCACGCTCGACGTGAAGAACGCCTTCAACTCCGCCAGGTGGAGCGATATGCTGTGGGCGCTTGAGCATACGTTCCAAGTTCCCTCTTACCTCCTGCGTATGATCGAGGCGTATTTGTCAGACCGTGTTCTGTTGTACGACACGACCGAAGGCCAGTGGCGCATTCCCATCACTTCCGGGGCTGCGCAGGGGTCCATTCTTGGACCAGATCTCTGGAACGTGTCTTACGACAGTTTGCTGAGGCTAGACATGCCCGATGAGACCCGCCTCGTTGGCTATGCTGACGACGTCGCTGCCTTGATCGCTGCGAGGAACGTCGAGCAGGCAAAACTGAGGCTCAGCGTGGTAATGGCCAAGGTCAACGGGTGGATGCGAGATCACGGCTTGTCCCTGGCTATCAGTAAGACGGAGATCGTCGTCCTCACCAAAAAGAGGATTAACACCGTGTTCCCGGTGCAGATAGGTGACGTCACACTCGAGACTAAGCCTGCTGCAAAGTACCTAGGAGTCATGGTCGACAGCAGACTGTCTTTCGGCGAGCAGATCCGGCGCGCCGCCGACAAAGCCGCTAAGGGTGTCGCTGCCCTTGGTACGCTTATGCCCAATGTCGGCGGTCCTCGCTCCTGCAAGCGCCGCCTGCTCATGACTGCCGTCCAGTCAGTCTTGCTGTACGGGGCGGAGGTATGGGCTCACGCACTCGAGAAGCGAGTCTTTCGAGATCGGCTTGCCCGAGTCCAGCGCCGAGGAGCTCTGCGGGTCGCTTCAGCCTACCGCACAGTCTCCGAACCTGCTGTGATGGTGATCGCCGGAGTCATTCCCGTCCTCTTCCTCGCGAGGGAGAGGCAGGCGATTTACCGGAGGAGGCCTGAAGTGGGCCGGGAAACAGCTGCCAGGGAAGAGCGCGATCGCAGCTTCGACTCCTGGCAGCGCGACTGGGAAGCCGAGCCGAGGGGACGTTGGACCTTCAAGCTCGTACCTTCCGTCCGACCATGGGTGGAACGGCAGCACGGCGAGGTCGATTACTACGTGACCCAGTTTCTTTCTGGGCACGGGTACTTCCGAGCCTATCTGCACCGGATGGGCAAAGTCACCAGCCCGGACTGTCTGTATTGCCCCGGCATCCCAGACACGTCCGAGCACACCTTCTTTCAGTGCGACCGTTGGCACGTCCGCCGAGCCTCGCTTTCATCTGAGATCGGCGTGATCGTCAGCCCAAACAACATCGTCGGAGCTATGCTCTAGGGAGAGGGCAACTGGAACTGTGTCAAGCACTACGTCCAGGCCATTCTTCGGGCGAAAAAGGTCGACCTCGATCGGCCTTAATCCTCAGCATTTCCCCACGGAGGTTGCCCTAGCGGCGTAATATCAAAGGCCTAGCCCGAAGTAATGAAACAGTTCCAGGATAGTGTCCTCGGTGCCGAGGGAGGAGGTTTAGTCGGTAGTTCACGGGACATCGAGCTCGTGGGAGTCCGACACTACTGAGGGGACAACGAGCCCCTCAGTGTGCGTAAACGCATTCCACCTCCTACCCAAAAAAAAACATTAATTAATGACCTCCTTTTACAATCAAAGCCTTGGCGAGCGCCTGATAAAAATGTTTCTAATACAGGAACTTGTCCAATTGTTGCTACATCAGTTTCATCCAACCCTTTTTTAACATTAGTAATTACTTTTGCATCTGCATCCCATTTCTTATTGTTTAATTTCATTATTTGACTTATTGTAGCTGCATCTGAGTTTGCAGTTCCTTTCTTAACGTTAGTTAACACTTTATTTTTGCAATCAATTGTATTAATACCATGTGTAATACAATGATCTGTAAGAAATTGAAGGTTTACCGCATCTCTCATATCTTTAGGGTCTCCAATATCGTGTATTACAAAGATGTAAAAGGAAAATGTATCTGTTTTTTCAGGTATGACTGAATGTAAATACTTTTTGGTAACTGAATCTTGATCATTAACAGGATCTGCTATATTGGCTATTCTAAGATCTTTTGCATCATATACTTTATTATTATTCCTAGGATCATATCTTAAGGTTTGGTTTATGTACCACATTAAATATTCTTTATTTACCGAATCATTTTTATCTATTGGTTTTGGAAGATTTACAATTCTATAAAAATTAGCGTTATACCCTTCATTTTGAAGCTTTAAGCTAGGTAATGTTTCACTTTTTAAAGTTTTGAAATTTACTGCATCATTATCATCTTTTGGATCATTTACAAACTTTAAACGTTTGTTACTTATATCATAATCTCCATCGGATGTTAGTGGTAAACCACCTCTTTTACCATAAGATCCTGATTTGGTTCCAGTTTCGGAATACCGTCCAAACTTATCCACTCTCATGGTTATACTGAATGTTTAATCGGTTATACTTGTATTGTATATACTCATATTTTATGCGATTACTCCTCGATTTCGCAATGCGCCGACCAAAGCTACCCATTCCTTTTTCTAAACCGCTATGTCCGGCTTGTTTAGCTTCATATATCAACTTCATTCTGTCAACCAATTTGTTTATATCGTTGTAGTATATTATATTAGTATCATACAAGTTTTTCAATAATCCTTTTCCTGATAAACTTGGTTGATTTGTTTTTCTCCTTTTATGTAAAATATTTATTTCAGCAGAAGATAATGATTTCCTTTTTAGGGGTTCCTTTCTTTTTGGTGGGAAAAATTTAGCAATAATAGTTTTATATTTTTCTGATGTATTTCTATGAACATTTAAATTTTTAGAATAATTTTCCTTATGCGCATTTGTATCCTCCAATATTTGTTTAAAAATGTTTAAATCCTTTTTAGTATATTTATTAGGTTACGGTTTTAAAATAAGTTCAAACAATCCTTTTGCACCCTTGTATTGTTTATTATTTATAATAATATTGTCATGTTCGTCTACATCAAGCTTGCTATCTCCAATCATTAGACCATTTTCTGTTATCCTAGCACCAAAAGTATGATCCTTTCGAGTTGGTTGTGCAGAATGTAACATTTTCAATACAAATTGTCTTGCGAGCGGCCCTTTATATGCAATATCCGAGCCCAATTTGCTCAAGTTGGACGGATTAATAGACTCTTCTACTTCTTGTTGTTCTTCGCTTGTAGAAAGACCTTCTTTTTCTGTTAAAACATCCGTTTCTTCACCTTGTTCGCTTTATTCTTCAGTTGTTTCTCCTTGTTGCGTAAAACTTGTATCACCTTCATATTCTTATTTTTATTCAAATTTTGAAATGGGTAAAATAGCATCTCCGGAAAAATTAAATGTTTAAGTTTTAACATTTTGCCCAAATTGTTTTAATGGTTCAGTAATAGGTTTAAATCTTGAATCCAGAAATTTCTCTCTTTCACTTATTCCTAATCTTAACGCTCTGTTTTATGTCTAATAGAATCACTAAGTGATTTTATTTCTTTTAATAGCTTTTCCTGATTAATCATGTTTACACCATTAAGTCTTGTACAATAATCTTGTCAATTAACGTATGAAAACAAATTTATCAAAACCTATGCGGTAACGACCATTTGTTATAGCTTTATCTTTCATAATTACCAAAAATCCGTATTTTTCCGCCCAAACCTTTCCACAAAGCTCTTTGAATTTTTCAAATGTCATATCAGCATTCACATGATCGTTGTATATGTGTTTTAGGTTTGTATCGTCTTGTTTGAATAGAACTAAAATATTTGCATTGACTCTAATTAGTTGTGTCGGAATTTTGCTATATGTTTGTCCGATATATATGCTATCAATATTATTATGTCTTCCCATGGCAAAATAGTTTCTAATAGTATCATGATTTTCACTAGATACATCATAAAATACAAATTCAGAATACGGCTTAGCCTGGTCTGGTTGCATAACACTGTAACTAGCGTTAAATTTGTAATAGTTAACATCAGGCACATCAGTCAGGATCTTTTCCAACAATTGATACTTTGGTTGATGTAAGGACTCTGAAGAAATATATAGGTTATTAAATCGAAATCGTTTTGTGTTTGTTATTAGGTTAAAGACAACGTTAGTCTTGCCACAGTTTGAAGGACCGCTTACTATACATCGTACAGTGTTTGGAAATAAACTGCCGTGTTTACCATTGTTGATTTTAACGTTATCTACAGTTAAATTATCAATGTTATTAACATTAAATTTATCTTTATGGTGAACAATCTCCATCTTATTCAAAGGCGGGAGAAGAAATAAGTTGATTTAAAATTAAATCAAGTCTTTTATAGGTATCCACGAATCTTCAGTTTTGTCAAACCCCAACCAACGTACTTTAACTTGGTCTTTTTTCCTCTGCAACACCTTTTCAACAAGATAGACATCGCCTACTGCTGACTTTAACAATTCATGTCCGTAAAAACCGCCTTGTAACAAATTTCCTTTATTATCTTTTAAAATATAAGTTTCCGGTACAGTAGGTTGCACTTTATACACTGTAAAAACTTCGTTCGTCCAATTGGGCAGGTAGTTTTTAGTAAACACTCCTTTGTATTTACTAATTCGAACTTTATCATTTACAATAAATTTTCTTGGTTTTCTTTGTTCCGCTTTTGGCTGTGTATTCTTTTTAATTCGTTGTAAAACTAGATTAGCGTTTTTCTTATTCACTTTGTTAGGTGGCATACCGATAGTTATATGAAACTTGTTGTTGTACTCGCTTATTAATTTTGGTAAAATATCAACCCATACGTAAGAACCTCTTTTCGAAAACATTTTATACATTGCACCTTTTAAGGTTCTATTAAATCTTTCAATTATAGCTGCCTTTTTCTCTGAATTTGTGGAATAATGAATTATCTTATATTATTTCATTAACAGGGCAAAAGGTTTATTAAAGAATTCTTTTCCATCATCAGTTTGTAAATGTTTAATTTTATTTTTATCTCTTTTTATAGCTACTTCCATAGCTTTTCTTATGCTGTTACCGGTTTTGTCTTTTAATGGCAAAGCATCTGCAACTTTAGCAAAACAATTAATAATCGTAAGTATGTATTTTAACCCTTTATTTATTCTACTATGCGGTTGCATTTCAATTAAATCTGTTTGATATAAATTATTTATTCCTTTTACAACAGTGTTTCTTCGTGGAAACTTTATTCTTGCAGGTTTATGAAGTTCATTACAACCTTCTCCTTTAACTCTGTCATGATGTTTTTACTAACACAGTCAAGTTAGTATTGAATGCTTCATTTTTTGCATCCTCTTTTATAGTTCAAGGTAATTTCAACATGTGTAAAAAAGGGGAAATCAAAGCGAGCATGCTGTGATTTCCCCCTTTTTATGTTTACTCATCGATAGGATTGAGAGAATAGTGGCCGAATGGTAGAGTGTGAATTTTGTCTGGAAGAATGTGCCGTTTGTCATTATTGCATCAGAGTGCTTTTTTCACTTCTGTTACGCTGTACAGTTGATGGTTAAAACTTCTGATGGTGTTGAATTTTGCAGTTTTAATTGTGTCTTCAAATAAGCATTGCTTGTAATGTTCAAAATTTACATTCCTCTTAAGATACAAACTTTTTACACCCTTAGCTTTTTTAATAACATTGTTTTCTTCTTTATGCAACTGTAGTGAATACAATTTTGACATTAGTGCAATAAGTTCTTTCAATAAAATTCCATTTGGTTCGTCTTTAAATTTTCCAAGTTTCTTTTTGTTTCGATCATTGTCATAATTTAAATGATCTTTTGGATAGTCACTAAAATCAAATTCATCTTTGTGAACAAATGTTCGAAGATCCAAATACATATCTTTAGTAAGAATCCAATAGATGAAAGCGTCCGTGTCCATGTAGGCGATTCCGATGTTATTTCTACCGTAGAACTTGACCATTTTGTTGTAGTGGAAATCGTACACGTGAGTTTTGGAAATATCCAAGATTGACATTCCAACGTACACCGGACGATCCATTTTCACGCTTGTCTTCTTCATAGATACTGCCACAAGGTTTTCATTGATAATAACGGATGTTCCAAAGTTTGGTTTTTGTAGTTTCACCGGATCTGTAGCTAATTTAACATTTTTGTGGTTTCTTTTGTTTTCTAATGTTTTGCCAAATATCGCATTATTCATTAATTTAAATAAGTCTTTTTGGAATGTTGATGTTGCAGCAGTTCTTCTTCTGGTGTTTGAATCAATGTACGGTTTTAACCAGCACGATTGGGAAAATTTTAAAACTCTGTGAATTTTGGTTATGGGTAAATTCAATTGAAGTGCTTGTTGAACAACCCCAAAAGTGAGCTACGTATCTTTGTTTATTTTCAAGAGTCATCATTAATTTTGGATATTTGCCAATTTGTGAAACTTCTGTTTTTGCAAGGAGCGGAAGATCGTAATGAAGATCATGCAGTGTTATGGATATTCAAAATTATAGTCCCAGTCCAATATGTATCCGGTGTCTCCGTCTTTTGAAAATTGTGAAATATCACAAATAGAGTCTGGATTAACCCATTCAAAGTCACCAAAAGGAATTGGATTAGACATGGCCCATCCGTATAGATTGTTGGCATCGAAATATCCCAAGAACACTGATGGTTTTTCTTCATCGTAGTCTGGAAGATATTTGTTGTTAACTTTAAGATATCTAGTAACACTTTGGGTTAATCCACCTCTAACGCCCGATTCGATCATTAAAACCATGTCAATATCTGTTAATAATTGAAGTTTGCACTTTGTTTCTTTCAGCATAGCTTGCCAAACTAGTCCTGGAGAAGTATAAGAATGAAGAGGGTCTAATCCGTAGGCTTCAAAACAGGTGTTTCTAAATTCTTCCATTACATCGCAAAGAAGGGTCACATCGAGTTTCACATAAAAATCAGAATAATCTCCCAACGTGTTCATTTCCAATTCGTCCCAAACTCTGCATGCGTGTTGATAGTCTTCAGGTGAAATTTCCAAATCCATAAGTTTACTTTTGAATGCTTCCGGTGAAGGAAGTGATGTTTCTTGAAATTTATGTAGTCCATCGATGTAATCATACGGGAAGACTCCTTTCCGAAGAACCAAATCCATTTTTTCTGCAGGTACAATTTTGCTTGTTTCTATTAAATTTTGTCTTCTTAAATAGTTTTGTCTTCTTTTGATAGTTTCATAAGACTAGAAGGCATAAATCTAAAGGAATCTACAAATCTAAGTTTAATTTTGCCCACCTTTTTTGAAAAGCTAATAAATTTTTCCATAGTTTGTGCCAAAACGTCTATTTCACCGTTGTCTCTTGCTAATTCGGGAATGATAAAATGTCCATCGTATCCGCTAAGATTGTGAAAAACCACAGGAATAAAATATGGTAATTTGTAGTTGATGTTACATCTGTTGCAAGCTGCACCTCTGTAGGCTCCTGCCAGATGGTCATGGTTTCGAACTTTAACTTTAGTTTCTGTAAATTCATTGTTACACAAATAGCATGTTGTTGCCGAATCATAAAGATAAAGTTCTTCCAGTGTCATAGGTGATATAGCAACTACATTGCTATATATTGCTTCCACTTTCCCAGCGATTTCGTATACAGTACACCTCGGATTATCCGGATTAATGTGGCGGAACACCGATCCGGATAACTAAAAATCCGGATAATCCGAGGTTATTATAATATCGCCTAAATAGCGATCGTGAACCTAGCCCCTGCTATACTGAAGCTGCAAACGCGTATCAAGACTGCACAACACGTTAGTGTATTGTGAAATGCAGTTCCATCTTACTTTTTAGAAGGCACTCTTTACGCGTCAAACTCACTAAAATCACGTTTTTACCGCGTGATTTAAATTTTTTTCACGGATAGGCGGTCCGAATAATCCGGGATCCGGATAATGTGATGTCCGGATAATCCGAGGTGTACTGTAAATCATCAACAAAGTATCGAGCTGCTTCTTCACCACGATAAATCTTTGGTGTATATGTCAAACTATATTCTTCGATATGTACTTCAGGCAGAGTGGATTTTACTATTAAACAGTAGCTGTTTGGTTTGTGAAGTTGATACTTTTTTCTGCTTGTAATTTCCTCTCCTTCTTCTTGATTAAGTGCAAGCAATGTAGATTCAAAATCTGCATACACTACAACGGGAATTCTGTATTGTTGGATAACCTTGTCAAATTTTACTTGTGATCTGCTAGAGTGTGGTAATTTAATTATTACTCCATAGTTTCCACTGCATATTATTTGGTGTTCCGTCACCCATTCTGAACCTCCTCTTCTTAAAGGTTTGTTTACAAAACAGAAACATCTTTTACAAGTGGTTTTTATTTCATTACGTTTTGATAACTGCAAACTAGAGCTTCAAAATCTTTAATATATACACAATGTGAAATATCACCTTTGGTTATTAATAATAAATCAGTATGATCTCTGCGTTCGGTGGGTGTTATACGTAAGGGGTAGACATTGTTGGATGAATCTAAACCAAATATGTTTACAGATGCAAAAGGATTTTTCTTTTCAAATTTTGATATGTCTTGTATTGGAACAGGATAAGTCATACCTTGAAAATTGTTCTTATGGCAAACCTCTTCGTATGCTCTACTCGGTCGTTCCACATGATCTTTTACATATTTTGCAAGCATTGCATACTTGAAACATTCAGCATATTTATTTTGAACATTAACACAAGATCTGGTGTCTTGAATCTTCTTTGGCAATTCAATATGACTACTACCTCTTATTCCATATCCATGTTTATGAACTCTAATATCTAGCCCTGTTATACCTAACAAACTCGCCTTCGGCTCGCTGGGGGCTCCGCCCCCAGGCCCCCTTAAAGGGTTTCGCACCATAGTGGAGAGTGTGTATTTAAAAGTCACAAAACGAATAAACTGTTTACAAATCCTCAGCAATCCTCTACTGCTTCCCTTAAAGGGTTTCGCCACAAATCGCAGAGTTTATATTGAAATAAACAAAATGAATAAACTGCTTACAAATGCTCAGCGAAATTAATTATTACTAGTTGTTGGAGCTGAATAGTTTCAATGGGGTTTATGGTAGGGGGGGGGGGTAATTATTACTGAAATGATTCATTAAATTTCTGGAAAAGCAAATAGGTTGCCTTTGCCCCAGGCCCCCTTGTTTGTCTTTGCCCCAAAGCAGGGAGTGTGTATTGATAATTCACAAAATTTCGAATAAATTCATTACAAATCCTCAGCAAAATATATCATTGTAGTGTTTGGGAGGGTAGTTAGTGGGGGGATAGTTAGAGGGTTACTTTAGGGGGGTTTTAGCGGAGAGGGTGAGGTTAATGTTTCGTTGTGAAAAAGGATTGGAGGAGTCTGGGTGTGAGGGGGTGAGGCAAAAGTATTTGTTTAGAAACAACATTGCCTTAATTTGAAGAATGCATTGTTTGATTCTTTTTGTAGTCACATTTAGGGGTTGATAGTTTTTAAAAATTACGAATGACCGGATGACCATGGAAGTTGACACTGACGAATCCCTTGTCAAATATTGAGTCTTTCAGTAATGAATAAATTAGCAAAAATACAACGAGTCAAATAGTAAATTTAATTAAAATTCAACTTGAAACGACTTTTTAGGAGTATAAATGGGGTAAAAAATGCAAGTTACCCATAATAAACCGGAAAAATCAAACTCACTATTTCTGTGTCAATAATTCGGCATCCCTTGCCAAAATAAATTTAACAAATAAAAACCACGAGGAAAATTTAAAATTCTGCGAAAGTTTTACTTTTGAGGACTATTTTAGGGGTTGAAACGGAATGAATATTGCGAATGACCCCTGATAAAAATAAAAGACCAAAACGACTATCTCAGTGTGAAAGTAGAGGTTTATAAGCTGAAAATAAATATTAAAAAATCATCAAATCCCGAAATAAACTGAAATTATATAAGAATTTTAAATTTAATGGTCATTTTGGGGGTGAAGCAGATAAGATAAAGCAAAATACATCTGACCAAAAATGTAGGAAATTTAATTTCAACTGAGGAAATAACCTTTGTTCCTGAACAGGACCTTTATTTTAGCCACTAGCGGCAAAAAGCAAAAAGTACTTTTATCTAAATTCAATTTTTCCCCTGTTTCACCCCCTCTTGGATGGTGGAGAGGTTGAAATTTATTGTTTTGAGAATTTTATTTTTTGAATTACCACCTATTGAATGTTCCTGCAAATTTACAGGGGCCTAAGTAGTATATCAAGTCAAGTGGTGCTAAAAAACCTAGAGGATATCTACGAAAATTAAAAAAATCTAGAGCAATCTAAGGGTGAAAGAGATGAGATAGGGCAAAAAGTCACAGGAACAAAGTTGTAGATCGTGAAAAATCCGTAGCACGTGGTGCAGTCCGATTCTCAATAGGACTTCTAGTTTAGCCGCTACAGCCAAAAAACGAAAAGTACTTTTTTCGTTATTAAGATTTTCCTTCCTTTTTCCCCCTTTGGGGGGGTAGGGGGTAAAAATGTTTCGTTTTGAGACTTTGCCCTGGGGTTTGACCACCCAAGGACTATTCGAGCCAAATTTCAAGTTTCTAGCTCATCGGGAAGTTGATTAGAAGTTGCATCCCTGAGTCAGTGAGTGAGTGAGTTACACATGCGGTCGTATATAATATAGATTTCCGGCTCTCATAACAACAACCATGGAATGAAATACCTCGAGAAAATCGCCGACTTTAGGTGCATTTCGAAGATTTTTTATTTTTATAAGCATTGAAATAGTAAGAATTAGTTATAATATTGGTGATTTGAAACAAATATGCTATGGAGATGATGTGTGCCTAATTTCAGCCTATACGTATACAGTAGAGTCCCGCAAACCCGGACTTCGATATCCCGGAATTCTGAACTTCTCGGAAAGCCTGCCAGAGCAATAAAGTGCATTGAGATTCAAGGCAAGAGCACGGTGTGACACATTCAAAACATTTTTAGTTTTTCTTTAAGTTTTTGTTCTGTAACTATTTATATTTTTTACTATGTAATAAACAAATGATTTCTTATATAAATAACAGAAACAATTCTTATATTTTCTTATTTTTACTCATTTTCCGATACCTCTGAATTTTCACAAACCCGGAAACCGTTCGGTCCACATTAGTCCGGGTTTGTGGGACGCTACTGTAATATTATATCTATTGGAACTGTAAAATGTCGGGGAAATCATTGAAAATTGAAACTTCTAGAGTTTCCTGAGGGTGAAGGAGACGAGACAGGGCAAAATTTCAAAAGACCATTGTTGTACATTGTGAAAAATCCGTGGCCCATGGAAAACCCAAAATAAACTGAAAATTTATAGGAATATTAAATTTAGAGGTCATTTTGGGAGTGAAGGAGGTGTGATATGGTAAAAATACATATGGACCACAATTGTAGGAAATTTAATTAATTATAACTAAGGAAATAACCTTTGTTTTTGAACAGATTCTTTATTTCAGCCGCTAGAGGAAAAAAACGAAAAGTACTTTTATCGAAATTTAATTTTTCTTGCGTTTCACCCCCTTTTTGGGGGTGGGGGGGTTGAAATTGTTTGTTTTGAGATTTTTATATTTAGAGTGACCACCTAACATATATTCCTGAAAATTTACAGGGAACTAGGTAGTATATCAAGTAGTCTGGTGCTGGAAAACCTAGGGAAGATTACGAAAATTGAAAAATCTAGAGCAATCTAAGGGTGAATGAGACGAGATAGGACAAAAAGTCACAGGACCAAAGTTGTAGATCGTTAAAAATCCGTTACACGTGGTGCAGTCCGTTTTTCAATAGGACCTCTAGTTTAGCCGCTATAGCCAAAGAACGAAAAACATTTTTTTCGAACTTTAAATTTCCTCCCCTTTTTCACCCCTTTAGGAGGGTTGGGGGTCGAAATGTTTTGTTTTGAGACTTTTCCCTGAGGTTTGAACACTCAAGGAATATTCGTGCCGAATTTCAAGTTTCTAGCTTATCGGGAAGTTGCTTAGAATTCGTACACCTCAGTCAGTCAGTGAGTTACACATGCGGCTGTATAGTTATTTAGACTCGCCTTACGGCTCGCTGGGGGCTCCGCCCCCAGGCCCCCGTTTGCGTTCTCCCGCAGTTGAACAATACTCCGCCCCCAGACCTCCCATTATGAGTCCCAAAGACGGGGGTTTTGATTTTGATTTTGATTTTTTCACGAAAAAGGCCGCCATTTTGAAATTAATAAACATAAATTCGTTCTGTCTTTGCCAATTTGTTCGTCTTGTTTAGAGCTTTAAGATGATGCATAACATGACATAAGTTTAGATTTGAAAATTCTGAGATTCGAACCCACGACGCTCGGTTTTTGGAATACCCTGTATTTTACAAAGGTTAAAAATATTTAATTTGTTCCTTGGGTATGAATTAGAGAGGAAAGGTTTTGTTTCGTCTTTTTATGTCGAGCCATTAGTCTATGTTGGCGGCGTAGAAGATTCATCCTGTACAATATAATTAAATTCATGTTTGAAATTCCAGAGCCACCTAAGGGTGAAGGAGACGAGACAGGGCAAAATATCAAATGACTTAAATTGTAGATCGTGAAAAACACGTTGTACTTTGTGCAGTCAGTTTTTCGATAGGACCATCTGTTCGGCCACTAGAGCTCAAAATAACTTTGGTTTAAAAATACCTTTTTTAGCGATATTTTGTAATTTTTTGAGGGGGTTGAAATGTTAAATGGTTAGTTTTGATAGTTTTTCCTGTATATTGACATTTCAAGGATTATTTTATGCCAAATGTCAGGTTTTTAGCTCATCGGGAAATATGGTTTAAACCGGAATGAAATACCTCGAGAAAATCGCTGACATTTGGCAAATTTTAACGGTTTTTTAACTTTATATGGATTTTAATATTACAAACTAGTTATATTATTCGTGATTTGTATTTTATATGCTGTAGAGATGATGTATGCCAAATTTCAGCACTCTATGTCTAATAATAAATCTACTGGAGCTGAAAACCTGGGGAAAATCTTCGAAAATTAAAATTTCTAGAGCTACCTAAGGGTGAAGGAGACGAGATAGGGCAAAAAGTCATAGGAACAAAATTGTAGATCGTGAAAAGTCCGTGGCACTTGATGCAGTCCGTTTTTCAATAGGACCTCTAGTTTAGCCGCTACAGCCCAAAAACGAAAAGTACTTTTCTCAAAATTCAAATTTGCCCTCCCTTTCCCCCCTTTTAGGGAGGTTGGAGGTGGAAAGTTTTTGTTTTGAGACTTTTCCCTGTAGGTGTACCACCCAAGGAATATTCGTGCCAAATTTCAAGTTTTTAGCTCATCAGGAAGTATGGTTTGAATTTGTATCCCTATGTTAAGTGAGTGAGTTACACATGCAGCTGTATAATTATATAGACTCGCCTTCGGCTCGCTGGGGGCTCCGCCCCCAGGCCCCCGTTTGTGTTCTCCCGCAGTTGAACAATACTCCGCCCCAGACTTCCCATTATGAGTCCCAAAGACGGGGGTTTTGATTTTGATTTTGATTTTTTCACGAAAAAGGCCGCCACTTTGAAATTAATAAAAATAAATTCGTTCTGTCTTTGCCAATTTGTTCGTCTTGTTTAGAGCTTTAAGATGATGCATAACATGACATAAGTTTAGATTTGAAAATTCTGAGATTCGAACCCACGACGCTCGGTTTTTGGAATACCCTGTATTTTACAAAGGTTAAAAATATTTAATTTGTTGCTTGGGTATGAATTAAAGAGGAAAGGTTTTGTTCTTTTTATGTCGAGCCATTAGTCTATGATCTGTTGGCGGCGTAGAAGATTCATCCTGTACAATATAATTAAATTCATTTTTGAAATTCCAGAGCCACCTAAGGGTGAAGGAGGCGAGATAGGGCAAAATATCAAATGACTTAAATAGTAGATCGTGAAAAACACGTTGTACTTTGTGCAGTCAGTTTTTCGATAGGACCATCTGTTCGGCCACTAGAGCTCAAAATAACTTTGGTTTAAAAATACCTTTTTTAGCGATATTTTGTAATTTTTTGAGGGGGTTGAAATGTTAAATGGTTAGTTTTGATAGTTTTTCCTGTATATTGACATTTCAAGGATTATTTTATGCCAAATGTCAGGTTTTTAGCTCATCGGGAAATATGGTTTAAACCGGAATGAAATACCTCGAGAAAATCGCTGACATTTGGCAAATTTTAACGGTTTTTTAACTTTATATGGATTTTAATATTACAAACTAGTTATATTATTCGTGATTTGTATTTTATATGCTGTAGAGATGATGTATGCCAAATTTCAGCACTCTATGTCTAATAATAAATCTACTGGAGCTGAAAACCTGGGGAAAATCTTCGAAAATTAAAATTTCTAGAGCTACCTAAGGGTGAAGGAGACGAGATAGGGCAAAAAGTCATAGGAACAAAATTGTAGATCGTGAAAAGTCCGTGGCACTTGATGCAGTCCGTTTTTCAATAGGACCTCTAGTTTAGCCGCTACAGCCCAAAAACGAAAAGTACTTTTCTCAAAATTCAAATTTGCCCTCCCTTTCCCCCCTTTTAGGGAGGTTGGAGGTGGAAAGTTTTTGTTTTGAGACTTTTCCCTGTAGGTGTACCACCCAAGGAATATTCGTGCCAAATTTCAAGTTTTTAGCTCATCAGGAAGTATGGTTTGAATTTGTATCCCTATGTTAAGTGAGTGAGTTACACATGCAGCTGTATAATTATATAGACTCGCCTTCGGCTCGCTGGGGGCTCCGCCCCCAGGCCCCCGTTTGTGTTCTCCCGCAGTTGAACAATACTCCGCCCCAGACTTCCCATTATGAGTCCCAAAGACGGGGGTTTTGATTTTGATTTTGATTTTTTCACGAAAAAGGCCGCCACTTTGAAATTAATAAAAATAAATTCGTTCTGTCTTTGCCAATTTGTTCGTCTTGTTTAGAGCTTTAAGATGATGCATAACATGACATAAGTTTAGATTTGAAAATTCTGAGATTCGAACCCACGACGCTCGGTTTTTGGAATACCCTGTATTTTACAAAGGTTAAAAATATTTAATTTGTTGCTTGGGTATGAATTAAAGAGGAAAGGTTTTGTTCTTTTTATGTCGAGCCATTAGTCTATGATCTGTTGGCGGCGTAGAAGATTCATCCTGTACAATATAATTAAATTCATTTTTGAAATTCCAGAGCCACCTAAGGGTGAAGGAGGCGAGATAGGGCAAAATATCAAATGACTTAAATAGTAGATCGTGAAAAACACGTTGTACTTTGTGCAGTCAGTTTTTCGATAGGACCATCTGTTCGGCCACTAGAGCTCAAAATAACTTTGGTTTAAAAATACCTTTTTTAGCGATATTTTGTAATTTTTTGAGGGGGTTGAAATGTTAAATGGTTAGTTTTGATAGTTTTTCCTGTATATTGACATTTCAAGGATTATTTTATGCCAAATGTCAGGTTTTTAGCTCATCGGGAAATATGGTTTAAACCGGAATGAAATACCTCGAGAAAATCGCTGACATTTGGCAAATTTTTAAGTTTTTTTAACTTAATATGGATTTTAATATTACAAACTAGTTATATTATTCGTGATTTGTATTTTATATGCTGTAGAGATGATGTATGCCAAATTTCAGCACTCTATGTCTAATAATAAATCTACTGGAGCTGAAAACCTGGGGAAAATCTTCGAAAATTAAAATTTCTAGAGCTACCTAGGGGTGAAGGAGACGAGATAGGGCAAAAAGTCATAGGAACAAAGTTGTAGATCGTGAAGAATCCGTGGCACGTGGTACAGTCCGTTTTTCAATAGCACCTCTAGTTTAGCCGCTACAGCCCAAAAACGAAAAGTACTTTTCTCAAAATTCAAATTTGCCCTCCCTTTCCCCCCCTTTTAGGGAGGTTGGAGGTGGAAAGTTTTTGTTTTGAGACTTTTCCCTGTAGGTGTACCACCCAAGGAATATTCGTGCCAAATTTCAAGTTTGTAGCTCATCGGGAAGTATGGTTTGAATTTGTATCCCTATGTTAAGTGAGTGAGTTACACATGCGGCTGTATAATTATATAGACTCCATCCTGAACCTCTTCCTTCGTGTTCTTGCAATTTTGGTAAAAGTTCTTCAAAACATTCATCCACAATTGAGTTTATATACGATGCAAACATGATGATTTTGTTTTTAGTTAAAAATCCTTTTGGTGATGTTTCATTCTGAACATTTGTAAATACAGTATCTAATAATATTCCAAACTATAAAATTTAATCTTCTTAGTTTATTGTTCAATGTTTCTGTTACTAATGTTTTTGCTTTAACTGTGCAAGTTGCAATTGAGCATTGTCAATCTTAAAATGAGTCACTACACTACCTGGTAAAGCTCGGGCGTGTAATTCCACATCCAAAGATGGTCCGGGTTCGTACTGAATGACACTTGGTCTTGAATTTAGTTGTTGTTGATGGGTAGCCAGCATTTGATCTAAATCTCCCAAATCTTCTTCTTCTTCTTCTTTGTTTTCTGCATTGTTCTTCGTTTCTTGGTTTGTTTTGTTTTTTTGGTAAACTTCTTGGTGTATTTTTAGTAAAATTTCATCTTCAAAAGATTCTTCGCAACTGATGCAGTAATACATGACGTAGGTGTGCTCTCCACAAAAGTTGCCGTAATAATGAAAACCACTCTAAAACTAACCCTATTTATAACAATATCCCCACCACTATTTTCTGTATTAAACACAAAACGTTTAAATAACAGTTAAATTTTTTATATTTCAAAAACCCCTAAGTATTAAGATCATCCAATGTAAGTTTAAAAAAAATCTAAGTGTCAAGATCAAATAATGCAAGTTTAAAAAAATCTAAGTGTCAAGGTCAAATAATGCAAGTTTGAAAAAATCTAAGTGTCAAGGTAAAATAATGTAAGTTTAAAAAAAAATCTAAGTACCAAGGTTAAATAATGTAAGTTAAAAAAATACATATTATTCGTTGTAACTATGATCATCATCGGTGTTGTCCAAATATTCTATTTCCAAATCGCTTCCATTTTCCTCAGTGTCTGATGGAAACAAACGACGAACAGCATTAAGAGCATATATGAATTTTTCTGTATCACTGTTGCACGTTACATGTGTTACCGGGGTTTCATTAACATTATTTTCAGTCTCTAGCGTTTCTTCTCCTATTGTTACCGGTTCTTCCAAAATATTTTCCTCATCAGTTGTAACACCAGATGTATCTTCTACTGAAAGCAAACTATTTTCGAAAATACTTTCCTCATCCGTTAAAATCTTCTGGCTCAACCAATTTATATATTTTTTCTAAGGTTGCAAGTCCAGGAGGAAAATTGTTGTCTGTTGGAGGCATTCCAAAAGAAACTTGATATCGTAAAATAAATGTTAAAGCAAATGTTTGAAAAATTTTCTAAGTCCTAAAGTATTTATTATTGGGAAGATTTAACACTTAAAAATTTTACAAGTCCAATGTAAAGTAAAACATAGAAAGAAGTGTTGTTGCCTGTTGGAACAGTGGCAAAAGAATGATGGGTTTGAAAATTTTCTAAGTCCTAAAATATTAATTATTGGGAAGTTTTAACACTTAAACTTTTTACAAGTTCAATGTAAAGTAAAATAAAGAAAGAAGTGTTGTTGCCTGTTGGAACAGTGGTTAAAGAATCATGGAAACTAAACCCACAGCAAGGCTCCTTTGGTTTGGGAGGGGGTAAGCAAGGAGGGGGGATGACCTCGAGCCGAGTTGACAAAAGGGGGTCCGTACTTGTGTTTCGGCATCAGTTTCTCGGTAGACAGTGAGGTGGTAACATGTTCATAAGGCGCCCTGAACATTTTATCATTTTTACTGTTTAGTGAATATATCTTGGTGTTATTTGTATAATAACATCTTGATGTTGGACTGATTAATTTTAAGGCATGGTAGTTTAAGCATGGTAGTTGTTTGTGCTTGTAGATACCCTAGGGTTTATAGTTTGTTTTTAATTTGCTGGTTTGGTAGTTAGTATTAATTTTAAATCTTTCCTTTACTTACAATATATTTTGCCTGGAGTGTTTAAGTTTAAAGTGGTGGAGTGTTTAAGTTTAAAGTAACATTTTAAAGAATTTTAAATGATATGTTTTTTAATATCTTTCCATTCCAACTTCCTTTCTTCCAACAAGCTTTTGAGGGCATTCCCTCTTAGCTTGTACTCCTTTTTAGTTAGGGACACCTTTCAATTCCAATTTCCTTTCTTTTTTCCCTTCTTTATTTTGGAGTACTGGGTAACCAATTAATTTATGGTAAACCGGCTCCCGCTTTTGTGGTGATTACAGCCATCAAATCGGGTCACTTACAACCTCTATATGTGCTGGATGGGTAGTTCGCCTACCTCCGGAGTTTCGCTAGACCTCAGTTGTACTGCGTCGCTAATGGCGAGTCGCTGGCTGCTTTAGTGTTAGGAAATAAAAAAAAATATTTGTATAACATTTTTCCTAAATTTAATCGAGCAAAGTCTCATGCTTGCAACTTGCTATTTCAAAATAAAATTTTTTGTTTTAGCTTAGCGTTGTTCGCTTATGGTGAGGTGTGTGAGTGGCTTACGTCATGATCACACCGTA
Source organism: Flexamia atlantica (assembly GCA_035578135.1). Classification (NCBI taxonomy): domain Eukaryota; kingdom Metazoa; phylum Arthropoda; class Insecta; order Hemiptera; family Cicadellidae; genus Flexamia; species Flexamia atlantica. The sequence continues at coordinate 4,753,227 of JAQJVK010000007.1, read as the reverse complement.
ATCATTATGTGCAGCACTGGGCTGTCTAGCTATTTCTTTACTTATTTTTACTTTTTATTTATTTTTTCTTTTTAACTTAATTTTTTTAACTTTTTTATTTTTTATTAATTTTTAAACTTTAGGCAGGTTGTATTGTAAATTAGCTTTTCTTCTGTTAGGTTTCCGGGGGTGTAGCGTTCTTTAAAACCGTACACCCCCATTTTCTTTTTAATTATTGAATGATCTTGACCTACTTATTCTCAAGACCAACAAAAGAGTTAGCAAAGATTTCTAAGTCTCAAGGCCATTTTTATGTAGGTTGTATTGTAATTAGCTTTTCTTTTGTTAAAATTTCCGGGGGTGTACGGTTCTGTAAGACCCTACACCCCCAACCCTTTTTTTATTATTGAGTGACCTTGACCTACTTATTTTTCAAGGTCAACAGGAGAGTTAGAGAAAAGTTATAAGTCTGAAAGTAGGTCAAGGTCACCAAAAAATACCCTATGAGCGGGGGAATAGACCGCTAAGTAATTCTTTGGAATTACAAAGTGGTGTATTCCCCCGCTCCTATTTTTTGTATGTTTGTATTTTATTTTTTTATTTCATTTTTATACTAACCTCTCAATTTTAACAAATGGAGATATTTGTTGTGCACACTGCATAATGTTTGATTCACACATATTTTACCCTTTTTCGGTCCTTTTTTAAAAATATTTAAACATTGTAACCTCCGGGGGGTCCGCACAATTGAGATTTTATATTTTATTTATATAAAATAAAATATAAAATTATATTATATTTTATTTATATTTTGCACTAATTAATTCAAGATTACAATATGCCTTACTCTGCTGGGGAGGTACTTTCAAAACATTAATTGATAAGATAAGAACTACTCAAAACTATTTCTTGCGTATTATTCTAAAAAAAAGTCCAAATTAACGAGTTCTTTTCCGTTATTTCAGCAACTAGGTACTCTCCCAATTCAACATCTGTTTATTTTCAAGGTCTTGAGATTATTTTTTATTCGGAGCGGAAATAGAGAAATAACTCCAAACCATGTGTATAGTAAATAAATTTCTCAAATTAGCCAAAGTAAATAAAACAATTTTCCGACATTCTTTTCAATATCTGGGTCCCAAGTACTTCAATCAGCTTCCGCTTCAAATCAAGAATGCAAATAATCTTAATATTTTTTGTAAAAAAACAATCACTTGGCTTTTCTCTCAGCAGGATCTAAGATATTTAAATAAATTTTTGGTATAAAATATTTTATTAATTGTTAAAACGATGCTGTTTTTTATAAATACTTTTCAAAATTTTAACATAGTTTACGATTAAATTTTTTCATTACAACAAAAACTGAAACCTCAGATGTTACAGCAGGCAGATTTAATGTTATTATAATGATGCTAGACTCTGTAGTTTTTTAGTTGTAACTTTTTCTGTTTAGCAACTGGTCACACAACTTGTTAAAGTGGCCAGTTTCATTTCTCAATAAATACAATGACTGTATGTATATGTTTATTTACTATGAGAAATAAAATTCATTTATTCATTGTTCTTTTCTAAAACGGGATGATGAAGAACCTGACATGTTGCTGGATCCTAAAAAGTAAAAAGTCATTCTGTTATCCCGCTTTTATAAGATATTACCCCCTCCACTGCATATTTTGAAAGTAGGTCAACGTCATTCAAAAAAACCCTATGAGCGGGGGAATAGTTCGCTAAGTAATTCTTTTGGAATTACAAAGTGGTCTGTTCCCCCGCTCCAATTCTTTTTTGGCTTTTTGTCTTTTTGTATTTTTTTTATTTATGTTTACTTTAACCATTCAACTTTAACAGATGGAGATGTTTTTATCAAATAATGACTACTGCTGATATTAGGAATTTCAAGGTTAACTGGCAATTTTAGCAAGTAGTGTTCATTACAACAGCTAACAACAACATCCTCATTACTAATCTTATTTACAAAAACATATTTGTGGTTTAATTTCAATCTGTTGATTCTAATTCTTTTGTAATTTACAGTTTTTTCTGGCAGTTCACTTTTGGAAGGTTGAATTTTGACATTTTGGAAGGTTGAATTTTGGAAGGTTCACGTTTGTTATGCAGACTACACAATTTTTCATTTACACTACACAATTTCACACACCTTTCACATTTGTTTGCTCCTTTTTTTAAAATATGAGTACACTGTTCTCTTTTGAAACAAGATTTTCTTAATTGTTGAAGTTTTTGAAGTTTTTCTGAAATTTTGTTTGGAGAAGATTTTTTTGGAGAAGAAGACTTTTTTGGAGAGGGAGATTTTTTTAAACAATAGAAACAACAGATGATGAGGATGATGATGATGATGTTGATGATGATGTTGATGAGGAGGAGGAATATCTGGATGACGAAGAAGTACTTGCCATGTCGCTGGATCCTAAAAAGTACAGATTACTTTGTTAGCCCTGCTCTTATAACAGCCCCCCCCACCTACTAATCCCCTCCACTTTTTAAGGACAATTAATTTTTTTATAATTCTGAAAGGTATTCATCTTAGTTTTCCAACGTTGGTAAGGCAACAGTTTCAATTTGTAAAGGTTGATTAACGATTTCATGAATTTCTTGATTGATGTTTGAAGATGTTTGAAGATGTTTGAAGAAATTGTTCTATTTCCTGTATAAATTTCTGTTCAAATTCTTGTTGTTCCAAGTTGTTTGTGATTGTCGTTGATTTCAAATCTTCTTCCAATTTGTTTAATGTAATTTATTGCGTTTTGTACTATAAGTTGTCTGTCAATTCGCTTTGTGTTTCGACTTTCCGGTACAACAAATTTTAAATTTTCAAAAGCCTTCTTTAATTTTTGTACTCTTGCTTGTTCCCTTTTATTTCTTCTGAATTTTCGGTCAATCAGCTTTTTTGGCAAAGAGTCCATAATGTATTGTTAACTCAAAATGTAGCAAACTATTGAGTTTTATAAAGCTTTTATGCGCTCAATATATACTGGAAGCCCAAGGTGATGGGAAGGAGGGGAAAGAAGGAAGGGGGGTGTCCTTCGCCATCAAGGTGATCGGTAGGTATTTAAGGTTGTGAGGTCAGCATAGCCAGACCATAACTATGAGCTCCTTATACGAGTTGTATTTTCAGCGGATCTGCTCAGATAACCGTATGCTCCGGCATATCAGAGAGTTGTCTCAGCCGCTGCCACAAATCTTACAAGCGAGATGATTTATGAACACAAGCGGCGAAATGCCAAGTTTTGGCAAAAAATGTGCCCTATGTCACATTTTCATTATGTACGTTTTCATTAACTGCATTGTTTTTCCTATTTACAATATATTATTTTATTAAATTTCTTAAATTAATAATTTTTTTAGGTGCTTCCTTTAGCCAGCCCTGGTGAAGAGCTCCACCGGAGCATTAGATATACATATGGCATCATCGGATACAAACTACAAACGCCGAGAGCTCAAGAATTTCGCGTTATCTCTGTGGTTTCTTCCACCTGGCGAAATTTGAGATTAATTGTATGTGTTCATAAACATATATTATGTGTTTATAAACACATATAATCAGGGGTGCCCAGCCCCCCCAAGGGCAATGGCGCATGCCCCCCCCAAACCAAGCCTAATGCCCCCCCAAAGCTTGACAACCACCCCCCCCACCCTTTAATTTCTAACATTAGTTAGTATGTCAATAATAAAAACTAAAACCTTACATCCTTCCCTATCAAAGGGTATTATAGCGTTTTATTTACCAAACTCTTAAAAACACAATTAATTACTAAGTATCAAGTAATAAAGTGATAAAGCATACAATAATAAAGCATACCAGCATTAGGTAATAAAGTGATATCACTTCAATATATAAAACACATTTATTTAAAAGTAAGTCTAGTTCCAATAGCGTGAATCAAAAAGTCACTAATATATTGCCAGTAAATGAAAATAGAATGAAGTACTTTTTACAGTACGTGATACTATAGCCAACGATACAAATAAGCAGTGTTGTAATAGTATATTTCGCAACAAGGGCCGAAAATGAGATTTTGCAGGCTCGATGTCGTGTTTCAAATTCGAGACGATGTCGAGACGGAGTCGCTTTTTCACCACATTACACAATGAAATATGCTCTATATAACATTTGAAATCTGATTATTTATTTGAGACACTTGAAATCAAAACTCTGAGGGCACGAGCGGTGATACAACTTCTTTGTCAAGGTTTAAACAAACACAGCTGAGCTATGAAAATCATATGATCACAACTATCCTGTCTTTTGGAACCTAATGAGTGCTCTATAATTATGATGTTCTCACGTTGATTCAAGTAAATAAACAAAGTTCTTGAAAACCATAATAAAAACCAAATTATTTTTCTCACCTTACATGGACATTGGATATTTGCAAAGCAAACTAAAATTCAAAAATCCCCGGCTTTACCCGTTTTTTATGTATTTAGGATGCCTGGTAAATCCCCGCAGCTCAAGTCTAAAATCCCTGATCTTACTCGATTTTTCTTAATCCTCTCAATTAAGTCTCCAAATGGCCATTAAAATACCCGCAAACCGGGCTAATACCCGCTTTTTGGTAACACTGCAACGAAATAACCAATACAATACAACTATACCAAATACATAATACCAAATTTCGTTCAAAAAATAAAATATCTAGAGTTCCAAAAAATCTTGTACCTCGTCAAAAATCCCCGATTTTACCCGTTTTTTTGTTGAGTAAATTTCCTCAACCCAAGACTTACATCCCCGGCTAAACCCGTTTTTTGATCACTGCCAAATCTCCGCACGGCCTCCAAAATAACCAAAACCCGCGTAAATACCAGATTTTTGGCAATATTGCTTACGGCTGTGTCAGACCGGGGCCACAGACTCTGTCTGACACCACGTTTTTATGGGCCGATATCAGACAGGGTTGTCAATCGAGCCATTGCCGCCCTTCCAAAATAATTTAACGATTAATTATCGATTGACATGAAGATTCGGGGATGGTTTGCATGGCGAACTGGAATATATGACGATGGCAATCCTGATGAAATGGTTAGATAAATAAACAATACTTTTAACTGTTGCATATAGTTATGCTCACTTGTTTGTTTGTAATTTTCCCTTATTCGCTGGTTTAAAATTCCTCACAAAAAAACAAAATTCCGCCCGAAAAATCATGCCCCCCCCAAAAATTTTGATGGCGCAATTTGCGCCATGCCCCCCCCCCTTTTGGGCACCCCTGCATATAATTACAAGAAATTAAATAGGAACGGGGAACAGAGCAGTTTGTGGTCTAACCACTTACCGCTCTGTTCCCCGTTCATAGGGTATCTTCAGATGACCTTGACCCACTTTTAAAACTTTATGGTGAGGGGAATGTATATATATATAAACCGTGGATTATGTGAAAAGACAACACTTCCCTCACTGATCACCATGGAAAGTTTTCGAATGTTCTACAATGTTTATTGCACTCCTGAACAACACATTCAGTTTATGTTATATTTAATCCATGTTCTTCAGAATGTTAATTTTTTCGCAATTAATGTTACTGGAGAAAGATGGGTAAATTTATCATCAGAAACTTTATTGGTTACAATCGACCCCTCAGTAGATCCAAATTGGTTTTCAACACTGGAAACATATATTGATACTATGGCTTTCGAACAAAGATACCATTATCTTTGGGTTGATGTGAATTACATCAACTTTAAAAACGAATCAGATGATGATGGATATTATTCTGCCACATAAAAGTAGACATTAACGGAACTTCTCCCCCTGTCTTTTAGGAAAAAAGAGAGGAACAGTGTTAATTGATAACACTGTTCCTCTCTTTTTTCCACTTAATGTTAAATGACCTTGACCTACTTATTTTGAAGGTCAATTGTAAGTTAGCAAAAAATTTCTAAGTCCATAAGTAGGTCAAGGTCATTTAAATTTTAGCGGAAGAATGAAAATAATAGCTACTAACATTGTTTGTTGGTATCTATTATTTTCTTTCCTCCTAGAAAACCCCCTTAGTCTGTATCAACTTTGATGTAGATTGTAGTACAAAACTGTACATAATAAAGGATCCATGTTTCGAGTCCTTCGTAATCCATAGAATCCGAAGTGCAACAGATTTTAGTACCGTCTGCTTTAACAGCTTCAAGTACTCCTCTGATACAATTAAGATTTCTATGAAACGTTTTTATGTACCATAGTACTCTCCTGGCTTCAACAAAGTTGTGCACAGCACCAAAGATCATGAGGGATTCCATGGCAAATATAACCACAAGACTAAAACACACCTTATATATACTGTTAGCCCAAAGCAATGGCCTCCTATGGCGACCTAGTTAACCCTATGGGGGGGGGTCAAAATTGGGTCAAGGTCAAGGTCAAGGTCAAGACCCCCCCAACGAAAACGGAGAACCCCCCAACAAAACGGAGAACCCCCCCAACAAAACCGAGACCCCCCAACAAAACGGAGACCCCCCAACAAAACGGAGACCCCCGCCCAACAACCCCAACCCCAAACCTATTGACTCACCCTATGGGACTTAGAGGTACGTGGGCCCCTTGTTAGTCACCAAGGGTTGAGGCTTTAACAAAAACCCAAATTTTGAGAATAACAAATATCAATAATAATTCGATCAAACCAACGTGAAAACTAAACTCACCCTTTGGGACTTAGAGGTACGTGGACCTCTTGATAGTCAGCAGGGATTAAGGCATATACAAAAGCGCAAATGTTTAAAAAAAAAAACAATAATAATTTAATATAAGATACAATACAAAAACTAAAGTTTTAAGGTTATTTAAAACTTTTACAAAATATCTACACCAGGTGATGAACCAAAGTCTCAAATATATCTTCCAAAACGATTCGTCCAGTTGCTGCAAAATGAAGATCTGCGGAAAATTCAGCCAGGATCATTATATTTGGTGTCACACGGAATGAGCGGCAACAACTCTACGGAATTTACTCTGCACATCACACAAAAATAATACATTAAAATGACATTGTAAATATTGTATTGTAAACATAATACAACGTATCAGTATATAAATAACATATCAGTATATGTTATTTATACACTGATATGTTGTATTTTTTAAAAGCTCAAACGGATGACCTTGAACTTTTAATCGATAGTATTATTCGATTATTTTATTCGATAGTTTTATTCGATGGTTTTATTCGGATACTTTACATAAATACGGAACCTAAACGTTGAGAGTCTCAATTCTGTTTAAGACAAGCTACAACCAACATGTCATCCAAAAGAAATAATCTACCACTTTTATCTTATCGCTGCAAAGAAAAATGTTTTAAAATACCAGAAGATCAAAAGCTTGTAATAAATGTTATTCTTCCTACTACTGCTACAAACTACTTTTCAAATTTGGGAACAAACTTTTCAAACTTAATGTAAAATAATAATTTTATAAAAAGAAAAATATATATCTTGCATTTTCGGATTTCCCGAAAATGCAAGAACTTCCCGAGCCGACCTTGACCCACTCCCGGACATTTAAACTTTAAATACCCAGCACAGCCGGGCTTTTAAACATTAAATGCCCACCCTCACATGTAACAGCTACGTCACAGCATGTGACGTCACCCACCCTTGCGTGACCGGAAGTAGTTGTCAAAAATTTTGATTGGGCCAGAAACGCCACTTAACCACTACTAACGCCTTCTGGTGTGGGTGATGATTTTACGTTTACAGTGAAAAAATCAAATATTAATATAGAAAATATATTAATTTGTATATTTATTTGAAGTTTGTGGACTCGAAAAACGTTGGACAGTTTGCCGTAAAACTTGGTAATACGTAAAAGCTCAAGGAGAAGGTTTTTAAGCCATCGACTCCGCCCTAACTTGATTAGGTTCTTTCCCAAATGTCCACGGGGGTTCCCGTATTGTTTACATACAATCTAATGATGTGTTAACTTGAACAGGTAATTTTTGGCAAATAGCTAGAGGCATGACAACGTCTGCTGGGTTCAGCGAGTAATTAATAATAATAATAATAATTCATGTGCAGTGATGTAATGCTGGTATATTATAATAAGTGTATAAGATTAAATATACAAATTCAACTTATTAAATACACATGTATCTTTATCTCCCACAAACTAGTATTTTATTGCATTCTAACACCTGCCCCGGCTACTGGCCACGTTTTCGTACATGACATTATTCTATTATTTTTATTTTTTACTGACAATGAATAGTAAATTTGAATTTGTTAAAATAAATTAAAGCAAAAGTGTAATTAAAATTTGTCCAACAAAATTTGTAATTTTTGGTTAGGAATACAGAATCGGGGTAATTGTTTAAGAGTCCGAGTAGGGGGCAGCGGAGAGATGGAATCAACCCAACCAGACAGACACCTACAGGGCGTGACTGACTATGGCAGAGCAGCAGCTGGGGAGCGACACGACGCTTCGGGCGGATGAGTGACTTTTTTTTAAATTATGGGGTACCCTTTGGGACAGTCAAATAAAAGCCTGATCCGCTTTGACCAAAGTAGATGATTTTAGTTTTGATAATTTCTAGTTTTATTTGGTAGGCCAACCTTTGAAAGATTTTTTTGTTTTTCCCTATATGGACCATGTAATTACTAGAACCGAAAAAGTTTCAGAAGTTAATTTTTACTAATAATAAAATTATTTGCCAATTGCCAATTTGTAGTTTTTTTTACTTCCAGAGCAAAGTTGAGCACAATTTGAAATGTGACAGGTACTAAAAATAACATAGACCAAAAGACTATATCGAATTTAATTTTTAGTTTGAATTAGGTCTGATTTCTGTCACAACTTTACTATTTGGTACAACTATTTTTCCCACCTACAACTGCTGGGGTATAAATTCCTTCTATCTAATAACAATCACGATTGGTATGATGTAACATCTACTATTGTTCAAAATCCGTTCCAACCACTTCGAAACAACATCCTTACAGGCATAAAAATTACCACTGAACCACCTCTTTCACCTTTATCTTCACACGTACCCCAGCAAAAGTTACATCTGAATAAACTAAAACATAACAAAAAATACCAAATCTTTAGACATGAATCTTCTTCCATTTACATTTTCAATTTAGAAAAATCCAAAATTTATATCATTGACCTTCCCAGAAAAAATTCTATTCCCTAGGTGTCTATTCGACACCTAGAAATAATAAAAGAGGGTGGCAAGTTGAAAATAAATCTTTCTGAGTAAAACCTTTTATCCTTTCCCACCTCCAAAGTCCACCCTGGTGGCAAAAACGGCCCTTCTAAGGGCCAACATAAGACTTAAAATTTGGGCTTCCGCTAAAGCCTCAACCCTTGGTGACTAACAAGGGGTCTACGTACCTCTAAGTCCCAAAGAATTGGGGTTGGGGTTGAGGGGTTCTCCATTTTGTTCGGGGGGGGGGTAACAAAGCTGCCTAAAACCCTATCGTGTGGGTACTCAAATTACGCGGAATCAAAAGACAAACAAAAAAGGTCCAGTCGCATTTTTCAATAAAAACAACGGTATAGAAGTTATAACACAAAAACTAAAAAAAATATCTTTTTTACATCATATTTTACTTTATTTGTTTCCAAACCCTATCATGTGGGTACTCAAAATACGCAGAATGAAAAGACAAATAAAAGAGGTTTTGTAACATTTTTAATAAAACCAACGGTATAGAAGTTATAACGCAAAAACTAAAAAACTCTTTTTCTACATATCATATTTTACTTTATATGTTTCCAAACCGTATCATGTGGGTACTTAAATTATGCAGAATAATGAGACAAACAAAAAGCTTCGGTAACATTTGTTATTCAACCAACAATGTACAAGTTATAACACATAAAACCAATTTTACATCTTTAACATTTAAACAAAGTTTATACTTAATCGCAACTGTAGTTTATTTTGCATTTTTTGAACTAGATATTTTTTGAAGTATGAAGGCGATATAATAAAGTAGCATCTTTAAAATATTGTAGCTTGTACAAAGTTAAATAAGTGTTTGAAAACGATATTTTATTACAAATATTTTTAAACCAAACGTTAAGAACGATTGTTTAATACTGACATGTTCACTCAACAAGAGCTACAGTACGACTAACACTACATATCCAAAAATTGCGAGGAGTCTCTCATGGTAGTGGGAGAAGGCAGATGTGCGGCAGATGTTCCTTGCTGCACATGTCATATCAAGGGAGGTCACAGCACCGCCACCGACACATCAGTTTGCTGGTAGGACTCGCAGAGTAAACATCTAAATAAACATGAGTTCTGTTTTATATGTTTCTTTTATTAAAGATTGACTTTGCATTGAAACGCAAAGTTTCACTATTGATGCAGATCCTGTACAACAAATTTTAGTACATCCTCCAGAAAATTATGATTCCATCTACATTTCTGTTTATGAACCTAATGACCCCCCACCACTAACAACTGCCAACACGGAGTAGGACAGCGGCTACCACACGTCATTAAAGCTCCAGCTCTTCACCCGAGTACACATGGACTTTGAGCTTTAAGATAATACTGTTTCTTCTACATCTATACAACTTCCAAACAATTACCTACTACAAATGAAACTACTAAAAGTCTACAAGTACCTGAAATTTCATGAACTGTTAGTTCTGACGCGCAAGCAATAATGTTATCATTAATAGGTTTCGACTAAATAATTCAACAATGGAGGAAGAAAGAAACTCACTACTTTACAAGTTGGTTTTTGTGAACCCGTCGAAATTTGTTATTTGCCTACTTTCATTTTTATGTGGTTACAATATTGGATACCTTGTTCAGGAAATGCTAACAGATAAAAAGGAAGAACATACGCTACTTTTTAACGTTTATGTTTATATAATTGCATCTTTATTTGGATACTTTATAGCAGGATATTTTCTTATTGTTAACTTGTCGATTCCATTTGTAACATGGTATTTTAATAGAAATGAAAATCAACAAAACAACAATTAAGAAACAGTTTGTAAAAAGAAACAAAAAAATATCTTGCATTTTCGGATTTCCCAAAAATGGAAGATCTTTTTAAAAACATCCTCAGCCGACCTTGACCCACTTCCGGTCATTTAAAATTTAAATACCCACCAACACCGGGCATTTAAAATTTAAATACCCACAGCACAGATACTTCACAGCCTATGACGTCACTTCCGCCAGCTGTCATTATGCTAATTTATGCAAAGTGGGCCAGCAGCCCCACTTTTACACTACTTATATTATATAAATAAATAAATAAATATATATATATATATATATATATATATACATAGATTTTAAGGTTTGTCGTTTGTTCTTGTGATGCTTTTTAATAAAGTGACTAGCATAAAATTAATAGCACATCATCACCAAGAGAAATAATGGACAATTATGTGAACTGCATCTTTGCAATTGAGTGATTTACCTGTAAATTATGCATGTAAATTAAAAATAAATAAATAAAAGACTTACCATAACATTCAGTAATGAACTAGCTACAATTAGATAACAATTAAGTTGATAAAATATCATTCATTGTGAGTAAAAATACAAATAATAGAAGAATGTCATGTACGAAAACGTGGCCAGTAGCCGGGGCAAGTGTTAGAATGCAATAAAATACTAGTTTGTGGGAGATGAAGATAAATATGTATTTAATAAGTTGAATTTGTATATTTAATTTATACACTTATCATAATATACCAGCATTACATCACTGCACATGAATTATTATTATTATTATTATTAATTACTCGCTGAACCCAGCAGACGTTGTTATGCCTCTGACTGTTTGCCAAAACTTACCTGTTCAAGTTAACTCGTCATTAGATTGTATGTAAACAATACGGGAACCCCCGTGGACATTTGGGATGGAACCTAAACAAGTTAGGGCGGAGTCGATGGCTTAAAAACCTTCTCCTTGAGCTTTTACGTATTACCAAGTTTTATGGCAAACTGTCCAACGTTTTTCGAGTCCACAAACTTCAAATAAATATACAAATTAATATTATTTCTATATTAATATTTGATTTTTTCACTGTAAAGGTAAAATCATCACCCACACCAGAAGGCGTTAGTAGTGGGCAAGTGGCGTTACTGGCCCAATCAAAATTTTTGACAGCTACTTCCGGTCACGCAAGGGTAGGTGACGTCACAGGCTGTGATGTAGCTGTGACGTGTGTGGGTGGGCATTTAAAGTTTAAAAGCCCGGCTGTGCTGGGTATTTAAAGTTTAAATGTCCGGGAGTGGGTCAAGGTCGGCTCGGGATGTTTTTAAAAAAGTTCTTGCATTTTCGGGAAATCCGAAAATGCAAGATATATATTTTTTTCTTTTTACAAAATTATTATTTTACATAAAGTTTGAAAAGTTTGTTCCCAAATTTTAAAAGTAGTTGTCGGTGCTGAAATTTCTTGCTTATTTTCATTCTTCTTGTTGTAAGTTGGCAAAAACACATTTTGTACGTTTTGATTGTTTGTTGCATAAAGTTCCAAAGATAAGCCGAACCCAGTGGCTATAAGTTGTTTTAGTTCTTCACTAGTTGTAGTGGATCCCGCGAATGTTGAGAGACATGAATAGAGTTGTTTACTCGACTAGAGGTGTAGGAGGAATGATTATTGCAAAGCCGGTGCTGCGGGTACCTCTGACGGTGGTGGTAGTGGTGGGAATAAAAAATGGCAAGCGTTTGTTTAATCACTTTGCATTTAATCGCTGCCACAATAGACCGAGTCGATGTTGCAATTTTTCTAGTTTATCCAACCGGTTCTTTTGATATGTTTTGCAACTACATTTACAGTAGTAGAAAGAATAACATTTATTACAAGCTTTTGATCTTCAGGTATTTTAAAACATTTTTCTTTGCAAAAATAAGATAAAAGTGGTAGATTATTTATTTTGGATGACATGTTGGTTGTAGCTTGTCTTAAATAGAATTGAGACTCTCAACGTTAAGGTTCCGTATTTATGTAAAGTATCCGAATAAAATAATCGAATAATACTATCGATTAAAAGTTCAAGGTCATCCGTTTGAGCTTTTAAAAAAATACAACATATCAGTATATAAGTAACATTTCAGTATATGTTATTTATATAACACGCTGCTGACTTTATGAATGAAGTCAACTAGCTGATTGAACTAATAAATGAATGTACTGTATGCCTTTAAATGCACTTTGTATTGTTTATCGATGCACATTTTTAATTACTATTTTTTTATTTTATTTTGTATTAATTAATTGCAAACAAAATCTGTCTTTGATTTTCAAATAACATGCCTATAATTCAGCAAGTTTATAACTATTAATAAATTAACCGGAATGTATTTTATTTTATTTTTTACTTAGCTTGCTGCATCATTTGTGTTTTCCATCCTACAATAATCAATTAATATAATGTATATAACTATGCACATGTTTATGAGTAACTGAGGTGTAAGATGAGCCTGTTTTGTGTTTATATTATTGCATCAATGAATCAATAAAAACAGTGAGGAACGAGCGGGGCTGAGGGGTGGGTAAAAAGGGAAAAAAGCTTCAAACACCTATGGACGATTTAGACAATATAATTGATAACTAAAGAAAAGTTAATTGCATTGTAATTGAAAACTTCCTAGATGTCAACTCAGTATTGGATATAGAATCAAGTTTAAAAATTATTTATCTAAACATCAGGAGTTATAATAAAAACTTCGATTCTTTTTTAGTTTGCTTGGATAGGATTAAAAACAGATTTGATTTTATTATTTTAGGGGAAACTTGGTTAGGGGAAGATACGGGGGGTTTGCCACTTGAGGGGTACACAATAATGGGAACAACTATGGTAAAAAATAGGGGTGATGGTGTTTTGATGTATGTGAGTGAGAGAGTGAATGTGTGATTGGAAGCAAGTGGAGCTGGGTGACGTGTACGGACTGAGCGTGGACTTTTGTTATCACGGTAGACGATCTAACCTGATTGCTGTCTATCGTACTCACGACTCTGACCTTGACGTTTTCACTGCCGCACTGAGCCAGCATTACGATAACATATCCAGAGATAAAACCTACATTTTTGTAGGCGACACAAATGCTGATATTTTAAATACTGATAGAAAAACTCAAAGATACTTAGACGCTCTTTACGCGGCTGGTTTCATGTGTGGCATTGACAAACCTACTCGAGTCCAGGGCGAAAGTAAGACATGCTTAGACCACATATTTGTAAATCACAACGATTATAATGCTTTACGAACTGCACTAATAAAAACTGAAATTAGGGATTACTACAGTGTGTGCTTGAATATTGACTACGGATTTAGAGTGACACGTACTACTGTGAGTGAACCAGAAACCTACTTAGACCGACAATGTTTACGTCAACTTATTACAACCTGTGACTGGGATACTGTTACTCAAATTACCAACTTAAACGACTCAACTAACAAATTTTTTGAACTCATAAAAAATGTTTCGACGGTTCTACAAAACTGAAAGAAGTTCGAAGTACGCGTTTAAAAAAACTGAAACCTTGGATAACTCACGGTCTTGTTTGTTCCATACGTAAACGAGATAGATTAAGTAAATTGGTAAAAAAGCAACCTGTTAATATCGATCTAAAAAATTATTTCATTAGGTACAGAAATTATTTAAATTCTTTGATCAAAATCGTAAAAAGGGATTATTATAGGCAAAAACTAAACTCCAATCACAATGATCCTCAAAGATTTTGGCAGACTGTTAATGAACTAGCTGGGCGTGGTATTAAAAAAGACTCTTTCCCCCTTGAAAAATTTATTGCAAATCGGCCTCGGGTTATGCATAGTGAAATTGAGAAAACGGTTGGTGATGAGTTCAATGACTATTTTACTAACGTAGGACACAATCTCGCACGACTTATTGACTCCTCTGGACCACAGATTGTCAACGACAATGACTATGCCCTGGACTCAGTGTTCACTCTGAATACTATCACTGAGACGGATCTACTAAAATACATCACTAATTTACGTGGAAACTCAGCTCCTGGTTATGATTCTGTTTCCGTTGCTCTACTTAAGGAACATTATTTATTATTCTCTAGGCCACTATTACACATTATTAACATGAGCCTCCAGACGGGTGAGTTTCCGGAGGCCTTCAAGATAGCCAAAGTTGTGCCGCTTTATAAAGCAAATGGTGTCACCTGTATGTCCAACTTTCGGCCTATATCACTCTTGAGCGTGTTCACCAAGATTATTGAGAAGGTTGTCAAAGATCAGTTATCTAAATATCTTGATGATAATAATATCTTATCAGACCAACAATACGGGTTTAGGAAATCGAAAAATATTAACGATGCTCTGTTTGATCTAAATAATCATATTAATAAAGCAATAAGTAACAATGAGAAAGCCTTGTTAGTTTTTTTGGACTTAGCTAAGGCCTTTGATACAGTGGATAGGTCAAAATTAATGAGAAAACTTGAGTTGATTGGCATCCGAGGCACTTCTTTAAATTGGTTCAAATCTTATTTCAAAAATAGAAGACAATTTGTCTCAATCAATGGAAAATTTAGTAATCTCAAAGGAATTGACTATGGGGTCATTCAGGGTAGCAATTTGGGCCCTCTCCTTTTTTTAATCTACATAAATAATATTAGTAAAGTCAATGTTTCTTGTAAAATATTCCTTTTTGCTGACGACAGTGCACTTTTCTTTCACAATAAGTCGTGGGACGAACTTTTCCAAACTGCCACCAGAGACATTACGATTATTAAAAAATGGTTTGATCAAAATGTCTTGACACTTAACGTCTCCAAAACGAAATTCTTGCCAATTTCTTTAAGAGATCGAGGGAACACGCTCAGGGACAAATTGACAATACATACATGTGGTGACTTCGAGAGCACTACGTGTGACTGCCAGTGGGTGGATAGGGTGGACTCATTTAAATATCTTGGCGTGGTGATGGACAGTAAACTCAGTTGGTCTTATCAAATTAGTTACCTAAACAAGAAACTGAGGAAATGTATTTTTGCATTTCACCAGCTGAGCTCCGTCCTAAATCTAAATGAAATCAAGATGGCATATTTTCCTTATGTCCAGTCTCTGTTGGTAGGTACCATTATAGCTTGGGGAGGTGCTTACAAGTCCACCCTCCAACCACTGGCAATAACCCAGAAAGCCATTATGAAAGCTGCTCTTGGGAGGTCTCGGCGCTACCCTACGGAGGCTCTCTTCGATGGCTTGAACGTTTTCGACATTAGACAACTGTTTGTTAGGACTCTACTTATTCACATGTACAAGCACTCAGATGTTATATTTGACGAAGTTTATCACACTTATTCAACTAGAAACACAATTACAGTGGGCATTCAGATTCCTAGATTTGTAAAAAGCTACTCTGTCACAAATTATCACTACATATTACATATTTCAATACAGAAACTTACCTGAGACGTTAAAAAATTTTCGCACATGTTCATTAGGTACTTACAAAAAACATATCAAACTTTGGTTGGAACAATTAGGCAGGACAAATATTGAATTACTCATAACTTCACAATAAAGACAGTAGGTACTCAGAGCAGTGGTTAGTTTATGTATGAGACCGGTGTGCACGTGGGTTTGTGTGGATGTGTGTGAGTGTGAGTGCGTTTTTTTTCTGGGGGGGGTCTGTCCGTCTGTAAGTTTATTTCAAGTGGCAAACAATAACAGCAAAAAATAACCATGATATGCGGGGGCAAAATATTGTACATAAGACCGGACTCATCTTCACGCACAGGTTTAACCTATGTGAAGATTTATTTCTTAATTTAAATCTGTCCCATTATGAAAATTGTAAATTTTATTGAAATAAAGATGTTTTGAATTGAATTGGATTGAATTGAATTATACTGATATGTTGTATTATGTTTACAATACAATATTTACAATGTTATTTTAATGTATTATTTTTGTGTGATGTGCAGAGTAAATTCCGTAGAGTTGTTGCCGCTCATTCCGTGTGACACCAAATATGATGATTCTGGCTGAATTTCCCGCAGATCTTCATTTCGCAGCAACTGGACGAATAATTTTGGAAGATATACTTGAAACTTTGGTTCATCACCTGGTGTAAATGGTGCATCGGATAAAGATGTGACGACTGCGTCTCCATGCGTTGTATCAACTTTCTTCATTTCATGAACAATATAATGTCTCTGTTCTTTTAGTTCTGAACATTTCTTGATAATTAGAGTATTTAATTTTGAATGCAAGTTTAATTGTTCAACTAAACATTGAAGAAACTGTTGTGATGCCATCCTTCACTGGAGATGTTGTCTGTTCGGAGTATGGAGTTAGAGTGACACTCGGGGTGTGTTGCCTCCTCATTTTTATAACCTACGGAACCCCCACTACAATCTTCCGTTTGTTGTAAGTAAGCAGCCAAGTGATATGCGTTTTGTAATGCGCATTGAGATTGGTTGTGTTTCGGATCTATTGTAGAAACACAAATATTTCTAGCATCAAAGTGAAAGGTTTTGTCCACTCTTATTTTTAAATGATAACCACATTGTTATGCGGTTGATTTTATATGTATTCGTATAGTTATAGGTTCCTCTCTAAAATCAATATGATTTCCGACTTGATCTAGTATGTTCATCACAATATCTGAAATAAAACTGGTGTTTAACGGTAGGTACACTAGGTTTTGTGGCTTTTCCACAATTTCAAAACCCAGAGCGACAGTTGGATAGAATGTGTGCAATATATGAGTATTTTCACCATCTCTATAAGAACCATGTATAATATTACACGTAACATCTATACTGTTAACTTTCATTACTGTCACAGTTTTAGCACCTGCATAGTTAGTATTAGGTTTTAAAATTTCCGTTGTTTTAGGAAACCCTAATAAACTACCAATTGAATGTTTTTGGCTAAAATCTATATAAAATTTAGATTTTATTCAGCTTTCGTAGTATTGTTATTTCCTTTTATTGTTATATTATCTTTTCCCATATGATTTTGTATCGCTTCATTTATATCATCAATTTCATATGCTCTAGTGGGTAAACTAAATACTTCTAAATTTGAGTATTTGTTTATATTTGTATCTTTTGTTTTGTAATAATATATTTTGTTATTAACATTTTCAGTAACGTTGGGAATAGAATTATAAGTTGTTATATCTAATAATGCGGCTTCCCATAATTTATCTTTTTCCAAACGTAACGCAGGAAAAACAACACATCGCAAAGTAGATGAAGTTCCAGTTAATGATACTGTATAGGAAGACATCTTAAAGTTGACTAACGCTTTTTGTTAAAAAATCTAAACATAAATGTCCGCAGATTACCGTATTATCAGGCTGCTCTCTTTTATAATTGTAAAGTACATTTTTACCCGTTTTAAGTAATATTGTAGTTCTTTTGGTGGCGGAAGATTAAAAAACTATCAAAGTAGTAAATAGTCGATCCCAATTTTTTATAACATACCCAATGAGTGCCAGATCCTATACTATTATCCAAATTTACTTCTCCGGTTTCATTTTCCCAAATTTTAGCAGGTAATGCATCTTTCGTAACACTCCTCTAAAAATGGAATTTTTAAACAAGAAACATAAGTAATTAATTCTTTATCTGTTAATTCTTTATTCGGAATTAGTAATTGTTTGTTTCTGTTTAATAAACACGATACGGTCTTAGGTATAATCCTCCTCCTTTTTTATCATTGACCATATTGTTGGTTTGTTGGTTTCTTTTTATTTTTACCTGCGGTGGATCGTCGTTTCCTTCTTATATTTCCTCCACGTTTCTTTGCAGGGTTTCTCCTCCTATTCCACCTCCTTTTTTCTTTTCACCTCCAAACGTCGTTTTACCCTTCATTGCTGCTGATACCGCTAAAGCCGCTGCTTTTTCACCGATACTAGTGTCACTGGACGTTACTCTTTGCCAAGATTTTTCAGCAAGTGCTCTATCCGCTATTGATCTATTTTTAGTATCTGCAAACTTTGAATATGCTATATCGTGTTGTTTGCAGGCTTGATCAAGTTTATATATTCCAGGATCTCCTCTAGCAAGTCGTTTTTTTCAATTTTGTTTCAGGACCACAATATTGATAACCTCCGGGTAAATGTAGTTCTACAGGTAATAAATCGATAGCCTTATTATCTATAGCTCCAACCGGCTTAGTAATAAGAGAAAGTGCTGTTGATGCTATTCCTCTTCCTCTCTTTATAACGCGTCGATTATGACTCATGCGTTGAACTTTAGACATGGTCTTTTATAGTGAAAAGAAATGTCAATACTTGTTTATTTTTTAAATGCTTTATAATGAATGATGCACTTATCCTTTGACATTGTTTATTTGTAATGTATAAAGTATTTTGTTTATGGGTAATAAACTTTTACCCAGTCTTTCGGTAGGATTGTATCTTTTTTATCAACATCAATTTGAGAAAATCATAAATTTCCATTTTTCATATTTAAAAAATATTTTTCCATAACATTTTTTTAACCCAATGTAGTTTTGATCAGATTTTATGGGCTTTATTGTGTTATAAACATCATATAACACTACACTTTAGAGTCTTACAATGTAATTTACATTAACAGCATCAGTAATATCAAGAGGGTCATCTAAGTTGCTCAATCGCATGTTTTCACAATAAAAAAACTTTTATGATGATCTGTTCTTAAGCATCTCTCACGCCATTCTTTTACTGTAACTGCATCACTGTCTCCTATTCCTGTTCCAACATTAATTAGTGGTCTCCCTTTACAATCAAAGCCTTGTCGAAGGCCTGATAAAAATTTGTCTCATACAGGAACTTGTCCAATTGTTGCTACATAAGTTTCATCCAACCCTTTTTTAAAATGTATCTGTTTTTTTCAGGGATGACTGAATGTAAATACCTTTTGGTAACTGAATCTTGATCATTAACAGGATCTGCTATATTGGCTATTCTAAGATCTTTTGCATCATATACTTTATTATTATTCCTAGGATCATATCTTAAGGTTTGGTTTATGTACCACTTTAAATATTCTTTATTTACCGAATCATTTTTATCTATTGGTTTTGGAAGATTTACAATTCTATAAAAATTAGTGTTATACCCTTCATTTTGAAGCTTTAAGCTAGGTAATGTTTCACTTTTTAAAGTTTTGAAATTTACTGGATCATTATCATCTTTTGGATCATTTACAAACTTTAAACGTTTGTTACTTATATCATAATCTCCATCGGATGTTAGTGGTAAACCACCTCTTTTACCATAAGATCCTGATTTGGTTCCAGTTTCGGAATACCGTCCAAACTTATCCACACTCATGGTTATACTGAATTTTTAATCGGTTATACTTGTATTATATATATATATATACTCATATTTTATGCGATTACTCCTCGATTTCGCAGTTCGCCGACCAAAGCTACCCACTCGTTTTCTAAACCGCTATGTCCGGCTTGTTTAGCTTCATATATCAACTTCATTCTGTCAACCAATTTGTTTATATCGTTGTAGTATATTATATTAGTATCATACAAGTTTTTCAATAATCCTTTCCTGATATACTTGGTTGATTTGTTTTTCTCCTTTTATGTAAAATATTTATTTCAGCAGAAGATAATGATTTCCTTTTTAGGGGTTCCTTTCTTTTTGGTGGGAAAATTTAGCAATAATAGTTTTATATTTTTCTGATGTATTTCTATGAACATTGAAATTTTTAGAAAAAGTTTCCTTATGCGCATTTGTATCCTCCAATATTTGTTTAAAAATGTTTAAATCCTTTTTAGTATATTTATTAGGTTTCGGTTTAAAAATAAGTTCAAACAATCCTTTTGTACCCTTGTATAGTTTATTATTTATAATAATATTGTCATGTTCGTATACATCAACTTGCTATCTCCAATCAAGCGGAGACCATTTTCCGCTATCCTAGCACCAAAAGTATGATACTTTCGAGTTGGTTGTGCAGAATACCGCACAACCACCTCGAAAACACATTATGCGATAGCAAAGAACCCCGCTATAAAAATTAGCGTTATACCCTTCATTTTGAAGCTTTAAGCTAGGTAATGTTTCACTTTTTAACGTTTTGAAATTTACTGCATCATTATCATCTTTTGGATCATTACAAACTTTAAACGTTTGTTCCTTATATCATAATCTCCATCGGATGTTAGTGGTAAACCACCTCTTTTACCATAAGATCCTGATTTGGTTCCAGTTTCGGAATACCGTCCAAACTTATCCACACCCATGGTTATACTGAATGTTTAATCGGTTATACTTGCATTGCATGTTTGCTATATGTTTGAATTTAATTTTCAATACAAATTGTCTTGCGAGCGGCCCTTTATACGCAATATCCTAGCCCAATTTGCTTAGGTTGGACGGATTAATAGACTCTTCTTGTTCTTGTTATTCGCTTGTAGAAAGACCTTCTTTTTCTGTTAAAACATCCGTTTCTCCACCTTCTTCGCTTTCTTCTTCAGTTGTTTCTCCTTGTTGCGTAAAACCTGTATCACCTTCATATTCTTCTTTTTGTTCAAACTTTGAAATGAGTAAAATATCGTCTCCGGAAAAATTAAATGTTGAAGTTTTAACATTTTGTCATAATTGTTTTAATGGTTCAGTAATAGGTTTAAATCTTGATTCCAGAAATTTCTCTCTTTCACTTATTCCTAATCTTAACGCTCTGTTTTTATGTCTAATAGAATCACTAAGTGATTTTATTTCTTTTAATAGCTTTTCCTGATTAACCATGTTTACACCATGAAGACTTGTACAGTAATGTTGACCATTAACGTATTAAAACAAATTTATCAAAACCTATGCGGTAACGACCATCTGTTATAGCTTTATCCTTCTTAATTACCAAAAATCCGTATTTTCCCCCCAAGCTTTTCCACAAAGCTCTTTGAATTTTTCAAATGTCATCAGCATTCACATGATCGTTGTATATTGTTTTAGGTTTGTATCGTCTTGTTTGAATAAAACTAAAATGTTTGCATTGTCTCTAATAAGTTGTGTCGGAATTTTGCTATATGTTTGTCCGATATATATGCAATCAATATTATTATGTCTTCCCATGGCAAAATAGTTTCTAATTGTATCATGATTTTCACTAGATACATCATCAAATACAAATACAGAATACGGCTTAGCCTGGTCTGGTTGCATAACACTGTCACTAGCGTTAAATTTGTAATAGTTGACATCAGGCACATCAGTCAGAATCTTTTTCAACAATTGATACTTTGGTTGATGTAAGGACTTTGAAAAAATGTATAGGTTACTAAACCACAATCCTTTTGTGTTTGTGATTAAGTTAAACACAACGTTAGTCTTGCCACAGTTTGAAGGACCGCTTACTATACACCGTACAGTGTTTGGAAATAAACTGCCGTGTTTACCATTGTTGATTTTAACGTTATCTACAGTTAAATTATCAATGTTATTAATATTAAATTTATCTTTATGGTGAACAATCTCCATCTTATTCAAAGGCAGGAGAAACAAATTGATTTAAAATTAAATCAAGTCTTTTATAGGTATCCACGAATCTTCAGTTTTGTCAAACCCCAACCAACGTACTTTAACTTGGTCTTTTTCCTTTGCAACACCTTTTCAACAAGATAGACATCGCCTACTGTTGACTTTAACAATTCATGTCCGTAAAAATCGCCTTGTAACAAATTTCCTTTGTAATCTTTTAAAATATAAGTTTCCGGTACAGTAGGTTACACTTTATACACTGTAAAAACGTCGTTTGTCCAATTGGGCAGGTATTTTTTAGTAAACACTCCTTTGTATTTACTAATTCGAACTTTATCATTTACATTAAATTTTCTTGGTTTTCTTTGTTCCGCTTTTGGCTGTGTATTCTTTTTAATTCGTTGTAAAACTAGTTTAGCGTTTTTCTTATTCACTTTGTTAGGTGGCATACCGATAGTTCTATGAAACTTGTTGTTGTACTCGCTTATTAACTTTGGTGAAATATCAACCCATACGTAAGAACCTCTTTTCGAAAACATTTTATACATTGCACTTTTTAAGGTTCTATTGAATCTTTCAACTATAGCTGCCTTTTTTCTCTGAATTTGTGGTATAATGATTTATCTTGTATTATTTCATTAACAGGGCAAAAGGTTTATTAAAGAATTCTTTTCCATCATCAGTTTGTAAATGTTTAATTTTATTTTTATCTCTTTTTTTAGCTACTTCCATAGCTTTTGTTATGCTGTTACCAGTTTTGTCTTTTAATGGCAAAGCATCTGCAACT
The DNA here is from genome assembly GCA_035578135.1 of Flexamia atlantica. Classification (NCBI taxonomy): domain Eukaryota; kingdom Metazoa; phylum Arthropoda; class Insecta; order Hemiptera; family Cicadellidae; genus Flexamia; species Flexamia atlantica. The sequence continues at coordinate 4,730,048 of JAQJVK010000007.1, read as the reverse complement.
TTAGTAAAACAATTAATAATCGTAAGTATGTATTTGAATCCTTTATTTATTCTACTATGCGGTTGCATTTCAATTAAATCTGCTTGATATAAATCATTTATTCCTTTTACAACAGTGTTTCTTCGTGGAAACTTTATTCTTGCAGGTTTATGAAGTTCATTAACAACCTTCTCCTTTAACTCTGTCATGATGTTTATACCAACACAGTCAAGTTAGTATTGAATGTTTCTTTTTTTGCATCCGCTTTTGTAGTTCAAGGTCATTTCAACATGTGTAAAAAAAGGGGAAATCACAGCGAGCATGCTGTGATTTCCCCTTTTTGTTAGGTAAGGAAAAGGATAAGAGGGTAGTTGGTTGATGAACGGGTTTACTCATCGATAAGATTGAGAGAATAGTGGCCGAATGGTAGAGTGTGAATTTTGTCTGGAAGAATGTGCCGTTTGTCATCATTGCAGCAGAGTGCTTTTTTTCACTTCTGTTACGCTGTACAGTTGATGGTTCGAACTTCTGATGATGTTGAATTTTGCTGTTATAGTCGTTTCTTCAAATAAGCATTGTATGTAGTGTTCGAAATTTACATTCTTCATAAGATACAAACTTTTTACACCCTTAGCTTTTTTAATAACACTGTTTTCTTCTTTATGCAATTGTAGTGAATACAATTTTGACATTAGTGCAATAAGTTCTTCCAGTAAAATACCATTTGCTTCGTCTTTAAATTTTCCAAGTTTCCTTTTATTTCGATCATCGTCATAATTTAAATGATCATTTGGATAGTCACTAAAATCAAATTCATCTTTTATGAACAAATATTCGAAGATCCAAATACATATCTTCAGTAAGAATACAATAGATGAAAGCGTCCGTGTCCATGTAGGCGATTCCGATGTTATCTCTAACGTAGAAGGCGACCATGTTGTTGCAGTGGAAATCATACATATGAGTTTTGGAAATATCCAAGATTGACATTCCAACGTACAACGGACGATCCATTTTTACGCTTGTCTTCTTCATAGATACTGCCACAAGGTTTTCATTGATAATAACGGATGTTCCAAAGTTTGGTTTTTGTACAAGGTTTTGTACTTTTATTGGATCTGTAACTAATTTAACATTTTTGTGTTTTCTTTTGTTTTCCAATGTTTTGCCAAATATCGCAATATTCATTAATTTAAAAAAGTCTTTTTGGAATGTTGATGTTGCAGCAGTTCTTCTTCTGGTGTTTGAATCAATGTACGGTTTTAACCAGCACGATTGGGAAAATTTTACAACTCTATGAATTTTGGTTATACGTAAACCCAATTGAAGTGCTTGTTGAACAACCCAAAAGTGAGATACGTATATTTGCTTATTTTCAAGAGTCATCATTAATTTAGGATATTTACCAATTGGTGAAATTTATGTTTTTGCAAGCAGTGGAAGATCGTAATGAAGATCATGCAAGTGTTCTGGATATTCAAAGTCACAGTCCAATATGTATCCGGTGTCTCCGTCTTTTAAAATTTGTGAAATATCACCAATAGAGTCTGGATTAACCCATTCAAAGTTACCAAAAGGAAGTGGATTAGACATGGCGCATCCGTATAAATTGTTGGCATTAAAATATCCCAAGAACACTGACGGTTTTTCTTCATCGTAGTTTGGAAGATATTTGTTGTTAGCTTTAAGATGTCTAGTAACACTTTGGGTTTATCCACCTCTAACGCCCGATTTGATCATCAAAACCATATCAATATCTGTTAATAATTGAAGGTTGCACTTTGTTTCTTTTAGCATAGCTTGCCAAGCTAGTCCTGGAGAAGTTTAAGAATGAAGAGGGTCTAATCCGTAGGCTTCCAAAAAACCCAACCGAATTTTGATGATTTGGTTTGAGTTTTATTTTAGAAATAATTCAAAATAATGACATAAGTAAGAAGCTAACTTTATAATTATAAAAGTAAACATTACAGAACAGTATTTGTAAACAACACCAAATCATATGTTGGTTCAAAACAGTAATTCAACATATAACACCTTCACCTTCAAGACGATTGACCTATTAGTGATTCTCAAGACTGTTATTCCTAGGTCTCAGGTTTATCTCACTCCTAGGTCTCAGGTGGATTTCATTTCTTCTGTATGTCCCGTCTCCTTCTCTAATTCCTTTCACCCATTAGGAATTTATTCCATCAGTTCCAGTCACTATACCGGGAGACCACGTAGCATTAGGGGTCTTCTTGTACCAAACTAATTGGCCAGCAGTGAACTGGGGTCTTTTCCTGGCTGTTCTGTCATATCTTTCTTTTACCTTCATTTTTTCCTGTCTCAACACTTCTCGATCGTGAGCATAGGTAAGGCGAGGAATAAGTTTAGTCACAGCACATGGAATATTTGTGCGTAAATTCCTACCCATCAGATTAGAGGCGGGTGATTGAACATTCCCTCGAGGAGTATTCCTGTGATTGAGCAAAACTAAATACGGGTCTTCATTTGCCTCCATAGACTTGATGAACAGTTTCTTGACTGTTTTCACTGCAGATTCTGCTAAACCATTTGACCTAGGGTAATTAGGACTTGAAATTACATGAGTAAATCCCCAATCAGAGGAAAATCTTCTAAACATTTCCGAGCTAAAATATAGAGCTCCGTCAGAGTAGAATTTGAATGGAATCCCATGTCTTGCAAAAATTGATTTCATTTTTTGAATAACTTCCTCACTTTTTAAATTTGTTAAATGAACTACTTCAACGTAGTTACTCAATGCATCCACCAAAACCAGATATTGCTTGTTTTTTATTTCACAAACATCTCCTGCCACTTCTTGCCACGGTAGATCAGGCACTTCTTTGAATGTCAATGGAAGTTTAACTTGATTTGGCTGATACTTCTGGCAACTTTTGCAAGACCCTACAAATTTCTTAATGTCTTGATTAATCCCTAGCCAGAACAAAGACATTTCAGCTCTGCTCATCATTCTACTGATACCAGGGTGACCGGTGTGTAACTTCTCAAGCATCTCCGCTTTTAAGCTTGATGGAATTAAAACTCTGTCACCAATAAGAATGATACCATCATGTTCAGTCAATGAATGTCTTAGTTGATAATATGGTTTTACAGTTTCTTCAAGATTTGTGTACTCTGTTAACCAATCATTCTTCATAAGTTCTTTCAACGCACAAAATGTCTTATCATTTTCAGATTTTTTAAAGCATTTTTTATGCGGTTTAGGCACTGGTTGGTTACCGGAAGATGTTCCATCATGAAAGCTACTTGTAACTCTAACTCCGAGTCAAATTCAGTATCAGAATCACACCCTGCTTCAGACACATGTCGACTTAGTAGATCGGCTAAATATAACTCATTTCCCGGTACATGAACCAAATTAAATGAGTAAGGCTGCAGTGTCAACAGCATTCTTTGCAATCTGGCAGGTACTTTGTGTAAAGGTTTTTTAAACACTCCAAGCAATGGCTTGTGGTCTGTTTGTACTGTCACCGACTTCCTACCTAGAATGTAATTCCTGAACTTTTCAGCTCCAAAACACACAGCAAGGCACTCCTTTTCTATTTGACTGTAACCTCTCTGTGTTGGTGTCAATGTACGCGATGCGTACGCCACAGGTTTCCCTTTTTGTAAAAGAGCTGCACCTAAGGCATAGCAGCTAGCATCAACACTAAGGGTAAGATTAGCATCTGGATCATAATAGCTCAAGACAGGTGCGCTGATCAGTGCCTGTTTTGGAGAATTCAGTATTTCATCGTGAGCTGCGTTCCAACAGAAGTCAACATCTTTTTTGAGTATTTCTCTCAATGGAGCTGCGATATTAGCAAAATTTTTATGAACTTGGACACATAGTTAAAAACACCCAGAATCTGTTGTAGTTCAGTTTTATCCTTTGGAGGTTTCAGAGCACAGATCGCCTTGATTTTTTCTGGATCACACGTCATCCCTTTGGGTCCAAATGAGTGTCCCAAAAATTCAACTTGCTGTACGTTAAAAATGGACTTTGATGGATTAAACTTGATTCCCTTTTCAGCAGCTGTTTCCAGAACCTTTAAAAGGGTTTCTTTAAGTTCCTTCTCTGTTTTAGCCCATATAAGTATATCATCTTGGAATGATTCAACGTTACTAATGTTTGAAAATGTTTCTGCTACAATTCGGTGAAATATTTCTGGAGCTGACCGGATTCCAAAAGGAACTCTAAGAAATGAATATCTACCCAATGGTGTTTGGAATGTGCACAGTTTCGAGCTTTCTGAATCAAGCTGTAACATCCAAAATCCTGACTGGGCATCTAACTTGCAAAAGAACTTTGCACCCTGCAGTCTAGCTGCAATATCCTCCACCAAAGGAAACTGAAAATGTTCCCTTTTTATCGCTTTATTTAGAGGTCCAGGGTCTAAGCAGATCCTTAGGGAACCATCTTTTTTAACCACGACAACCATTTGACTAACCCAGTCGGTTGGTTCTGTTATAGGCTTTATTATGCCCTTTTTAACCATTTTATCTAGTTCAGCCTTAACTTTAGGCGTTAAAGCATGAGGTATTCTCCGACCAGGCAAAACTACTGGCTTTATATTAGGATCAATTGAGATCTTCACTGGTCCTGGTATACACCCAACTTCACCATCAAAGAGGGTATAGAATTTCTCTGGTATAAAATCTGAAAATTTAGGTTTAGATGTTACCATATCAACTCGACTAATTAATCCAAGCTTCTCAGAAGATGATAAGCCAAGAAGGTTGAAAATGTCACTATCCACAATAAGAAATTCTAAAATGTGATTTTTTGATTTGAATTCACAGGGTAAGTAGCATTTTCCAAGTACTGGCACAATATCTTTGGAAAAAGATGAAATTACTGATTTAGTTGGCAACAAATTATGTGGGTCATGTCCAAGGATGCGATACTGCCGAAGACTCATAACATTACATTGTGCTCCAGTGTCCACTTTAACATTTAACTCTTGGTTTACATTTGTCTTCAATATTACTGTATACCAGTCTTTAGACTTTTGTTTTTGATTGTGAACTGCTGATACTTCTACTAAGTCAATATTGTAATCAGACGAATCAGAATCAGTTCCTTGTACAACTTCATTAACGTTTCTCTTAGGGCACAGTGCTGCAAAGTGGTTTTTTCCTCTGCAATTAGCACATTTCTTTCCATACGCAGGACATCTTCCGTAGTAGTGTTTATAACCACAATACTTGCATTCAATTTTCTTTCGAGATTTCTCTTCTTCACTTTGCTTTCCTTTGCTTTCTGTACTACGATTTATCGAAGCTTTACTGGTCATTCTGGCTCGGTTGCTACCCTTATTTACAAAGTCTACTGTTGTTTCTACTAATCGTTCGTGTACTTCTTTATTTATATCATACAACTGCTTAGCAACAGCAGCGCGCACTCTACACAGTTACAATGCTTTGTCGATAGTCAGATCTTTAACACAAAGTAACTCCTGCTGTACTTTACGGTCACTAATTCCACAAACAAATATGTCTCGAATAAGTGAGTCTTTTAGTTCACCAAAGTCACAGGTAATACTCATACCTTTAAGTACTGTTGCGAAAGCCTCATATGACTCGTCCACACTCTGGCGGCGCGTAAAGAATTTAAATCGCTCATAAATAACATTCACCGTAGGGATAAAGTGAGCATCAAACTTTTCCAGGACAACTTCAAACTTTTTCTTTTCTTCATCATTCAGCTGAAGGGTATCAAAAATATCATGTAAAGTTGACCCTCCTTCATGCAGTAGCATAGCTATCTTCGTTTTATCGTTAGACTTTTCGTGATAACCGTTTAGAAACGTCACAAATGATCTTTTGAATCTTGCCCAATTTTTGGGCATATCACCTTCCCATACCATGGGCTCCACTGATTTAAGGGCAGACATATTAAAGACAATTATTGGACAGGAAACAACCTACTCCAATTCAATGGCCGCTGCCACCAAGTTTTATTTTAGAAATAATTCAAAATAATGACATAAGTAAGAAGCTAACTTTATAATTATAAAAGTAAACATTACAGAACAGTATTTGTAAACAACACCAAATCATATGTTGGTTCAAAACAGTAATTCAACATATAACCGTTTGTTTGATTGTTCTATTTTTGAGATCGATCAGAAGCACGATGGCAATGAATCAGGCGAGCGAGAAGAAAGTTCTGGGCTCCGGATCGGGGGGTGACCCGTCGCCCTTCGGACGGAGCTCAAGGTTGAAGAGGACCCCTCCGAATTCCGGAGGGGCTCCAAAGTCGGAGGATGCAGAGGGAGGGAAGGCACTGGTAGTCGGTGCGCCACCCCCAGTCCCGTTCAAGTCCCCAGACTCCAGGGCCGACGCCTCGAAGTCGGTGCCCGAAGCTACGGCGGTTGGGCCATCGGCGGAGACGGTGGCCATGGAGACTGGGACTCCAAAGAATGACGGAGATCGGAAGCGGCAGCATCCGAGAAGCCCGTGGGACGAATCGCCGCCTCTTGGGCCGAATGACTCGGAGCTGGACATCGTCCGAAGGCAGGCCGACGACTGCGACCTTGCGGAGGACGAGTCCATCTCGGAGATCGTGGCAGCGCTGGGGCAGATCCGCGATGCGATGGCCATCCAGAAGAACATCAGCAATGGTGTTCGGACGGCCGTCGCGAAGATCGAGGAAGCCGTCAGCGTCATGAAGGGGACACGGACGGTCCGGCTGAAAGCCCTCCAGGCTGAACGCCGGGTCGTCGAGAGAGTGTTCAAGAAGTCACCGCCCAAAAAGCGGAACAAGACGTCCTTCTCGACGCCGGAGGTGGTGCAGAAGTCTGGGATGGAGAGGTCTACTATGACCTCGCCCCAGATGCTCCCCCCGACGCCAAGGGAGGTGAAGAAAACGGACGAAAAGTCTTCTATGACTTCTCCTCCGAAGAAGAGGAATGGTGGGAAGCCGAAGGGTGCCCAGACGCCTGCAGCTGCGGGTGGGGGCACCAAAGCTTCGGTCCCACAAAAAGCGCCCGATCCCCCGAAACCGGCGGATGATGGCTTCATTCAGGTGAAGTCAAAGTCCGCCCGGAGGAGGGAGAAGAAGAGGCGGGCTGCCACCCAAGAGGCGCCCCCTCGCGGTGCCCCCGCAAGGGCAAATAAGCCGAGGGCGGCCGGCTCTGGGGCGAAGATGAGGCACGTCCTCATCATCAAACCGGGGCAAGGTCGCTCCTACGCCGACGTCGTTGGGAAGCTGCGGAAGGACGTCCAACCCGAGCAGTCGGGTGTGGAGGTCCGCAGGCTCCGCAGGACCAACGACGGCGGCGTACTCATCGAGCTGGGTTCTGGCCACGGTCAGACCCGATTTGCCGAGTCGGTGAAGTCGGCGCTCGGCGCCGGCGACAAGCTCAAGAGCGTCGCCCCTCGACTGCGTGTGGAGATCATGGATCTCGATTCGTGCTCCACATCGGACGAGGTGAGCGACGCTCTGAAGCGGGAGTTGGGCCAGGAGACGGGAGACTTCAAGGTCTTCCTGACCAAACCAAACGCCCGTGAGCAGAGGTTGGCGGTCGTCGATCTCGACGCCTCAAGCGGCCAGAAGCTCCTGCAAAGGGGCAAGGTCAAGGTCGGGTGGGTTGTCTGCTGAGTGCGAACTCGAGTAGAGATCCCACGATGCTTCCGCTGTTTGGAGTACGGCCACACTCGACGAGAGTGCAAAGGTCCGGACCGCAGCGAGGCATGCTGGAAGTGTGGTGGTGTCGGACACAAGTCGTCCGCTTGTAGCCAGGCACCCTCGTGCGAAGCCTGCAAGAGGGCAACCGACGGCCGACCGTCGGATCATGTCCAAGGCTCCGGCGCTTGTCGGACCTTCAGAGACCTTTTGGTCTCAAAGAAGACTGACAGGCGCGGACGCTGAGGGTCATCCAGGGAAACCTAAACGGGAGCATCGCGGCAAGCTCCCTGGTGGACCAAATCGTTCGGGAGACGGGGACATCACTCGTCTTCGTGAGCGAGCCTCACAGGGCTAAAGGTCCACTATGGTTCCCTGACCGCACAGGATGGGCTGCGCTGTGGGTGCCCGACCCGCGCGTGGTCCCCATCGAAAGAAGTGGGAACGGCGAAAATTTCGCCTGGATCACAAGCAATGGAGACACGTTCGTGAGCTGTTATTTTTCCCCGAATGACAGCATTCCACGATTCACGGAGAAGTTGGAGGCCATGGAGGACGCGATCCGAGCGATCGCCGGCCCGTGTTTCCTGGCCGGCGACTTCAACGCCAGAGCGAGAGAGTGGGGGATGCCACATACAGACACCCGAGGAAGGTTGCTGTTGGAGATGGCATCCAGGCTGGGGCTGCTGACAATGAACGAGGGGGACACGCCAACCTACCGGAGGCCGGGATTCGGGGAATCGATCTCCGACGTGACCCTGGCATCAGAAGGGCTGGCTTCCCGAGTCGTCGGCTGGAAGGTGATGGGTGATTACTCGGGGAGTGATCACGAATACATCACCTTCGAGCTGGCCAAAAGAAGACAAGGAAATCGCAGCAACAGCCGGCGCCCGCTCGGCTGGAACCTGGCGAGAATTGACGAACGGAGGCTGACAGAGGCTCTGCAGAACGGCATGGGGGACATCCCCCAGATGCCGGAAGACCAGCCAAGCAGGGCGGACGCGGAGGCTGTGGTGGAAGCCACATCGCGCCTCATTCATCGCGCTTGCGACGCGTCGATGCCCCGCAAGTCGGCACGTACCGGAAAGCGCCCGGTGTACTGGTGGACCGACCGCATCGCCGAGCTGCGGCGAAACTGCCTGAGACTCAGGCGACGAGCCCAGCGTTCACGGGACAGACACGAAGCGGCGGAGAGGTCGAGCCAGTACAGAGCGGCAAAAACAGAACTGGTCAAAGCGATCAGAGAGAGCAAGGCGCGCTGCTGGAGCGCACTGCGCGAGGACGTGAACAGCGACCCCTGGGGACAGGGGTACAAGCTGGTCATGAGGAAACTCGCGCAGGGACCCGGGTACGTGCCGATGGAGGCTGAGAAGATGCGGACCATCGTGGACGGACTATTCCCGGATCACCGGGTCAGAGACGACACCCCTTTGCGGGTGATCGCCGAAGAGGTCCCTTTGTTCACGCGACAAGAGTTGGAGAGAGCGGTCAGCTCCATGAAGAACAAGAAGGCCCCGGGCCCGGACAACGTACCGTTAGAGGTGCTGAAACTGGTGGCGAAATGCCGCCCTCAGCTCCTGCTGGACATGTACAACGTCTGCTTGAAAGCGGGAGTGTTCGCATCCCGCTGGAAACTGGCCAAGCTCGTCCTTCTGAGCAAAAAACGGGGCCCACCGGACGCTCCATCAACGTACCGCCCTCTGTGCAAGTTGAACACAGCGGGAAAACTGATGGAGAGGTTGTTGAAACCGAGAATCGGAGAGGCTGTGCTAGTGGCAGGGGACCTCTCGGCCCGTCAACACGGGTTCAGAGAGGGCCACTCGACACTCAGCGCCATCTCGGAGGTCGTAGCTTCGGTGACACGAGCGGATCAGGCGTGCCACGCGGCTCGTCCGATCGTGCTGCTGGTCACGCTTGATGTGAAGAACGCGTTCAACTCAGCACGGTGGTGCGACATTCTGGTCGCACTGGAAGGAACATTCAGGTTACCTGGGCACCTCCTCGCCATGGTGAGAGATTACCTAAGGGACCGGCGGCTGATGTACGAGACGGACCGGGGTTTCGTAACCAGGGCCGTCACCTCTGGGGCAGCCCAGGGATCGGTACTGGGGCCGGATCTCTGGAATGTCTCGTATGACAGCTTGCTCCGCACTGAGATGCCACACGGAACGTTCCTCGTGGGATACGCCGTTGACGTGGCGGCGGTCATCACCGAACGAAACGCGGAGTTGGCCCAATTGAGGCTGAATCAGGTCATGCGCCTGGTGGAGGGCTGGATGCGCCATCACGGTCTCCAGCTCGCTCTCTCCAAAACGGAGATAGTCATGCTGACGAGGAGACGGATACCCACGATCATTCCGATGCGGGTGGGTACCGAAGTGATCGAGACGCAGAGGACGGCCAGGTACCTGGGGGTGGTGCTGGACAACAAGCTCACCTACTGGGACCACATCAGAAGCGTGTGCGACAAGGCGGCCGAAGTGTCGTCCTGTCTCGGAAGACTGATGGCCAACATCGGAGGGCCGAGTCAGGGGAAACGGAGGCTGTTGCTGTCGACGGCACAGGCCATCATGCTCTACGGAGCGGAGATCTGGGCAGATGCGACGAAGGTGAAGAACTACCGGACTCGCATGCTGGCGGTGCAGAGACGCGGCGCGCTCAGGGTCGCGTCCTCGTACCGCACGGTCTCCCAGGCGGCGGTGCTGGTTATTGCGGGAGTCATCCCAATCGACCTGCTGGCGCAAGAGAAGAAGACCATTTAGGGGCGTGCTCCCGAGATGGATCGGGAAGAGGCTGCCGAGCTGGCCCGTGGCCAAACAATGGCCGCCTGGCAGCGTCGATGGGACGAAGACACGACCGGAAGGTGGACATGGCGACTCATCAGGAATCTGGAGCCGTGGGTTTGCCGCGACCACGGGGAGGTGAACTTTTACCTCACCCAGTTCCTGACAGGTCATGGCTACTTCCGTCTGTACCTCCACCGAATGGGCAAGGTCTACTCGCCCAGGTGCAAGTACTGCGGACACGACGGAGACGACGTGCATCACACTTTTTTCGTGTGCCGTCGCTTTGACGAAGAACGGACTGCCCTCGCCGACTCGGTCGGCGGTCATCTGACCCCGGACAACATCGTGGGGAAGATGCTGCAGGGCAGCGTCAGCTGGAACGCAGTGGCTGACTTTGTCATGTCCGTCCTGCGCCAGAAGAGGACAGACGGGTGTCTCGAGTGACTCCGGAACCGAGGACAGCAGAAGATCGATTGAACACCAACTGAGGAGTCCCGAAAGGGACAGCAGCGCGGAGTCCTGAAAGGGACCAGAGGCCACGCATTGCGATGTTGCAATGAGCAGACGCTCGGGTCGATCGCAATGATGTGGTGACAGCACGCGAGGGTTTTTTTTTAGCAGGTATGCCCAAGGAGACGTACAGGCAACTGTACACTCCTAGCCGCCTCGAGCCTCGAGGCGGGGCCTCTGACATTGATGCTGTCTGTCAGAGGTTGGAGACCCCTGCTCGTCGCTTTGCTCTCTTGGGCGAGCGGCGTAGAGGGCCCGCATTTCGGTGCGGGTAAGGGTTATTTTTAACCTCCCTTCCAGCGTGGATAAAAAAATCCGTAGGCTTCAAAACAGGTGTTTCTAATTTCTTCCATCACATCGCAAAGAAGGGTCACATCTAGTTTCACATAAAAATCAGAATAATCTCCCAAAGTGTTCATTTCCAACTCGTCCCAAACTCTGCATGCGTGTTGATAGTCTTCAGGTGAAATTTCCGAATCGTTAAGTTTACATTTGAATGCTTCTGGTGGAGGAAGTGATGTTTCTTGAAATTTATGTAGTCCATCGATGTAATCATACGGGAAGGCTCCTTTCCAAAGAACCAAATCCATTTTTTCTGCATGTACAATTTTGCTTGTTTCTATTAAATTTTGTCTTCTTAAATTTTCAGATAGTTTCATAAGACTAGAAGGCATAAATCTAAAAGAATCAACAAATCTAAGTTTAATTGTGCCCACCTTTTTTGAAAAGCTTATACATTTTTCCTTAGTTTGTGCCAAAAAGTCTATTTTACCGTTGTCTCTTGCTAATTCGGGGATGATAAAATGTCCATAGTATCCGCTAAGATTGTGAAAAACCACAGGGATAAAAGATGATAGTTTGTAGTTGATGTTACATCCGTTGCAAGCTACACCTCTGTAGGCTCCCGTCAGATGGTCATCGTCGCGAACTTTAACTTTATTTTGTGTAAATAGATTGTTACACAAATAGCATGTTGTTGCTGAATTATAAAGATCAAGTTCTTCCGGTGTCATTGGTGACATAGGAACTACATTGCTGTACATTGCTTCCACTTTCCCAGCAATGTCGTATAAATCATCAACAAAGTATCGAGCTGCTTCTTCACCACGATAGATCTTTGGTGTAGATGACAAACTATATTCTTCGAGATGTTCTTCAGGCAGAGGCAGGCTTCTTCTTCTTGTTCAAGTGGAAGCAATGAAGATTCAAAATCTGCATACACTACAACGGAAATTCTGTATTGTTGGATAACTTTGTCAAATTTTACTTGTGATCTGCTAGGGTGTGGTAATTTAATTCTTACTTCATAGTTTCCACTGCATAATCTTTTATGTTCCGTTAACCATTCTGAACCTCCTCTTCTTAAAGGTTTGTTTACAAAACAGAAACATCTTTTACAAGTGGATTTTATTTCATTACGTTTTGATAACTGTTTGCAAACTAGAGCTTCAAAATCTTTAATATATACACAATGTGAAATATCACCTTTGGTTATTAATAATAAATCAGTATGATCTCTGCGTTCGGTGGGTGTTATACGTAAGGGGTAGACATTGTTGGATGAATCTAAACCAAATATGTTTACAGATGCAAAAGGATTTTTCTTTTCAAATTTTGATGTGTCTTGACTTGGAACAGGATAAGTCATACCTTGAAAATTGTACTTATGGCAAACTTCTTCGTATGCTCTGCTCGGTCGTTCCACATGATCTTTTACATATTTTGCAAGCATTGCATACTTGAAACATTCAGCATATTTATTTTGAACATTAACACTAGATCTGGTGTCTTGAATCTTCTTTGGCAATTCAATATGACTACTACCTCTTATTCCATATCCATGTTTATGAACTCTAATATCTAGTCCTGTTATACCTAACAAACTCCATCCTGAACCTCTTCCTTCGTGGTCTTGCAATTTTGGTAAAAGTTCTTCAAAACATTCATCCACAATTGAGTTTATATACGATGCAAACATGATGGTTTTGTTTTTAGTTAAAAATCCTCTTGGTGATGTTTCATTCTGAACATTTGTAAATACAGTATCTAATAATATTCCAAACTATAAAATTTAATCTTCTTAGTTCATTGTTCAATGTTTATGTTACTAATGTTTTTTTTTAACTGTGCAAGTTGCAATTGAGCAATATCAATCTTAAAATGAGTTACTACATTACCTGTTAAAGCTCGGGCGTGTAATTCCACATCCAAAGATGGTCCGGGTTCGTACTGAATGACACTTGGTCTTGAATTTAGTTGTTGTTGATGGGTAGCCAGCATTTGATCTAAATCTCCCAAATCTTCTTCTTCTTCTTCTTCTTTGTTTTCTGCATTGTTCTTCGTTTCTTGGTTTGTTTTGTTTTTTTGGTAAACTTCTTGGTGTATTTTTAGTAAAATTTCATCTTCAAAAGATTCTTCGCAACTGATGCAGTAATACATGACGTAGGTGTGCTCTCCACAAAAGTTGCCGTAATAATGAAAACCACTCTAAAACTACTACTATTTATAACATTACCCCCACCACTTTTTTCTGTACTAAACCAAAAAGTGTAAATAACAGTTAAATTTCTTATATATCAAAAACCCCTAAAGATCATCCAATATAAGTTTAAAAATAAATCTAGGTGTCAAGGTCAAATAATGCAAGTTTAAAAAAATCTAAGTGTCAAGGTCAAGTAATGCAAGTTTAAAAAAATCTAAGTGCCAAAGCTAAATAATGTAAGTTTAAAAAAATACATATTATTCGTTGTAACTATGATCATCATCGGTGTTGTCCAAATATTCTATTTCCAAATAGCTTCCATCTTCCTTCGTGTCTGATGGAAACAAACGACGAACAACACTAAGAACATACATAAATTGTTCTGTGTCACTTTTACATGTATTAACGGTGTTTCGTTAACATTATTTTCAGTCTCTAGCGTTTCTTCTCTTATTATTACCGGTTATTCCAAAATATTTTCCTCATCAGTTGTAACATCAAATGTATCTACTACTGAAATCAAACTATTTTCAAAAATACTGTCCTCATCTGTTAACTCTTCTGGCTCAACCAATTTCTATATTTTTTCTAAGATTGCAAGTCCAGCAGGAAAATTGTTGTCTGTTGGAGGTATTCTAAAAGAAACTTGATATTGTTAAATAAATGTTGAAGCAAATGTTTGAAAAATTTCCTAAGTCCTTAAGTATTAATTATTGGGAAGTTTTAACAATTAAAATTTGTACATGTCCAAATGTAAAGTCAAATAAAGAAAGAAGTGTTGTTGCCTGTTGGAACAGTGGCGAAAGAATAATGGAAACTAAACCCGCAGCAAGGCTCCTGTGGTTTAGGAGGGGGTAAGCAAGGAGGGGAGAGGGGGGATGACCTTGAGCAGAGTTGACAAAAGGGGGTTGGAAGCACTTGTGTTTCGGTATCAGTTGCTCGCTAGACAGTGAAGTGGTAACATACTCAGAAGGCGCCCTGAACATTTTATCATTTTTACTGTTTTGTGAAAATATCTTGGTGTTATTTGTATAATAACATCTTGACGTAGGACTGATTAATTTTAAGGCATGGTTGTTGTTTGTGCTTGTAGATATCCTTGGGTTTGTAGTTTGTTTTTAATTTGCTGGTTTGGTAGTTAGTAGTTAGTATTAATTTAAAATCTTTCTTTTGGTTACAATATATTTTGCATGGAGTGTTTAAGTTGAAAGTGATAAAGTAATATTTTAAGAATGTTATATGATATGTTTTTAATACCTTTCCATTCCAATTTCCTTTTTCCAACAAGCTTGTTGAGGGCATTCCCTCTCGTCTTGACTCCTTTTTAGTTGGGGACACCTTTCAATTCCAATTTCCTTTCCTTTTTCCTTCCTTCTTTTGGAGTACTGGGTAACCAATTAATTTATGGTAAACCGGCTCCCGCTTTTGTGGTGATTACGACCATCAAACCGGGTCACTTACAACTTCTATACGTGCTGGATGGGTAGTTCGCCTACCTCCGGAGTTTCGCTAGACCTCAGTTGTACTGCGTCGCTAATCTCGAGTCGCTGGCTCCTTTAGTGTTAGGAAATAATAAACATATCTGTATAACATTTTTCCTAAATTTAATTGAGCAAAGTCTCATGCTTGCAGCTTGCTATTTCAGAATAATCTTTTTTAGCTCAGCGTTGTGCGTTTATGGTGAGGTGTGAGAGATGGCTTATGTTATGATCACACTGTAATCATTATGTGCAGCGCTGGGCTGTCTAGCTATTTTTTACTTATTTTTACTTTTTAAATGAATTTTTTACTTTTTTAATTTTTTATTAATTGTTAAACTCTAGGCAGGTTGTATTGTAAATTAGCTTTTCTTCTGTTAGGTTTCCGGGGGTGTACGGTTCTGTAAAACCGTACACCCCCATCCCCTTTTTAATTATTGAATGACCTTGACTCACTTATTTTCAAGGTCAACCAAAAGGTTAGCGAAAATTTGGAAGTCCCAAGGTCATTTTTATGTAAGTTGTATTGTAAATTAACTTCTCTTCTGTTAGGTTTCCGGGGGTGTACGGTTCTGTAAAACCGTACACTCCCATCCTCTTTTTAATTATTGAATGACCTTGAGCTACTTATTTTGAAGGTCAACAGGAGAGTTAGCAAAAGTTTCTAAGTGTTAAAGTAGGTTATGGTCATCGAAAAATAACCTATGAGTGGGGGAATAGACCGCTAAGTAATTCTTTTGTAATTACAAAGTGGTCTATTCCCCCGCTGCTATTTTTGTATTTTATTTATTTTTTATTTCATGTTTACACTAACCTCTCAATTTTAACAAATGGAGATATTTTTTGTGCACATTGCACAATGTTTGATTCACACAACATATTCTTACACATCTTTTACCCTTTTTCGGTCCTTTTTTAAAAATATATGAACATTGTTCTTTTTTAAAACTGGATGACGAAGAAGAACCTGGCATGTTGTTGGATTCTAAAAAGTAAAAAGTCATTCAGTTATCCCGCTTTTATAAGATATTACCCCCTCCACTGCATATTCTGAGAAGGTCAAGGTCATCCAAAAATACCCTATGAGCGCGGGAATAGACCGCTAAGTAATTCTTTTGGAATTACAAAGCGGTCTATTCCCCCGCTCCTATTTTTTGTCTCTTTCACTTGTGTTTACTTTAACCACTTAACTTTAACAGATGGAGGTTTTCCTACTAAATAATGAGTATTACCAATATTTGGAATTTGAAGATTTACTGGCAATTTGAGCATGTAGTGTTCATCACAACAGCTAACAACAACATCCTTATTACTGAACTTTTTTACAAAAACATATTTGTGATTTAATTTTAATCTGTTAATTCTGATACTTTTATAATTTACAGTTTTTTCAGACAGTTCACTTTTAACTTTTTTGGAAGGTTCAATTTTGACTTTTTTGGAAGGTTCACTTTTGCTTTTTTTGGAAGGTTCACGTTTGTTATGCAGACTACACAATGTTTGATTTACACTACACAATTTTACACACCTTTCACCTTTTTTTGCTCCTTTTTTAAAATATGTGCACATTGTTCTCTTTTGAAACAAGAATTTCTCAATTTTTGTAGTTTTTTGAGTTTTTCTGAAATTTTGTTTGGAGAAGATTTTTTTGGAGAAGGAGATTTTTTTAACAATAGAAACAACAGATGATGATGATGATGATAATGATGATGATGATGATGATGATGATGATGATGATGATGATGATGATGTTGATGAGGAGGAGGAAGATCTAGAACTGGATGACGAAGAAGTACTTGTACTTGCCATGTCGCTGGATCCTAGGAAAGTAAAGATTATCCTGTTATCCCTGCTCTTATAACAACCCCCCACCCACTTACCCCCTCCACTTTTCAAGGACAATTAATTTTTTTATAACTCTGAAAAGTATTTATCTAAGTTTTCCAACGTGAGTAAAGAAACAGTTTCAATTGGTAAAGTTTGATTGAAGATTTCATGAATTTCTTGATTTAAATTTTGTGATGTTTTAAGAAATTGTTCTATTTCTTGTACAAATTTCTGTTCAAATTCTGTTGTTCCAAGTTGTTTGTAGTTGAGCTATTGAATGTCGGTGTTTTCAAATCTTCTTCCAATTTTTTGATATAATTTATTGCGTTTTGTACTATAAGTTGTATGCCAATTCGCTTTGTGTTTCGACTTTCCGGTACAACAAATTTTTAATTTTCATAAGCCTTCTTCAATTTTTGTACTCTCGCTTTTTCCCTCCTATTTATTCTTAATATTTGTTCAATCAGGTTTTTTTGGAAAGATTCCATAACGTTTTGTTGATTCAAAATGTGGCAAACTATTGATTCTATAAAGCTTTTATCCTCTCAATATATACCGGAAGCCCAAGGTTATGGGAGGGTGGGGGGGAAGGGATGGGGAAGGGGGGGTGTCCTTCGCCATCAAGGTGATTGGTAGGTATTTAAGGCTGTGAGGTCTGCATAGCCAGACCATAACTATGAGCTCCTTGTACGAGTTGTGTTTGCAGCGGATCTGCTCAGATAACCCTATGCTCCGGCATATCAGAGAGGTGTCTGAGCCGCTGCCACAGATCTTACAAGGCGAGCTAATGAGCTAATTTATGAACACAAGCGACGTTGTGTTTATAAAACCAAAATTTGGTTTGAAATGCCAAGTTTTGGCAGAATATGTGCCCTATGTCACATGGTACGTTTTCATTAACTGCATTGTTTTCCTATTTACAATATATTATTGTAATAAATTATTTTAAATTAAACATTTTTTAGGCGCTTCCTTTAGCCTTTAGGGCTAGCTTTAGCTGGATTTTCTCGTTGACGGCTGGTCGTAGAGTTTTCAAAAAAATATATGTTACGTTTCAACTATTTTTCCGAAACGTGGTAACAATCAAAGATTTCCTGACCTAAAACTAAAAAAAATTCCACGCTTACTAACTTTTTCATGTCATGGATATAAATTCATTTTCAATTATTAAATTAATTATGGTAATTACAGTATCTTTTCTCGACTTAAAAATCATACCGTTAGTGAGCAGCACTAACGGACAACACGGACAAACGGCAGCACTCTGCCAAATTTGGTAATTTTTAGTTGATTGTAAGTGCCTCTAACCGCAGTTTATTTGAAAAGCGCGCATTAAAATTTTGTAGCGTTTTGAGCGACGATCCATGGCTGTTGCCCACAGCCGGGCCGCGGACCGGCTTCACAACAATCAATGCTACGGAGATACAGATGTCCCCTCTATTATGTTTCTGTTCTCGCTGGCCCGATCGGACCACCGGAAGGGGGGGTAAAGGGGGGTAAACCTACCGCGCTGATACCTCTGCGCCAGGCCACGTCAACTACCACCATCCAGGCACTCAAGACCCGTATTTTCCAGCATTTTGGACTGCCAGGAACCATCGTTTCTGATAATGGGTCTCAGTTTACCTCTCATGCATTTCAGAGAATGTGCATTGGACTTGGTATCCAGCATGTGACTACTTCACCGTACTACCCACAGCCGTCCCATGCGGAAAGGTTCAACAGAAATTTGCGGTCAGCTCTGATTGCTTATCATGCGGACAAGCAAAATACTTGGGATGAAAATCTTGGATGGCTTCAGAATGCTTTCAACTCAGCTGTTCACGAGAGTCATAAGGCTGTACCATTTGAAGTTATGTTTGGAAGTAGACCACGTGATCCGTTGACCTACGCCTGGAAGATAGAAGAGCTTCTGCCCAATCCCCCTTCGAAAGACATCGGTGCTGTTTGGAATGAGGCGAGGAAGAATCTGCAGCGGTCCCATGAGAAGAAGAGGCTGAAGTAAAATCGAGGAAGACTTCCCAACCCGTTCCAAGTCGGTGACCTGGTGTACTGTCGGACGCATCCACTCAGTTCTGCCGTCGAGAAGAGAGCGGCAAAGCTGTGCTACCGGTGGAGCGGCCCTCATCGAATCGCCAAGTTTTTGTCACCTGTTAGTGTTAGGTTAGTGGATCCAAGTTCGGGTCAGTTTGTGTGTAGGGCTCACATCAGTCAACTCAAGCCTTTCAGGGATGAACATGAAGAAGGTTCTGAAGCCGAAGACCAGGAGGTACTCAGGTACTGAACGAGGAAGACTGATCACCGTCTGAGTTTTTCACCTGTTCTCTCATTTTTTTTCACTGTGTTTTGGTGTGTGTCAACTAGTCGGCGCCGACTACAGTGGTGGATTGTTATAGTGCCTCCATGAAATAGTGAAGTGAGAGAATCACCTGGATTGGAAGAACCAAGCTTCTGTGTCTGAATTGTCAAGTCCTTGAAAAATTTGTGGTGTGTGTTGTAGTTTTAGGGGGGGAGGTTGTGCCGTGTTAAAAGATTTTCAACCCGACACTCAGTCAAGCAGTTCGCCGCGGGCTCCAAACCGAGCAAAGGTCAACAAAGGAACGGAATTCAAGAGGAGGGGGGGTGGAACAAAGTTTTCGGACGGCCAGCGTTCTCATCAGGTTTGAACTGGAGTGAATCGACCTGGGTTTAGTGTTCGGACATCGATAGTTCACCATCGATATTACCATCGATATTGACATCGAACCTGTACCATCGATGTTGCTAAAACATCGGTTCAAAAACATCGATGTTTTTAATTGAAAAACGTCGATGTTTTCAAATAAATCAAATCGAAGTTTCTTATCTCGATATACCGTTATTAATTTTCAAAAAATTATACAACCGTATCTGAAATCAAAATGGAAATTGAACTTTAGTTCTATTTAATTTTCATATTCGGAGGTCGAAAAAAGACCAAATTATCCTAAAATTCCATTAAAAACACATCGATACCAACAGGGCCGGCCCCAGGGGTGGGCGGACCGGGCGGCCGCCCAGGGCGGCAGATTTTTGGGGGCGGCAAATTGTAAGGAACGGCAAATTTTAAAATATGAATAAAATAATAAATTTATGATATGAATGTGAAGAGTAAAATTTTCTGTATCACATTTTACCCAAAGAACAAGCCTAAGAAAATATACGGCAATGCAAGCATCGAGTCACAATTATAATTCAAGTCCAAATAGAAAAACAAACCACTCTGCTTATATTGAACAACCGTCCGTCGCCGCCGCGCTGCGCAGAACAGTGACAGCGTCAAAGCAACAGCGCAGCGGTTGGGAGTCGGGAGTGACCTTGACGGAATCCTCTCTTCTCCCACGACGTTGTGTTTAATATTGTGGTAGCAATAAGATTTACATTTGCCAAAGCCTTTAAATAGTTTAAACCTAAAACAAAAGTTATTTGAATTTATACCACGAAATAAACGATGCACAGATGCACTATAACCATCTCGGGGCGTCATAAATTACATCTGAAAATTTGCGTTTTTAGGCAATCTAGAGGAATAACAACAAACAGAATAACTCCCGAAATTTGAACTAATTTCAGGCTGCTCGCAGATTAGATTCTGAAAATTTTAGATCGCACTGGAATTTTAGAAAAATATTTTTTTCACAATAAAAAATTGCATATTTATGTAGTAGGCCTAATACTAAAGGATGACAAATGAGAAAGTATTACACGTTGTTAATCTTAGAAAAAGAAATTTTTTCTGTTAATTTCAAAGTAAAAACTATATCTCACATATTGCACATTGCACGCCTCGGACCTGAGGTAAGCGGATCCTACATATCCGACCTAGGTTGATGAATAGAATTAGAAAATGCTGTTTTCTCACTTGTGCAGTGTTTCCCAAGTCCCAGAACGCAACCGCAAAGCTATAATCGTAAATCCTCGTAAGCATCATAAACTTGTCACAATTGTGCCCAGATTTGAGGCGAGACTTGCGTGGTTTTCACACGACGTAGGCAGACGAGATTCGTCTGCCTACCGCGCGCGATGCTGCTACGAGATTGTCCGACAAACGAATAGTGTTAACATAGGCGGCCGAAGGGGGGGGGCTTGGGGGGGCTAAGCCCCCCAGATCCTCTGGAATTAAACTGATTTTCGGGGGGAATTTTTTGCGTCGACTAAAAAGCGACGCGAGCACATGACACGTTTATCGCGTATTGCACTCCGAGAATGGCGGGCGGACGTACTTCAGTCCAAGCCTGCTAGATCTAAATTCGTGGCAGCCAAAGCTCCCATATCGTCTATTTTATCTCGTCCGTTTCGTAGCCGAGAGTTGGCTGTATCGTGGCTATCAAATCCCTGTAAGCCTAAATCCATTCGGGAAGAGAATTAATTTGGTCAAGAAAGTCGAGCAAAACGAAATAACCGCTTCATCGTAATTTTGTTGTCGTCGCGGCCGGCGACCGACAAATCTCTCGATTGAACTATAACAAACTAATATTTTGGTGATATCACGGCCGGAAAATCTCTCCATCTCTTTGCGTTCGGAAAATCTCTCGCTTGTTTCGCGGCCGGCTAATCTTCCGCACTTTTCGAGATCGTCATCTCTACTGCGACCGGAAAATCTGTCGTTTTTCATTTATACAGACAGTGCATGGCTGGTTAATCCCTCAGTCGCATTGTGTGTGTGTGTCTGGAAAACCGCTTGTAATTTTCGTGGCAATAAGATCTTTTGGTCGTATTGTGGCTTTCAAATCGCGGTCGTTTATGACGTGGCCGTCAAATCTCTCAGTCATATTGCGATCGAAAAATCGCTCAGTGTTTCCGCGGCTGTTAAATCTCTCGGTCGCATTGAGGGTAAGATAATATTGCATTTACAAAGATTGTGTTCAGTTATATTCGTTTTAGGAGGCAGCATGGGAAAGTATTTAACTTTTTCGGTTTTTTTTTAGTAAAAGAACATTAGAAAAAAGTTTGAAATTCAGTATATGACATATGGTAGACCCCCTAATTCGGTTTTTACAGCGGCTAGTAAATTTCTCGGTCGTATTATGGCTATAAGAGCTCTTGGTTGGGCGGTATCGTGGCCTGCTCACATCAGTTGTATTACGGCAAACAAAGTTCATGGTCGCACAGAGCCGTGTGGGTTCTGAAGCAGCCGTCTGTCGGTTGCATTGTAGTATTGCATGTGGAAAATCTCGATCGTATTTTGAGGCAAATACCTCGATTGATTATTAGCAACCGAAACATTTTGGTCGTGTTTCAAAATAAAAAATCTTTAAGATTTTCAGTGATCGGCAAATTACTCGCGGTAATGAAATTTCAAGGTTGTTCTCATGGCCGATAATCTCAGTTGTATCATGGCGGACGAACTCCGTGGTCGTCAAATCTGTTGTTTGTTAAATCTCTCAGCTGTATCGCTATCGGTAAATCTGTCAGACATTTCGCAGCCATGATTTGCCAAAGATTTTCGATAAAAACTCAGATTCTTGTACATATTTTATGGGGTGGGGCGGTTTAAATTATTGAGCTATAGAGCAAAGGTCTGAAAATCTTGCCCCCCCCCAATCAAAATTCAGAAATTACGCCCATTTGTATAACCATTACATATACTAAAAATGTATTAAATCATGAAATTCTCAGGAATTTAATACTATAGTGTATTTATTAAATCCGGCAGTCAAAACATCCGCACTATCCTAAACTTCTTTGCCTCTAGACTACCTAAAAAGCGAGTTAATGGTTCGTATTTTCCAAATGTTTCCTAGACCCAGACCTCCCCAGTGTAAACCCCCCCCCCTTGGGTCATCCTGGTTACGCCTTTATTTGATTCAACCTTATAATGCGCTAGCCCCCCCAGAAAATCCAGTCTGGAGCCGCCTATGAGTGTTAAGTGCACGGCATTGAGAAGACGACAATGTTTGTATGCCTCATTGTAACATCGTGATTTTTTTGCCATAAATATTTTACGTAATACATATGATGAGTCTTTTGCCACATGTGACGACAATGGCGCGATGGCGGCAAGATAGCGGACACCATTAATTACCATTGTTGTTATCAGGAGTTTTTGCTTGCTTGCCATAGGCCTACTCCCGCCAATTACTCACGAGTCACGATAACCGCAATAGGTAAAAATATCCTAATAATCCAATATTCAATCCACATTCAAATCAGTTATCTTTAAAATAAAAGACTTTAACAATTTAAAAACCTTATAAAAGTTTAGTGAGTATAATTCTTGTAGTGTTCTCTGTTTCGCGGCAAGTTTAGTGATACCACCACTTTATTAAGAACGAGATGTTATTCTTCCCAAAATCCCCAACAATTTCGGGGGGATGTATCCCGATATCCCCCTCTGGGTATGTCACTGGATATATGGGGAGGAGGGGGTGGCGGCCGCCGATTTCGCCCAGGGCGGCAAAGTCCCTAGGGCCGTGCCTGGATACCAAAACATCGATGGTAGAAAAACATCGACTTTCTAACATCGATGGTAAAAACATCGAACATCGACCTCCGAACATCGATGTTTTGAAAACATCGATGTTCGATGCCGAACACTACCTGGGTTCTAGAACTGCATCGACCCAGTCGCCAGTCGCCAGTCGAACACAGAATACTGGACCGACAGACAGCGAGGTTATTTCGTCGGCGAAAATGTTTTCTTCAAGAAGTTTCTACCCAGTTTATGTAGTTAGTGCTCAACTTATTGTCGTCGTCATGAACTAATTAACCATTACTGCTGGGTAAGTGAATTTCAATGATCTAGTTTCGATTTTGCTTGTAATTAAAGTAAAATTCGCTTTTTAGTCACGAATAGGGTCGAGTATAAAAGGGTGATGAAATTGTGAGATCTTTGGATTCACATGTCTAAACGGTAAATGTTCACTTTACGGTACTACCTCCGAAATTGAAAATTTTTTTTTCAAAATGTAGGAAATCTCACCCTGATTCCAGAAATGATAGTCGTTTTCCGCGGAAAACGTCGGAAAATGCCGGAAAGTCGTAAAAATGGAAAAATATTTTTTGGCTTGGAAGTAGGTCATGTGGGTACTCAAATTAATCGGGAAAATGAGCTGAACAAGAATATGCAAGAATTTTCAAAATCAGATGGATAATCAGAAAGAGATGGACTAGGTGTTAGTCACATCGATGTTATTGGCAAGGAAGTATTCGTAGTTGAGTTTTCTTTCTCCTACGCTTGCCGTAACTGGAACTCTTCTTCTGGAAATCAGAAGAGTTCCAGTTACGGCAAGCGTAGGAGAAAGAAAACTCAACTACAGATGGATAATATCGGAGGTATGGCCGGAAAAGTACCGGAAAAGTCATAGATTTGCACAAAATGGGTTAGTTTTAGGTGAGTTACGCTAAACTGTGGGATCTAAGGTTAGGTTTGGTTAGGTTAGGTTAGTTTAAGTTAGGCTAGACTATGTTAGGTCTAGTTAGGTTATGTTAGACTATGTTAGGTTTGGTTTGATTTGGTTAGATTAGGTTTGGTTAGGTTTTATTGGATTTGGTTATGTTTTATTAGGTTTGGTTAAGTTAAATTAGGGTTGGTATTGTTAGATTAAGATTATAATATCACATTCTTACTTTACCAACCTTATCCATACCTAACTTTAACGTTTTAAACCAATCCTAATGTAACATAAAATAATGCAACTTATCACAACCTAACATAACCTAACCTAACCAAACCAAATACAACCTAAACTAACATAACCAATCCCTGTCTAGTTTATTCCAGCCAAATCCATCTTCATATAACTTTAACAAAGAGTTGGTTTATCAATTTTTATGTTTTTTGGCTTTATCTCGACTATTGTACGTCATATCATGAAAATTATTACAGAATGTTGTTCAGCGTGTAATTTCCTTTAATTTGAGTTCCCACATGATATGTTTTAGACAAAGTTAGTTTTCGGCTTTTCCGACGCTTTTCCGGCCGTATCTCCGTTAATATCCAACGTATCTTGAAAATTCTTACATATTCTTGTTCAGCTCGTTCTCCCGATTAATTTGAGTACCCACATGACCCATTTTTTGGGTGAAAATTTTTTTCCGGTTTTTCCGATTTTCCGGCATTTTCCGACGTTTTCCGCGGGAAAAAACTATCATTTTCAGAATCAGCGCGTTATTTCCTACATTTTGAAAAAATTTATTTTCAATTTCGGAGGTAGTACCGTAAAGTGAACATTTACCGAATCGGTATTGTAAAAGTTAGCGTACTTCTCAGCGTTGCTCGCTGCCTGTCATTTCTTGAGTCCAAGTTTGCGCAAATGTAAAATAAAAATGAGTGCTAAAGGGAAATGTATTTATTCATTGTGAATTTGTGAAAAGAAAGCAAAGTCAGTGTTTTAGGTCGATTTTGAGTATTAAAATGTTGTCTTAGTCAGTTTTGTCAGAGGACTTGGTCCTGAAAAAATTCCCTGCACAAAACCTGAATATTCCCGCATTTTTCCCGATTGTCCGAGCACATGGCCCCATTGAGTACCTAATGTAATAATTAAATTGGTTTACTGTTAAATCTGATGTTAATGTGTAATAAGGAGTAAAATCAAATTATAATTGTGATTTTAGGTAAATTTTGTCATTTATTGATAATTATTTGTTTGTGAATCAGATGTAGGAATTATTTAGGTTTGGTTAGGGAAAATTAAGGTTAGGCCAAACTGACTCAAGAGAAATTGTCGAGCACTGCCTAGCACTTCTGCTGGCCTATAGGCTGCTTTGTGGCTAATTTGCACTGGAAATTGTCACCAGGGCTCCTGGAACTGACCCAAATCCAACATGACACCGAGATGTGACTACGACATCCTAGTCCGCTGACGTGACACCGCTCCTCCTGGCGTCGGCCTACGATGCTGATCGGCTGACCTGTAGACCTGGACTTCAACTGACTGGTGGCAGTGGGCATTCAACCTGGGGACCTCTGCGCTTCACTCCGATTACACAGGTCATTTCCATCCTTTATTCAGCATGCAGCCGGAAATTCCAATTCAAACCACGGCCCATAAACTCAGTTCTATTCACAGTGACAGTTTGAAATCTTCTTTTGAAATTAACTGCAGTTAAACATTTATTAAATCTGGCTAGCCTAATTTCTGTAATTGCATTTCACCAATGGACTTTATTCACCCAAACTCAGCAGCCAATCAAAAAACATTTTTAAACTTGGAAATTAATTAATTCGGCCGCAGTGCTTATGGACTTTGGTTCAGCGGATCAGTGATGCAAGAATGATTTGGGCCTAACCTATTTTCAGTGTTAATGTAGTATTTGTTGTGATTGTGGAATTTATGTAGGCTAACTATTTTGTGATTAGGTGTTACATTGTTTAGGCTAAATATTTTTTTGGTTAGGTTAGGTTGAGGTTAGTCCCGGGTTGGGGGATCGGTCCTCTTCCGCTCGGGGGGCTAGTTGCTGATTTCAGCACTCCCCTCGAGTGGGCTTGGCCTAGGCCCGCGACCCGGGCTAACTTAAAGAATATTAAGTGTTTTAACAGTAATTGTTGTAAATGTTGGATTTAAATCAATTTATTATTTTAGACCTGACTTGTAAATTTTATATTGGGGCTGCTCTGTCAGGTGAAATCTAGCTGTTTATTTTGAAGAAGCCCCTTCTATATTTTGGTCTTAAAAAATTAAATTTATTATGCAGTCAAAATATTCTTTAGGACTAATTAATTAATAATTATATGTGAAAGAATTAAGCGATTTGAATTTGGTATTTTAATGTTACTTGTCAATTTTTCGCAACTTGTAATTTTGAATTATTTTGTCTCGATACTTAAATTTTTATTAAATTTTTTTTAATTTCACTGTAGGCCTATGTTAATTTATAGTAAAGTCTTAAATATGGTTATAACTTAACTTTATTGGTCTGTTGAATTAATTTGAATTTTCAAAGAAACTTGTTGCATTTTTTATGAATCGCTCCGGCATTTTGCCAACTTTTGACCTTATGATATAAAGGTTTATTTTCCTACAAATATTAAAATGCTTATGCCTAATGAAGCTTGTGATGTATTTGTGATATTTAAATGAATTTTTGAAATATAAATAAACTTGTTATTTTGAAACTTGTGTATTATTTCTCAACATCCGAAGTTTCACCGGTCAACTTTTAGTGACTTTGAACTTTACCTAGGCCTCTTAAAGGCACGTTACAGTCTAAAATGAAAGAAATTAATTGAAACCAGCGTTTGAAAGACTTAAAAAAAATGATGTTCAGAGGACTCGAAAGATACCAAGTGTCTTGAAAATAAGTCAGAAATATTCTCAACGATAAAAAAGCAAAGACTCATTAGTGGTGTTTCTGAAAGACAAAGCATACGAAGTACAGATGAGAAAATATAAATTTAGTCGTAAAACTTGTAAAAAATCAGGAGTCCCTTGGTCACTTGTATTTAATTTGCTTTTATAAGAAGGGTCATATTTTACATTCAGGCACCCCATGGCCTACAATTATTTCCGCCCTTAAGTTTTTGAGGGAGTTAGTACTCAAATCCTTCCTTAAGAGCCATGTTATATGCCACTAGATAGGAAATCAAATTAGACCCAATTTTTCAACAATTCTATAAGAGTACCCGGGCACAACAATTTCAAAAGGCTCCCAATTTCAAGTTAGAGTTAAAATTATTGGGCGATCTTAGTAAAATGGAAATAAAAATATTCAGAATCAAAAATTGTCCTCTGTCCTGAAAAATAAACTGTAATGTCTGATGGTTTGTAATGAGCCTAATTTGCGCAGGGGTAAGAATTGGCTCATTAGGCCTAGTCATGGGACCAGTAGGCCTAGGCCTACCTAGCCTATGACCAGCCTATGGAGGGAGTGTTGGCAATCAGTATAAACACTGCTATTTCCCTAACTTAAACCCTTTGAGTGATTAAGTAACTCACGGCGTTGGGGTGGATGGTTATAACCCTAATTATCACCATCGGAAGGCTAACCTAGTCGGTCCCATAACTGCCAACTCCGATCGCCGATTTTGATGTGGAAAGCAAAGTGTTGAGGCGTATAACGGCGAATATAATCTAATATAAACACTTAGTTGGACACGTAATTAGATCTTTTCCTTGGGAAACGTAATATTTGCGAACGGAACTACGGTTGTTGTTGTGAAAAACATAACCTAAAAGACGTCGTCACGACTCTGTGAGTTGAGCAGACGGTGACAGGTGACAGAGCCTGCGCTGCTTCTTCTTTTCGCCGAGCGCGCCAATAAGCTGTTGTTCTGGCAGAGACCAAAAAACAGTGGCCCCGGATATAGCTTTTTTTAGCTTGTAACCAGCCGCTTTATCAACTGCAAAAAAGGCTGGTGAGTCATCACCGGAAGGGGTGAGCACATGGTGTGCTGATGGCCCCTCGATCGACACTTGTGCCTACACTTCGGAAGAGACCGGTTCGTAATTCGAGTTCTGTTCTTCTGCGAATTCTTCCCCGGCCGCTTCTGATCGTGTGCTTTGGAGCTGATTCCGATCGACGTCTTCCAATACTTTTTGGTATTAAAGGTACGTCAGTGTAATTTCTGAATTTGTGTTTAGACGATCTGTAAACTTTTCTGAAAGTTGATCGTGTCGCAGGATAGGGTTCCGAGACCTATCCTGCTCATCTCTTGGCTGTAACCAAGACTAATTAAATTAATTATCTTGGTGCCGATTTTCGACTAGAGTCAATTCGTAGTATTTTCTAAATTCTGTGTAACCAAGTTAGAGTATTTGGTGATTTTCATATTTGGATTAATTCCTAGATTTTCCTGCTGTTGTAACAGGCTTAGTCTTGTCAAAACCTGCTGTGCAACAGGAGTGTAAGGTCTGTCCTGCTCCTGTAATTACTGGTCACTAGTGAAATAGTTTAATGTTGTTTCTTGATTAGGGTAAACATTAACTATGGGTAACTAGTGTTAACTCTGAACACCTCGCATAGTTAGGGAAAACAGCAGAGGGCATTTAACTTAGCAGGTGTTTCCAAATTTAGTCTGTCCTAAGTTGAATGTCATCTAGGTTGAATATAATTGAGCTCTCATATCTGAATATCTGATAACTACTGTGATTTCGATCCTCGACCCCTGGAATTATCCCAGCGACCGAGCTGAGCGATTCCAAGGCATCTGACAACCCGTGACGTGATTTCCTGCGGTTCGGTGTACCAGTGTAACCGATCGTCTTTTCTCTCACCAGGAAATATCCGTCACAGGTTAATAAGTTGAAGTTGAATCTAATACAACCTAGGTATTGGCCATTTGGGGGCCTTACAGTAATAGTGCCAACAATAGATTACACAACGTAAAACTATGAATGTAAATATAATAACTATCTAGAAAAATAAATATTAAAACACGAGAAGTGGTTGATAAAAGGGAACATCGGCATATAGAACGTTTAATCAAATAGTTATCCGAATGCGTTGTGGCGCGCGGCGCCGGCGTCTGCATGTCCCGAGCGCCGCGGAATTTTTTTATCTTCAACCTGGATTTTCTCGTTGACGGCTGGTCGTAGAGTTTTCAAAAAAATATATGTTACGTTTCAACTATTTTTCTGAAACGTGGTAACAATAAAAAATTTCCTGACCTAAAAATAAAAAAATTCCACGCTTACTAACTTTTTCATGTCATGGATATAAATTCATTTTCAATTATTAAATTAATTATGGTAATTACAGTATCTTTTCTCGACTTAAAAATCATACCATTAGTGAGCAGCACTAACGGACAACACGGACAAACGGCAGCACTCTGCCAAATTTGGTAATTTTTAGTTGATTGTAAGTGCCTCTAACCGCAGTTTATTTGAAAAGCACGCATTAAAATTTTGTAGCGTTTTGAGCGACGATCCATGGCTGTTGCCCACAGTCGGGCCGCGGACCGGCTTCACAACAATCAATGCTACGGAGATACAGATGTCCCCTCTATTATGTTTCTGTTCACGCTGGCCCGATCGGACCACCGGAAGGGGGGGTAAAGGGGGGTAAACCTACCGCGCTGATACCTCTGCGCCAGGCCACGTCAACTACCACCATCCAGGCACTCAAGACCCATATTTTCCAGCATTTTGGACTGCCAGGAACCATCGTTTCTGATAATGGGTCTCAGTTTACCTCTCATGCATTTCAGAGAATGTGCATTGGACTTGGTATCCAGCATGTGACTACTTCACCGTACTACCCACAGCCGTCCCATGCGGAAAGGTTCAACAGAAATTTGCGGTCAGCTCTGATTGCTTATCATGCGGACAAGCAAAATACTTGGGATGAAAATCTTGGATGGCTTCAGAATGCTTTCAACTCAGCTGTTCACGAGAGTCATAAGGCTGTACCATTTGAAGTTATGTTTGGAAGTAGACCACGTGATCCGTTGACCAACGCCTGGAAGATAGAAGAGCTTCTGCCCGATCCCCCTTCGAACGACATCGGTGCTGTTTGGAATGAGGCGAGGAAGAATCTGCAGCGGTCCCATGAGAAGAAGAGGCTGAAGTACAATCGAGGAAGACTTCCCAACCCGTTCCAAGTCGGTGACCTGGTGTACTGTCGGACGCATCCACTCAGTTCTGCCGTCGAGAAGAGAGCGGCAAAGCTGTGCTACCGGTGGAGCGGCCCTCATCGAATCGCCAAGTTTTTGTCACCTGTAAGTGTTAGGTTAGTGGATCCAAGTTCGGGTCAGTTTGTGTGTAGGGCTCACATCAGTCAACTCAAGCCTTTCAGGGGTGAACATGAAGAAGGTTCTGAAGCCGAAGACCAGGAGGTACTGAACGAGGAAGACTGATCACCGTCTGAGTTTTTCACCTGTTCTCTCATTTTTTTTCACTGTGTTTTGGTGTGTGTCAACTAGTCGGCGCCGACTACAGTGGTGGAGTGTTATAGTGCCTCCATGAAATAGTGAAGTGAGAGAATCACCTGGATTGGAAGAACCAAGCTTCTGTGTCTGAATTGTCAAGTCCTTGAAAAATTTGTGGTGTGTGTTGTAGTTTTAGGGGGGGAGGTTGTGCCGTGTTAAAAGATTTTCAACCCGACACTCAGTCAAGCAGTTCGCCGCGGGCTCCAAACCGAGCAAAGGTCAACAAAGGAACGGAATTCAAGAGGAGGGGGGGGTAGAACAAAGTTTTCGGACGGCCAGCGTTCTCATCAGGTTTGAACTGGAGTGAATCGACCTGGGTTCTAGAACTGCATCGACCTAGTCGCCAGTCGAACACAGAATACTGGACCAACGACAGACAGCGAGGTTATTTCGTCGGCGAAAATGTTTTCTTCAAGAAGTTTCTACCCAGTTTATGTAGTTAGTGCTCAACTTATTTTCGTCGTCATGAACTAATTAACCATTACTGCTGTAAGTGCCTCTAACCGCAGTTTATTTGAAAAGCGCGCATTAAAATTTTGTAGCGTTTTGAGCGACGATCCATGGCTGTTGCCCACAGTCGGGCCGCGGACCGGCTTCACAACAATCAATGCTACGGAGATACAGATGTCCCCTCTATTATGTTTCTGTTCTCGCTGGCCTGATCGGACCACCGGAAGGGGGGGTAAAGGGGGGTAAACCCCCCAAAAACGGGTTTTTTGAGTTTATATAGAAAAATAAAATTTATCGATTTTTACCAAACAAGTTTTTTTCTGTCACACCGATGAACAGCCACCCTGTATATTAAGGCTGCAAAAAGTGCTTATCCATGAATTAAAATCGTCATAAATAAAATCATATGAATTAATATTGCCAAAAATCTATTGGGAGATATAAAGATAATGGTTCCAATGTTTAGAAAATATTTGCTTGCCTTCAGACCATCATCGTGAGGGATGTTTGTATATATAGTCCAGGCAACGAAAAGGTATAGAGGGAATTTTTTGGAACACAATTTTTGATTTTGCAGCTTTTTTGGACTAGTTAGGAGATGAACATATCAAAAGTCCCCGTCAGTAGCCCTTGAGCAGGGGGAGGGAGGGGGGTCTGAAGGTAACATTTTTTGGGTTTTCCTAAATGTCTTGAAAACTATCAACTTTTAATATTACCTATTACATTTGAAAATTAAAGAAAATTAAATTTCCTATAAGAAAGGTATATAATATGTCTACTTTGGTCCAACTATTTACAAGGTAAGCACTAATTTGATTAATATTTTAACAAATCCCGTTCATAAGAAATACATGTAAATTTGTGGGTAACATACATGCCCAATGGAGCATCGCTTCAGCAATCAGGAAATACTGACAAAATTTCTAATAATTTGACACCTCAATCATAAAAATTTGTCTAAAATAAAGATATTGGCGAGCTCACAGAAAACGTTATTTTTCAAGGATATCTATAACTATACATATTTGTAATAATTCCCTGGAAAACAAAAGGCCCGCCTATTTTGCTAGGAGGGACTCTGCAATAGTCGCTCAGTGATTACCGCTCAGCTACTATCGCTGTCGCGGCGGCCGTTTAGCTTTTAAAGCGATTGGTTTTCGGCCGCCGCGCGATTTTTCATAGTTAGTTAAGTACCAGCGCTCACAATAGTGAAGTCATGAGTGCGCGATGCAACCTTTTATAGTATCTCCTCAGTGAGGAGTTAGCAGACGAGGCTCTGCTTGAAGTTTTGACTGTTTTAAGAACTATCGAGCATTCTATATTAAAACTCGAATTCAATTCAATTCAAACGGGAGGGAGCATAAAACGGGACTCGACCCCGACCTCGTAGCGACCGTTTTATTTACAAAACACGTAATTTTTCTCGGGTTAAAACCAGTAAAAAAAAACCATATGACTAGATGTTTAAACAACTTTGAGACTGGAATATTTCTCTACAGCTGTTTTTATTTGGCTATATTATCATTGATCTGATTATGATAATGTAACAAATGTTTTAGAACCAAAGGCTACCGAAACTGTGGTATAAGGGATTAGGAGGCTTGGTCGGGTGGTAGGTTGTAAAATGTAATCTGATAATTTGGGTATTAACTAAAACCGGAATGATTGATTTAATTTGTGGCAGGCCCATGCGATGCCTATTTTCCATTGTTTATCATTTTTGTCATTTACTGAATTTGTTGTGGAAATAAAATATTCTGATTCTGAAATATCTCAGTTGAATTGCCGTGGTCTGAGATTTCCTCGATTGTTTCGTCGCGATAATTTCCCGGCCTTTCGTGGATGCCAAAGCTTCCTTATCGTCTATTTTATCTCGGCCGTTTCGTAGCCGAGTCTCTCAGTTTTATCGCGGCCGTCAAATCCCTGTAAATCCTATGCAGAGTATCTACTAGTCGGGAATTCGGGAAAAGTCGGGGAAACGTAATAAATTTAAACTTTTTGGTCGAGAAATTCGATACTCGTGATAACGAAACGAAACGACATAAGCGTCTTCGTCGTTATCGTCGTTGCAGCCGGCAAATCTCTCGGATCTACCGCCGGAAAATCGCCCGCTCGTTTCACTGCCGGCAAATATCTCGTTAGCATTGCTGCCGTCAAGCCTGTCTCTTTTTCCGTGGCCGTCACCTACCTCGGTCGTATAGCTAAGAAAATCGCTGGTTCCTTTTGCGGCTGGAGGATTGCTCGCTCATCCCGCTGCCGGGAAATGACAGATCTCTTGATGGCATTTAGGTCGACAAGTCTCTCACTCTTTTTGAGATCGTCTTATCTATTGGTCACATATATTCTAAAGAAGCTTAGAAAAATAAAAACAGCAACAAAATTGGCAGAACTTTAAATCATTGATCATAGTTCGTTGTCTT
Organism: Flexamia atlantica; assembly: GCA_035578135.1. Classification (NCBI taxonomy): domain Eukaryota; kingdom Metazoa; phylum Arthropoda; class Insecta; order Hemiptera; family Cicadellidae; genus Flexamia; species Flexamia atlantica. The sequence goes on along the minus strand of JAQJVK010000007.1, from coordinate 4,696,655 downwards.
CAAGTTATCTTGATGTGTGCACAGCGTGTATCACACAATTAATTGACCCAGTAACCATTGTAAAGGCAGAGTGATATTTCTCTTAGAAAATTAATAAAAGGCAATTCAAGAAATACAATGGTACAAGGCGGACTAAGTAGCTTAGCTCTAATCTCTACTGAAAATGACGAAGCTAAAAAAATACTTTTTTAAAGTTATGACCGCCTGTACGAACTACGAAGGCACAAAGAAGACAACAAATGCTTCTGTAATAAAATTATATTTTGGTAACTGTGTATTGTAAACTAATATTATAAACAATAAAAGAATTTTAAACACATTGAATGCTTTTATATTACTATAAGTTAACTACACTATATTTAGTTTTTATCGATTATTCATAAATTGTGTTTATTAAATAAAAAACTAAAAACTTATGTCTGTAAACATGGTAAAGGAAATCGAAATTGGTTTTATGATTTTTGACGCTCGCACGCACACGCTTAAGTAAGATACAGGGGCCCCCGCCAGCCAGTCTTGCCCCGGGGCCCCCAAGTTTAACGCTACGGCCCTGCAAACGTTCTTTATTCATGCCATATAATATTAATAAATACAAAAATGGTGTTAACTGAGAATAGACAAGGGTTATCTAGAAAATTTATACTCGAAAATTTGCGTAATTACAATGCAAAATTTGCTAGTTTTTTCAACTCGATATCCCGCAAGTTGATTTCGTGCTCAGTTTGGTGGAAAATTACATCAAGACCCAATCAACCATTTGCAGTTAGTACCCTGAACACCAGGTGCTCCAAGTCGTATAACACTGGATGGCTTTCCACAAGTTCAATTGACTTTTCAACTTCTTCCATTGTAAAAAAAACAGCTCTGGGGCGCAGCTAGCTTTAGCGCCCGCCATCGCTACGAGTCTACGAGTGAACTACACGGCAGTGACTGTTCTAGTTCTGCTGAGGTTCTGCGCATGTGCGCATCCGTCGCGGCGCGGTTATCGCCAGACTGGTACCCAGGAAGGGATGGCTGAATATATTAGTATTAGATTTCCCGTATTAGGTATGTAAAAGTAACTGATTTCCAAATGAACTAATATGTAATTCTGACTACTAATAATTCTTTACCTTATTCAATACTCTACACAGCTATTAATAATTCGACTCTCTGTTTCTTTCATTGCTGTGTTAACAAAATAAATGTTGTTAATTTTCCTTACGGTCATTTCAAACTAAAGTGAGAGGTATCTCATGTAATAAAATGTCTAGCTAATGCAAGGCAGTCACTGGAATGAAGTATCAGATTCTGCATAATATGTATAATTTGAATATTTAATAGCATAAATATTTTATATGTAAACAAGTAATATTCCATGATACAAAAATAAATTATAACTATTCTAGTAGGTTTATTTAATATTGTTGTAATTGTTTTGAGAAAATAGTAATGAGTTTTGCATAAAATTAATTTATTTAATATAACAGCTGTAACAGCATTAACTAAACAACTAATTTCCTAAACTTATTAAATCTCGGTTAGTTTTCAATTTTAATATTTTTTTCAATCTATAAAAATATCTTTTTAGCAGGTTTTATCAGTTTAATGCTCAATTTTTAGCCAAAGCTTCTCAATTCAGTAAATTGAAATCCTAATATTAAACCTAATACAGATATTAGGTTTTTATCAACTAATATTTCTTTTTAACTAATATCACAAAATATCTAATTATGGCACAACCCTATACCCGGGGCAGTGGTCCGCAACTGTAGCTCACACTGAGCTAGACTAGCTCAGTGGTAGCTCATCGATGTATAAACAAACTGGATCGATCGCTGTGCGTAAGTCTCATAATGTAAAGCTTCCCGAGCCAACAGAGCTGTGTGTTGCGGTTGCCGCATGGGCGAATTGAAGGCGGCTGGGGGGTCAGAATCGTAAATGGCGCAAACCCAAATACTCCGCTTGCAAATAACTCGTAGTTCATACCACTTAGGATGGAGGTAAATGGTTGAAATTTTGCATAAGAGATGTCAATTACTTGCAGTCGTATTGGTATCAATTATATTTTAGGAAAAAGTACCTATTTATATTATTAAAATTAAAAGAAATTTGAATGTTTTAATTAGTTTTAAAACTGAACATGAATAAGGGTAGTTGGCTTCTATTTATTTTATTTTATGGCCAGGTAAAAAAAACTGCGGAAATTGTTGCCAATGAAGTAAATTTTTTAAATAATATTTTTTGAACAAAATAGCTGCCGCAGTTTGGTTGATAACTTAGTTTTTGTGAGTGTGTTTTATCCGTATGGCGCCTGCTTAAAAACGTAAATTTTAAAATGCTGTAAAAATATGGTTTTTAAATATTTAAATACCATATATATATATTTTTTTAAATATAATTTTGGTTTTTTGAAGTTTATAATATGGTTTTTAAATGCTGTGCAAAAATTAAAAATACCTCTGTTGCAGCAGACCTGCATCTCAGCGAATTTCAAATGCAAAAGAACATATTACAATCCAACATAGTGAGATTTGACATGTTTTTGTAAGTTCCATAAGAATAACATGGGGAATGAGTATGCAGGTTTGCTGCAACAGGTACATTAAAACTGGGTGGGTTTAATTCAATATTTAGTAGATCTGAACTAGAAGAATATATTACACTCCGATTATCGAAATACAGGCCTTGGCGTAGTGGCCATGGCCGCCAACAGCCTGTACTATTTAAGGTTTACAAAAACACTAAAAATCTATTAGTTATGACCTATATGGTTTTATGAATTTCCATCGCTTATGACACATTCCCTGCGATCAACAAATGAGCAAAAAATTACAGTAAATATGAAATAGGTAGTGAACAATTATTTAATGTTTAATCTTGGGAAATAAACATTTTAATGTACATTTGCTCGTATATAAATTAGGCCTAAAATACAATTCGCTGTCATCAAAAGAAAGGCATAGTAGAACCCCTCATAACCAGCCACCATGGGACGAAGCCTAGGCCGTATAACGACTTGCCGGGATAATCCATCCCATTATGAAAACGATTGTTTATTCCTGATTAATAATACGTAGTTAACAAATTAAATCTTATGTAAAGCTTTAAGTGTATTTTGAGTTATTAAAAATATACAGGGTAGTTAAACCAACACGTTACTTGAACACTGATTGATCTAGTTTCACCCATGGTATTGATTTGATTTCAAACTAAATCACTTCCCATTTCGGTAGTATTTGCTACCGCCACAGCTTTCATTGGTGTTTGTATGCTTACCGTTAAAAGGGACTTGAAGAAAAAACAATTAAAAACCGCACTGGATTCAGAGGTTAGTAGCTCAACTGAGTAACAAACGACTTTGGCTTAAGTTCGCTATTGCCGAATCAGAGCGAACCCGACTTCCCCAAATATCCGGCGATCAATTTTCCACATGAGACCTTATGAGAGTCTGGATGTATGAGATGTCGAACGAGCAACGCAGAACGCACCAGTACACGCTCCCTTTTTACGTGGATTTGTCCTGATTGTTGGTAGTAAACTGGAGCCTAAACAAGTTTACAGGGTTCCCACTCAAACTGGGGAGAGACAGGGTTCCCACTCAAACTGAATTTTAAAATTCACGGCTCTTTCACGGTTTTTAAGGTCTGAAAATTACGAAATTTACGGTCTAAATATAGGAAAACATTTTGCCGCCCGCACTGTTTCACAGAGAATAACAGGGTGAGGGGGGGGGGTTTGCGAGGGAAAACTCGGCAGACGCATAGCGGCGGCGGCGCCAGCACAACGGAGAAGTAATAATTTCTGTACCAATAGAATTAAACTGTGTAATATTTTAGGTAAAACAAACTATACTTGACGGAAAAATGATTTTAAATACAATGCAATTAAATAAATTACAACTATTTCACAAAATACGATGTGATTTTAACATTATTGATTACTTAAGAAAACAGAAAACATTGTACCGGCGATTGCAGAACACGCACGCAACGACGCAACTTAAATATTTTTTAATTTTTAACGCCATCCTCTCTTCCTTCCTTCCTTTCTTCCTGTCTTTCTGCTTTCTATCCGCCCACACAATGCGCAGAGTCCAGTGCGCACTGTCGCACTGTATGTTGCCATGACAACCGTGTGTCGTCACAGCAACGAGCCAATCACGCACTGCGTTTTAAGACAACAAACAGCTGTGTGATGAAAGACAATATGATAGTCTGCGCTTGCATATGTTGCCAACCTTTAGATGAATATTCGATCGTTCATTTATTGCGTCTTGACCGAGTTGAAGTTCGTGATTATCAACTCTCTAATCATCAAAAACTCAAAATATGATCTATATAACACGTATTAAAATAATGTCGTGTTTGTTTAAAAATTAATTGCAAGTTAGTAAATACACTTCAATTACATTTTTTTTGTAAAATAGTTTTTTGCGAAAGTTGAAAGTAAAAACGTGATTAAAAATTATTCTTGTTGCCAGTTTTGGACACCGGTTAGGCGCGCCGCCTGGTTAATACGCCTCCGGATAAATCGTTGTTCTACTGTCCGTAAATGTTAGTTAATGGCACAACGTTGGTCGCCTGCAGGCATGTTTTCCAGCGGCCAAAGTTAGGGCCTTGTTGTCATTCAAACAGTGCAATGGGTAGTGAGTGAGAAGTAGAGGTCTGCGGGTACCCAAAAATTCGGGTAGCTTTGGGCAATTATGTGAACCCGAGTGGTCGGGCGGGTTTGACACGTCTCGGGCTTAATTCGGCGGGTTTTTATTACACGTCGGGTCGGGCGGGTACCTACTACCCGAAAGAAATCGGGTTGACGATACCCGACACACTACCCCGAAAGAAACCCGAAACTTTAAAAATGTTCAACAATAAATGATTCGCGCCAAGCTTCTGACTTACGGCGTCCACGCAATATTATAACGAGACGAACAAGGATGGTCGCGATCACGATGTCAAACTTCGAAGCGATCTTCACTATACGTCTCAGTCAGACAACCAGCCGTCCCCTTGCCGACTCAAAATTATCGTACGCTTACTGCTTAATATCGTATCCTCGTATAACAACTTAAAAGGACCGTTGCTCCTTTTGACGCAATGAAATAGTCGTACAAACACCATCGATATACACTACTGGATTGCGCGCCGCCCGTAAGGCACGTGTTGAAATTCCCGAGCCTACACAGCGGTGTGTTGAGGTTGCAGCCTGGCGACTCGCAGGCGAAATAGGGGCACAAACGCGAAACCGTATTGTTGGCCGTACTGAAACTACGTGGCCTTGGGCGTAAGTTCGCGGTTAAAGCGTGCTATATAAGATGTATATTAGCTGAGTCATGTAATCTAGATGACATATACTGTATAATAGTCTAAAACCCCCGATATTTCCATTTTCATGGCAGCAAACCTGCATACTCATTCCCTTTTGAGAAATAAAACAAATCTATATTTTCCTTATTTCTTAACATATCTTGATAAAACTTGGTAAATGGCCTCTTCTAGCTTAGATCTACTTAATATTGAATTTAAACCACCCAGTTTAAAAAAACCTGTTGCAGCAAACCTGCATACTCATTTCCCATGTTATTCTTAAGGAGTTTACCAAAACATATCTTGTCTCGCTCGCTATGTTGGATTGAAATATGTTTTTTGCATTTTAAATTTGCTGAGCACACTTATTATGTTTTTTTCCATTTTTAAGGTAGCTTTTTCCCTTTAAAGACTTTTGAGGTGGAATAATGGGTTTGGTATAGGCCCAGGAAAAACTGAGCCCGCCCCTCAATATGATATAATTCATGCTAATGTAGATGAAGATCAAGATGAAAGTGAAATGGACGATGCAGCGGAGATGATGACAAACAACGAGATTTCCAACTACAAGGAAAATGTATTGTATTACATTTGTGAAGTTATCGTTAGAAAAATTGATAAGAAAGTAACATGTGAAGAGTGTAGCGCAATACTTCGTGTTGACGAATCTTATTTAAGGTGACACACGCATTTCACAGATTTTAAGACTAAAGGAAAACTTAAAAGGTCTCATCAGGTCTCATTATAATGTATTTAGAGTAGTTAAATCCTACTCATATTATAAATTCTACTAATATTATAAATGCAAACGTATGGGTGTTAGTGTGAATATCTATCTTTCAACCACGTGAAAAATACTGGCCTAACTGAGCTGAAATTTTGCAGGAATAGAGCCACTATATCAGAAAAGGACATATAGGCCTATTCACTTCCTTAAAATCTTCTCGGGCTACGCCCCGTGAACGTCCTTAGCTTCAATTTCATTCATTTTATAAGGATTTAAACATTCAAATACTGAATTGTAAACAGCTGTGAATACTAAAATTTGACAGTTCAAAGAGCATAAGTAAGATCAGCTGTAATTTTTATCGTGATCGAAGCCACGGGCAACTGCTAGAATGTCTATAAAACTCATGAGTTAGATGCCAAAGTTAACCTCCACAAACTTACATTGGGTGCGTTCAGCTGTAGTCACCGGTGGCTAACCGGTTACCATAGTCACTAATAGGCAAATCCACCGCATCTTGACAATCAACAATGTCCGGTTACTTACCGAATCCACCGTAAACACAACATCGGTGGATGCACAACAATGGTCGGTAGGTGGTACGTCCACCGCTACCGTTCACTTAATACTATTACCCACCGGTGACTGCGGCTGAACGCGCCCATTGCAAGTTTGTAATCATTTTAAAGGTGATGTTTTCAAAGGTTACAAAACAAATTATGAATTGCAGGGTGATCGTAAAGTATTTTAATGAAGTACATTTATTTGTAAATGGTTTTCAAGATCTTATCTCACCAGCTAGGTAAGAAAAAGACGACAGACACTGTAAAAAAAACAAATCCATGCATTGGTCGACAACTGGCAAAAACCATTTTGTTTTGTAACATGTAAACTTGTTGTTTCGTTAAAATTGTAAGTTAAGAACGAAGTAACAAAAATGTTTGATTGTGAGCTTTCATTGAACTTATTACACCTTTTCACATTAATTAAAATTTAAAATCAAAATTATAATTTAGAGGAACATCCATAGATATGGAATACCTGCCGAGAGTCGGTGTGGTAGTGCGGTAGCAAAACCTATTTATGTATTTTTTTTTAATTTATAATGTTTCTGCAAATTGAATATGTGGTCGAGAATGATCAATACTTCAGAAATGTCTTACGTGCTCTGTGAAGCGTACCAGTATCGTTAAAGTGCCACAACTAGGCCGCGACAATGATAGGATAATATAGTGCAGCGAGGCGCTTGTGCCCCTATTTCGCCTGCGAAGTCAGAAACGCAACCACGGCCGCCGGCTCGGGCTGCGGAGCCTACCTGCTGATCCAGTAGTGTATATCGATGACAAACACTAACAGCTTTGAATAAGGTTGAATTTCTAGCCGAGCTTATGATACGAGAAGTCTTATCGAGAAGATAATTTTTGTGATCTATTTTTGGTCACGTTAAACCGGAAGAGCGTGTCCTTCCCACGAATAACGTACAAACAATAATCCTGAATGATAAGGAAAGGAGGTTGACAGGTGAAAAAATATTATCTCCAATTAGATGGAATTCGGAGTTTCTGCTATATTTAGTTGACCTTGGAGAACGACAAAATATACACCAGTCTATAGTTTGATCATAGAATTTCTCTTGAACGGCAAGAGATAAAAATTTCATTTTTCACTCAATCGATTTAAACCAAAAATTAGACAAAAAATATTAGCCGTCAAATGTTGTTGTAGGACAAGTCGTTTGGATTTTCGCATATAGAAAACAAAATACGCAACAAAGACATTCGTTCTGGCGTCATTTTTAAAGAGTTTATTTATTGTCACAAACATCTTGAATGATGATACAAAAAACAGAAAATGATTAGAAACAAGCAGCGGAGACATCGATGCATTAATCGGTAGTTGAAAACCGATGAATCGAACAATAGAAGGAATGTAAAGAATAAGAAAACAAATTAATTAAGGAAGAAAGAAATTCATGTATTTATTTGCCGCGCAAACGTAAACCAATGAGCGTGCGTGTTCAGCTATCTAGTCTTCTCTCTCTTCACCTTTCCATCCTTCCCTCCCCCCTCCAAGGCAACTGATCGCCTTCCGCCATTAACTCCCCAGTCTCCACCCCTCCTTCCACAGCCACAGTGGAATCTCAATCTCAGTTTAGCAGGCCCTACCGTCTAGCCCTGTACGTACAATCTACGTCTTAAAGTACACAATTGGTGTCTTCGTCTTGGGACTGTGAATCATTTTTAATGTCTCTAATAAATTGATACAAATATTTCTCTATAATTTAATAAAAATATTGGCTATTTTAAAATTGGCTGATTTTAAAGGTCTGATGACGAAATTCACGGCTCTTTCCAGGTTTTTTCATGGTTTGCCAAATTCACGGCTTATTCACGGTTTTTAAGGTTTCACGGTTGAGTGGGAACCCTGGAGAGAGATACACAAGAGAGTATCAGAGAGAACATCTGCAAATCGTAGGAAATAAGTTTCGATATTGGCTTCTAAGAAGCAGCCGGATAAACTGAGGACCAGTAAAACCAAGGCCAGATATGAGGGGCTCTACTGTAGTGCCCAAGCAGCAGTACTGCAAAAGAGTATAACAACAGGTATCTAAATAACTGCAGGTGCTAGGGTATTTAAGCGTTCAATGTACTTAAATACGGATTGGTTTAAGGTTATAACTATAACAAAATGTATTTGTAACATGTATACGTTTTTTTGCTGTGAACCCCCTGTACATCAACTCACGAGCCACCACTACGGATAAGAAAATGGAATCCAAATTTTTGATTGTCTTAAAAAAGTAGGTAAAGTTCCCTGCTTAAAGTTTACCTTAAGTCTAATAGTTTCTGAGATGCCAATGGTCGCACTATTAACTTGGACACCCTGTATATGTACAGTGGAACTTGGGTTAATTTGAACGTCTTTAATTCAAAATCAACCTTAATCGGAATATTTCCTAACAACCCTTAATGAAAGACCCCTCATTTTGAAGGGTTTGTCAAAAGAAACACAATGGCGCAAACCCAAGGTGATATATCACCTCTAACCTGAATGGCAGCCATTTGAAATTGTGAGATGGGCACACAAAATTCTGTATGGATACCCCAGTTTATCTTTTAAATGGGTCAAATTGGGTAAGCCAAACTCTGTATACCACTATTAGATGGAAATGTGAACATTTTTGTTACATTTCCAATTTTGTTTGCCCCAGCGCTGAAAATAGGGTGTTTTGGGAGCAGCCCCAAAATTTCAAATGTTTAAACCCTTCTGAGTGACCCCTCATTTTGAAAGGTTTGTCAAGTCATAATCAATAGTGCAAACCTTAAGTTGATATGTCCGCCCAAGCCAAAATAGCAGGCATTCAAAATTTGAATTGGTGAGATGGATGCTTTTTCACCCAATTTTTTTTTTAATACCTGCTATTTTGGCTAGGGGTGACTTCAGATTTCCACCATTGCTCATGTCGATTCAAGATATCAACGAGTATTCTGCAAAATTAAATACTAGCGCTGGGCAGTTTGTTATCGCACTGGACAATCAGGTGAACATTGACGAGATTACAAAAATGGTTATTAATGCGGCTGGGAGAAAGATTACATTATCGCACGGAGTTATTGATAATAAAAAAGAATCGTGGTTTGACTATGAGTGTTTAGCGGCCCGTAAATCAGTTTTTCGTCTTCTAAATTTATTTCGAAAAACTAATTCAGAAATCGTCAAGTTGCAGTACATAGAAGCCCAAAAGTCGTTTAAAAAATTGTGTAAAAAAAAGAAAAACGATTATTATGTCAAGTTAGTTAGTAATTTGAGTGAAGCTAAAGATAGTAAAACTTTTTGGAAAGCGGTAAACAGTTTTAAATTGCGGTCTGATAAGATTGTTGGTAATATCGTGCCGAATCTGTGGGTTGATCACTTCAAACACTTACTTAATCCACCGCTGTCGTCGGCTAGTGTGAGTTATGCTCAACCCTTTGTTGTTGATAATTACCTTGATGTGAATTTCACTACTAACGAACTCAAAAAAGTTATTTCGCAAGCAAAGAATAATAAAGCTCCAGGATTAGATAGGGTGCCGTATGAGTTTTTTAAGAATGCCCCGGAAACCTTTTTGGAAAGATTATTAGATGTTTACAATAAAATGTTTGCAGAGGGCAAGGTAGCAAGTAGTTTTAAAACATCAATAATATTTCCATTGCATAAAAAAGGGGATGTAAATCAAGTAGAAAATTACAGGGGTTTGAGTTTTATTAACTGTGTTAGCAAGATGTTTACTAGTTTAATAAGCAATAGATTAAGTCAATGGGTTGCTGATAAACAAATTTTAACTGAATTTCAAGCTGGGTTTAGACATGGTTATTCTGCTGTAGATAACATTTTTAATTTGCATGCAATTATTAACTTAAAACTTAATATCCCTAAGGGGAAAGTTTTTGCTTTTTTTGTAGATTTCTCATCCGCCTTTGATACTATTGATAGGAGTGCACTGATTTTCAAACTCTCATGTTTGGGTATTTCGACGAAAATATTAACGGTAATTAAAAGTTTGTATGAGGGAACAAGTTCGGGAGTGTGGAGTAGAGAAGGTGTAACGGAGTTTTTTAATACCAATATTGGCCTCAGGCAAGGGTGTAATTTCTCACCTTTAGCTTTCAATTTATTCGTAAACGATATGCCAGAATGTATAGGAGGGGGATTCCAGTTGGGTGGGAAAAAGATTAACATGCTGATGTATGCGGACGACGTTGTTTTTTTGGCGCCTACAGCTACATGCCTACAGATAATGATCTCAAATCTGGAAAAATATTGTGAGAAATGGAACTTAAAAGTTAATTTGGAAAAGTCTAAAATAGTTATTTTCAGAAATGGAGGTAAATTGTGCAAAAATGATAAATGGTGGTATAAAGGTAAACGCGTTGAGGTTGTTAACGAATATAAATATTTGGGTGTTTTATTTACTAGTTCGTTATCTTGGGAAGCCCATTTTAAAGATAAATCTAGAGTAGCTAAGTTGGCAATTCAATCTGTATGGAATAATTTAATAAGATGCAACTCAGTTCCATTAAGTGCCAAGTATGCCTGTTTTAACAATATCATCAGATCAATTCTTTGTTATAGTGCTCAGGTATGGGGTTGTTACGAAAGTTTACATGTAGAATCTGTACAAAAAATGTTTATAAAAAGACTTCTTCGTTTGCCGGGAAACACACCTGATTATGTCCTTTACTTAGAAACCGGGTTAGATAAACTCCATTTATTTACGCTAAGTTTAAATTTAAATTATATTAGTAAAATATTGAACTCTTTCTCCAATGACCGTTTACCAAAAGTTTTATTGAAGGAAATTGTTAATAAAAATGTTGGAGGGAGTTTACCCTGGAAACAATTGGCAGCTAAACATAATTTAGTAATTAATTTAAAAAACATGTTTGAGGAAGAGGGGGAGCGTATTGTTGCACAGCTGACGACGGTGGTGGAGAGGGAGAGGGAACGATGGCGAAGTTGGTGCGAGGGTCAAGCGTTGACGGCGCGTTATCGCGATCAGTATCTGCTTCTCGACCTCGGCCGCGGCGGCAGGACAATGCTCACTGATAACGCCGATCTTGGTCTCGTTTCCTGGGTGATTAAGGCCAGAGCCCAATTAATTGAGTTAAATTACAAGCCATGGCGAGATGTAAATCATTTATGCTCTCTTTGTAATCTTCGAGAAGAGGAAACAATTTTTCATTTCGCTGCTCGGTGTCCTATATTAAAATTCATAAGGTTCCGTTGGTTAGGTAAATATTTTTTGGAGCAACGAGAATATTTGATGTACTTAAATGGGGTGGATTGGGGTTTATTTGGTAAATTTTTAAGGGATGCATGGTATTTCAGGTGGGACCTCATTCAGGAGTTTAATTATTAACTGACGAATTTTTTTTATTTTATAGCAACTATAATCTGAGGAAAACCTTCAAAATAATGTTCCTGATTTTTAATAGTTCTATTTTGTAAATTCTAGGTGTGATGAAGTTTCAATTAAACTAAATATGTTTTTATTTTTATTATTCTAAAGTGGTAATTCAAATCAGCTGTATTATAATGTATAGATGCTTTGTTTCCTTTTTATACAGATTGTCAAAGTTAGAAGAAATGGTAGGATTCAGTGGACTGGACTATTAGCCAACCTGACAGACGGTCCATAAAAGACCATTGTCATTAAGTGTTATTTATAATTTTTTTTGTGTTAATTTCTAAATTGTTCTACTGGAATGTACTAGATAATGTACGGAAACAAGATAAGTTGTACAAATAAAGCACTTTTTTCATTTCATTTCATTTCATTCATTGCTCATGTCCTGACAAACCCTTCAAATTGAGGGGTCACTCAATTGGGGTTTGCATTTGAAATTTTGGGGCTACCCCCAAAACACTCTATTTTGAGGGCTGGTGCAAAATTGGGGAAGTGTCAAAAAACCCACTTTTTCATCTAATACTATCCTGAGTTTGGCTTACCCAATGTAACCCTTTAAAAAGATAAATTGGGGTATCCATAATTAATCTCATGTGCCCATCTAAAAATTTTAAGTGGCTTTTGTTCTGGTTAGAGGAGGGATATCGACCTCAGGTTCTCACCATTGTATTTCTTTTGAAAAACCCTTCAAAAAGAGGGCACTCAATAGAGGTTGCTTGAAAAAAAGTTACCCCCTAGCACCCACCCCTTTTGGGGAGAAAAAAATTTTCTATGCCAAAAATCCCGGAACCGTTATAAACAATAAATGCCACAAATAATATATTTCTAACTAATTTGGTTTAAAAAATACAAATATGTTTCCATACTTAATTTAAACACTGCATACAGGGTGAATTTTACCTTTCCCCTCCCCAACTTTTTGCCACATTTTTAAAGATATCAATCCCAGAATACCCACAAACATTGTTAGGAGGTTTTGTGAGACCTTCTTGTCAATTAATATTGCCTTTGACATTGGACTGTTATGGTTCTGTTTTTCTCTAATAAAGAAACAACTACATTGCTTGCATTTGTGGGTTTCTAGTTAAAAATGAACTTTTTAAGATTATATCAATATTTACATATGCATCATGAAATCCACGTTTTTTTCTTTTTACACCGCTAACCCAGCTGATCAAGTTTAAGAGGATGGACAAGTGTGTGGATAGCAAGGTCAGATATTTGTCTTTTCAAAGTAGCATGGCCACTTTTTTGTATTTCAATGTTTCAGTGTATAATCATGGGGCACTTGTTCATGTTCTCTCAACGCAAAAGGGAGCTAGCTGATAGGGGTGGCATTATCATGGGCGCCTGCAGGAGGGGGCAGTGGGGGCCATTGCCCCCACTAAGAAATATTAAATAACAAATACATTTTAAGCTTTATAAGGTTTTAAACAGCTTAATAAGCGTCCAAAATAAATTTATATAGTTTATGTATAATCATAATTATAGCGCATCTACCAACTAGGAATTCAGGACAATTTTGGGGCTTTATAAAGGAAAAAGAAGAGGAGAGAAGTGAAATTTTGGTTGGGAAATTCAAACTTGGTGGTAAAACAAGCAGCCGTTTCTGCCGTTAATATTGTTGTCGGGGCTGGCATATCTCCCTGTCAAATATCGGCAGACAAATCTCTCGTTCGTATTTCGGCCAGAAAATTTCTCATTGGTAGCAACTGGCAGATAATTTGGTCGTATTTCAGGTGGTGTAAATCTCAATCACATTGCAGCAGAACAATATTTCGGTAATATCAAGGCTATAAAATCTGTCATTTATTCCACGGCTGGTGAATCTCTCAGTAGTGCTGCAGCCAGGCACCATCACACACATCACTCACTCATTTTGCGGCCGTCAAATCTCTCAGTGGTATCACAGTAGTCATATTGCTTGGTATAGCACTCTGGTCAGTCTTCTTTTCGCCAACAGCATCTCAGTCTTTTTGTGGCCGGAAAATCGCTTTTCGTGATCTCTAAATCTCTCGGTGGTGTAACGGCCGGAAAATTGCTCGCTTGTTTCGTGGCTGGCAAACATCTCTTTGTCCTATCCAACGATCACATCAGACTGTATCACGGTGTGCAAATCGCTTGTTAGCATTGGCGGCCGTCGAATCTTGGTCTGATTGTGGCTGACATTTTCGGACGCATCACTGCCGTCAAATCTTAGGGCCGTATTGTGTGGCTCTCAAACAATGTTGTTAAAAATCATGGCAGGCAAACAATTTAAATATTTTGGAAAATAAATTTTGCCATCAAATCTTTCGGTTGTCTTATGGCAGAACTGGCGGTCTTATTTAATATACTAATCTAAAAAATTGTGATAAAGTATTTGTTGGATGGCCACATTTTAATGATTGGAAAAGTCGGTGAAAAATCAGGAATTTCATAAGTGAAATATGGTAGATACCTAATAATTACTGTGTATAAAGATTGCAAGGAAAAACACGTATTTTGTAGTCGTTTTTGAAAAAGATTTCTTTCTTTTAGACAGTCTAAAAATGTTTTAAAGCATTTTTGTCTTATAACCTTTTCCCGAGGGAGAACCTCAGACCTCATTCCAATTGGGTGTATCTAATATCCCCAAACTCGTGGAAAAAGATACCGGTTAGCCCCCACTAGAAAAAGTCCTGCGGGCGCCCTTGGACATTATATATTTACATATTTCAATAAAAATTGCATTACACAGAGTTCCTGAATTTTTATTTTTTCTCATCTACAGATCACCATTTTGTTTTGGCAAGGACCATCGATAAATTTAAAGTTAGATAATTTTGTTGAGTAAATAAATACAAAAAGATTTGCATGTAATAAAAATCTGATAAACTTAACAATTCTTCAACTTATGATTAAACATCAGAAGATAAACTTATTCCATAAGAGGTGTAAATAAGAAATTAAATACACAGCCAAAGCCAACCCCCCAAGGATCATGGTGATATCTAAAGTAGCTTAAGTGTTATATCTTAAATTATTGTGATATAAAAATATATATATCATGTATATTTACAATAATACCACTATCATTGCACAAAGTTCATTTCAAAACTAATGAATCGTTATAAAAAGCATAATTTACTATATTTAACAGATAAAATGGTCTTGGAAATATGCGTTGCTTTTTTAACATGAAATTACATGAAACAAAAGCATCCAGGATTTTCGTCTTCCAAGCATGGTTCGACACCACGAAAAAACACTTGCAAAAGCTGGCAATGCGCTCTGAAAAAAAACCAACAAGATGATTAGAATCTATTTCAGCTACTAAGAATATCAAATAATACTTAAAAGCATAAAAAAGTAACAAAATTTCACTTGGAATTCCTTGGGTCGCAGCCCTCATGGCCTTACCTTCACCAGGCTTTATGAATTCTACAATTTCAGAAATCCAACTGAAAAAGTTGCGTGTTCCGGTACCTCATCCATGTTCCATTATTCTTATCCTCCACTTAAAAAATTACACGAAATAACAGAGTGACTTTAAAACTCCTCCCCCTCTACCTTTTCCTACATTTTTTAAACCACTAGACCGTCTCTAAACATTGGTGGGTGGTAGTTCCATTTTGACTGGATAGTCAGTTTCAGCCACCGTCTTGGATCCGTCATTTTGGATACAAAATAATTTGTTCAAATTTAATGGCGGTTGTGCGTTGACATAGGCCAGTTTTGCCACCTTGTTAGATAAATTCAACCACACCTCGGTTATTTATCAACCGTTTTTCATAATGGTGTCATGCTATTAGAAATTAAATTTAGTATTTGTAGTTTTTTGTAAAACTTACCGTTTTTCGGTTATTTGAATTTAAGATTTTAAGTGGCCCCCATTTTGAAATTTATTATTGAATCATGTTGACTTTTTTTCATGGTACTGACCTTCACTAGTTTAGGATACATACCAAATTTTCAAAAATGGGTAAAAAACATTGGAGGAAAATATATTTTGTGAAAATACATAACGGCAGATAGTTTGGAAACACTTTTTAATGAACACCCTACCCTGTATTCACATAAAAAGCATGACACACTTGGCAATCTTTCGCTGTGCCATAAAATTACCTGTTGTCAATTATACTGTACATTAAATTTATGTTTTGTCATAATTATGATATTTCGATCCATCAGTGCATTACTATGGTCAGTAGTACTATGTGTATAGTACACTCTTGATTATTCGAAACTCCAGATTATCTGAGGCAGCTCTAGGTTACAACTTTAGCTTTAGTTTTTTTTTCACCGATTTATAAATTTAAATCCCTCCTGTCCTAATGTATTTATTGCCAATCGGCCAGGCCGATTTTTAACCCTCAGGGCGCTATGGGCATATTAAACTAGTGCGCCCCCCCCCAACCATAAGGCCTTTTTTACAAAAAGCGATCGGCCGCAGCATCGCGTTGCCATTCCCTGTTGTTTTTGTTAAGTCACTGTCCCCGGGTCACCATGTGTGAACATGCACAATCGCCGCATTTGATGTATTATTCATATTTTGTGTCAGGACGCAGACCTGTCACCACGACTGTGACCGATCGCCTAATGTAAAAGGTGCCTTAGTCTTTGCCAGTTTTGGTTCGGGAGGGATTTCTCCCTTAACTCCACCTTAAATTGGTGAGTGTTTCCATTATCCACCACCTATGGACCGACGTGTCCCTGACTGGCAACCGACTGACGATTGTATAACAAATAGGCCTAAGTCGCGAGCAAGCGTGCGCCCTCGCAAGAGTTCTTTAGTATCCAACACACTTGATTAAAGAAATACTGTAAAGTAATTAAACATTTTATATTTTAGTAATACAACACATAACCAAAATCCTAAATCATAACATAAACATAAAACATTATAAATAATCAGGGGATCAGCTGATTATATAAACTATTACAGAGAGTAACTATATATCAATTCTCCCCTCTTAATGTTTAGGGAGTATCTGGTCTGCATGTCTTGTCCAAATCAATCCATTGTCCATCTTTATTTTGTACATGACATTACCCACTTTTTTTACTATCTCTCCAAGTCTCCACTTATCTTTCGATGCATAATTCCTCGCTTGTACCTTTTGCCCCACACTAAACTCTCTTCCCACTTTTCTTTGTTCTTCTATTTTATGCTCTGCCCCTTTGTCTGACATTACGTTTAATCTTGTCCTGATGTCTCTACCAAACATCATCCTGTAAGCGGACACCCCAGTTGTAGAGCTCGGTGCTTTCCTCAGCTGTGCAACCAATACGTCTATTTTAGTTTGTAAATCACCTCTCTCTCCCGCCATCGAATTTAACCCCTTCTTGGCAATTTGTACGAAGCGCTCCGCTTGTCCATTGCTGGACGGATGAAATGGTGCACAAGTTCTATGGCATATTCCATTCTCTATCAGAAATTTTCTAAACATTGTGCTTGTAAATTGGGTTCCATTATCTGTCACAATTGTCAAAGGGAGACCAAAAGTTGAAAACAGATGTTGTAGCTTCTTAATACACCATTCTGATGTTGTTATTTTCGTATGTATGATTTCTAACCATTTAGTGTACGCATCGATGATGATCAGGAAGTAATTCCCGTTCATTGGTCCCAGAAAATCTAAGTGAATTCTCTCCCATGGTCCGGATGGTCCCTCCCATGGGTGAGTCTTGTCTTTTGGAGGTTCATTCCTCTTCTGGTCACAAATTTTACAGTTTCTAACCAACTCTTCGATGTGCTTGTCCAGATTCTTCCAGTATAAATAACTACGAGCCATTGCTTTCATCTTTGTCATTCCTAGGTGTCCCACATGTAACTCTTTAAGCACTTCATTTCGAAGAGATGAAGGTACTACGACTCTAATGCCCCGGAAAACGCATCCTTTGTGTAAGGTAAACTCATTATTGTTAAATCCGATTTTCTCAAGATCATCCCCATTTTCGAGGGCTGTAACGAGTTTGGAAAGAACAGGATCTCTTTTTGTGTGTTCTGCAATCGTTTCTTGAGTAAGGGGTAACACTGATATTTGGTTCATTTGAAATTTTGAGTACAGATCATCACCTTCCTCAATCTTTTCTACCGGGAACCTTGATAAAAAATCTGCATTGGAATGATCAGAAGTTTTTCTGTATTCAATAGAATAATCAAAACCAGCAAGGAAAAGAGCGTAATTCAACAAACGTGTAGCTGACATTGCAGGTAACGATTTCGAAGGGTGAAAAATAGATACTAGTGGTTTATGGTCCGTTACAAGTGTAAACTTTCGGCCAAAGCAGTATGGGAAAAATTTCTTAACCCCCCAATATATTGCGGTAGCCTCTTTATCAATTTGACTATACTGCTTCTCGCTTTTAGAAAGGGAACGTGATGCAAAGGCAATTGGTTTTTCTGACCCATCTTTTAGCCGGTGAGAAATTACAGCACCTAAGCCCGTTGGAGACGCATCTGTCGACAGTATCAAAGGCAATGAGGGATTGTAGTGTATTAGAGTTTCGTCTTTGGCAATGTCTTTCTTAACTGATTGGAAACTTTCTTCACAGTCTGTTGTCCATTCGAATTTCTTGCCTTTCTGTAGCAGCTTATTTAATGGGTTTAGCTTCTCTGCCAGGTTAGGTATGAATTTATTATAGTAATTTGCCAAACCTATGAAAGAACGTAGTTGGTTCACATCACACGGCCGTTTTGCTTCGATAATCGCTTTCACCTTTACAGATCCTTTATGAAGTCCATTTTCATCGATCGTATGACCCAAATAAACAATCCTTTTCTGGAAGAACTTACACTTTTCAAAGTTCAATCTCAGATTATTTTCTCTAAGCTTGTTAAGTACTAGTCTCAGTCTCTGTAGAGTTTCTTGGTAGTTTGACCCTTGAATAATAATGTCATCAAAGAAACATTTAACACCACTGATTCCCTGTAATATTCTGTCCATGAACCTTTGCCATACCGATGGTGCTATTTTAACGCCAAACATCATTCTGTTTACTCTGTAAAGACCTTTTTCAGTACTTATAGTTTGCATAAGTGAACTTTCCTCATCCATTGGCATATGTAAATAAGCATTGCTTATGTCTAGGGTACAAAATAGTTTCCCTCCTTTCATTTCTGCAAAAATGTCCTCTATTCGTGGTATTGGATATTTTTCATCTTGTATGACTTTATTCAGTGTAGTCTTGTAGTCCGCACATATTCTTACAGATCCGTTGGGTTTAACCACTGGAACAATTGGTGTTCCCCAAAGTGAGTTATTCACCTTAGTTATTATACCAGCATTCTCAAGTCGATAGAGTTCTTCTTCTACTTTTCCCTTGATTGAAAATGGCACTTGTCTCGGTTTTATGAAAATGGGCTTGCATCCTTCTTGTAGGGATAAATGTACATTTTCACTTGTAATACAGCCTATTTCCTTCTTGAAAATATCAGAAAACTCAACAAGGATTTTAGATAGGTCGCACGAATCTTCTTGAATGGACCTGATATCCCCGATTTCTAAGTTGACCTCCCTTAACCAGTCTCTTCCGAAAATTGGTTCAACATCTTGTCCGATAATGAATAGTTTTCCAAAATATGACTTGTTTTTGAAGTTAAACTTAACATACACTAACCCCTTGGGTTTGATTATTTCACCTGTGTAAGTCCTCAGTTGTACGTGAGTGTGAAATAGTCTCTTGTTCAGATTAAGTTTCTTGTAATCCTTGTAGGATATGGATGATAAAGCTGCTCCAGTATCTAGTTCCATTTGAATTGGATTTCCCTCTAATTTGACATCAATCATGAACTTGTCAGAACCATTTATTTGTATCTTATTTGTATCGTACGTTGCATAATCAATGTCAGGTAGGTTCTCATTGTCCTCGATCTGGTTAATGCGCTTAGTCCTGTACTTTGTCCTACAAACTCTGGCCAAGTGACCGACCTTATTGCAAGCATTGCAGAATTCATCTTTATACCTGCAAGTGTTGGCTTTATGGAATCGATCCCCACATCGATAGCACCGTCCCTGTAATTGGTCAAATCTGGAGTGAACTGGAGGAGGTCTGTTGGTCTTCACTTCTTTATTAGAACTTTTGGTTGGGTTCTGATTAAGTCTTGATTTACTTCTGTCAGGACTTTTTGTTAACTTGAGAACAGTAGCTTCTGTCGGGTGTGATATTATATTGCTTTCCAGTCTTGAGGACTCCAAGGATATTGCGGTTTGTACTGTATCTTTGAAAGTAGTCGATGTTGTTTTCTGTAATAATTGTCCCCTCACGTCGTTGTCTTTAAGTCCTCTAACAAACTGCATTCTTAATAACATGTCTGATACAGACTTCCCACAATCACATTGAAAGTGACAATCCTTTGCCAGTCTCTTAAGCTCCATAGAAAAATCCATGATTGATTCATCTTGTTGGATACGACATAGAAATTTGTGTTGTAGAGAAATAACACTCGGTAATGGTTCCAAATAGTCCTTCAATACCTTGACCACACAGTCATACTCCATCTTGTAAGGATCATCTGGAGAAACTAGGTCTTGAAGCTGTTCATGTAGTTTAGGTGGAAAAACAGCTAGTAATGTACACAGTTTTGTTTTATTATCCGAAATTTCTTTCAACGAAATAAAGTTTTCAAATCTCCTTATGAAGTTTGTAAATGATTCTCCTTCATCAAAAGGTACAAAAGCAATATTTGATGTAACGGAAGGTTGAACTGAAGACTGATTTGTAACAGTCGTAGATGGTGTTGATAGTTTGTCTCTTAAAGCCACTTTAGTCTTTATGTACATTTCCTCTATCTCACTCCTGTCAGTTGCTAATTCTTCAATGTCTTCTTCGTCCACTGTGGATTCTAGTTCAGTTTGAGCACTTTCAAACCGTGCCCAATATGTTTCCAAAGATGATAATCGTACTGTGGCCTCATCACTAGTCATTCCATCAACTGACTTATCTTTCACATTTGTATTGTAGGCTTTAGTTATTTGGATCTTGTTTGTAACAATTTTCTTTTTTATTTTAATAACTCCAGCCATCTCGTCGCCAGTTTAGTATCCAACACACTTGATTAAAGAAATACTGTAAAGTAATTAAACATTTTATATTTTAGTAATACAACACATAACCAAAATCCTAAATCATAACATAAACATAAAACATTATAAATAATCAGGGGATCAGCTGATTATATAAACTATTACAGAGAGTAACTATATATCAATTTCCAAGGTCAAACTCTCATAGACAATGTCCCCACTCGTCTAGGGTTTTCCTCTCTTAATGTTACTTTTATGCAAGTACAATATTGTGCATATGCCAATAAATATACAAAGGGGTGGGTGGCTTGGTGGCAGTGGTGGGGAGGAGAGGGCATTTACACGAGGCGTCAAGGGCGCAAACGCCTTCTCAGCAGTTCTGAGATCGAACTCAGTTGACGTCATGCGCCGCGGGCCGCACAGGCAACGCACGTCGTTCGTTTATTTTTTTTCTTCCGCCCTCTTTCCTGCAATCGGCCCCTAGGATGTAGTAAAATGTCCATGGTAATATTCATGCTGTTACAATTTTGGTTATGTGAAATTACACACCCTGCGAAATTTGAGGTCTGGGGAGATGTAGTTTTCTTGGGAAAATGTTCCTTGAATATTTTCTTGAAAGATCATGCGGATGACAATATATTCATTTAGGCAAAACTGACTTTTTGCTTTTACACACCAGACTTAATATAAATGGAATTTCCTCTTTATTTTTGTTACTCCAATAGAGATCTGAATCTGCTTCAAGCTTTAAACGAAACTGTGATATATTTTCTATTCACAATGTGTATTATTTTTATTCTTAATGTGTGATTTAATGATGAGCCCTATGCTGTTTGCATAAATGTTTTCTATTTATTTTTGAAAGCCTAGAGACCTTGTATTTTGTTATGTACGTAGAACAAATTGTATTAAATGCAGCCTAAGGTGTCAAGCTATATTTTCGGTGGTACTGGTTTGGAGTTATCAAACTTCTGGTCACGAACAAAACATATTTTGATGACCAAGGAAGTGTGAAAACTAATGAGTTTTAGTGGCTGAAGATTAGTTATCGCTGACTCGAAACCGGTACCCACTGAAAATATAGTTTTACACCGTAGGCTGCACTTACTGCAATTTGAATCAGACATGTTACTGGGTGTTTTATTTAGGTGCTTAAAAATTAATTTGTCCATTAAACTAATGTGGTAACCAATCAGTTTTTGTGAGGCGCTATTAAATTTCATTTATACATGCAAGTTTTCACCACCAATTTACTAAGGCACGAATGCTTCCATTGTAAACACAGAATTACTTTATGTGGATGGAGGTGTCCACAAGCATTTCCCCATCACAGTTCCACACAGAAGTCTCAGTCTGATTGCTGGAACTTGGGACTGCCTGCACAGAGAACTGGGTTGTTCGATGAACCTCAACGAAAGGCAGGTCGTACTGAAACATATGAGACAGTACAATAGTGTGTTGTAAATATGTAAAAAAAAGTGAGGATAAGAACTTAAACCCTTCTTAACTTAAAAAGAGGATAAAGTACTTAAGGCTGTGTAGCAACGACAGTCAAACCAGGTCATTTTGATTTCTCTATGTTTTGTAAATTGAGTCACTCATTGGGCCTGATGATGATTGGTATGACCAATTGAAATCGATCACCATTTCCCACCATTTGTGTATACTTACCATCTTGTATGTAAGTACAGTATAAATGTAAATATTTTAAAGTTTTGTGAGATTTTTAAAATTTAAATCCAGTTATATTATAACCCAATCTTTTTGCTTATTATTATGTTCCCGAATCACCATGCTCAACACTAAGTCAACAGGTGAAAGCAGCAGGACATTTGCGCTGCAATGTAGCACATTACGGACACTGGACTAGCCAGTCACCGACTGGCGGACCACAGTCCAGATCCAGACTGCCGTCTGATCTATTCCGGACTGGGAAACGCAAAACATAAACAACAGATGCAAGGAGTTAAAGTGAAACCTTTGTTTTGACCAATGCTTAATGTGTAATTAATTAATTTACATGATTACCATTTTATTAAAAAAAATGCAGACTTTAATGTTGTTAAAATATTATAATAGCCTAATTTATTTGAAGGGGACCCCCATAAAACGTTCTAAGCGACAAAAACCTAGTTTCGAGTAATCAAGCGTTGAATGTTGAATTCTAAATAAGTTTTTTTCAAGGTTAGGACTTACAATCATGTATCATTTTTTAATACCCAATTTATAACGTAGCCAATTCATAATGTAGCCTTATATTTAATTTTTACTTGTCATAAAGTTTTTTAAAACATTTTATGTGTTCTTTTCGGGGGCTATAACGTTCTAAATGACTGGCGTTTGAAACGTTCTCTGACGGACTGCCCCTTCTGCTTTAATAATAATAATAATCCTTTATTGTCGCATAACATCTTTTTATAAATTGTCAGCTTACAACAAGACTGGCGACATTGTCAAGTAACATATAAAATAAATGAAATAACAATGAAATGAAGTTAACTTACAAACTATTCAGATCATAAATCTTGTTTCATTGCATTACAACAAATTCATCCTGCAAAAATTCGTCTATTGAATAATACATTTTATTTATTAAGAATTCTTTCAGTTTGACTTTAAATCTCTCCGTTTTGTCAATTATTTCAATTCACGGGGGAGCTTATTAAAGAATTTTATTCCCATATAAAAAGGGCAATTCTCTATTAAAGTCAATCTATGTACTGGAAATGAAAAATAATCCTTCCGTCTTGAATTGTAATTGTGTTTATGCTGGTTTGTAATTAATGACACATAATTATTTTTCACATAAATTAAACATTTAAAAATAAATATTGATGGCACTGTTAACAGGTTTAATTTCTTAAATATTGGTTTGCATGAAGCTCGTTTTTTAGAAAAAGTTAAAATGTGCAAAATTCTTTTTTGAATTTTAAAAATATTCTTTGAATCACTTGATTTCCCCCAAAATTCTATTCCATAAAAAATTAATGAGTAAAATAGTGAGTAATAAACAATTATTCTAGTTTTAAGAGCAATAGTATCTCTTAAAAGATCAATAGTATCTCTTAAAACCAGCATTTGATAGCAACAGATATTTAAACGTTTAGACAATTTTTCAATATAACATTTCCAATATTTCCATGATAAGTTTTGGTCCAGCGTAATTCCTAAGAAATCACAAGATGTTGTTGCTGCTATTTCTTTGTTATTGAAGTCTATTTTAGAATCAAACAGTTCTAATATGTATTAATATGTATATTCTAATATGTATTAAATTTGATTATGTTAGTCTTTAAGGTATTCAGGCTCAAACCATTTGCCTCGAACCATGATGACAGCTGTTGACAGGGCCGCCGATAGGGGGGGGGCAAAGGGGGCAGATTGCCCCGGGCCACAAAAGGAAGGGGGCCACATTTTGAGCTGAGAATATTTTTGAGGATTATTAAATATTAGAGTTTTGAAAACAAGGAGAACAAAATTAAATGTATTAGAAGATATATAAAACACTTAGTACTTAAAAACGTATACAATTAAAATTACCTAACTGTTCACTTGCCTTATTTTGACACAATGTCATTTGGTTTTCGGCCGTCGCGTCTGGGCCCCCCGAGGTAATAGGCCTGCACCAGACCTCACATTAGCTAAATCCGTACCAAGCTCAGCATTCGTCCAATACAAATCGTTTACACTCTAAATTCATCACAAACCTTTTTTTGTACAGGCCTACGATGGACCAAGGAAAAGGATTCCTATCTTTAACTAAATGGTGTATATTTTACAAAAGAATAATAGTAATAACAATAACATTTACGACTCAAGACGTGACATTAATTTTTTCCAATGATTAACAACTTCAGCTTCGTTTCTCCTCTGAGTTTGAGTTCAGCTACGTATGAACACAGATAAAGGAATACATAAACGAATGTATTCGTTTATCTGTGGTATGAACCAAGGTCCAAAGAAATTCAGGTTTCCTCATACAAAAATTTAAGCAGCTCAAGATGCTTTCAGCAGACCGAAAGAATGCGCTCGTCTGTAGCCTCAAGCTGGCACAATAAAGTATCTTGGCCAGTCAGAGAGTAGTTATTACTACATCTTCGACTTAAGCTATACTTTTACCAAAAGGCCAAGGGGGCCTTATGCTAGGGCTAGGATATGGTGTCCTGGTGACGTCACACGCACCACAGGCATTATGGGAGTTGGAATAGAGAAGGAAAACAAGTAAAGTAGTTTATAGTAGTTAGGTAGTCCGTGAATAATTTGTATAATAACTTACACTGTTTCTTAAATCCTTTTTACCCCCAGGTACAGGCTTATTAGAAATGTACATTTTTTAGTCTAGTGCTTTTAATACCAAGTTCAGTGTTATTCAGTAGCCGTAACAAAAATGATTTTACCAGCTTTTACTGTTTGTAATGTTCTGAATTTTTAAAATTCATAAATCAAAAGTTTAGTACAAACCTGTGATGTAGTTGTTTTGTATTGAACAAATTAAGATATTCAACATTTTTAAATCAAAAAGTTTGTAATCAGCAGAATTTACAAATGTAGCTATTTGACAGACAAAGGTATTTTTTATTTACGATTTTTTGTATTGAGGGGCCTCACTCCCAAACTTTGCCCCGGGCCTCAAAATGTCTGTCGGCGGCCCTGGCTGTTGAAGACTGTTCTTTATGGATTCTGAAAGTAATGAGTTGTCCTTAGCTTTTCCTACTGAAGTTGTATCATCTGCATATAAGATTAAAGGATAATCAGTATTTTTTGGTAGATTGTTTATGTAAATTATGAAAACAAGTGGACCCAAAATTGACCCTTGTGGCTCACTACGCTCTATTTCCTGCCATGAAGATATTGATTTGGTATTTTTCTGTAAAATGACTGTTCTTTGTTGTCTTTTAAAAATATAAGATTGTAACCAAGACAAAGCTTGTGGAGAAAAATTTTAATATTTAAGTTTTTCTAATAAAATGTTGTGACAGAGTCAAAAATCTTGGACAGATCACAAAAAACTGCTGCAGTACTCTGTGATCCATCCAAGCCCCAAGCCACTTCATCAACGAGATTCGATATTGCTGAATTTGTATTACGGGCGGATCTAAAGCCAAATTGATTACAGGAAAAAAGGTTTGTTGTTTCAAAGAAATGTATTATTTGAGTAAAAGCTACTTTTCAAATATTTTTGAAAATGCGACCAAAACTGAAACTGGACGGTAATTTTCAGAATTTTCCTCCTCCCCTTTCTTAAATAAAGGTTTAACTTCAGCAAATTTCAATTGATAAGGAAAATAACCTTCATCAAAACTGGTTGATAATGAAACATAATGGCTGACAGATATGAATTGCTACTTTTTTCACTATATTCATAGGAATCCCATCCCAGCCAGCAGAATTCTTATTCTTTAGTGATATAATTGTTTTTAAATATATTTTTCTGAAACATGCTTAAAAGAAAAACTGTAATTAGATCTATCACAAATTTCAATTAAAGCAGCAACTTTCTTTATATCTGGACTTCCATTCACTTTTTTTGAAATATTTACAAACATGTTATTAAAATTTTGTGCTATTTCCTTGCCTTCTTTAATACTTTTACTTCCAACTTTTAAATTTATGGAATTTTCTTTTGTCACTTCAGCTCCCAGCTCACTCCTAATTACTGTCCAAACAGCCTTATTTTTATTTTCAGAATTATTTATAAAATTGGAATTGGACATTGCCTTAGCCTCTTTATTAACTGATTTAAATATTGAATTATATTTATTATAAAAGTTCTTAAGATTTTCATCATCTGAACTCTTTACTAATTTATGTAGTTCTCTCTTTCTAGTCTTTCTTTTTAATTTTTGTAATTCCCTCTGTGACCCAAATCTTTTTACAGTAGAACCTCGCTAGTCCGACCTCCGATAGTCCGACTCCTTGGTTAATCCGACCATTCCGCCGGGGAAATAGGCCTCTGCTAGTTCGCCCTCAGCGGGGTTTTCTCATCGGTTAGTCGGACCACGCAATTGGAAATTGATGTTTGTTTACATTTCCGGTGCATTCCTCCGTTCAGGTTGGCTCCTGTCGATGACGTATTACTCATTGGGAGTGCGTATATCGTTCAGTAGAGCAATAACATTTGGTGTGGTTAGTTTTTTTTGGTCCTAATATCATTTTTTGCAGTACAGTAGCTTGTTAAACACTCTTAATGCAATTTTTTCTGATCGAAATACAGTTTTTGTACGTTTTCATGTCAATAAGATGAGTTCATCCGATAATCCGACCTTTTTGCTGTTCCGACCATGCCCCCGTCCCGTAGGTGACGGATTAGCGAGGTTCTACTGTATTTTTATTTTGTTCTGATGAATAGAATTTTAACGGAAAATTTGAGTTAAAAGCGTTGTAAAGCTTTTAAAAAAAATGTCAAAATTCTGCTGGGAACTTAAGTTTCTAGAAATTTCCCATTGGATTGTTTCAAATTCCATTACAAACTACTGACATCTTCTTTTGAAAACAACCGTCTCTTAAAAGGAATTGGTTTATCTGATTTATGATTATTTCTACTTTCCATGCAAATAAAAAGCGCTCTGTGATCTGATATTCCCAAATCAAAAGTGATATAAAAGGGTTGTTTTTCTGTAATATACTTATTGATTAAAATGTTATCCATACATGTTTTTGAATTAGGTGTAATTCGGGTTAGTTCTGAAAAAAATGCTAAATAACCATAAGAATCAAGCAATCCAATTAATTCTTTCCTTTGAGATTTTTTTTTGGAGTAGAATTATCTAAAAATCTATATTAAAATCTGCTGCCACATAAACAACCTTTTCTCTTTTTTCTTTTTGTAAAACTTCAAATAACGACTCCAACCTAAACATAAAATCTGGATAATTGGAATCGCATGGTACTCTATATAATGAGACAATGATACAGTTATGTAAAGGTAACTCTAAACATGAAACTTCAAAAACATTTGTACAACTAAATCTACATAAATCTTTCCTTTCCACAAAATCTAAGTCGTCTTTAAGCAATATGCATGAACCACCATGCTTATACCCCTCCTTCCTGCAATAACTAACAGCTAATCTATAGTTTGGAATAGCATTTAAAATAAACATTCCATCTGAATTGAGCCAATGTTCATTGATACAAACTACATCAATATTGGATCCATCTACTGTCATTTGAAGGTCATATATTTTTGAAGAGTCCCCACTCTGAATATTTAAGTGCATTAGGAGTGAGTTACTGGAACCTTGAAAAATTTTAGATTGCAATATTCCTCCAACAGTTGTGGGTTTTTCACTGATCGAGTTTATAGAATTAGCTAACAAGTGTTAAAAATTTTGGTTAAAACATTTTTTGTAAGTTATGTTATTAATGCTAGAATTTTCGTTAATTATTGCAGGTATGGAAAGGTTATTTACAATGATTGAATTAGTGGTGGCCAAAGATTTAGATTCTCTAAAAAAAGGGGGTTGTATAATCTAGGACTAAGTAAAGACAGATCTGGTACTGCCAGATCTGATTCACTCTCACTGGCACTTGCACTCACACTGATCTCTTCACTGCTCTGAACTGGGCTGACAGATTGAGTCATCAGCCGTAGACAGGACTGGAACGGAAGAGTTGGTGTGCTTGGTTGTCGACTGCAGCTGGAGTTAGAGGCATCATAATTCTGCTAGCTGATTTTGTTCCGTCTGATGAAACTACATACAATTGATATATTCAATGCTTTAACGGGGGAAGTATTTTGTAGGTTTCGGTCTCCAACTATCTGACGCAGGCATTTGACAAAATATTTGTAATCCATACCATTCCACAATACTCATTTTGATTTTTGATGATAAGTTATTGTTTCAATCATTGCTCCTGTATCTTCTTGAAATTTAGACAGGTTTTCAATAAGGTGATTAATTGTTATTTTATCTCTAACACAGCCCATTGCTAAACAAACTAACTTTTTAAACCCTTTTGCTTTGAAATCTTGAGTCAAGTGTAGGAAGGCTGAGTTGTAGTCCAACAGTGTTGGTTTACCATTAAATTTTGGTTTAGTAATCAAGCTTTAAATACTTGCCCCACTTAAAGTTCTTTGGTAAGCGAGAAAATTGTTTAGGCAATCCTCGACTCGAGGTCTTCCAAACTCCCTCCTAAAGGTTACATCAACACCAGCACTCATATTTCTTGAGCAACTAAGATCGGCTGAGATAGTATGAGCGAAAGCAACTTCCACATTGTGTTGGTATTTTGTTATTGCATCCTTCATATCCATTTCAACTATATTAATCCTGTTACCTGAAAGGATCCCAGATGAATTTTCTACATTGAGGCTAGATATTGATGGGAACTTCTGGGGCTGTTTAGGTGCATGTGTTAGGTCCAAGACTGATGTTGGTGCTGAGCAGTCTCTTGGTGATATTTCGTTAAAGGAGCATGCATCCTCCTTTTGCCTGAGATCATTTGAAAGAAAGTTTTCACATCTTTTTGGATTTTACTGTGGTTTATTTATCCAGAAGCCTAAGCACTTGCCAATAATGTCCTTTCCTCTTTTATTCAGATGCTAATTGTTTTGGAAGAAAACATCTGGGAGTGTATAGGAATACCAACATAAACGACAATAAAACTGAATATAAAACAATTTTATTGGTCTAAAAGTACAAAAGCATAACGTTGTTAGATAACGTGATACGTCATTTTACTAAAGGTTATCCAAAGGTGGCGCCTAAAATGTTATTCTACTCACCTTTTTTGGGCTTATTTTCGAGGCCTTGGTTACTTAGTTTTTGAAATAAAGGGTAATCCAGCTTTTCTATATTCCTTCCTGGTTTTATTCTTCCACTTTCTAATATTTACTTCACTTGTTTTATTTTTATTCACGCGATTTTGGTCGCTGGGCGACAACGCAACGACCAGCGGGGAGTTTATCTTTCGGCGAATAGAACTATATTACCCAGAAAGTCCATGCAGTCCCGCGAAGCACACCAACTTTGGCAGATGAAATCAGGGCTGCCAACTCAAATATCTTCAAAACAAAATATACCACGGTGTAGCTCGTGTCCTAGAGAACCTTTTTCACTGAATATCTCTGATTTTGAAATTTTGTCGCTTAGAACGTTTTACGGGGGACCCCTTCATTTGATCTCATCAAAAAAATGTCATGTCCCTTTCTTTATGGGTTTTATTCGGCAACTCGAAACATGGTCTTAAATGCAGGTAGAACAAAATAAAAATGCTAGCAATAATTAAAAACTAAATAATTTTGCAATATTACTATAGAACAAAATGTCACAAGTTACAATAATGACAAAAATATGTTTAATTAAAATTAAAAAGTTGTAATTAGCAATATTACCGGATCATCCGATTTTTTCTAAATCCCAACAGGGGTAAGTCTCAATAATTAGTTCTGATACCTGGGATTCCGACGTATCTTGTCATGCCTCAAAACTGCCTAAAATTGTGAATTTACACTTCTAATTATTTTGTAGGGGTGTGCGAGTATTCGACCGGTCGAGCTTTTTAGGTCGAGCTTTTCAGTATTCGGCTCGGCTCGACTTTTTTCAAAAAAGCTCGACACTCGAGCCGAGCTTTTGATAACAGAGTTCTTATCGGAAAGATAATTATTGTGATATATTTTTGGAAACGGTAAACCCGGAAGAGCGTTCCCTCCCAAGAAAAACATAAACAAAAAATATTCTATAGTGATAAGGAAAGGACATTGACAGGTAACAAGAAATATTATCTCCATTAAGATGGAAATCAGAGCTATATTTAGTTGACCTTGGAGAACCAAAATACAGCAATAAAGTCTATTGTTTTATCATGTCTTATCTCTTTAACGGTATATCGTACAAGTTTTATTTTGGTCTCATTTGATTTATAAAAATAAGACAAAAAATATGAGTCATTTATAGTTGTATGACAAGTAGTTTGTATTTTTGCATTTTTTAGTAAGGAATCCTTATCTCCTAATTAACTCACACACGCTCGCACTGAATCAGACCATGGCAAAAAACCGGGGCAGGAGCTTGGAGTAAACAACCTCCCCCCCCCCCGTGTTCACTGATAAGGAGAGTGAGAGGTAGCTACTTCTTTCTTCCTCTCTATTCCGTCCTTATTTCTGACATTTCTTATTTTGAATTTTCTTAAACCATACATTGTTTTCTTCACAAAAGCTCAGAAATGCAATTAATTTTAGGATGACAATAAATTATTTTTGTTATTAAATATTATTTCATTCATATTCTGAAATAATACATTTAACCATCAATATTATGCCACGATTGGGACCGCTATTGGTAATCATCTATGTGAACATTAAGAATATCAATCTTGTGTTTGACTAAGTGTAAATATATTATTTTTTTTAAGATATAACCATTTTAAAACCTTTCCATCAACTCCTTTAAACTCTTGAAATTAATTTTGTAGTATCTATAGGTAACTAGATTGATTATTTAAGTTTAAATATTTATTTTAAAGTGAAAGCATTGTGGAATTGGGGAGTCAAATTATAAATGTAGATTTTAACCTTGTTATTTTTCTACATAAATAATTTTATGAACCAGTTTGATCAATTTTATGTAACATAATACAAAATATTGATGAACCTCTCAGATCAATAACTTATTTTGGAGATAAGCTTTCTAGTTTTGAGCTTGCGTTAAGGTATGCGAACATGAGTCTATTGTATCTTTTAAAATTAAAATCAAGCTTCATAATTTGGTGGTTGTTAAAAAGCTCGGCTCAAAAAAGCTTGAGCTCGAAAAATTTTGAAAAAGCTCGGCTCGGCTCGAGTTCAAAAATCACTATTCGTACACCCCTATTATTTTGTAACACATTTTAGTACTTTCCTTAACTTTTT
The DNA here is from genome assembly GCA_035578135.1 of Flexamia atlantica. Taxonomy (NCBI): domain Eukaryota; kingdom Metazoa; phylum Arthropoda; class Insecta; order Hemiptera; family Cicadellidae; genus Flexamia; species Flexamia atlantica. The sequence continues at coordinate 4,664,854 of JAQJVK010000007.1, read as the reverse complement.
GACATGCCAATTTCTTTTTATTTCCAAATTTTAATTTTATTATGTTTATTTTATCTGTATTTGGCCTAATATTTTGGTTATGTCCTTTTTGATTGTCCATGTGTATTGACAATATGCTGAATAAATTTATAAAAATTAAAAAAACGTGTCCTCCTCCTCTATACAAGGGTAAAAAGAAGCAAAACAGGGGGCGAGAGGTCAGCGAAAGCGCCTCAGGGAGGAGGGGAAACCCTTCTCCAAGACTGCTGTGAATCGACTGCCTGGCAGTCGTACTGTGGTTGTGCCACAGCCTTTTCGGGGTGCCTCTGATTCGCGAAAGGCAGCGGCTCTAGACTTGTGGTTCTGTTGAAAAAAAGAACCCGTCAGAGTGTGGCTTGGGGAAACCTTGGCAGAACCGTCTCACGTCTCTGGAAAGTAGCTGTTAAAGGAAGCAACCTAGATGGATGAGGCCTGGAGTGTGGTTTGGGGAGGCTTCGGCCGATCCGTCTTACATCTTCGGGAGGATTCCGTCAAAGGAACGCAACCTAAACAGTGAAGTTCCCTCCAGAGTGTGGTTTGGGGAAGCCTTGGCAGAACCGTCTTACGTCTAGCTGTTAAAGGAAGTAACCTAGATGGATGAGACCCGGTGTGTGGTTTGGGGAGGCTTTGGCCGATCCGTCTCACATCATCGGGAGGAATCCATCAAAGTACGACGTAATTTTCGGGGGTCAAAGGAAATACCCACGTGATCTCCTACCCCGAGAAATTAGTCACCGTGATAGAGACTCAGAATCGCTCAGAAGGAGCTGATTCCAGGGTTCGTTTCAAGTTCGGGAGAAAATAATCGTGGGGCAACTCTCGCAACTACTTCACGCAGGGCTCAGAGCAACCGGATGCAACGATACAGTTCAAAGAACGAGTTGCCTCATCCTCGCCCTCGTGAAAGTGAATAATTTTGCCTAGAGATACGGAACGTCTAAGTCGCGCGAAGAATCGCTCTAACGTTAGCCCCTGCTCACACCCTCGCTTGCTAAAGGGTTACAATGAACAAGAGGCTCCACCCAACCGTTTTGGGTTACCACGGGCTAGGCTTAAAGCCGTAGCGTGACCCGTGACTCTACACGGAAATCGTGAAAAATATAAATAAATCTTTCCGGGGCTTATTCGCAGGTAAGGCCTAACCGAACGTTGTTCGTACCGCTCAGTGCGTCAACCAATTAATAGTTTATTAATTGGGTTGGCGTGGCGTAGCACGTGCTCCGTGACTTGTCGCGACGTGAGTGCAAGTACGGAGTAGACGAAAAATTAAGTTACTGCACTAAGTAAATGCGACTAAATCGTCTAGTATTTAATGCTACGATATTTTCGTAAAGGTGAGGAGGGCTAGGCCTAACAATAACGTGAATTAATCTATGCGTCTATTCGAGAATAATCGCGTACGACAAACTCGGACAGGTTCGTGAGGACGTAGATTCGTCTAAAGGTCCGTAATTTCGTCTCTTTGGGAAAATCCCGTGAGTCGGGTCGATAAACGTGTTAGTAAAGCTAAACGTTAAACAACAAAACGTAAATGGCGAGGGAATCGTACCTTCGTATCGTGTTTGACCGTCGTCGCGTCAGGCGTCGTGTCTCGAGTCGTGTACGTCTTGGCGGCTAGTCCACGAATAATCGCCACGAGGAGCCCAGTCCGGGTCCCCTCCCCTCCTGGATTTCTCAAAGTAGGGGTGATCAGCTGTTCACCCCGTGACGTAAGAAACAGCTGATCGCTGGGTAGCCAGTCGGAGAAAAGAAGCCTCAAGATGGCTACCCTCAATGATTGTCAACAAACGCTACGGGGTTATGTTCGGGTGATGCAAGACAAAACAAAGTGTTTAGTGGTCTATTGTAATTTATAACTGTCATTGCCATCGTAATTAAAGTGGTTTTATGGCGTACAGTGATTTGGTAAATGTGTTACTACCCAGGATATTTCGTAAAGTGGTAATTCAGTGTTGTGCAACTTAGGGTTGTCCTAGGCCTAACCTATAGGCCTTAGGAACCTAGATGTATGGGTGAGTCGAATAGCGTTTGTTTGCCAGCTTAGTCGTTTACTTTTTACCCTTCTACGAAAAAGGCACCTTACACCCCCTACCCACTTCGACAAAAAAACAGTAAAAAAAAGGACTTATACTTGGGGGTTACGGCCGTCGGGGGCGCCAGAGGTCAACGACTACATCGTTCGATCGTAGAATGGCTTGAGATCCTTCACGTGAACGACGTGCACAGTTTTCGTTTTAGGATCTCGCGCTTCGTAAATATTCAGGCCCCGTTTCCCCACAATCTCGCATGGGCAGTCGAATTTTGGGGCGAGCTTGCCGACGATCGCATCGGCGGCCGAGGACAATACGTGAATACGGCGTAAGACCATGTCCCCGACTTCTACCTCACCTCCTGACGACGGACCTTGCCTGCTGGTTATAAGCCGACCGGAGGTTTTTTCAAGCACTATCGTATACTCGTTTGAACTCTTTCAAACGAGCCTCGTGCACCTCGTCGCGAGTCGGTTCGGGCTCACCAGCCTGGGCAAGCTCTACAGTGGGCCCTCGTATGGCCTTCGGCGCCTTCAACTCGCACCCGAGACACAGCATCGCCGGCGTATACCCCGTCGAGTCGTGGACGGCGGTATTCATGGCGAACTGAAATTCTCCAAGCCACAGATCCCACGACCTATGATTTTCCCTGACGAACTGGGAAATCATGGTCTTCACAACCCGGTTTGCACGTTCAACCGGGTTTGCCTGTGGACTGTAGGGCGCGGTTGTAACAAAGCGTATGCCCCAATCGGCTGCCAGCTTCCTAAAGAGGTTTGATACGAATTGGGTCCCGTTATCGACGATGATAATCTTGGGAGCTCCGTGGCGAAGCAGCACCTCTTTAGTCTTATTCGTGACGTTCTGGGCAGTCGCCGATCCGATTGGGCATAACTCGACCCACTTGCTGAATAGGTCCTGGATCACCAACAAGAAGCGATGGTTACGGCCAGACCGAGGCAGCGGGCCAATCAGGTCGGCAGAGACCGAGTACCTTGGGCCTTTGGGCTCCCGAAAGCACATTTTCCCTGCCGGTTTCACCTGAGCCACCTTGTACCTCTGGCACGTATCACAGGACCGGACGTAGGCCTTCACCGTTTTGCGCCACCCGGGCCAAAAGTATTCGGCACCCACACGTTTGAGGGTTTTCTTAACCCCAAGGTGGCCTGCGGTTGCGTCGTCATGGTTCTGACGTAACACCGCCTCTACTCGGTCAGGGGCTACGCACAACTTCCATAGAAGTTTACCTCCCTTTCTCCGAGAAGATCGATAGAGGCGGTTATCGACAACCTGGTATCGTGGGTGTCGCCGCGGATTTGCCGTGACCGCTTCGAGAAGGCGGTCATACCAATCCGCGTGGTCGGAGTTGCGACCTCTCACCTCAGCCCGTGGGCGAGGTTGCGTGCTACTGCTTGGCTGCTCGACAGGCGTCACTGAGTCATTTGCCCCTTCCGGACCACGCTGCCCGCTCGTCACGTTAGCCACGTCCAACGGGACTGGTTCGGTCGGGCTGTCAGGTTCATCCTGGACCGGATATCTCGACAGGGCATCTGCGACTCGGTTCATTGTCCCCTTCCTGTACTGGATGTCGAAGGTGAACTGCTGGAGCTCCATCACCCACCAAGCCAACCGTCCGCTAGGTTCATGCAGCTTCATGAGCCACCTCAGCGCGACGTGGTCGGTTACCGCGATGAAACGATAGCCTTCCAGGTAGGGCTTGAACTTTCGAATACCCCAGACCAGAGCCAGGCACTCGAGCTCGGTCGTGGTATATTTCTTCTCCTGGTCAGTGAGCAGCCGGCTCGCGTAAGCCACCACTACTTCCTTGCCGTCATGGGTTTGCGTCAAGGCCGCGCCAAGGCCCGTGGTAGAGGCGTCGACCTGAAAGATGAAAGGCACGGAGAAGTCTGGACAGGCCAAGATCGGAGCCGAGGATAAACATTCTTTCAATTCCTCGAAGGACTTCTCCTGCTCAGGTCCCCACAGCCACTTTGCGTTTTTCTTGAGAAGTTTTCTCATCGGGGCTGTTACGTCGGCGAACCATTCGATAAAACGCCTATACCACGACGCTAACCCAAGGAAGCTTCGCAGGGCTTTGCCGTTCGTGGGCCTCGGGAATTCTCGTATTGCGCGGACCTTCTCCGTGTCGGTCGCAATTCCCTGGCTGCTTGTGATGTGTCCGAGATAGCGCAACTCCTTCTTGCAGAAGTTGCACTTTTCAGGGTTCAAGCGGAGGCCTGCGTTTCTCAGACGCTTGAACACCTCTTGAAGCAGCCGTAAGTGCTCTTCGAATGTGGAGGACACAATCACTATGTCATCGAGGTAGGCGAAGGCTTTCGGCTCTAAGTCCGGCCCGATGACCTTGTCCAGCAGCCTCTGGAACGTTGCTCCAGCCGAATGGAGGCCGAACGGCATCTTGGTAAATTGGTAGAGGCGAAAGGCGGCGGCGGCTGGTACCGTGAAGGCCATTATCGGGCGGCTCTCCTTGGCGAGCGGGACCTGCCAACAGCCTTGCCGTAAGTCCAGGGTGCTGATATATCTTGCCTGCTTCAGTTTCTCGAGGATCGCGTTGATCCTGGGCAGCGGATACGCGTCGGGGATAGAGCTTTCATTTACTCGTCGCATGTCGATGCAGAAACGAAATTTGCCGTTGCTCTTCCTCGTCAGCACCACCGGCGAGCTCCACGGGCTGTCCGACGGCTCGATCACGCCTTCTTGGAGCATCTTCGCCACCTCCTCCTTGATTATGGCTTGCATGACGGGGTTCCTCGGATAATACCGCTGTTTAATCGGGACTACGTTTTCCTTCAAGCGGATCGTGAGCTCGGCCAATGTAGTTTGTCCCTCAACAGCGTCGAACAACGGCAACTCGTGTCCAAGGAACTCAGCAAGCCTCGTGTCCTCGTCAGCGGTTAACGTGCTCAGGGCACTCACCGCTCGAAAGGGCTCTTCGTCTAGCCCCAAGGAATGTTCGACCTCCGGATGGAATTGGATGAGGTTGACGTCCGTAATACACCCCATGCCCAAGACCATGTCCGTCGTGAGGCCAGGAACGTAAAGGGCTTCCCACGTCAGATATTGCCCGGCGATTACGCCTTCGATGCAATACTGTTCCGTCACGTGGGAGCTGGCACTGTTGGCCATCCTCAGGTCCACCTTCCTCTCATGTGGTTCGATGCCGTGTGCACTTAAGTGCTGCACCACCTGATCCCCAATCAGGTTAATGGCAGAGCCGGTATCGAAGAGGGCTCTGAATACTGTGCCGGAGAGGGAAACGTCCACGAAAGGTCGGTCGTCGGTGGCCTGGGTATTCCTGACTCCGCCGGTGGACGTTCTTATGACGTCGAGCCAGCGGGTCCATCGCTCGCGTTCCTCGGAGGTCGTTCCTCGTTTCGGGGCGCTGGACTCAGATGGCCTCCGGTCGACTGAGTCCTTCTCCCGTTTCCCGGCCTGCAGCGGCACCGGCGGGTTGACACACCCTCCCGTTTGCACCGAAAGCACCAAAGTACCTTCGGTTTACGGCAGTCACGGAACAGGTGCCCTGCCTCTTCGCAGTTCCAGCAGATCAGACCGCTACTGCCTGGGCTGCGTGCCGGGGACCTGGCAGCTTGTGCAGACCCGGATCGTTTTTCCTCCCGTGGCGGAGAAGAACGACGCGCTGGGCGCTCACCAGCATCGGACCGCTGGTTACGGCCCCACCCTGAGGTTGCGTTAGACTGACGTAACTTCCACCTCGGGTTTAGCCTCTTTCCTACGGCTCCAATTGTCGACGGCCGCGCTATCGTATGTGTCGGTCTTGCGCTTGGAGGCTTGGTAAGCGGTTTCCGGAACGAGAGCGACTGATGGCGACGGCGGAGGGCGGAAGATTTGGCGGCTACGCATGTAGGCCTCGTAGTCTTCGGCCCTTGCCATCAACCCTTCGACCGTGGTAAAGTCGGACCGCCGGACCATCAATTTATATTCGGGCCTCATGTTGCAATATATGAGGTCGAGCTTCCCTTGCTCCGAGAACGTTCCGCTACGTCGAATCAGGGTTGAAATCGCTACCACGTAGCTGCGGATCGGCTCGTGGTCACCCTGAGTTCGTTTTCGAATTTCCTCGTCAAGGCTGTGGTGATAGCCCATAGGCAGGAACTGAGCCTCGAAGCACCGCTTAAAATCCGCGAACGAATTCCACGCGCTCCGCGTATTCCGGTACCAAAGCAGCGCCATACCGGTTAACAGCTCGGGCATTGCCTTCAGCATCTCATCGTGCTTGACCCCGTACGCCTCGATCATCTCCTCAAGTCTTTCGAGGAAGGATACCGGGTCTTTCTTACGGTCGAAACGCAAGTTCCATTTGCGGATCCGGTCACATAGCGACGGGGTGTCGCTTGGTGGCCGGCCACCCCGGACGTAGGGGTTACTTGCCGGAGTGTACGGAGCGTAGTAGGGGTGCTGGCTAACCGTCGGGTACATTGGCACGAAGTACCCCGTTGTACCAAAAGGAGCGGCGGTCGCGGTGGCAGCATGGGCCGAGTATCCGAGTGCCTGCGTTACGAACGGCGTCGGTCTCACCGGCAAGTCCACGAGCGGTGCCGGTTCACGGTAGCGACCGCAGAACGTAGTATCGTACCTAGGGGCCGTTCGCGCATCGAAGTGACCAGGGTTGTATGACCAGGCCGGGTTAATCGTCACGGCTTCACCCAAGGTCACCGAATTCCTCGCGAGCGAAGTCAAAGTCCGCCTCACAGTCTCCGCGTGCGGTGGTAGACCGAGTATTTCCCGGACGCTAGCGGTTTCGTCAACCACCGGTCGTGGGGGCCACTGCACGCTCTGAGACGTCAACGGCAGACCAGCTGCCGTTTGTGCCTCAGGTAGACCTGCGTATGAGAGCTGCGGTACCGTCACGAAAGCATCAGCGGTGGTCACCAAGGCGTTTGCGGCTAAGTGGCTGATCGATCCCAAAGGATTTTTCCAAAATTCGCGGAACCGCTCGCGAAGTTCAGCGACGTTGCCGTCCGTTCGTAGGCCAAATCGTGCCATCTCGGTGACGAGTTCGGCCTTGCTGACCTCATGAATCCACCCAACACGTGAGTCGTCAAATGGCGACCTCACGTGCTCACCCACGGTTACCGGGGTTAACTGGGAGGTTGTCGTCGTGGTCGTGGTTGTGGTCAGCGTTTGGCTGCCGCACACGACTGCAGCAGTAGCCGGGGCATGCACGAATGGCAAGGTGCTTGGCCTTGTAGTCACCGAGTCGGTTGTCGTGAAGATCTTGGTTGCCTTCGGGAATTTCGTCATTTTCGAATCTAGTTTTTAACGAGTCCCTGTTCGGGCGCCAGAAATGCGACGTAATTTTCGGGGGTCAAAGGAAATACCCACGTGATCTACCCCAAGAAATTAGTCACCGTGATAGAGACTCGGAATCGCTCAGGAGCTGATTCCAGGGTTCGTTTCAAGTTCGGGAGAAAATAATCGTGGGGCAACTCTCGCAACTACTTCACGCAGGGCTCAGAGCAACCGGATGCAACGATACAGTTCAAAGAATGAGTTGCCTCATCCTCGCCCTCGTGAAAGTGAATAATTTTGCCTAGAGATACGGAACGTCTAAGTTGCGCGAAGAATCGCTCTAACGTTAGCCCCTGCTCACACCCTCGCTTGCTAAAGGGTTACAATGAACAAGAGGCTCCACCCAACCGTTTAGGGTTACCACAGGCTAAGTATGAGACCGTAGCGTGGCCCGCGACTCTACACGGAAATCGTGAAAAATATAAATAAATCTTTCCGGGGCTTTTTCGCAGGCGTAAGGCCTAACCGAACGTTGTTCGTACCGCTCAGTGCGTCACCCAATTAATAGTTTATTAATTGGGTTGCCGTGGCGTAGCACGTGCTCCGTGACTTGTCGCGACGTGAGTGCAAGTACGGAGTAGACGAAAAATTAAGTTACTGCACTGAGTAAATGCGACTAAATCGTCTAGTATTTAATGCTACGATATTTTCGTAAAGGTGAGGAAGGCTAGGCCTAACAATAACGTGAATTAATCTATGCGTCTATTCGAGAATAATCGCCTACGACAAACTCGGACAGGTTCGTGAGGACGTAGATTCGTCTAAAAGTCCGTAATTTCGTCTCTATGGGAAAATCCCGTGAGTCGGGTCGATAAATGTGTTAGTAAAGCTAAACGTTAAACAACGAAACGTAAATGGCGAGGGAATCGTACCTCCGTATCGTGTTTGACCGTCATCGCGTCGGGCGTCGTGTCTCGAGTCGTGTACGTCTCGGCGGCTGGTCCACGAATAATCGCCACGAGGAGCCCAGTCCGGGTCCCCTCCCCTCCTGGATTTCCCAAAGTAGGGGTGATCAGCTGTTCACCCCGTGACGTAAGAAACAGCTGATTGCTGGGTAGCCAGTCGGAGAAAAGAAGCCTCAAGATGGCTACCCTCAATGATTGTCAACAAACGCTACGGGGTTATGTTCGGGTGATGCAAGACAAAACAAAGTGTTTAGTGGTCTATTGTAATTTATAACTGTCATTGCCATCGTAATTAAAGTGGTTTTATGGCGTACAGTGATTTGGTAAATGTGTTACTACCCAGGATATTTCGTAAAGTGGTAATTCAGTGTTGTGCAACTTAGAGTTGTCCTAGGCCTAACCTATAGGCCTTAGGAACCTAGATGTATGGGTGAGTCGAATTGCGTTTGTTTGCCAGCTTAGTCGTTTATTTTTTACCCCCCAAAAGGAAACAACCTAAACAGTGAAGTCATAAAACCCAAACCAAGGTGGAACATCATATGCCGAGGGCTGCGTGGTCAAGTGGGAGCTTGATCTTGAATATGCAGACTCTGGATAGCAGGCGACCTCCAGTTTAAAGTAGCCTTCCCCGGGTATGCGGGGCTCTGCCCGGGGTGACGACACTTTCCCTAGCTACTCGTGGGACAAACATGAATACTGCAGAACAAACAAAAACACAACAATAACAAACAAACACTCAACCAGAGGCTGAAAAACCTCAACCAGAGGCTGCAAAACCTCACCCAGAGGCTGAAAACCTCAAACACAAGTGGTAGCAATACCAACAACATCAGAGGAAAATACTCCTCAATTACAATTGGCAGACTCAGCCCAAGAGCAAGAAATGGACACTGAGACCATTGAGACTCAGGGCTGGGAACAGCTAACAAACTCAGAGGAAGAAACCTTACTAGGAGAAGACTCCAAGGAGGTGAAGGACCTCAATGAAAAAGCTAGGAAGCTTAAACTAGCAGAGAAACACAAAGTCGCCAAAATGGGTGGAGCGCGCACTATACCCTGATTATCGAAAGAAGGTGAGCGGCGCGGCGAGCGCGCGGCAGTAAAAACATTCTTATTCATAACGCTGTAGAAACGTAAAAAAACACTGTTAAAAATTTGCAGTCCACTTTATTCCAATGACCAGTTTATTACCTTATCAGCACTGTTTTCAAATAATTTTTATCGTGTATCGTTTAGTTTATACTGTGAGTTATGTTACTAAAAACACGATTTACGAATTAAAAAAAGTCAATTCTTTGTGTTTGATTTATGATAACTCTGCTTAGAAGCATCGGGGGGAAAAATCCTATAGAGAACCTTTAACTGACTTTCTTGGGAACAATATATCAAAATTTGAGAGTCTTATGATCAATATTTATGTCGTTATTAATTTATTTCTAAAGAACTGTTAACTCGTTTGTTAATTGAGATTTTCATTTCATTTTTCCTTTAATGACATTAGATAGTTTCCACAATCAATATTCAGTTAATAAATTACTTCAATACTACTAGATAAATCCGTAGTCAGTTGATAATTGAAATCAATTATCGACATTGCTCGGGCGAGCGCGATCGAGACGAGGTACAGCAACTGGCCAACAACAACAGAGCACATGCTTCCAACATACACTGCACAAGCAGTTCGGAGGAGCTGAAAGGATCCTTATTGTTCAAGGTTGGTAAATCGGCATTGTTTTTACAATGAATTCTACATCTGGAAGCAGGCGTTGTTTGTAAGAGACAAACTGAGACATGCAAAGGCGCGCGAATAAAATGGGTCCGTTAGGTCCAGACTGTACTTCAACAAGCACAGAGCGCAGATTGTTGCGCTCTGCCTTGCAGTGATACAATCGTTTATATATTTATCGATTATGAGAAACCATTCCAATAAAAACATAAAACTGCGACGGAATTAACCTATATTTTATTCAAAGATATTGTTTACTGAATTTCATTCATCAAAGTAGTTTAATAGCTGAGATAACAGTACTTTAGAAATAAATTAATAACGACGTGAAAATTAATCACAAGACTCTCAAATTTTGATATATTGTTCCCAAAAAAGTCGACTAAAGGTTCTCTAAAGGAATTTTTTCCCCGATGCTTCTAGGCAGAGTTATCATAAATCAAACACAAAGAATTGACTTTTTTAATTCGCAAATCGTGTTTTTAGTAATATAACTCACAGTATAAACTAAACCATGTATGTTAAAAATGATTTGAAAACAGTGCTGATAACATAATTAACTGGCTATTGGAATAAAGTCGACTGCAAATTTTTAACAGCGTTTGATACGTTTCTACAGCGTTTTAAATAAGAATGTTTTTACTGCCGCGCGCTCGCTCCGCCGCTGCCGCGCCGCTCACCTTCTTTCGATAATCAGGGTATAAGAGGAACAAGTGGTTTTTGAAACAGGGCCACTCACCTGAAGAAGCAGAGGCGCTCAGCCTCCAGCCGCTCAGAAGAAGAGGTAGAGGAGTTGATCAAAGGCAAAACAAAAGGCCTAGGTCTTCCAATACCACCCCAGAAGAGACCAAGACCAACAAAAAGGTCAAAGGAGGAGAAGCGAGAGGAGAGGCAGGACCCTCCACGAAAGAGGCTCAGCCGACGGGATCTTCCAAAGTGGAGACCCAGGCAAAAGCCCCACAGACTGGGAGTCAGCCTCACAAACTCTCATTCCAGCAGGCGGCTGAGGGAATAAAAATTGGAATCCTCCATTCCAACTTCCCTGAAGAACTGCTTACCAACGACCAGATGGACGCAGTACAGGACAAGATCCTGCAGTTGATCTGGGATGATGAGCATCAGGGGGTATTCCCTGGCTTCAACAGCCAACACAGGAGACAAGGCTACCTAGTACTGGTGTGTAAGGATGAGGCCACTGCGAACTGGCTGAAATCCAAAGAACAACAGCTAGGAGCCTGGGAAGGAGCATCGCTCCAAGTCGTTCCTGAGGGAGAAATCCCTAAGACCAAGGTGCTGATGGGATTCTTCCCCAACAGCAACCAGCTCACAATAGAGGAGATCCTCAAGTGGCTGGAAAAACAAAACCAGGGCCTACAGGCCACAAGCTGGAGAACACTAAGAAGAATCGAGGACGGGAAAACAGTACAGCTGATACTGGCTGTAGATCCCGCAGTAGCAGCCAAAATTGAGAAGGAGGGACCGCTAGCGGCCTACTTCAGGATGGGCACAGTGCTTCTGAAGCTGAAAGGCAAAAGTACAGGGGGAGAAGAGGCCAAACAGACCTCCACAACCAAACCCCCTGCCTTGCCTGAAGCTTCTAAAGCAGCCAAAAAGGACCCAAGGACAGAGGAAACAAAAACCTCACCAGCTAATCCTGATCAAGGAGAAGCTCAGAAAGACCAAGAGCACAAAGAGGAAAAGGGAGCAAGTGATAATGTAAGAGACGGAACCGACTCTCATCACTTCCCCATCTTCAGAAGGAAAAACAGACCTGAGAAGAGAGAGGAAAGGCTCAAGGGTCCCTCAGTATCCTCAGGTCCGGTAAGGGGACCAAGTAGACCCAGAACACCGGACAGATGAAGGTCTCATTCTCACGGAGGAAAAGGGAGAAGAGACTCCTCCGAGAGGAGGAGAGACAAACAAGAATAGGCATCAAGGTCCTACAGGCCAATCTCCACCACGCTAAAGGAGCCACCGCGCTCCTAAGCAGGAGATTCGCTAAGCAAGGGCTGGACATCGCCCTAATACAAAAACCCTGGGTGTCAAGGGGAACCATCAAAGGACTCCCGACTCAGGTGGGTAAACTGATCTACAATAGGTCTGATGCCAAACCTAGGGCATGTATACTAATATCATCACATGTGAAATGCTTTACTGTTCCAGAGTTCACCAACAGAGACTTAGTAACAGTCTCCTTAGACTTGCTTTCCACCGGCGGGAGCCAAAAGGCCCTAGTGGCCTCGGCTTACTTCCCGAACCCAGGGGACGAATGTCCCCCTAAAGAAGTGAAACGTCTGGTGCAGTATGCTTGCAGCGAAAGGATGCCACTCATCGTAGGCTGCGATGCAATTGCTCACCATATCATCTGGGGGAGCACCGACACAAATGAAAGAGATCAGGGGCGGATCCAGAGGGGGGGCGCAGGGGGCGGGGCCCCCTCACGAGAAAAAATAGTTACACGTTTAATATATTAAATTATTGGTTTTGTTGGATTCAAAGATTTTTACGAACTTTTAATCCTGAAACTGCGGTCCGGTTACAATACTTTAATCAAACTACAAAAACTGTCAAACTAAATCCGGTGACATTTATATAGTATCACCATAAAAACAGCGCGTGTGCCACGTAATGTGTTGTGTTGGCTGCATTGTGGTCCCGCGAGTGGCTCAAGGTGAGATGCCTTGCCACTTGCCTGTGTTTTCGTTGCTTTGCGAGTTGTTTCTTGAGTGAGGTGAACGTTTGCATGGTCTATGATGGATCGTTTTGTGGTTAAGAAGAGGAGGATTGAGGCAGAGACTGATGGTTTGCAACGAGTTGGTGTTGGTGATGAACAAAATATTGACAGGCCTAAGACTACGACATCTTCGAATTCATTACAAGTTGATGTAAGTACCGGCGGTACGACACTTCCGTCGACATCGTACTCTGAACATGAGCACGGCCGTATAGAACTATGTTCTCTTGATGTTGGCTGTCATTTAGGCAATATTTTAAAATTGACTGACCATGAAAAATATCAGATTTTGACAAAACAACCAAACAACCAAATAAAGAGTTTAAATTTCCAACTTCTTCTCATATTAAAAGAGGTCGTGAGGAATTAAGGCCTAACATCGGTCACTTTGAGAAATACCAATGGTTAGTGTTCTCTCAATCTCAGCAAGGGCTCTTTTGTAAATATTGTGCTGTATTTTGCCAAAATAAGATGGTAGGTGGCCAGAACAATGTACGTGTAAAAAAGTTGGTCTCCAAACCTTTGAACAAGTACTCTAAATTATCAGGTAAAGATGGTGACTTAGAGTCCCATGCTGCTACATCATACCACAAAGAGGCTGAATGTGATGCCAAATCTTTTGTTTCAGCATTTGAAAATCCTAATTTGGAAATTGCAAATATTTTAAACGAGAACAGAAAATCACAGATCATGCAAAACCGGTCTAGGCTAGTCCGATTATTAAAACTGTTTTGTTGCATGGCAGGCAAAACATACCCCTTAGGGGTCACCGAGATGATGGCAGTATAAGTGAAACAGACTTAAGGGATAACCTAGTACATAATGATGGAAATATTAGGGCCCTGCTTCGTTTTAGAGTAGACAGTGGCGATGTTCAGTTAGAAGAACATTTGAAGAGTGCTGATGCCAATGCCACCTACATTAGCAAAACTACAGCCAATGATTTAAAAAAACTGTTGCGGTGAAGAAATCTTAGAAGTTGTTAAACAAAGGGTCTCAGATGCACAATACTACGCCATTATGTTTGACGAAACCACAGATGCATCTCACACATCACAGCTAAGTCTGTCCCTACGTTATCTCTATAATAATATAATTAGAGAGGACTTTGTTGGATTTGTTGATGTGCATGAAACAAACTATTCTGAGGCGGACATAAGTGAAACAGAGCCTGTCATAACAGGAGAAATTTTAGGGCAGTCTGTTTTAAAAATGATGAAAGACTTGGGTCTAAACCCAAACTACTGTGTAGGAATAAGTTGTGATGGGTGCTCAGTTAATATGTCTGAAGTACGAGGGGCCGTAAATGAAATAAAAAAAGAAGCAAAGAACAGTACTCTTAGTGCATGTAAAAATCATGCGTTAAATTTGACAATTTCAAAGTGCAGTAAAGTACAAAGTGTTCGCAATGCCATAGGCACAGTAAAAGAGGTAACAAGATTTTTCAATTCATCAGGAAAAATGAACTTTGTTTTAAAAAAAGTGCTGGGCCACCAGATGCGTAGTTATTGTGAAACTCGATGGGTAGAACGCCAAGAGTCGGTTTTGGAGTTCACAGAAGACTTGCCAAAAATTGCACAGGCACTTCTAAATTTATCAAAATGGCGTGATAGCTCCACATCAACCAAGGCAAATAACTTATTGAGCGCAATTTCAACATGCGACTTCATAATTACTATGCATTGCTTGAGTGACATATCTGATGCAACCATTGTACTCAGTAAATATCTTCAATCGGAGGCCATAGATTTGTGTTCTGCCAGAGACAAAGTTTCACACGCTAAGAAAGTGCTACAGGAAAAAAGAGAGAAGTCTGACCAGTTTTTTCCGTTGCTTTGAGATGGCAGAAAAAACAATGAAAATGATGGACGTTGAAATGAGCAAACCCAGAATAGCAGGAAAACAAATGAACAGAGCGAACTACCCACCACCATCATCAACAAGCAGCACTAAGGAAATAATAATGAAGTATTGGGAGGTTTCAGTGTACAATGATATGCTAGACAACGTAATTAGTGACATGAACGACCGATTTTCGGACTCTTTGGAGTGTTATTTACTAAATATGTTTGTCCCAGTAAATCTAGAAAAGATTAAAGATCTTAAGTCCAGTTTCGAACCAGTATGTGAAAAATGTGGAGAATTGCTGTCCATAAAGAAGGAAACCATGATTATGAAGCTCGTCAATGAAGTGCACTCTTTAAAAAATGCTTACAACTACGGTTCCTTTGCAAATATAAACAAGGCTATGAAATGTTATGATGATCTCGATGCCAGCAGCTATCCTCTACTCAAAAGCTTGCTGCATATTCTACTCACTTTACCAATATCAGTAGGTAAGTACGATTTACTTATACAGATCTATTAAGTTCAGACTTCCTGTTGAACACAAAGGGTAAAGTTAATCTAATCACATTCAAACATTGCAACATTTTATTATTTGTCTATTTCCACCATAAAACAAATTCGGGATTTCTTTTAAAAAAATATTTAATTTGTAAAAAATGTAAATTTGTTGATTGATTTCTTTCACCCTACTTATAATAATTAATTCTTGTTTTTGACCAACTTCAATGATCAATTATTAGAAGCAATTAGCCTAGTGCACAATTTATTTAACAATTATGTGTCAATTATAACAATTTCATTAAAGATTTTACTACAGTATACAGATTACTTAAATGTTTTAAGAAATTTTTTGGTTATGGTAAAGTTATATACGGTTATGTCCATTAAAAATTAACTGAAATATTATTTTTATAAACGTTATCAGTATCAAAACAGTAGTTAAGTTTTTCAAAATTAAATTGGTAAAACATCAATTAAAATATTCTTGAATTAATTATTTCAAAGCTGTTAACAGAAACAATATAGTAATAGTAGTTAAGTTTTCAATATTAAATTAGTTAAGAGTCAATTTAAATAATCTTGAATAAACTTTTATAACTATCGTACATATCCAACTTGCACAAGATATTAACAAGATATATTTACATGCAAAATATTATAGTTATTCATGAAACAATGTGGCTTTGTTTACAAAAAGAATTTACTTTTTCATTTCAGACTTGTTTAAATAAGTTTAACAATGTTGTACTATGTCTTAAATCTATGGTTTCAACGTCAATCCCATAAATAGATAAATAAGTTATATTTTTATTTCATTCTACTATTGCTTCCAAGTTGAGATATTTTAATTTGAGGGAACCCTTTTTAATCTGAAATCTGTTGTTAGTTGACATTCTATTTAGAGGTGCACAAACAAGTAAGTATAGGGAAATCCTTACATATTTATCAGTATTGTTTATCAGAGAATGTTGATACAGTGCAGTCTATTTCAAGATATGGAAGGAATTTATTTTTTCTATCATTTGTCTAATTGTTTGTCTTTTAAAATCTTACAAAAGCAATGCCTGTGGTGTTTTATTTTTTTGTCAGTAAATAGTTAATTGAATAAGGTTAATATTGTTACGTAGGGTAAATGGTAGATACATAAATAATCAATCATGACTGTATTGATTTTTTTCTCCATGTAATATAAAAAAGTTTTTTAAGGAAAAGTTCATTGAGAAAATCTAAGAGAACATTATTAATAATTATAAAAAATAACACCAACAGAAACTTTAAAATAGACATTCTTGAAATACTGAATAATAAAAGCTGTACATTAACTGCATATGAATTACAAACTGTTTTTTTTTCTCTTTTGGTTATCAAGTTTTTTTCTACTTTATTTCTTAAATTTAATTACTGTTTTCCATTGGTTTTTTGTTGAATTTTTTGTCAAGTTGAAAGCAACATTGATAAAGCATAAAACATGTAATGGGTACGTGAATTTGTACATTGTACAGGACGCAGGTTAGGCTTCAAAATTTATTCCAGTGGCACATCTTTCCACATTCTACAAATCTTAAATTTGCAATAGTTTTCTTTTTCTCATAAAATGATTTTTTCTGATTTTGTTGCTGAGAATCCTATAGTATGCGAGGAGTTTTCGGGAATAGATCAATTTTCTGAAAACATGCTTTCTAAAGAAGGCTCATTAAAAATATTTCATATGAATATAAGAAGCTTCTACAAAAAATCTGATAATCTTTTTGCCTCCTTAGAATATAGTAAAATAAAATTTGACATTATTGTTCTTTCTGAAACTTGGCTTGATAGTGAGGCGGCTGGACTGGAACTGGATGGATACGACACTCACAGGACTACTCAACAGCAAAACAGGAATGACGGTACTTTAGTGTATACAAATAGAAATTTGTCTGTTTTGTCTAAAGAGGTCATTTTAGGGGATGTAACCTGTTTGAATTTAGAATTTAAATTTCGAAACAAAAATTTTAGTATTCTTGCTGGTTATCGTACACATGAAGCTGGTAAAGATTTGTTTATTCAAGAACTAGAGTATTTCTACAATTCCAAACAAAAAAATAAAAATTATATACTTGTTGGGGACTTCAATATAGACATACTAGACAGCCACAATAGACATGTAGACTTATACTTAAATACTTTGATTGGGGCGGGGTTCACTAGCTGTATAAATATTGCAACTCAAGTGACAGAAGACAGCCAGACTTGCATTGATAACATTTTTGTTGATACTATTAGTGATTATACAAAGGCTGGAGTCATCCACACTCACATCACTGACCATTACAGCACTACATTGGAAATCAAATTAGATACTGTGATGGACATATCTGACGCACTTCAAAGAACTTATACTGACAAAGAAATTTTCACTACACAGCTTAAGACTCTGAACTGGTCTACTGTTACACAGGAGCACGATGTTGACAGGAGCACCCAGAATTTTTATTCTATAATTGACAATGTCTTAAAATGTTCAACTAAATGTTTTCCTAAATTATCAGCTAAAAAGAAAAAAAATAAACCATGGATAACATTAGGCCTTCTTACATCAATCAGAAAAAGGGACAAGTTAAGTAAAATGTTAAAAAAACAACCCTTTAATACACTTCAAAAAAATTATTTTAAAGATTTTAGGAATAGATTAAATCAATTAATAAAGTTTTCAAAAATTAACTATTATAAAGATATAATTCTAAAAAATAATGGTGATCCTAAAATGTTTTGGAAGACAGTAAATGAAATATCTGGGAGAGAAACAAAGAAAGAGTCATTTCCTATCAATAAATATCTTGGGAGCCCAGCAACAAAAGTCAATAGCAACACATGCCACTCTATTGCAAACGAGTTCAATGAGTATTTTTCAAAAGTAGGAGCAAATTTAGCAGCGAAAATTGATAGTAGTGGTGAGCCTGTCATTAACGACGAAGACTTTCAGACAACTACTGACTTTGTTTTGAACACTGTAACCGAGACTGAAGTACTTCACTATGTCAACAGTTTAAGGGGCAGTTCAGCGCCTGGGTGTGATGGAGTCAGTGCCTCCCTTCTTAAAAGTAACATTCAGTATCTGATTACTCCCTTGCATCATATTTATAACACTAGTATTATAACAGGAGTCTTTCCTCAGGCTTTCAAAATTGCTAAAGTCATCCCATTATATAAATCTAATGACGTTCAAGACATGACAAATTTTAGACCCATCTCCATGCTTAGTGTTTTCTCTAAGGTACTTGAGAAAATAGTCAAAGATCAATTTACCAAATACTTATTCAACCAACATATTTTAACAGAATCACAATTTGGATTTAGAAAAGACAAAAATATAACTGATGCTCTATTTTTTATTACAAAGCAAATTAATGAGAACTTTAATAGCAAAAATAAATCTTTAATCACATTTCTTGATCTCGCTAAAGCGTTTGATTCGGTAGATAGGCAAAAATTAATAAGAAAACTGGAATTGATTGGCTGCAAAGGGGCCGCTCTTCATTGGTTCCAGAGTTTTTTGTCTAATAGAAAACAGTTTGTAAATATTTGTGGAATCGATAGTACTGAGGTTAGCATAGATTACGGCGTTATTCAAGGAAGTACAATGGGGCCTATTCTTTTCTTAGTACACATAAATAATCTATCGAAGGTGAACATATCAGGAAAACTATTTCTCTTTGCCGATGATGCAGCAATTTTGTCTGAGGGTAGGAACTGGGAAGAAGTTAAAAATAATGCAGAGCAGGATTTGTCGATCATGAAAAAGTGGTTCGATCAAAATAAACTTTCATTAAATGTCACAAAAACAAAATTTATGCCAATTTCTTTATCTTCAAGATCTGACCCACATTTTAACCACATCTCAATTCATTCATGCGGAAATAATTTGAACTACCGATGTGATTGTGGCAAAATTGAAAGTGTGGATTCTTACAAATACTTGGGTGTTATGTTTGATAAACGCATGAAATGGTCAGACCATGTAGATTATTTAAAAGTCAAGATAAGAAGGCTCATATATGGTTTTAGGCGACTTAGCGAGGTTTTGAACATCTTTGAACTAAAACAAGCATACTATGCATATTGTCAATCATTATTTTTATCCGGAATAATTGCATGGGGTGGGGGATCGAAGACTATTTTAGAACCGTTACAAATTGTCCAAAAATCAATTCTTAAAGCTGCTCTGGGCCAAGGAAGGCGGTTCCCAACCAACGAACTATTTGATATTTTTAACGTTTTAAATATCAGACAGTTGTATATAAAAACCCTTTTAATTTTTATTCGGAAAAATTCACAGTTTATTTTTAATCCAACTACACATGCACATTTTACACGTCATTCAAGAAATATAGGAATACAAACAATCCAGCTCCATAAATCTTTTTCAACAACCAATTCTTTTTATATAGCTCATATTTTATTCAGAAATATTCCTGCACCAATACAAAATTTTGAAGGCTCGATTAGCATGTACAAAGCACACTTAAATCAATGGTTATCTGAAATCGGAAGGGAGGGTGCTGAACTCATAATCTCCTCTGGCTACAGGACTGCCCGACCTTGACCCTAACAATACTGAACTTGACAATAATGGACTTATCAGCCAGCCAGCCAGCCTTTCTCCTAGTCTAAAAGTAATTCTACATTATTTTCTGTAAATTGAATGTTTTTTTTCTATCTCCGAATACTTGAATAAAATTTTATATATTTTTAAATAGCAATACTTTTTTTTCCTATTGCAAATTTTTTATTTTTTTATTTTTTTAATCCAAAACAATGCATAACGACTCGTACCCACTCACAGGCTTTGGCCCATGTGGGTACATTTCCCTAGGAAAATGAACAAATAAAATATACTTATTACTGTACCATTTTATTTTTAAGTTTATTACGCTTCATGT
This sequence comes from Flexamia atlantica, assembly GCA_035578135.1. Lineage (NCBI taxonomy): Eukaryota > Metazoa > Arthropoda > Insecta > Hemiptera > Cicadellidae > Flexamia > Flexamia atlantica. The sequence continues at coordinate 4,644,842 of JAQJVK010000007.1, read as the reverse complement.
TTGTAACAAGCTGTATATCTATCGGAAATAAAATGATTTTGAATTTGAATTTGAATAATTATAATGAATGTGGGTTTTTAAATAAGCTGTGGTTCTTACAACACTTTTTTTTAAATTTGACCTAACTAAAAGACGTTTGTGTTACAATTCACTTTCGGCACCAAAGTACAGTATAGGCCTACTATATTAATACAGCATTCCAATATAACATTATACTGGTATCTAGCGCCAAAACCAAATTAACATCAAACAATTTGCTTGGTGATAAAAATACTACATTATCTGTCTTACAGTTAAAAATTGTTACATTTACATTGGTTACATAAGGGTTTTTTTTTCACAGCAACAGCTGAGCGTTCATTTTCTACCCTGAGGAGAGTGAAAAGCTGGATGCGAACAAGAATGAATGAAGACCGTTTGAACGGACTTTGTTTAATGCACGTCCACAGGGACATTGAAGTTAATATTGACCATGTTATTAATAGATTTGCTAGGAATAAAAGCCGCAGGATTGAGTTCCAGGTTTAAGTAGGCCATAGACAAAAGTACTCTTTTTCCATGTAAGTTTATAGGTTATTTTGTATTGAATAACTCTTTGAATTTTTGTCAAATTTGTAAGTTAAGGATTTTCTTTTAGTTTTGCTGGTTTTCAAATCATAAATAAATATTAAACAACTTACTGAACTTATTGCCTTGATTTCCTTTCCTTAATTTGTTAAAACTGATTTATTGCTATAGCGAAAAGTAATTATTTATTTATTTGCCAACGGTTAAACCATTATTACAAAAAGAAAACATATACAAGTAACAATAACAATATTCATGCAAGTCAGGGAGTGGTGTGCTAGAACATCTACCATGGTATATAAGTATTGTTTCCTTACTAATGTTGCCAATGTCCACAATACAAATTATGCAAACAATCAAAACTTTCAGTCTACAATAAAAAGTTATAAAAAAGTCTTTTGGCATTTGCAGAAAATCGGCTTTAACAATTTTTAAATTTAATGGACAGTTTACCAGAGGTACTGCAGGTTACAAAAAGGTACTTTTGTGCATAAAAGGTCAAACATTTCAAAAGTGCTGTGGAAAACCTCAAAACGCAGTATTTATAGCCTATATTTTAAACATTTTTCTGGGGGAGGACCCCCGGACCCCCCTACTCCCTGGGGGGTATTCCATACCCCCCAGACCCCCCGGTGCGCCCCCCCTTGCAAAATTCCTGGATCCGCCCCTGAAAGAGGTAAGGCCCTGCTAGAATACATTTATAAGGTTGACTTAGAAATAGAAAACATAGGCAATGAACCTACCTTTGCCAACAGGGTAAGGGAAGAGGTTCTAGACTTAACACTATCATTCAACCTTAAACATCACACGATAAGTAATTGGCACGTCTCCGGAGAGACCTCACTGTCGGACCATAGGCACATTCGGTTTGACGTAGAGGCCAACCTGGAGAAATGCCTATCTTACAGAGTTCCTAAACTGACCAACTGGATGGGATACCGAGCATCCCTGCAGGAGGAGTTAGAAGGGAACTCAACTCACACAAGGTCCATCGAAGGCCTGGAGGAATTAGCGGAGTCAGTTGAAACCGAAATCCTTAAGGCATACAAAGAAAAATGTCCCATCAGGACCAAAAGGGTGTCGAGAGACGTACCCTGGTGGAATGAGGGACTCAACAGGTTGAGGAAAAAACTTAGGAAACTTTTCGACCTGACAAAAAGAATAGGCGTTTGGAACACCTACGCGAGGGCTCTAACAGAGTACAACCTCGAAATCAGAAGGTCTAAAAGGAGGACCTGGAGGCTTTTCTGTGAGAGGCTGAACAGCCTGCCAGAAACAGCCAGACTCCAAAAAGCCCTGCAGAGAGAACAAGTGAACCCCCTGGGTGCAGTAATGGCAGAAAACGGCCATCTCACAACCAACATGGGGGACACCCTACGGGTGTTAATGAATACCCATTTCCCCGGGAACAGTCCTCTGAGGGGGGAGAACAGCGTGTGCCCCCTACGAAGGAAGTCCCCGAGGGAAATAGCAGAAGCCAGAAGGCTTTCGGGTACTCTCTTCAAACAGGAGACGGTGAAGTGGGCGATCAACTCTTTTCGCCCTTTCAAGTCTCCAGGAGGTGATGGGATTTTCCCTGCCCTCCTGCAAGAAGGACTGGAAGTCCTCACACCACTATTGGTTGTGATTTTCAGGGGCTGTTATGCCCTAGGTCACATTCCAAGTAATTGGAGGAAGGCCAGAGTTGCTTTCCTACCAAAGAAAGGAAAAGATCCTGCCCACCCAAAATCATATAGGCCAATATGCCTATCCTCATTCATGTTAAAGGCAATGGAAAAGATCGTAAACAGGCACATAAGGGACGCAACTTTGGCCAGGTCCCCACTCAGTGTGAAACAACATGCCTTCATGATGGGGAGATCAACAACCACAGCGCTTCACAGCCTGGTCACAGAAATAGAGAACACGTTAGAGAAGAAGAAAATCCTTGCAGGGGTCTTCATGGACATCCAAGGAGCCTTTGATAACGTGAAATACCAGTCCATAGAAGCAGCAATGGAAAAGAGGAGAATTCCTCACAACTGCCTATTGGATAATGGCTCTTCTACACAGTAGAATAATCACTGCCACTGAGAATGGACATACGGTGACAATAACGGCAAAAAAGGGATGCCCACAAGGGGGAGTCCTCTCACCCCTTCTGTGGGCACTTGTGGTAGACGACCTACTGGAAGAAGCAAGAAGCTACACAAAGAGACATAAGTCTTCAGGCATTTGCGGACGACTTGGTGCTCACTGTCAGAGGGAAATACAAAGGAACCATTGAGGACCTTACCCAAGAGGCATTGAGTTTCGTTGATGTCTGGTGCACAAAGGAGGGTCTGACCATAAACCCGAGCAAAACAGAGATGGTGGCCTTCACTAGGAAAAGGAGAAAGAATCTCCCCTCCATGGATAAGAGGAGTGCAGGTCAAACTGACAAAGGAGACCAAGTATCTAGGTGTATATCTGGATCAGAGGTTAACCTAGAACAAACACCTTGACTACATACTTACCAAAGGAGCAGGCGCTTTTGGGGCCTGCAGAAGAACCTTTGGGAAAAGATGGGGTCTGAACCCATGCTTAATCTGGTGGACCTACGAGGCCATAGTTAAGCCAATGGTGGAATATGCTTCCCTGATATGGTGGCCAAAAGTCCAACAGTCAACAGCAGCCATAAAACTGCCACAACTTCTAAGGCTGGCTTGCACGGGGGCTTGTGGCACCACAAAGTCATGTCCTACTGCGGTGCTAGAGGCAATCCTTAATACACTCCCACTGAGTACGGACATCAAGAAGAAAGCAGCATTTGCTGCCCTGAAAATGGCAAGCAAATGTAAAATCATACCTTCAAGTCAATCCGGACACATGTCGATTCTGAGGGAGTTCCCTAGTCTGGACATGGAACAAACTGTTCCCGATTTATGGTCAAAAGTTTTGTCTTTGAAAAACCTTACCAAGTAGCCATCGGAGATGGAGGAAGCTGGCAACAGATAAGGTCTGACATGGGAAAATCGACCCAAGTGTTCTACACTGATGGATCACGAAAAGAAGGAAGGTCTGGCCTAGGAGTTTATGGGAACAGATCCCACGTATCCAAAGCATTGGGACAGACTCCTACAGTTTTTCAGGCAGAGGTCCTGGCAATCGAACATTGCGCAAGAGCACAGCTTGATACAGCCTACACAATCGTGTTCAACTTTCTTGGATCCCGGGACACTCAGGGCATGAGGGCAACGAAAAGGCTGATGACCTGGCGAGGAAAGGGTCTGAATCCCACCTCGTCGGGCCGGAGCCTTACTGCGGGGTCCCCATGAGCAAAGGAAAGGCCAAGATCCTTGCCTGGGCGAAAGATCAAAAAGTGGAAGCTTGGAGGAACAGCCCAGGGCTTAGACAGTCGAAGCTGTTAATAAATCCATTCAGGAAGGAATGGAGAGGCATATTGAGCCTCCAAAAGAAGGAGATAAGCCTGCTGATAGGGTTACTCACGGGTCACGGCCCGTTGAGAAAACACCTAAGCACAATAGGGCTTAGCCAAACAGACCAATGCAGGTTTTGTGTCACACATGTGGAATCTGCAGTGCACATTTGGCTGGATTGCCCAGCTCTAGCCCAAAAGAGGTTGAAATTCCTGGGAAAGGCGTTCCTGGTGCCTGACAAAATAAAAGAAATGGGCATCAACTTGCTAGTAGGCTATGCTAAAAGCCTAAAGCTGGGGGACTAAATGGTGGGTGCTACAAAAGACCTTTTAGGTCGAAGTAGCAAAGGGTAGTTATACCCTAGCCCTATCAAAAAAAAAAAAGCAAAACAGGCATCCACTGCAATGCCGTCAGCTTCCACCCAAGCCGGTCACCGTTTATTTTAGGTGGACCCTCCCACCAACTTTATCACACATTTGCAAGCCTAATAGGGATTAAACATGGTCGGGAATCGAACCCATGCTCCTCTGAACGACTGCAACGCTATACTCGTCAGTAAAGCACATTAGCCAACAGAGCTACGGTACCACCGTCGGCCAGGAGAACGATTGGCGCATAAAGCCTACCGTCGACCCTAGCAGCAAACCAGTAAACTACTGGGCCAAGCCCTCACTAACAGCACCCGGAGGTCATAGAAATATTTGACAGAACTGTTCCGTCAAAATAGACCAATGGAGAACCGAGCTCTGAAGAGTCAAGTCTTACTTGAGTGTTTCTGCTCACATTTTTGAGCATTTATACGCTCTCTCTTCCTTTCAGAGCTATTGGTTTTAATTATCAAAATTTCCCGTGGGAGGACCGGACCCCACTGATTGCACCCCGCTCTAATAGTAATGGCCTGTGACAAGCTACTGGAAATTAAAATAGACCTACATTAAAAGTAATTGGCGATCACTACTTTAAACCAATATTTTATGTTGAACTAAGACATCCATGTGCTTCTCACATTGTTAAAATATTTTTGGATATGTTGTCAAAAATATTCTTGTCTATCAAACAATTAATTTAGCCAAACTCATTCTAACTGTAATCATTTTTGTGAGTTGCCAAGAAAGCTATGCAAGGCAGATGACAATTATTAGCCAATGCCATACATGCTGGTCCAAAATTAACTTTGGATCAATTATGGCCTCAGCAATGAATAATTTTGGAATCCTGGCTGTTTGTACATGCAGGAATACTGAAATAAGTAGAGTACATGATAAGTGCACAAAGTCAATTACTGTTCCTTCTCCTGAAACTAGTAATGTTGTTGATTAAAATCAGTTTAGTTTAAAAAATGTTTTAGTTGTTAGATTCCGTGATTCAACAAATATGTCCAAGTTTAATAAGAAAAGGAGCAATTATAGAGTGTTGTCCTGGTGCTCGAATTAATCATTTGAAAAAGGTTGTTATGAATTATGTTCCAATCTCTCTGTACTCTATATTAATGTAGGCACAAACACCCTGTTTTGGGGCTATAGAGGAGGCCCGGGGTACAACGGAGGCCATGGCAAGCCTGTGGTTCTCCACGACATGGCCGATCTGTTGTTTACGCTTAGATGTAGTTTTCCAAATTAAAAAACTTATTTAAAGAGCATAATAATCCACTCAGACATTACTCACAAAGCGCTCAATGACTTTAACTCTGAGTTGGATCTGTTGTGCAACAATTTTGGAGTCATGTTCATGGAGGCCAACTGTTGGGTGGCGCAAAGGCTTCTTGCCCATGATGGAAGACAACTCAATCGAGAAGGCATATCGCGGCTGCCTTCTTTGTTTTAAGCGGTGATTCCTGCGGCACTGCATATGTTTGGGAGCTCAGCTGTGACAAACAAGACAGAAGTGGTCGTTCCTTCGGTTGCGGGGGTGAATCTCTGCCCAGACTCTTTGGGTCACGAGGAGGCGAGCTCGGTTCTGGTCTCCCCTAAGATCCCCGGAAACGAACCAACCAAGGTATTTGCCTTGCACACCTAAACATGTGCTCACTAATTACAGGATTTAGTGACCATTTCTTGATGCTTTCCTAACTTCCAACCGTCCCAAACCAAATATGGCGAAATATCGAATTCCTGGAATAGGCTGCTGGTAGAATGTTAACAAACATTCTAACAATAACAAAAGAATAACAAATTTTTTATCTTTCATACAAAATATAATGGTTGTTCCTTTCAAACAGACAAGTCTTTGCCAAAAAAAAATTGTTCTACCATCGCTTTATGTATTATCTTCAAAACAAAAATTCCCTTATTGTTACGTGATATACGTATATTTCACACATATTTCATGGTTAAAAATAATTCCTGCATCGTTCCCGGTTTCCCCAAAATTCCTTCTCTCTGGACACCCTGATTATCTAGAATCTACTCTTACTTACTTACTTGTTACTTGTTTTTTCCATCCATTTGCCATCGATTGGCATTGGATGGGTTAGTGTGCCAACTCAGAGTTAGCCGCAAAAAGTTCAGGCTAGGTTACAGGTTAGGTTTAAGTTAGAGGTAGGTTTAAGAAAGAGAAATCGGTAAGATTTTCATGCGTTCGTTTAGGTCGTCCATAGAATAAGAGAAGTGCAAAATTAGTTAGTTTTTCAGCATGTCTTTGAATTTTTGTCATCCGCAATTTCAGAAATGAAATTGGGAAACTCACGATGGATTTGATCCTGCTGGAGAGAGTGAGCAGCAGTCGGAGGTTGTTGAGCATGGAGGTGTGTCTGACGAGGACCACGTCGAGGCAGCCGTCGCCCATGTGCGTGTGCGGGGAGATGCCGTTGGGGCTGCGGGGGCAGGCACACGACAGGTTCGCTCCGTTCACCATCAGAAACTTGCCTCTGATTGTCTTCCACTCTGCAATAAACAGACTTAAGTTGTATAAAACCACAGACCTGATACATTGAATTTTTATTAATTATTGTCGTATAATATAGCACTAAATTCATAGCTTAATACATCTCACCCCCCTATTTGTGAGCCTAATCTCATTATTTAAATTCAATTCAGGCACATACACAGACGATTGCCCATGCAGGCCTACTCTTCAATAACTGGCAGAGTTTATTTTTAGTTAGCGTAAAGTCTTTATTATGTCCAATATTCACAGCATTGTAAACTAACCTAAGAATTCCGACACGGATGAAATCCTGACAACAGGAAGTAGTCAAACTTGGACTGAAGAAATTAACACCCCTCTGACATATAACAAGACCCATCAAAGAAAAATGGAAACAGCAGGAAACAGCCAAACATGTACTAAACAACTGAAAGTCCTCTGACAAATATTAAGACAAATAAGAGAATAACAGTAAAGGCAGGAAACGCCAAGCCTGTACCAAAAAACTAAGAATACCCTAACAGATGACCTGGTGAATCAAAGAAAGACAGTGACGGCAGGAAACAGCCGAACCTGCTATAAAAATCTGAAAACATATGGATAGAAACTGCATCTGCATGAACAAAGAGAAATCTGGAAATCAAAAGAAAGTGATCCTACAGGAACTCAACAGAGTTTATAGAGAATACAACAAAAGCCACAAAAGTGACAATGCTGTGATAGATGTTTCTGTGACAACCAAAAACAAATGAGGCCCCAAAAGGCAAAGTGGACTAACCCCAAAAAGTCATTTTTGAGATATTAAGAGATAAAGTTTAATTCATATATCTCACTACAGAAATTGCTCTTTTGAATGATACTTCCACTGTATGATACATAACACACATAAAATTTTATTGTTGAATAAGTTTTTGATTTATTTTTATTTTCTAGTACCTAAAATGGTTCCGAAAAATTATGAATTTGCCTTACATTGGATTGCCATATGGGTTAGTCCATTTTAGCACTTAGGTTAGTCCATTCTGCTTCTATTCTTATGTAAAGTCACAGGTTAGTCCATTTTACCTTTACAGAAAAAGAAGGATTGGTTTTACATTGATCAAATTGAGGTTAGTCCAAAATTGCACTTAATTTTGTGGGTTGGTCCAGTCTGGCTATAACAGAATGTGTACAAGTGCATTTTGGACCAACCTTTTCACCTTAATAACAAAAAAACTACAGCTGATAGAGATTAGTCTATTCTACCATTAAATAGAGCTTTTTTTCTCCATCAGCTGATTTATAATTCTCAAAATTGACAATCTGTGGGTTAGTCAGATTGCCTTAGTGGGATTGGGCTTTGTCTTTCGGGGCCTCAAATATGCCTCCATCAACTTAAAAACAAGATCTCTGGGGATCTTGCAGAACAAAACATAACTAAACACTATCAATTTTGATTTGATGGAGCTCAACTAATATCAAATCAAATCAAATTCATTTATTTTTTCACAATAATCAATTACATAAAAAGTACAATGTAGAGGAGTGAAAAAAGGTCCCTGCGAAGCAATGCTTGAGAGCAGAGACCGAGTCGCTATACTAAGACACAGTCTTTGAGAATGTCCATCGCAAAGTTCCATTTAACGCCAAAGCACAACACTATTACAAAATTAAACAACAGATAGTAAATAAACCTCTAAATATGTACCAGATATGAAAAAAATGTATAAAAGAAAAAAACGTACTTCCAACGTGCTAGCAAAACATGCAGCATGTACAGAACTAAACCAACGATAGGAAAATATTCATTACAAAATTACAAAAATAGAGCTCCTGGCAGGCAAAACGCACCATTCATACCATCACATATTTTCTGTATCATACATCGTTCATCCAATCCACAGATTGTGGTCACACACACGCACACATATACACATACTCACTTACACAAGCATTCATACACACATACACACACACACGCACAAGCACGCACGCAAGCACGCACGCACACACACACACACACACACACACACACACACACCGCACCAAAATAGGTCCTAATAGTCAGCATATACGTACCAAGTTTGAAGTTGCTATCTTCAGTAGTTCCAAAGTTATGAAAAATCATGTTAAAAACACATACAGACCGACAGACGGATAACCGAGCATTTTGGAACCCACGTTTACAGAAACTTTTTTCTTAGTTTTGATGAGTACTATCAGCCCCCGAAGTTTGTGACCAACTTTAATGAAGACCCTGTAGTTTTTACTTAGAAATTAAATATCTTTTCCAAGGTTAAGAACGTATAATTTGTTAATTACTTTCTCATCTGTCTTTTAATTTTAGGCCTATTATAAATATGCTATTTCTTTGATCGTGTAAAAAACATTTTGCTAAGATTCCAATGTAATCTTAAATTTTCAAAATTTAATCTATGAGTAGCCTCTAATTAATTCAAATTCCGGCAGTTAATCTGTTTGTTGCTACGCCTCTGAATTGCCTAAAAACGCGAATTTACAGTTTCAATTTATAAAAAATTTTCCGGGGGAGGGCCCCCAGAGCCACCCCTTGGGAAGTATTCCATACCCCCCGGCCCCCGGTGTATCCCCCCCCCCGAAAATAAATCCTGCGTACGCCACTGGCCCCACGTCCAGCGAAGAAGGATTACAGATCGTTCTTTATTGGTGGATTTGTAAGGGGATCTCAGTATGACCGTCTGACTCGTCTGAGTGTGTATGACCGGTGTGCGTAGTCGATGCTAGCGCGACGTGGTGCCAGTTTTCGGAACTACATACACACGCACACTATGGAAAAATCAAGCTAAGTGAGATCCGATCACTTAGCTTCGAATTTTTTCGAGGTGATTCGGCTATTTCCGTGATCCTTACAACCTCAGGATGACGAATCAGAGGCTTTGGCGGAACGAGATCCGACCCCCCGGATCTCGCGGCGCAAACGGATCACACACACACACACACACACACACACACACACACACACACACACACACACACACACACACGCACACACACGCGCACAGACACACACACACACACACACACACACACACACACACACACACACACACACACACACACAATGCTTTGTTTAAGATTTATTCAAAAAATAGAAATAATGAGTATATTAAAACTGAGTATAAAAACCTGTCTAAATTAGTTAATAAGAAAATAAAAAGTGACAAACTTAATTATTATTCCTCTGAGTTGGATAGCTGTGGAGGAGATTCTAGGAAATATTGGAATGTGCTAAGAAAGATAAAAAAACAGAAGAAAAAGGATATTAGCAAAGTAAGGGTAGATAATATTGTTTTAAATGTTGAAGGTAATGAATGTCAAATAGCTAATACATTCAATGAGTATTTCTGTAATATTGTTTCTGAGTTGAAACAAAATGAATTTGGTGAAGACCTATTTATGATAGACAATAATTCATATCCTGTACATTTTGCTGATTTTGATACAAATATTACTGAGGTAACCTGTGCTATAAATGCAATGAAAAATAAATCAAGTTGTGGCACTGACGGTCTGAATATTATGACAGTAAAGAAAAATATTGATGTATTTGCCCCGGTACTTTGTAGTATATTTAAAGCCTCTTTTATGTGTGGTATTGTAAGTGAAGTGTTCAAAACTGCTCTAGTGATTCCCGTATTCAAATCAGGAGACGATAAAGAAATATCTTCTTATCGACCAATATCATTAATTAATACAGTAGCTAAGATATTTGAAGCTATTGTAAAAAATAAGCTTTTGTCATATTTTGAAGGAAGAGCAATATTCTCAAAAAACCAATATGGATTTCTCCCAGGTAGAGGTACTGACCTTGCAGTTAACAACCATATTAGTCATTTTACTGCTGAACGTGACAAACAAAAATATACACTTGCTCTGTACTTAGACTTACAAAAAGCTTTTGATGTATTGGATATAGATATTTTAATATATAAATTTAGAAAATATGGTATTGGAGGTTTAGCTCTGTCTTGGTTAACATGCTGTTCTGTTAGTAAAAACAGAAAACAGTTAGTAAAGATTAATGGTCATCATAGCTCTACTAGGGTACTAAAATTTGGGACAGCTCAAGTAGGAATTCTCGGACCGTTGAATTTCTTAATTTACATTAATGATCTGTTGAATTTACGGTTACACTCCTCAATATATGCGTACGCTGACAACACAGCTCTTGTGTGTTCAGCCTACAATAGGGATGCTTTGTGCTCGAGAATCACTGATGACTTGAATAAAATATCAACATGGTTAATAAATAACAAGCTTTTAGTTAATAGTACTAAGTCAAAATGTGTAATGTTTTTTGATTGTGATGAGCCTAAACCTTATTTAAGTAATAGATTTAAGTAATTGTGCCATAAACATCAGTGTATATATAAATGTCAATGTAACAGTATTGAGGTTGTAGAGTCAGTAAAATATTTGGGGTTGTTTGTTGATCAGTACCTTAAATGGAATCACCATATACAGTATCTTGTTAAAAAATTAAGAAAGATAAACTATTCATTGTATTACATGAGAAATTTTGTTGACAAAGAGCATTTACTAAGGCTTTATGTGTCATGGTTTGAAAGCACTTTAAGGTTCGGTTTAATACATTTTGGTGGGACATATCCCACAATCCTCAACCCAATAGTAATGTGCCAAAGACAAGCTATTAGAATAATATTGAAAATTAAAAGGATGGATAGAGTAAGTTATTGATATGCAGAGCAAGGTTTACTATCAGTTAAAGAGTTGTATATTTATTGCTTGTTAATGCATGTTCATAAATATTTATTTAATTATCAAATAAGAGAGTTTAATAGACTAACTAGAGCAGCACAATGGATATCTCTGACTGTACCCAATTTTTCTAAAGATAGTAGTAGGCATCAGCTTTGCTATCTGGCACCCAAAATATTTAATCAATTGATAAGGTACTATGGCAATGAAATCTTATTTGAGAAAAAACCAAAATTCAAAATGAAAGTATTGCAATGTTTGTCGGTTTTGGATGCATAGTTTATTTATTGTTGATTTGGATAGTATTTAAGCTGATGTTACATTTTTTGTTAGCACATCCATAAGATTGATCTTGTTGTTATTATATAAAATTTAGGTGATATTCTTTGTTAGATTGTTCATTGTTACACTGTTTATTGTTACACTAGTTATTGTTATTTCTTATTCTCTTTCTGTTATTTATATGTTTATGTAAATCAAGCACCGGACTGTACTGCCTGCTGAAAAATATATGTAGAATGGACACTAGTTAACATTGTTTTTTCCACGCGCGTCCTCGTGACGCATGGAAATATTGAAAATGTAAAAATTATTTTTTGTATAAAGTTATTCTGACTTCTGACACACACACACACACACACACACACACACACACACACACACACACACACACACACACACACCCACACCCACACCCACACACCCACACCCACACCCACACCCACCCACACACCCACACACCCACACCCACACCCACACCCACACCCACACACCCAGGTTTCCACCTGATTCTGACACAGGGTCGATAGTGACATCTTCGAAGTTGGATATGCCATGAAATAAGGGGAAGCTAGTTTACAACATATCTATAGTCAGTTTATCGATACACACCTTTTTAATGCTGTAAATTGCAATAAAAGATAGTGACAGCATGTCACAATTGAGCTAATTTGTGCCGGTGTGTACGCGATGTCACTTCCCGGTGGTAGTGCCGGTTGTGTGAACTGAGCGCCTCTACAGTGTTGTCACGTTGTGCTTAGCTGTTTTGCCCGGCTTCAACTGGGCAGCTCTCGGTTTATTTTACTGGCACTGGAATCTTGAGACGACTACAAGACGCTATTTGAGATTTTTTCATTTTATACTAGCTTTTATACTAGCAAACAACGGAACGAGGATTGTAGATAATTTTTCTAATCAGGAATGTTATATTTCATTTTAAATAATTGCATTATAATTTCCATTTGGAACTATTTACCTAATATTATATTATCATTTTATTTTGACAGATTCTGATAAAAAAATGTTTCAATATTAAAACAGCTTATAAAATATTTAACTTTTTTGATTCAAAGTCTCTACAGAAAACACCACGGTAAAATATTAATGTGGAGTTAACACAGTATATGTGTTTAAAAATTACTCTTTTAATATTACAGCTGACGTTTTACTTCTCTTATTTTTCCCTAAGATTAGTGCGCTCGTTAATTGAATTTGTTCCTTGACAGGGAAATTTTAACGAATGATAAAACATTAGTTTTAAAATTTTATTTTTTAACACGATTGATCTGAAAGTTTAATATTAACTACAAATACCCCCGTTGCAGCAGACCTGCATACTCAGCGAATTTCAAATGCAAAACAACATATTTCAATCCAACATAGCGAGATTTGACATGTTTTGGTAAGCTCATAAGAATAACATGGGGAATGAGTATACAGGTTTGCTGCTATGGGTATATTAAAACTGGGTGGTTTTAATTCAATATTCAATAGATCTGAACTAGAAGAAGCTATTTACCAAGTTTTATCGAGATATGTTGAGAATTAACCGAGGTGTAGAATTTTACTTATTTCCCATAAGGTTAACATTGGGACAACGTACTGTGTTTACCAATTTCAATATCTCGGTAACCAATGGACATAGAGCAGTGATTCAAAATACTAAATTGTTTGTTTTTTGAGCTGAATTCAATGGGGCCAACAAAAATTCGGTAGATTTTATTTTCCTATGTAAAAAACTCAAAAAACCCATTTTTGGGGGGTTTATCATCCCTTACCCCCCACTTCCGGTGGTCCGATCGGGCTGGTTTACGAACTCGTCCGAGGGATTACCACTTTACATGTCTGTACCAAATTTCATTACGATCGGACCATTCTTACGGCCGCTATCGTGCTGACAGACACACACACACACACACACACACACACACACACACACACACACACACACACACACACACACACACACATATATATATATATATATATATATATATATATACACATAAATTCTAACGAATGGTGTTTTCTGCTTCTGGTGGCCCCAAAACGAAAAGTTAACATGGTCTCGGGCTTAGGTCTTACCATGAGACCTACGGTAATAGCTTCATCCCTATAGGGGAAATTCGCTAAAACCTTTCAGCAAAACCATTAGGCAGACTATCTTATTGGGTCTATGCTAACAATAAATTGTGTAAGTTTGACCAAACTTAAATATTTTCTTGATCAAATGTTATTTTAAAATATTAATTAGTCAAAAAATTGTATTGACCGCGGCTAGCTAGACCTGTCCCGAGTGGGGACTATTCACAGAGCATAGCTGGGAATTTGGGTTCTCGTCCACTGGAATCTTATAAGACCATTGCAAACGGATATTTGATTTTAATTGTAATTTTGAGCTTACAAAAAGAGCGAGGATGGTTATTAATAATTTCTCTAACGGAGCATACTAGTTGTTAAGAATTATCTTTGATTGATAACTAATCCTTAAACCAAAATATTCATGGTTTCATGAAATTTTTTAAATTACCATTGAAAAAATAGTTAAGGTTATGCGTGTGGGATATTTTACTTTATATCAATCTTCATTGAACTGTAGGAAATAAAAGGATACCAGTTGCACTCTTTCAGAAAAATTCTTCGGAATATTTCTTCAAATGAATTATTTCACTCTTTTAGTTTTTTTATTCAAACATATGTAAATGGTGAACTACTTTGAAACATCCCTAATGCATCAGACCTGCATATTGCATACTCAGCGAATTTCGAATATGTAGAAACATGTTTCAAAACAACATATCGAGGTACGACATGTTTTTGTAATCTCCATAAGAATAAAATGGGGAAAGAGTATTGGGTTCTCGTCCAGTGAAAAATTATAAGACAATAAATGCAAGAGAGTGTTTTATTTAAATTTAAATTTTATATTTATTGAAAAGGCGAGAATAATTTCTCTTATAGAGAATAATTTTTGTTTAGAATCATTTATGTTTATGTTTGTAGGATATCTTCCCTTGTCTCAGACCTGATTAAGCTGTAGGTCTTAAAAACAAAAAGTTACCAACCGCAATGTCTACATTTGTTCAAAGAAATCCTTTGAATTGGTTATTTCAATTTAATTATTTTATTTTCAGTTTTTTTGGTCAAAAATATAAATATGTATAATACTTTTAATTTTAGAAATTTAGCACTGATAATTCACAGACCCTAACATCTGAGAATGTACGGGTCTAGTGAACGTTATTATTTAATAGCACAGCTTTTATGATGGCCTGTGGATAACAGGCATGCATATAAATGATAATCAGGATTGATTTTTATGGTAATTAAATTAGATAGCCACAGCCACTCCCCAAAAACACAATGTGTTTAATGGTCGCCAGGCACCAAAAAATGTGCTATCAAACAGTATACCAAGTCAAGGTCTTTGATTAAACTTGTCTGTCAACTATTCAAATTTAAATTGTATTTATTTCCAAAAATAAAACACTAAAACACTACCCTTCTACACTAGTTTTACACTAAAACCTCTTTTACACTTCTTATTGAAAAATGTAAAAGGCGTATACATATATTTCTTACAAACAATACTACAGTACACTCCCGATTATCCGAGCCCCGGTTATCCGAGACTCCGGATTGGCCGAGGTCGTTCTAAGCTGAAGAAAATATTATTTTTACGCTAGGTCGAATCATAACAATAACGTGATTGTCATTGGTTTCGGTAAAGTAAATATAAATTATCTGTAATTTGTTAGTTTATTAGTTTATTAAAATTTATAGTTTAAATAAACAGTTCAAATTATTTTATGATACGAATACAACCAATAACCTAAATTTGTGTTTTGAATGAAAATCATTAGTGGAGGAACTGACCGAGTCGTCTTCTGGTGGACGCAAGGCGGGAGTTCACTATCGTCGAACTATGGTGAGTTTGACTTGCCCAAATATTCGGCGAACTATTTGCCGCATGAGACCTTATGAGAACGACAAGAAACGAGTACATCGAATAGGTTCAATCACCACATTCGTATTGGCCTAAATTCACCCTTCGATACTGATCTTTCCAGTAGTGAGAACTCCCACCATAAACTAACGTACGTACGAATATAGACGTTAATATGACGGATGACGATTTTCCTTGACGAAGTTTACTTTGTTACTCATTGTTGTTTTGAAATATTGGTATTGTATTCAAATAATTTTTTGGCTAGAAATTCTGTTTTACCGGCCTAGATACTCTAAAACAAGTATTTTACCAGCAATAAACTTCCTATAGTGGTCTATACACCTCAAAATATAAGCAGCCTCAGTATTATCAGAGATTCTCGGTATCCGAGGCAGCCTCGGTCCCGACAACCTCGGATAATCGGGAGCGTACTGTATAAAAAAATCATGGAAATAAAGCCTAGCCTTCTTGGGCAGATTCGTACGTATGCTCAGTCGCCAGGGCCGCCATGAGGAGACTGGGGGCCTGGGGCGAAATTACTGATGGGGGCCCTTGCTGTCATGTCGATCGAATACTAATCACTTTTACAAATGCTAAAATTTTCACCAATGAAACATATGTCTTTGCTAAGCTCCGATGATACTTAAAAAACTATCGTACTCACTGTAAGTAAACTCATTTTTTGTTAAAATGCAAATCCTAAGATAAATAATTCATATGAAAGTTAGTATAAACCAGAATACTATTTGTGTACAGAAAGTTTTAGTTTACATCGACCTTAACATGAAAACATAATATACTATGTTATTCATTGCATTTTGCTAAAGATTTATCTCATATTAACGTGTAGGCTAATCTTGTACTCCAGAAAAAGAACATGTAAAATACAATAGATCTGACCTAACTTTATAATATAAAGAAAGTTACGGTCTAATTCTCTAAATAATTCCTTTTCCAGCCTTTTCCATTACAAAATTATTGATTAAGACATCAAAGATGGTTGATTTAACATAATCATGTACAATACTTAATGTTATTAAGTGATTTGAATTATTTCCGTCCATTGCGGAACGTAAGTTATTTTTGATGAAGGCCATCTTACTGAAGGCGGTTCTCCAGAGGCAACAGACATTAGTAAAACTATCATGAGTCTTAAGGCAAGAAGAATTTGGGAAAACCCAGGTTGAAGTATTTTATCAATGATTTTTAAGGCTAAGTTCACACTTCTATCTAGTTTTTATTACACCACCATTAACTGTTTCCTGGTAGCCTATTTTCTTAATGCGCATGTGCATTTTCTTGGCTTGATTCAGCCTGGTCTAGATCCTTCAGAATAGGATTTTGCAAATCTTCTGCTGCGAAGATAGATTTACTGTTCACTATAGTTTTACTATATATCAAAAATAATTCTTAAATCGTGCAAAAACCATATAATCCACTGTAAGCAGTAAGCAGTATCAAATAGTAATAAGTACAATCGGACGACACACGGTCCCGACCCCGACACAACACGACACTGCGAGTCAAGAACGTGTCTGAAACGCTGTCCTTAGTGATAAGGACCGAGCAGCGATCACTTACTACACAACATAGTACAAATGGACGGAGCATAGCTATACTTGCATTACAGTAAATGAAGCCTGGGCCTATATTGTGCTACCGGTTTCGAGACAGTAAAAACCTCTTCATCAGGTTTCAATCAAATCATATCTCCCATAAATCCTCCTTCTTCCTAATCTTTTATATTTCTTGTCGGAGTGCGAAACGCTTGTTGGAGTTTGTCTTCGTCTTTAAAAAACGTCTTAGGAGTTAATTAGAAAGGCAGTTTTAAGTGAATATGTGTATGGCGTTGGTGAAATGTATTGGTTTTGTTAGGATTTGAATGCCCAATTAATAGAATGGTTTTGTTTATCAGGTTTAATTTCTACTATAGTTATATTTTTTTAATGTCTGAGTATTACAAGTCCACAAAGATATTACATACGTTGTTAAAAACAAAAAAATCTGATAAATATCTAAGTGACAGAGGGCCGAAAATATGGTTTTCTTAAAACAGCTGTTTACTTGATTAAAAATAATTGGGATTGACCATGAGTCTGGTAAAATATAATTACATTTAATAAAAAAATAAGGAAAGTTTGAGGTCCAATGGAGCAAGGCACATTAAGCTGTAACGGTAACCGTTAAAAGTGCAAGAAGTATACAGGGTGTTCATTAAAAGTGGGGCAATAATTTACGTAGTGATTCCTTGGGTCAAAATAAGCAAAAAAGTTTATATAAACATAGGTTCTAAAGTGCTCCGTTTTCCGTCTGTGTGTCTGTTTATGATTTTTACATATATAATCGTATCTCACGAACCACTTAACGTATAAATTTCAAACTTAGTATATGGATAACCACTATTAAGAACTAATCTTGTAAGAAGTATCAAATTTCTACTTTGTACTATTTCAAAATGGCAACTGTTTTTTGTTTTCTAAGCTAAATATCTTGAAAACCATAAATTTTAGAAAAAAAATTAGAAGTGACAAAAAAGATGCAAACTTTAATGCAATTTACACTGACATTAAGGTTATAATAATTGGACAACTAGTAATGGAGAAATTTCTAATTTTCCGAATAAAAACATGCAAATTTCAGACCGTATGCTCTAAAGAACTATGTTTTTATTCAGTGAAATTAGAATTTCTCCGTTGTTAGTAGTCTGATCATTATAATCTTAATAATAGCATTAATTAGATTAAATTTCGCAACCTTTTTGTCTCTTATAAATTTTTTCTAAAATTTACGGTTTTTAAGATATTTAGCTTTGAAAACAAAAAAACGGTCGCCATTTTGAAATGGTACAAAGTAGAAATTTGATACTTCATACAAAAATAGTTCTTAATAGTGGTTATCCATGTACCAAATTTGAAATTTACACGTTAAGTGGTTTGTGAGATATGATTAAATATGTAAAAATCATAAACAGACACACAGACGGTAAACGGAGCACTTTAGGACCTATGTTTATATAAACTTTTTTGCTTATTTTGACCCAAGGAATCACTACGTAAATTATTGCCCCACATTAAATGAACACCCTGGATTACCATTTTTTAGACAGTTTAATTAGCTTTATTTTTCACAGTGGAGCTTTTTACCTACGACCAACGTTTCTCGAAATGTTTGTGAAAAACCAAAAGAAGTGCCCTTTTTTCGCCTATTACCAATAGAGCTTGTCTCCTATTTACTAGGACATTTGGTATATTCATCTCTAGATAGACCTACTTTTAAATAAGTGTGCAAAGTTTTCAAACCAACGGATTTTTCCATATTAATTAAACTATGTTTTAACTGGACTATATACACTCTAACATATCTTAATATAGATCTTAAAACATAATCACTGCACAAATTTTCAACTTCAAAAATTAGATTTCAATCAAATACAAAAATGGCCTATTATTCATAGACTTAACGATGATGTAAAGAATGTTAAATGTGACTGTCCACAGGAAAAGGGACCTTAACTTCCAAAATTTCAAAATTTAGTTTTTGGTTGCTATGGATGCAGCTTTAAACTACAAACATTTTGGTGAAAAAATTTAGAGATATGTCAAAAAATGAGTGAGTTATGATTTTTTAAAGTTTGTTATTCTAAAAACTTCGTTTTCGGGAAATAAGCGTCAGAGTTCAGTAATTTTCAACGTTAAGTATTTATGGTAATACTTACAATAATATCCAAGTTGGGGTACCTACTTGTAGGTAATTTTGTTCTGATTTGAAATAACTTTTCTTTTGTGACTTTTCTTGATTTTTTTTTTATTCATATTAAATATTTTACAGTTTTATAATTTGATTATTGATTATATTTTATAAATTTGATATTTATGTATGTTATAGTCAAAATATATTTATAAAAGTTATATTTTCATATTCTGTAAGAATCCAGCTAAAATATGCAATCAAAACCTGAAAATGTGAAATTTTGACCTGAACTACTAGAAAGTGCCATACTGAAAAATTTTCCTTGGGAAGATAAGGTGCCTTTTCCTGTGGACGGTCACAAATATTGATGTTAGTAAACAAGGTTTTAGGTATGTAGGACATAGCAAATTAAATAATCGATAGCTTTACTAAACTTTAATCGTCTATTGGTATTTTTAGTAACATTTAAGAATTAACATTCGAGTACTGAATTTTAATAATCATGTCATAAGTCTCCACAGTAAAAAAAGTGAGCCTAAAGGACTCCAATAAGTAATAAAAACTCTCAATTGCTTAGAATCTATTACGGGGAAAATAACTAATTAAGTAAAGGTATAATATAATTGCTTTAATTATTGTAATTAAAGGGTTATTTATTGAAAATGTATGATTATATTATGGATTATCATGACCATACTATGATCATTTAATCTAGTTCCTTGAATCCTTTACAGCCAAGCAAGTCTAAGTGAATTTTTTTATATTTTATCCGTAAATTATAATATATTTTTGTCCGTAGCTAAAAGAATAAATTCTAATGCTATAGTATTTTTGTTCCATATCTAAACAATTATTACCTTGGGAAAATTCAAGGTAAATTGAGGCTACCAGCCTCTTAAAAAAGCAATATTTCTTACTAGTGATTGAATTATAATTTTGTTGCTTTGCTGAAGATTGAGTGATTTCCTATTAGAAGTAGTTTCATCATCGCATGCATTCAACAATTAAAAAAATATGTGTATTTGTATATTTCTTTCTTCCGATCATCCATTGTGAGAACAGATATTCAAAAAATTAGTTTGATCATTTGATATAAATTTTTATGGTTAAAAATAAACCACTGTTACCAATAACCTTTTTAATTTTGTTGATTAAGCTGCATGCAAAGTACTTAGTGCATTTGCACAGTACTGTACATATTTTATAGGTGCTGGGTAGCTCTTTTATATATTTCAAAAAAGCTAAGAGCTCTAAATATTTCCTCACAGGTAAGACTTAAACATCTACCAACGTTCGGATTGTGTCGAGGTACCTTCAAAATAGTGATATCATAACACAAGCAAGCGCGCGATCACTGAGCGACGGAGCCGCTGGCAACGGCGCGTACGCTGCCCGAGGTTTGCCCATATGCCACTAGGGGCGCTACCGCACGAGCGCTTTTGGCGATGCCGTAGACGAGCAATCTCAGTAAGATTATACACAACCTAAGAATACTCAATTGTGACAACCATCGCTAAAAAGTCTCAGGAGGTCATAAATGATGCAAAATGAACCGAAAAAATAGTGACATCGTAAGATGTCACTATTTTTGAAGATGCCACAGCACGGTCTCTAGGTCGGCGACTGAGGTCACTATCGACCAAATACAAACACAAACACACACACACACACACACACACACACACACACACACACACACACACTCTGTGTTTTTATGCAGAGTAATTCAATACTCAATCAAATAAATTATTTAAAAACCTTTGTTTTAAACATCCGAAGCCTACGAAGACATTTTGATGAACTCTGTATTTATCTTCAAAGTTTACCTCAAACATACAATTTTATTATTCTCACGGAAGTCTGGATTAAAAGTGGCGAGGAGGATAAGTTTCAGCTGCCGTGCTATGACTTGTGCTGCAACCAAGGCCAGACGGACAGGCGGGCGGTGTCTGCATGTACGTCGAGTCTACACTGCGATACTCTTATCAGCTGATCCTACTCCCGACGGCTGAGGTGATTAACATTACTTTGAACGTTATTCACAACAATAAAAATCTACAGATCTCTGTGTTTGGCATTTATCAACAGTGTAAATTTACATTTAATCAATTTAAGTCTGATTTTGAATCTATATTGAATAAAACTACTATCCTACAATTATTACAGGGGATATTAATATTTGTTTGTTAAAAAATAATAATTCAGCTAAAGAGTATTTAAACTTAATTTCATCATTTGGATTTGAGAGCTTAATTAATACAGCTACTAGAGTTGTAAATAACAGTATATCTTGCATTGACCACGTACTTTTAAGAAATACTTTACAGTTCAAAGTAGATTGTAATGTTGTTTCCATTTGTATTACTGATCAATATGCTTTAAATATTTCATTTTCTGAGATTGTGAAAATTAATGACCGCCCAAAGTATTGTAAGTTATTGGATCACAACATGTTCAGAAGGCAGATACAAATAGCTGATTGGAATGATGTTTACAATGTAAATAATGTTGATTTATGTGTGAAAAATTTTTACAAAATTTATAATGCTTGTTATGTGACCTCCTGTACCCTGAAAAAATTAAACAGCAAAAACAGGAAAAGAAACATTTGGGTTACAGATAGACTAATAAGATTAATAAATAGGAAAAATAATTTGTATAAGAAATACCGTAGGAACAAACGTAATTTAGTTCTGAAAGATGAATATATTAATTTTTCTAGATTTGTAACTGGGCAAATTCGAAAAGCTAAAATGGATTATTATTCTTCTCTAGTTGATGACTGTAAAAATGACACAAGAAAGTACTGGAGTGTAATTAAAGGAATTGTAAAAAATAAAAATAAACGCTTAGATGTCATAAAAATTAATGATAGGCTAGTTGATGTAAATGACAATGAGTTTGAAGTTGCGAATGAATTTAATAAATACTATACATCTGTGATTTCTAAGCTAAAATATGAAGCTTTTGGGTGTGATCTGTTCCTGGATAATTACAATGAGGAAAATGCATTATTTAATAGTTTTAATTGTACATATGAAGAGGTTGTTAATGTTATTAATTCAATGAAAAACAAGCATTGCTCTGGTATAGACGGAATTAATATTTTTACTGCTAAACAAAATATTGATGTTTTTGCTCCTTTGTTATTTTGTATGTTTAAAAAATCCTTGGAACAGGGTCGAGTGCCTGATGAGTTTAAGATAGCCTCAGTGGTCCCTATTTTTAAGTCCGGTGATAGCTCAGATATGTCTTCGCAACGTCCTATTTCAGTGATTAGTGTTGTAGCTAAGATTTTTGAGACTCAGATTAAGAATAAGATATTAGATTATTTTTGCCAGAGGTCACTTTTTTCCTCTAACCAATATGGGCTCCTGCCTGGTAAAGGAACGGATTTAG
The DNA here is from genome assembly GCA_035578135.1 of Flexamia atlantica. Lineage (NCBI taxonomy): Eukaryota > Metazoa > Arthropoda > Insecta > Hemiptera > Cicadellidae > Flexamia > Flexamia atlantica. The sequence goes on along the minus strand of JAQJVK010000007.1, from coordinate 4,621,958 downwards.
CTGTTAAAAACCATATTAGTAAAATTGTCAAAGCATCTGATAAATATGAATATACAGTAGCGGTCTATCTTGATTTTCAAAAAGCTTTTGATGTTCTGGACATCGATATTTTACTAAGTAAATTTAGGCATTATGGTATAGGTGGTCTGGCTCTGTCCTGGTTGAAGTCTTTTTGTAAAGGTAGAAAGCAAGTAGTGAAAATTAACAATATATTGAGCGATCCCTTAGAATTGTACTTTGGAACAGCTCAAGGTGGGGTGTTAGGACCTGTTATTTTCTTAATACATATAAATGACCTGTTAGATTTAGATTTGTACTCATCTGTGTTTGCTTATGCTGATGACACTGCACTAGTGTGCTCTGCCTACAATAAGCAATCACTACAGCTTAAGATTGATAAAGATCTACAGAAGGTGTCTCACTGGTTATCTTCCAACCGGCTTCTGATAAATTCTACTAAATCTAAATGCTTAATATTTTTTGACCATCACCTATCTAATGAACAATTACAGCAAGAATTTAATCTTTTTTGTCACAAGCACCAATGTATTTATGAATGTAAGTGTAGTATTATAGAAGTAGTAGATTATGTTAAATATTTGGGACTATAGATAAGCGTCTTAAATGGGACCACCACATAAATTTTTTGTCAAAAAAATTTAGGAAAGTTAATTATGTTTTGTACCACTTAAAGAACTTTGTAAGTGAGCAGTTAAAAAATGTTTAACTTTCGTGGTTTGAAAGCCTTTTGAGATTTGGTGTCATTCATTATGGTGGAACCTTTACTACATTTCTTAATATGATAATTATGAATCAAAGACATGCATTAAGAACAATTTATAATGTAAAACGGATGGACAGAATGAGCTACCTTTTTTCTGAAAATAACATTTTAACGTTTTCACAATTATATAAATATTCAGTTATATTGTTTGTTCAGAAGTTTATCTACCTATTTGAATTTAAAGAAAGTAACAGGGTAACAAGATCTGGTCAAAACTTAATGTTGAAAATTCCATTCTTAACCAAGGAACTAAGCCGACACCTTTTTTGTTACCTAGGACCTAAAATATATAATGAGTTTTTATTGCATTGTGGTCAAAGTATTATTTTTGAAAAGAAACCGAAGGTAAAGATCTCACTTGAATATTTAAAAATGGCTTGATGAAGAATAATAATTATACACTCAAACAACGTATATTATCTGTTATATTTTTGTAGTTTGTTATATTTAATTTGTTATATTTGTTGTTTGATATTTGTTATATCTCAGTTTAAATTTATTCCTTTCATCTTAGCCTGCACTGTAATGCATACATTTTGTTATGATACTGTTATTTATTAATTTGTTAATGAATTTATTTATTTATTAGTTATATATCCATTGTTAGATTTAATATTTATTTATTTAATGTTAAATTTAATAATTATTTATTTATTTGTTGTAAGATTTAATAATTTGTTGTGCATCGCAAGAGTCTGCATCGCAATGTGCTGAAAGTATAGTGTTGCATATTGGACTACTCCACCAACTACACTCCCGCACGCGCAATTAGCGCATTGGGAGAAAAATTATGAATTTGTAAATCTTAGTTTTTGAATAAAGAGATTATGAACTTGAACTTGAACTTTTGAACTTGAGCACGCACGCACGCACGCACGCACACACGCACGCACGCACGCACACACGCACACACACACACACACACACACACACACACACACACACACACACACACATGCATTTCCAGTTTTCACATGCAAATGAACGCGTCACCAAACACTCACAGATACATACACAGACGTAATTTACTCAAACCATCTATCTACTTCCTTCATACACAAGTTATGTATAATCCGAGGCAAGAAGACGGTAAATCTCGGCCCGACCAATACTAATTAACCAGTCATTTATGTGTTTTTTATAAGTTGATATTTTACAAGGGGGGGGGTGTTTTAGGTTACCAGGTAATTTTGGAAATACAATATTAGCAATGTAAAATGAATTAGTTGTATTAATACTCTTATTTAACCGTGGTGTAGTGATACCTGTATTAACATTATAACGGGTAGCATAGCTGTGAGTGGAGGTAGAGATAATTTCAGGCTTATTTTTGAAAATGTAAAGAATGAGTGATCTGATGAACAACTGAGAAATATCAAAGACTTTAAATTTGTCCAAAAGCATATCAGACGGATATCTGCGAGGTTTCTGAAGAGCCGCTTTAATTGACTTTTGAATTACAAACAACGGCTGGAGAATGCTCCGATATCCTCCACCCCAGACGAGTATACCGAATTGAAGGATAGATTGAACGTAGGCAAAGTAGACGGTCCTCAATAGATCAAAAGGTAATATTCTACTAATTACTGAAAAAACATAAATAAACTTCCTCAATTTCTTTTTAACCTCGAAGACATGCGCAGACCATCTAAGGCGGTTGTCAAAAACAACTCCCAAGTATTTAAAGGACGACATACACTCAACAGACTCACACGACACACACGCACCCCGGTCACCACAGGTGTGAAGGATCAATCGATAACCATCCGGGTCCCCAACAGATCTAAGAGATATAGCCATGTACTTAGTTTTCTCAAGATTAACTAACTGTAAGACGGTTTTGATTGAACCAGCCTTTGACCAGTCGCAGCCCCCGCTCTGCTGAACCATACACCTCCTCCCAGCTGTCTCCCTCAAATAGAAGAGCAGTGTCATCGGCGTACAGGTAGAGCTTGCCCTTGTCAAGATTTATCTTACCAATGTTATTTATATAGGTCAAAAATAAAGCCGGGCCAAGTGTGCTACCTTGAATAACTCCAAAATCAATTCGTTCCAGTGAACTATCTTGACCCAGAATTGAAACAACTTGAAGTCTGTTACTTAGATAGCTTTAAAACCAGTCATATGACAAACCATTTACACCAAGATGAAGTTTCTTCAAAAGTAGACCGCGATCAACAGTATCAAAAGCTTTTGCCAGATCCACAAAAATGATGATAATTTTTTTATTACAACCGATTGCATCATGTATGTTATTTGTTAGATTAAACAGTGCGTCATTGAGAGATTTATCACGTCTGAACCTGAATTGTTGCTGGGACAAAATGTTATTATTCAGCAAATAGTTTTCGAATTGGATTTTAACACACTTATCCAGGATTTTAGCGAGCACATTTGCAAGAGTTATAGGCCTAAAGTTGACAAACAATTTCTTTGCTCCGCTTTCATAAATTGGGATTACTTTTCCAATTTTGAAGGACTCTGGATAGATTCCCTGCCTAATACTACAATTAATTATGTGAAAAACGGGGTTCTTAAGAAACGCAAAATTGTTTTTAATGAGTGAGGCAGAAATTTGATCAATACCCGGTGCCGAGCCCCCTCTAAGGCTCTGCACTACCGACTCCAACATCTCCTCTGACACAGGCTGCAGCTGGAAGGAGGCGTCGACCCCGAACTGCGCGTCATCGACCACACACTCCGCAACAGCCGGGACAGCACGGGCCAGGTCCGCTCCTACCGACACGTAGTATTTGTTGAACGAATCAGCGACTCCCACAATATCCCCTTCATTACCTTCCTTTTCATTGTCCAAAAAATGACTGATAGGAAAACCTCTTTTTTGTTTTTTCGTACCAGTTATATCCCCAATATTTTTCCATAACTCTTTAGCGTTACCCCTTGCAGTTGAAATTTTTTCACGGTAATAAGATTCTTTGGCTGCTCTTATCAATGAATTTAGATTATTTCTGTATGTTTTAAAAGTGTTTGGTAAATTAGTATTAAAAGGTTGTTTTTTTGTCAGCTTACACAGCTTATCCCTCCGACGAATCGATTTAAGAAGCCCGTTCGTGATCCACGGTTTAATTTTGAAGCGTTTAGCCGGAATACGCTGTACTTTGGATGATCGAAGGATAATATTAATGATGATGAAGGATAATATACTGCAGAGAATATACTGGGAGTCCCATAGAGAAGAATCTAACAGAGGTCCCTTTTAAATGGGCCTTCTGTTGCGCCCAAGTGCTTGCTAGTTACAGTTAAATCCAGCTACAGTTAAGTTACTAGTTACTAGTTACATCCAGTTACTAGCTACTAGCCACAGTTAAGTTAAAATAGGAGAGGGTAGCGACGGTGCTGCTCTCTCGCGGTGTTAATGGTGAACTATTTTTTTATAAGTCCTCGACACCAGCGCTCGACACCAGTTGAGCGCAACATTAGAAGATACCTCTATTTGATTCTCCTCTGTGGCAGTCCCAAATAGAACTGCTGAAAATTTGAACATTCTAGTCTCAGATTTACATTTGCATTTACATGTACTTTCTTCTGGCCTGCCTAGGATGACATTGGTGGCGTTAATAAGATTCAAAAAATCTCTGATGCTGACGAATCAAGTCAGTGCGTCAAGATTTGGTTTGGGGGGGAGGGGAGGGGTTTAGAAAGGTTAGGTTTGGCAGGTGGTAAAAAAGCCCATAGGTCTTCTGTGGTGTAAGAGCTATGGGTTTGTAGAAAGATTTTGAGTCTTGTTTGAAAAGGTGAGTTTTTTCTATTGTTTTAATCTAATTGGGTCAACATTATAAAAGTTTTTTGGCAGCGTATTTTGGGTGATGCTCAAGCACAGTGAGTCTTATGTTGCTATGCGAAATGGGATTTTTGTCTTGTGTTGTGGCTGAGAGAGGGCTGAAAAGTGTCTAGTTTGGAGGATTTTATGCACATTATGATCTCCAAAATGTACAGGCAAGTCACAATGAGGATGCTTAGAGTCACAAAAGTCTCTCTGGAGCTTGCTCTATGAGGCACTTTCAGAATCAATCTGATGGTTTTTTTTCTGCCATAGGTAAACACTTTGTTACCTTTTACTGCACCCAACATGACAATGGAGTAGCCTAGACTATGTGACTCTGTTAGGCTGAAGTACACCGTCCTCAGAAGCAAAATGTTACCCATCTTGTTTAGCCTTCAGAGCACAAAAACACAAACTCATCCATTTTTGATCCCAGTTCGGTGTTCAGCATCACCCAACAACCTCTGGTGTGGCTATCACCCATGAAGGCCTTAAGGACCATTTCACGTTGCCAGCTGACAAGCCAATCAACACAAAGACAGTCCAATGCTAAAAAATTTATTAGGAGCGTGTGTACTCTTTGTTTCCTAAAATTTAAAAAATGAATATTTAAAAAAATTGTTTAAAATTTATCTAATAATGATTTATGGTAATTTTTGCCATTGTTTAAACACAGCTCAGTGTTCACACGCTGCATATAGATTTCTGCTATTGAACTGTCTTCTGCTAGATGGCTCTTCAGCTGGCATCGTGAAAAAACGAGGCATAGTGAAGTTTTTGGGGTGTCAAACTCTTCTGCTCCCAGTCGGCCCAGTTGAGGGGGCCTCCGCCAGGTCCAGTCGCTAGCGCCTAAAATGCATGGAATATCCTACACCACGCTCTGTGCACTCTCCCAACCCTTTTTGAAAGCCCTTCCCTCCCTCAACCAACCTCTGATTGTTTCCCTTAAGAGTGTCCAAGTAGTGATTTTTGAAGTCGAATTAAGTTTTAAATACTCGCTCGAGTTTCGAGCTATCTATGGGTCGAGTTTTTTTGTAGAATCAAAGACAATAGTTTTCCTACTTCTGCATAACACGTTACCTGCCATGCATTTAGTTCTGATTACCGTAGTGCCACCCATATTTTTAGTTGAAATTTTGGTTATGTAATGTTTTTGGTACTCTTTGAGGTTAGTTATGATGACTTTTAAAGAGACAAATAAATGAAATAGACAAATAAAATTACATGTACAAAAAATTGGTGACCAATCATGTCGGCATTAAATTTTTTTAAGGAAATTCAATAATATTTTGACCTGCTGACCCGACTGGGCTGACAAAGCAAAATTAGAACCTATGAAAACAATGCAATATATCAGTAAATTTCTTTGTAAACCATGTTTAGGCACACGACAGATAAGATAAACTCAAGAACAATGATGTATTAGGTTTATTGAGCGATATTAATAATTTATAATAATGAGAAATATTGCTAAGAAACGATGCCAACCTGATCGGGTTGGCAAAATTGACGCAAATGCTTGAAGCACTTTCAGTGGATTTCGAAAACTGCTGCAACCCTATCTAGGGGGCTTAGGTTGTACTACATCATGTTAGTTCGCCAGAGTGCCCACCAGAGACATCTATCAGCGAATGGTCAAACGCTGCACTACTGTGGTTGCAGACCCGATTGGGTTGGCAGGTCGTATGCTGACACGATCAGACCGGCGTGGCAGTTAACGCGTTAAATAATCATTTAAAAATCAATATTAATTATTCAAATAAAATACTGTTATGATATTCAACTTAGTGGTATCTATAAGAAGCGGCAGGAGTCGAGATAAATATCACTGATTTGAAGCACCTTTAATCGCAAGTATACGGTAGTGCCACCATCGGCTTTCAGCGCTAGAACTATGAGCGCTCTTGGCCAACAGTAGAACAAAATGAATATCCGATGACCGAAGAATTTGGCCTCCCCAATACTCAGTGTGCAGTTCTAATGCCACTTCTTCACTAAATGTCCCTTTGGCCAAAACCGCCGCTTGCCACTTGCACAAATTTTAATGTGTAACGTTTCCATTGCCTGCATGAATAGTTAAGAGTTCAGTGATGAACCAAATAATACAGCCTTGCTGACAATTTCATTCTGAGGGAACTCAAACGACGATTTCAAACTTTTTATAAGTAGATTAAGACACTACAAAACTATGCATATAAAATTGTTTCTCATTTTATTTTACATAAAAAAGTTCACCTGCTTAATATAATAATCAATAGAATAAAATTAATGAAAAAATAATGGTTAAGTTTCACTGTAATAACAATATGCAATTAGTATTTAGATTTCATGTATATAATCTTGTTCGCAACTAACTTAAGCATTTAGTAAACTAGTAAAACTTTTGACTATACATTGTCAAGTATTTTAAATAAAAGAAAATAAAACTGTTTTTGTAGGCATGCCTAAAAGTTTTAAATTGATCTACAATACTACAGAGGTAGGGTTATGTTTTAGGTAACAATGTAATAACTCAAAACAAATAGTCAAATTAAATTTGTTAATGACTTCCAATACATATGCGTATACAAGTTTATGTCATAAACAACAAAATATAAAACTTTTTTTGTTTTTAAAGAAATATTACAAATATATACAGTGTGTTTTCATTTTTTTGCACGATATAATTAGTGAGATGGGAACCCTAATATCGATTTAAAATGTTCAAAATTATTTACATCCAGAAAAAACTATATCTGCCAAAAAAATAAATTAAGGCAACTAAATAAATATTGCATCATAGACACAAAAAATAACATTGCAAACATAACAGAATAAAATCATAAACCGGACATAACACCCAAAAATGATGCAACAAAGAATATTTAAAAGGATTGCGGGTTGAACTTGTTACATTATTTGTAAAAAAAAAAAACTAAACTAATTTGTCTTATAAAAACTAAAATAAATTCAAAACCCTCATAGTATCACAGTTTAATATGGAAATAGCCTATAGTTCAGTCAAAATGTAGTTTTCGTGGGGAGGTCTAAGATGGTTAAAGGATTAATTTTTCAAAGTTATTTATTTTAGAGATTTTGTATCTAAAAATGGGTGTTATGGAATTTGAATTTGAAGTTTTATATTTGAGTTTAGCTAACAAATAAAAAACAGGTTTACAATACCTCAGTCAACAGCTTTTTTCTAAATTTAATGTTGACTGAGGTATTGTAAACCTGTTTTGTTTTTTATTTGCCAATATCAACTTTGGAGGCTATCTCAATATGAATAAATTGAGTTAAACTCACAAAAATGAACAATTTCGTTTTTTATCATTGTACGATATAATTAGCGAGACGGGGCTAATAATGTCACACCGTCACTGAGTTATAGCAATATATTGATTTATATAGTTTTTAACACGTTCGCGGCGGCATGGAAGCAATCGCTCCCATGCATGGGGAACCCTGATGCCACCTGGTGGGAGCGATCACTCCCAAACTGCTAAGTGCTGCAATAAGATTTATTTTTAAACCAGGATCTTAGCTTGAAATCTTAAACTTTAACAGCACTGCTCAATAGTATATTGTATTCTGTGCAGTGGACAGTGCTGCTGCCACGACAGGTGTGGCAGTTACAGTAACTATAAGTCGGAGCACCAGGATGGTGGCGAGGAACACAAAAAATCGTGCCGCCGCGAACGTGTTAAGGGTTAATCATTGACGAATCACAAAATCTCCCTTAAGTCTAAATTGTTATCAGTTAGATACCTCAGCATCAACTCATCTGTTGCTCCTCCTCTTGGTCTATTGCATATTGTTCTGTTGTTTACTGATAAGATATTATTCATGTTGGACTAAGTTGTTAATATTTATTGTTATTATTTATTCTTCTTGTTAGTTTGTTAATATTTATTAGTTCTTTCTGTATGTGAATATTTATTACTTAATTGTTATATTTATTAAATATAAAAACTAGGTGATTTTTAGGTAAGATACAGATTTAGATACAGTGGAACCTGGATAATTCGAACTTCTATAATTCGAAATCTTCTTTAATTCGAATATTTTTCTTGGTCCCTGGCATTTTGTATCCAAACAATGCTAAAAAATCGTGGATAATTCGAATTTTATTTAAGATAATTAGAATTTTTTAAGTGCCAAATTAAGGTACATCAGTTTCATTCCACAACTAGAAATAGTTACAAAGTCATTGGAAAACACTGTTTTACTACGACGTTCAATAAAAATTTAACGCCAGACCGATGGCGTGTCAGGTTATGGTCAAATGACTCATCCCTTCCACCTCCCAGGCTTCCCACCCTGCCCCAACATCGCTTGTAACTCGACACCAATAATGTAAACTAAAACAGTACAGAACGCTGACTGAGTTCGGAAAAGGGTTGCGCTCGCCGTGGCAGCGCCACTAGTCTTTTCGCACTTGATTCTGTGTAGAACGGCTCCCGGCAGACGAGCCATGCGCCAGACCTGATGCCCAGTTTTCTTATGTCGACACAAAGGCTACTCAACACTGCGACCCCCTTCCCTGCCCCCACCAGCCACACTAACTTGCGAATTCCAGTGCAGCAATCCGTTGTTTTCGATCGTCCTTCAAACACAGTGTTTTTTTTTTATTTGTGCAGTGTCTTGTTTTAAGTGTTTACAAGTTTTACGTGAAATTAAATAAGTGTAGTGATAATTTCGACAAAATCTCGGACCTATAAAACACTCACTTAAGCGGAAAGTTAATGAGCGTGCAATTGTCAATGTTACACGAAGTTAAGTTGGTAGCCTGAATAAAGTTCAGACGTAGCAGAACGTACTGTATTTTTTCTAGCAGAAATGTTTCTTTGTATTATCGTATGTCGTGTCATACGTAGTTTATACTTTAGGGTAGTTATTTCTGTTTTATGATTACTGTTTTTGAACCCTTATAATTAGCGTTTGTTGATGAATTTATTCTTTTAGAGTGTCAATTTGATAAAGAGGTTAAATTCACAATTTGAAGTTTTAATGTCTTGACCTCATTCTTTAGAACTTCTTTAATTCGAATTTATGGATAATTCGAAGTTTTTAGCTGGTCCCTTGAGGTTCGAATTATCCAGGTTCCACTGTACCACCTGAACAAAGAACTGTCATCACCAGCTAATTAAATTTTTGTTGAGTTGAACTTAATTAATAACTTCTCACCCTGCACATGCATGAGCACATACCAGCAATTTTTTTAATACAGATTTTTTAAATTGAATTGAAATATATATATATATATATATATATATATATATATATATATATATAGGGTGTCCAACTTAAGTGTGCCACCATTGGTATTTCAGAAACTATTGGATTTGGAGAAAACTTTAAATGGGGGACTTCACCTACTTTTTTAAGACATTTTAAAATGTGAATTCCATTTTCTCCTAAATGGCCGCCATTTTCCAATATGGCGGTCAAATTTGATTTTTCTTCTGGAACACCCTGTATTTTATGGCAAATTTGGATTCTACGCTTAATTTTAAGAACTTTTTATTCTATGACATTTTTTCCTAAACCCAATGGTTAAGGAGATATAAGCCGTTAAAATTTGATTTTTCCCCATAAGAAATGCATAGCGTTATTGTTGGTTCTCGGTATATCGATACCGGTAGGGTTAATTAAAACATAACAGAGAACGAAAGTGCTTTAAAATGTGATTTTAGTTTAGATTCAATCATAGAAATAGTTTTTAGTCGATATTCACTCATGGAAATGAGCAATTCTGAATAGTTTTGTACTCCATAAGGATTGCATGGGATGGCACAGTTAAAATGGACACAATGCATTTCAAATGGGGAAAAATCAAACTTTAACAGCTTATATCTCCTTAACCATTGCGTTTAGGAAAAAATGTCAAAGAGTAAAAAGTTCTTAAAATTAAACATAGAATCTAAATACGCCATAAAATACAGGGTGTTCCATACGAAAAATCAAAGTTGACCGCCATATTGGAAAATGGCGGCCAATTAGGAGAAAATGGAATTCACATTTTTAAATGTCTTAAAAAAGTAGGTGAAGTCCCCCATTTAAAGTTTTCTCTAAATCCAATAGTTTCTGAAATACCAATGGTGGCACACTTAAGTTGGACACCCTGTATATTAAATTTTTCAATAGTTGATTATTAACGCTATTTGTTGTACAAGTGTACTTGACTACAAATACATTTTTTTGATCTGAAACTGATTATTCATTAAAGGTGAATCAACTTCAAAGCCATGTTATCAGAGTTTCGAAGTATTGTATTCTAAGACGTTATAAGACTGCAGACTGATGAGTCAGATCTCTTACTGTAACTAAGCTGACTCATAAACACACAGCACTGTTTTCTGTAAAACCTTTCATAGTGTCACATTTTATTTGTACATAACACTTTTCCAGTGACTTTCTGAAAATGCTGTAGGTATAACGATTATCAGAATACAGTAAAACCCCGATTAACCGCACCCCGTTCAACCGAAACCCGGATTAACCGAAACCATGATAAAAAGTTGAAATTAAATAAAGAATATGCTAGGCAACGGTAATAATTGTCAGCCATTGCTCGGTTAAGTGGCCCGGCCCAGCTTGAGCCATTGTCGCAGCGGCCACTGACCTTAAAAGAACATTTTACCCCATCCCCAGGTCAGACAAACCCTTCCCCAACCCTGAATTCCACACAGACTTTTCTTTTTTGTTATGATAGTATTGAGATGGCGAGACAAGGCTGCCCGCAACCAATTTGAAGTTAAAGTTTCAAAAACAATAGTTAACTATTTTAAGAAATATATATTGTTTGTTATGTAGAGATGTCAATTTTTATATGACGGTTACGAAAATAACGTTAGTCAACTGTTGTAGTTTTTTTTCACCAAAATAACTTTTAAATAACAAACATTTATTAACTGAAAAATTAGGTTATCTGAAACGGCTTCGCCCCCTTTATTTCGGTTAGTCGGGGTTTTACTGTACAAAAATTCTAAAAACTCACCTAGAGGACTGGAATCATCGACAGTCAAGTCTTTCTGTGATGCACATCGTTTGCAGTCTTTTAAACATTTAGAATCTTCTCGAGTTTTACTCTCATTAACAGCCAACTTAATCTCCACTTCGTAACCCTGATTCGCCAAAAATTTTTTTAGACCTGAAATATTTTATTAACTTTTTGTATATCATGATAGTTTCATAATTCATTTTTAAAGGTTATATACATACACTTTTATCACATTTTATAGACTAAAATCTAAAAAAATTGTAATCAAAATTAAGATTTGACAGGGAGATCCAAGCCTTTCTTTAGCAAAATTTAAATGTCCCAAATTTGGGACATAAAAACAAAGTATAGTAAACCTCGGATTATCCAGGCCCCACATTATCCAGATCCCGGATTATTCAGACTGGTCTATCCAAGAAATAAAAAAATTAAAATCATGGCAAAAACATGATTTTATTCATGTTGAAGCCTTTTCGAGTTTAAAGGTGAAATCTGACTTCTAAAAGTAAAATGCAAATGTAATACATTACTGTACGCATTTGGAATCACAATAATTGAAGGAATCGCATTGCCTTACAGTGCATTATAGCATTTTTGTCAACGTAGTTTTCTGGATTGTACTTGGGGAGCTAGCAAAAATCAACAAAGTAATCTATGGACATTTCGCGAGTTTGCTTATTGCTGTCATTTGTTGTTATGTAATTTCTTAAGAAGAGTTACTATTATACATTTTGAGTTACTTTAAGTTTGGTCATGATTATTTCAAGTTTTGAGTTATTATGAGTTATGATTATTTAATCTTAATAAATTAAATATTTTAATCTGGTGTTTTATTCCAAACCTAAACCGCAAGTGCAGTAAAAGTTAACATTATATTCTTATGATTAATAATGAAGTTTAGTTCTTAAATTTGTTTAAAAACAAAACCCCATAAAATTTGAAAGTCTAACATGTTGTATAGTCTTGACATGCTGTTTCCAGCATCAACTTAGCAGAGGCTAGGGTACGCAATCACTATTTAGGCGATATTGTAATGACCTCAGATGATCCAGATTTTTTGTCATCCGGATCGGTGTTCTGCCACATTAATCCGGAAAATCCAAGAGGTACTGTACACAACTCTTTGAATCAGGGTATGACTATTATCTATTTGTAATAAAAATATTTTCACTATTTCCTCCTGATAAAATTTGTCACATAAAGACTTACACTATTTTATCTTTATGGAATAAAATAGTTGCCAATGACTAGGAAATATTGCTTTACTAATTTTCAAATTCAAATTCAAAATTATTTATTTCGCACAAAAAACTTTACAAATCAGGAAGCTTGAGTATAGAAAATAAATACAATTTTTTTACAAAATAAATAAACTTAAAAATATACATGTATTGCGAAATTAGTTTCTAAAAGGGAATACCCATGCGTGGAAATGAGTCGTTAAGGAAGGAGCTGATTATTTATTATTTAATTATTAAAAAGAAAAAAAAAACAAAAAAATCAAAGACAAACCTATTGCGCTGGGAGGAAAACACTGGCAATGACGGACGGACTGACCCCCCCACCCCCCACCCAAAAAACATAACTACACACACACTATACCATTCTCTCACACTTAACACTCAACAACAAACACACAGTCACTCATACCGACAGCTGGAAAAATCATTGTCTGTAAATTAAAACAAGATCCGTTCGGAACCCTGTCTCCCAATACCAGTGAGCCATTTCCGTAATCTTTTTTTGTACACCGTCACAGAATATTCGTAGTTCCTCAAATGTTGGGGTAAATTATGGTACAATGTGTGAGCAACATAGTAACAGTTAGTTGTAGAAAAGGTTCTTGTAAGTCTCGGTAAGCGAACTCCCACACCCAGTGCATGTCTTGTTCTATAGTCGTGTAATGACTGTTCAAACAAGTCATTAAAGTGTTTGTAAATGTACAGTGCCAGTGATCTGATGAAAAGCTGTTTGACGTCATTTCAGTAAACAGAGCGTCCGAAGGGTAGCGTCGACACCTGCCCAGGGCGGCTTTAATTATAGCCTTCTGCGTGACCATTAGAGGTTGCAAAGTGCTACTATACGCACAGCCCCAAGCAGTTATCCCCCCCTCAATGAGCAACTGAACATAAGCATAATAAACAAGTCAAATTTAATTTAAATCAAGCACCTGACGCAATTGGTAAAAAAAAAATTAATTTTCTCAATTTTGAATTTAAATAAGATACGTGATCTGCCCATGAAAGTCTAGAGTCGAATACTATGCCCAGATATTTATAATTTTGGACTCTTTCAATCACGGGACAGCCACACATCCCACTTTGGTAAGTGTCGCAAGAGTGATAACTTGCGTATTGGTAATACAGATAACTAAAACATTACAAATTCTTAAGAAGAAGTAAAAGTTCAGAAGACTGACACATAGCAAAGATAAGCTGATGATATTATTTATGTGTTTTTTTTTATTGTTTTGGCTTACTGTTCTATAGTACATTTTTTTAATCAGGGTGTCTACCAAATTTCATATATCAAATTCCCGACTTTTCCCGACAATTTAAAAAAAAAATCCCGACCAAAGGAAACATGACCATTGCCTCCTATAACAAATATTGAGAATGATATTTGTAAATAAATACATTTTGACGGCTACAATGCAAGCAAAAGATCACCAAAAGATGAGCAAGATGACCGCGATAAGTCCAATAGTAATGCGACCAAGATTTCCGGCTGCGGAAAGAACGAGCGATTTTCCAGCCGTGTTGTGACCAAGAGATTCTCTGGCCCTGGTATAAACGACCGAGATTTGACAGAGAGATTTGCCGGCCCCAATACGACCGAATCATGTTATGGCTATGAAACGAGTAAGCGACAAAATACGATCAAGAAACAATCGGCCACCCGTCAACTGAAAAACAAGCGAAAGATTTCCGGCCGCAATAAGTCCAAAAGATTTGCCAACCATGTTGTAAATTACAATATCTCTGACCTCGTCTGCCGCGAATCGAACGAAAAATGATTCCTAAAATGAGTGAGCGACTTTCCGGCTGCAATATTACCTGAGGTCTAATGGCCGCGAAATGAGTAATGTTCTCATCGGCCACGATGCGACCAAGAGATTTGCCTGCCGCAAGACAAGGGAAAGATTTCCGATCGCAACGAGACCAAAAATCTTGCCGTCCTCGGTATAAATGATAGATATTCTGTCCGCGATAAGATCGAGCGATTTTCTTATCGCAATATGACCGAGAGATGTGACAGCCGCGAAAAGAGCAAAAAATTTGTCTACCACGAGACGACCGAAAAATGTTCATCGGCTGAGATGCGACCAACCAAGAGATTTGCTTACCGCAAAACAAGCGAAAGATGTGATGGCCGCGAAAAGAGCGACAGATTTGACAGCCGCGAAGAGAACAAAATATCTGACGGCCCCAATGTGATCGAGAGGTTTGCTGACCCCGAAACTACCGAGGAATTTGCCGGCCGGGTTTTAGATATTCTGGCCTTCATGTGGCCAATAGATGTGATAGCCACGAAAAGAGCACACGATTTTAAGGTAGCAATACTAACGAGAGATGTGTCGGCCGCGTAAAGAGCGAGACCTTCGGTTGCGTAAAGAGCGAGACCTTCGGTCGCGTAAAGAGCGAGAGACTTGTCGGCCGCGTAAAAAGCGAGATTTGTCAGCCGCGTAAAGAGCGAGAGACTTGTCGGCTATGTAAAGAGCGAGAGACTTGTCGGCCATATAAAGAGCGAGAGACTTTCGGCAGCAGAATAAGCGACAGCTTTTCTGGTCGTGATATAGCTAAAAATTTGTCTGCCGCGATTTGTTCGAGAGATTTGCCGGCCGAGACGATGACAGTAACAAAGAAAACGGCTATTTCGTTTTGTTTCATAGCCAAATTCGAATTTCCTATAAATGAAAGTTGAAACTCATTACTTTTTCCCGACTTTACAAAATCCCCGACATTTTCCCGAATTTTCCCGAATTCCCGACTGGTAGACACCCTGTTAATGTATTTATTTTTTAGTAATAAAAACTTATAATTTTTTTACCGAGAAATATAAAATTAATGTTGCTTTTATCTCTCTATCCTAAGCTGAAAATAGAGTGATACCTGAGAAGTCGTAACGCTTGGGTCCCATCCAACGGAAGTTGTCACTGTCCCTGATGATGTCACCAAGATATCCATATGAAATTACACTGCAGTAGTAGCAAAGTAGTGAATTCTGGTTATGCACACTGCTAACATCCAAACCAGCACTTTCCCCTAGAACCATCAATCTTGTTGAAAGAATGTCAATGAAAGAAATTTCAACGCTCAATCTCTATGTTAAAAAACAAAGATCTTCTTGTAACTATTCAAAAGCCAAGGAGTGGACCAGAACAGATATACTTTCAGCTGAATGAATGAGAGACAAGCGAGACACTCAAGGTAGTATTGTGACTAGCTGAGATCAGCTGGTTCTTCAGCCAGGGTCATTCTTTAACTGGTAGCAATGACCTAAAGATACTGCAGGAGAACATTTTGAAAATTATGATGCTGTTCAGGATTAAACTAGCAAACACAAAATTTACTACAGTATATTATGTTACTAGGTTGGAAAGAAATGTTTTATTGGACTAGTATGGGATTTTCATGCGAGTACAGTAAAACTTACCATTCATGTAATGTACGATACTTTTCATCATACAATTCAGAAAAAAACATACTTTCATTCATAAGGTATTCCTTGCATAAAGGTCGTATGCCATTAATGCAACTTCATTTCGCGAAACATTCACGAAACCATGAAAGTATATCTATATAAAAAATGTCACAAAATGTTTCGAGAAGTAAGGCAAAATTTTAGCCCATTAAAATACACTGTTTTGTGATAAGTTGCAGAAATGTATCAGACAATTTTTTATTTTGCATGAAATGTTTCGCAAAACAAGTTGCACTTATGGCATATGCCCTTAAACAAATACGTTCCTCAATCCTTCAAATGCACACCTAACCTATAATGAACAAAACAAACATTTGCTACTGCTGCCAGTGCTTCACTTACATTACTCTAAATACCCCCTTTGCAGCAGACCTGCATACTAAGCGAATTTCAAATGCAAAACATCCAACATAGCGAGATTTGACTTGTTTTTATTAGCTCCACAAGATTAACTTGGGGAATGACTATACAGGTTTGCTGAAACAGGTATGTTAAAACTGGGTGGTTTTAATTCAATATTTAGTAGATCTGATCTAGAAGAAGATATAAAGGCTACCAAGTTTTTTTCAAAATATATTTAGAAATAAGTTAGATACATAAATTTTATTTCTCATCAGTAGGGATAGACAGGATTGGATTTTCAGTTCGGGACGGGACGGGACGTGATTTTTGTCTTCCCTAAATCTTCGGGAAATTTAAGAATCCCGTTCACGAATTTATTTCCTCTATTACAATAATAGCATTAGGTTAAAAACAATGTCATATATAAATGTTTGTACCGTCCCAACTCAAAAAATTTCAAGAAATAAATTTAAGTGAAAAAATACTAACTTAAATGCAATTGACAAAATAGCAAACATTAGAAACACATAAAAAAATAGTAACACAATAAAATTGTTAATTATATATAAAATACAAACTTATATAAAAATGGTAAATAAAATTTATTTTTCATTTCTTATTATTTTTCATTAAATTTTAATTTTTATTCTTTCTAATTTGAATGCATTGAAAAATAGAAATAATATAAAAAAAATAAATAAATTAATATAATATGCATTTTTTAACGTTTGATGGAAACACAAGTTTTAAGTTTCTGCTTTTTGTTTTATTGTTTGGTTTCCAAAAAGCCAAAAGTAAAATACTAGAGTGGTTATTGCATGTTGACAATAAACTGTCATGTATAATCAGTAAACATGTTATTGTATTTTTATAAACTTTGGGCTTTGGAGTTCTCGTTTTAGGAAATGACTCTATGACTTATAATTTTTCCAGCATTTTAAACTACGGTAAAAAAATTTATAAAAATAAATTTAGTTTCAAGATGACAACCATAACACTAGTTTTTCCAAGCTTAAAATTATAAATTTGAGGTTCACAGCTCCCAAACTTAATATTTCTTAAGTTACATAAAATATTGATTACCTATGTATTAGAAATTTCTTAAAAGTCTGAAAGTCTTTACCAGGGCTGCCGGTCGCCCCGGGCGCCGCGGCTAGGGGGGCGCCGTGACCGGAGGGACCCGCGGCTGTTTAAGGGGAAAAAAATATATCGCCGACCCACTAGGGCGAAAATATTTCACGGGCAAGAATCGTAAAAATTTCATCAAATGGCTGTTAAAAAAATAAATCGTTCAATAACTTTGTTTCTATTCACAAATTGTAACTGGAACACCATAAGGTAAGTCTCAGATGAGTACCTACACACTTATTCATGGTAACTATTAAAACATGTCATTGCAATACATTACATCACTCGTAAATCATGATAGTATTGAGTTTTACTAAATGTGTAGGCTGACGCCCCCTTGCTACGTACGTTATTGAATTTTTTTAGGAGACTATATTAATTTAGTCTGTGCTTTTAGCGTGGATGTTGTGATGATTACGATGGCGAATGTCACCTTGAATCATTAGACCAGGCCCCCATTTATAAACTGTTTTTAAAAGTAAACCTCAAGTAACAATTCATTATCAGCAACTGAAGTTAACACTCTGGGAAATATTAGGGCTAGTGATTGCCAGTTTTGAAAATATCAAAATCAATATCATTGATCTACCACCATCTTTTTGAAACGGGTGCTGGGGCCTGATTTCAAAACGATGTTAGTGAATTAATCATACTGACTTTGTAATTAGTACGATTGGCAATCACAAATATTTTTCATATCGTTACTTTACACCCTAGTTAGTGTTTTTTTACTAGTGGGTTTGTAGTACTCGTGAAACCCGTTTTGAAATGAGGCCCATTTGATTGTTTGACGGATCTGTCTGACAGACGAACTGATCGAACGTACGTTTCCTCTGTTTTGTCTGGTGATGAATTTGAATACGGAATCAATTTGAAAAAATGTACAGTACCTTTTTTTAGCGAGGCTGTGTCTAAGGTATAAAGCTGGTGAATCGGTTATTCAAAACAAAATTAGTGCAAACTGGTATGAATGAAAATGAATTATCCATTTGCCTGATTCTTTGCTACCGACAAAATAGTACAAGAATCAGAAATAATTGTGCAAGCTTTAACCCCATTATATTATTAAATTTTTTTACAAATATAGTATTTAGACCAATTAGTTGTTTGAAGGGGGCGCACATAAAAATTTCGCCCCGGGCGCCTATTAGCCTCAGGGCGGCCCTGGTCTTTACTTTTGTCAATTTTTTTTACTTATTTATGAAAAATAATCATACTTTCGGCTGGGATTCAAAGACGTCTGAATTAGTTTAGAAAATTGAATCAATGGGCTAAACCACAATTTGTAGCAGACCAATGTGGCCGACAATATGAATAATCATCACTGTCACGCCTTGTAGCAAGTTGTTTCCGTTGATTAACCGCTATCAGTGAACTAAGATTGCTATTCACACCCAATTGCGAGTTGGCAATCCTACATTTGCTGTTTATCAACGATCGGCAAATACGCGCGATCGTTTTTCACGGCCGATCGCGAGTTTCGTAAAGCAACATCGGCCGCTAATCCGCGATCGGCAAAGACGCGGCCGTTCGTAAATTCCGCAAAGCTAGATTTGCCGAATATTCGTGATCGGTAAATACACGCGATCATTTTTTCACGGCCGATCACAAGTTCCGTAAAGCTACATCGGCCGTTAATCCGCGATCGACAGATACACGCTAGCGTATTTAAGGGCCGTACGCGAACAGCGCTAATCTATTTTTGCCGTTCATCCGCATCTGGCAAATACGCGCGATGGTTTTCGCGGCCGATCAAGAGATTTGCAAAGCCGCATTTACCGTTTATTTACGATCGGCAAATACGCACGATAGTTTTTAACGGACGATCGTGAGTTTTGCAAAGCTGGATTTGCCGTTTACTCGCGATCGGAAAATACGCGAGATCGTTTTCCGCGGCCGATTGCGAGTTTTGCGAAGCTACACCCACTGTTTATTTGCGATCGTTAAAACGATCCCGTCCCGAAACATTTCCCGATGTAAATAAAATCCCACCCGAAAATCGGGAATTTGATTTTCCCGAAATTTCGACCCGACCATCCCTACTGTTTTTGAGTCAGGGGGTTTTGCTCAAGCTACATTTTGTGACTTGAGTAAAGCATTTGATATTGTTGACCACTCAAAATTACTTCTCAAGTTAGTGTTTTATGGCTTTAGTGGTTCAAGTGTTGAGCTAATGAATTCATTTCTGAAAGATAGGAAACAGGTTGTATGTGTTGGTAGGGAAACATCTGATATAGCCAATATTTGTCATGGAGTCCCTCAGGGCTCTGTATTAGGCCCTCTGCTGTTCACCTTGATGATAAATGATCTTCCTTCAAACTTGAATGGTCACACAATACTTTATGCAGATGACACTACTTTTCTCAATGCAAGCCCAGATTTTAAAAACCTTCAAAATTTAACTCGAGACACTCTTTTTGTTGCATCTAAATGGTTTAGAGCCAATGGATTTTTAATGAACGAAAGTAAAACTCAGGAAATATTTTTTAGTCTCAGAGATTTACCAGTAACTGATAATGTATACAGTATTAATTTCTTAGGAGTACATATGGACCAAAAATTATCATGGGTACCCCACATTACATATATTTCAGCCAAACTTTCAAGAGTTATATTTTTAATAAGAAGTTTGAAAAATCATGTACCCTGTAATTACATTAGATCTGCTTATTTTGCATTCTTTCAAAGCATAATTTCATATGGTATTTTGCTATGGGGTAACAGTAGCCATATTGGAAATATATTAGTTCTTCAAAAGAAAGTTGTTAGAATTATGTCTGATGCTCATAAATTAGATCATTGTAAACCACTCTTTGTGAAATTACGATGCTTAACAGTGATAAACTTGTATATTTTTAATGTATTAATGTATACAAAAAATAACCTCTCAGAACATCATCTTAGACAGGATATACATGGTTATAACACTAGACATAGTAAGCACATAGACATACCATACAATAGGCTGTCAAAATGTCACAACAGTTATGAAATTCTTGGTTTGAAAATGTTCAACAAACTGCCTACAAACATTTCAGATTTACCTTTAAAGACGTTCAAAAGTAAACTGTACAACCTTTTGTTAAATTTACCTTTTTATTCCATTAAAGAATTTTTTGAGTGTGAAGATTTTTGTATGTGATATGTTACCTGGCCTGTTAAGTTATTTGTTTGTACTTATCTGAAATTTATTTCCACCTCTGAATTTTTACTGAGTTGTGTTAAAGTTAGTGTTAATTATGTATATAGGTTATCTTGTTAAGTATTTTTGTTAAGTATTTTGTATTTTCTTCGAAGTCTCTGTTTGCAACATATTACTTTAAACAATTAATTGTATTCCATTTTGTCTAATTTTTTTGTTTAGTTGTTTCGTAAGGGATGATTTTGGTTATTTTCGTTAAATCTGTACATATTGTAAAATTTATTTTAGTATAGGGTTAACCAAGTTCTTAGTTTTAATTTAGTATGTAGTCTTGACTTTGTCTATTGCTGTAAAGCTTAATGACAATAAAATTCTTATTTATTTATTTTATTTATTTATTTACTCATTAGGATAACATGGGAAATGAGTATATATGGTTTGCTGCCACAAAAATTGAAACATCGGAGAATTTCAAATAATAAACATTACATCTCATCTAGATGAAGCCACAAACCAAATTTTATTAATTTGTGGTGAGAAATAAGCAAGGTATGGAATTTTTATTATTTCCCATAAGGTTAACATTGAGACAACGCATGTTTATCACTTTCAATATCTTGGTAACCAAAGGACATACAGCAGTGATTCAAAATACTAAATTGATTGTTTTTCGAGCTGAATTCAATGGTGCTAACGAAAATTTGATTATTTTTATTTTCCTATGTAAAAAACTCAAAAAACCCATTTTGGGGGGTTTATCCCCCTTTACGGTGATACTATTGGGCTGGTTTAAAAACTCGTTCAAATTATTACTACTTTACATGTCCTTGCCAAATTTCATTAAAATCGGACCATTTTTACGGCCGCTATCGAGCTTAAATATTAACTCACACACACAAACGTGCGCACACGCGCACACACACATACATACAGGTTTCCACCTGATTCTGACACAGGGTCGATAGTGACATCTTCAGAGTTGAATATACCATGAAATAAGGGAATGCTAGTAAACTAAAAATATTTAGTCGGTTTATCGATACACACCTTTTTAAAGCAGTAAATTGCAAAAAAAGATAGTAACTGCTTGTCACTATTGAGCTAATTTGTGCTGGTGTGTACGCGATGTCACTCTCTGGTGGTAGTGCTGGTTGTGTGAACTGAGCGCCTCTACAGTGTTGCCACGTTGTGCTTAGCTGTTCTGCCCGCCTTTAATTAGACTGCTCTTGGTTTCTGTTACTGGCACAGAAATATTGCGACCACCATAGGATGCTAGTTGACATTTTTTCATTTTGTACTGGTAAACAACGGAACGAGGTTGTAGATAATTTTCCTGATCAGAAATGAATTTCCTGAAATCGAAAATTGGAATTTCTCTCTAAATAATTTTATTATAATTGTCTTTGGAGCTATTTACCTGATATTATAATAACATTTTATTTTGACAGATTCTGTTAAAAATAGTATAATTTTAAAATAGTTTATAAACTTTTTAACCTTATTTTATTCAAAGTCTCTAAATAAACCCATGCAGTAAAATATTAAAGTGAAGTTAAAATGAAAAACACAGTGTATGTATTTCAAAATTACCCTTTTAATATTACAGTTAACATTTCACCTTTCTCATTCTTCCCTAAGATTATTGCACACCTTAGTTGCATTTGTTCCTTGGCAGGTAAATTATTAACGCATGATCAAATATCATTTTAAAATTTTATTATCAAACACGGTTCATCTGAAGGTGTAATATTAACTACAGAAAACTTAAATTAAAAACATTAGGCACACGATCTTATTGGGTCTATACTAAAAATAAATTGTGTTTGACCAAACTCAAAGCTTTTTTTGATTAAATGATATTAAAAAAATGAATTAGTAAAAAATTTTATTTGAGCGCGGCTGGTCACGCCTATCCCGAGTGCGGACTATTCACAGAGCAGGCTGGGAATCGCGTCCACTGGAATCTTAAAAGACCATTCCAAACGGATGTTTGATTTTGATTGCAATTTTAAGCTTATAGGAGGATTGTTATTAATGATTTTTCTAACAGAATATATTATAAGTTTAGAATGATTTTTTATTGATTACTCAGCTTTAAACAAAAATATTCACGGTTTCATGATATTTTTAAAGTACCGTTGAAAAAGTAATTTAAGTTTATGACTGTGGGATAATTTCCTTTGTCTCAAACTTCATTTATCAGTAGGCCTAAACAAAAGGCTACCAGCTGCACTCGTGCCGAAAAATTCTTTGGAATAGTCCTTTACATTAATTATTTCACTCGCTCAGTTTTTTATAGTCAAATTCGTATAAATGCTGAAATATTTTGAAACACCCCTGATGTAGCAGGCCTGCATATTTCATACTCAGCGAAATTAAAATGTGTAGAAACATGTTTCAATCCAACATAGTAAGATGTGACATGTTTTTGTAATTTCCAATATTCCATGAATATTGAGGGGGGAGGCGGGTAGTATGGGCCAGCGGGTAGTATGGGCCACGTGATGTTTCTCGAAATCGCCACCAGGTAGCAGCACCGCGATACGCGGAGCAGAACCGCAAGACCCACCATTGTTGTGAGATGGTATTTGGTTGTGTTCGCTGTGCTGTGTCTTTTTTAATTTACACTTGTTTAGTTTTGCACCTGGAAACTGTTGCTTCGAGTAACTTTTGGCAGCTTCCTGTGCTGACTCAGGTAACGATATAACTGTGTAACTAGGTTTATTACTGACCTTACCTTATGTTAATACAATCGTGAGAAGTTGGTCTGAATTCGACTAACCTTCCATGGATTCCGCCATGTTTTTATTTTCAATGTCAGTCGGGTAGTATGGGCCACTACCCTATGCGGGTAGTATGGGCCACCCCAGTAATTACTTTATTTTGTATTTTTTGGTCAGAATGCCGAAATTTAAAAAGAAAAAGGAAGGTGAACGTCGAGGGGAGTGGTTAGAAGAAGGTATGAAGGCTGCAGTGGCGGCCGTAATAGGAAATGAAATGTCTGAAAGAGCTGCGTCTAAAAGATACAATGTCCCACGAAGCACGTTGCAAAGAAGGGTGAAGGCTATATCTAATCAATAGGAAGTGGATATGAAGCCTCAGCTAGGCCACTTTAAAGCTACTTTCAATGATTTTTATGAAAATCAATTAGTCGAACATATGAAAGATTTAGATTCCCGGTTGATGCCCTTGTCAAAACATGAATTCTTGAAGCTCGCTTATGATCTTGCAGAAAGTTTAAAAATTGACCATCGTTTTAATAGAGAGAAAAAAATGGCTGGCAAAGACTTTTATGAAAGCTTTATGAGTAGGCATCCAGAACTCAGCTACAGAAAACCACAATCAACCAGTTTGATGCGTTGTGTTGGTTTCAATAAGCCACAGGTTTACAGATTTTTTGATCAATTAGAATTTTTGATTGGAAAACATGAGTTTCGCCCATCAAGAATTTTCAACGGGGATGAAACAGGAGTTACATGCGTTCACGAGAATGATAAGGTGATAACCGTGAAAGGAAAGCGCCAAGTTAGTAAAGTGACGTCTGCGGAAAGGGGTCGTAATGTCACGCTGATGTTTTGTATGAGCGCTACTGGACAGTTTATTCCCCCGATTTTTATTTTCCCCAGGAAAAGAATGAATGACCGCTTAATGACTGGAGCACCTACTGAGAGTATTAGCTTCCCAACTCCAAATGGATGGATGACGACAGACTCATTCATGAAATGGTTTCAGCACTTTGTGTCATTCACAAAGCCCACAATGGATGATCCAGTCCTACTCATTTTAGATGAGCATAGTAGCCACAAGGACCTCGAAGTCATTTTGTATGCTCGTGAGAACCATGTCCACATGCTGAGCTTTCCCCCACACACGAGTCACAAGCTTCAGCCCCTTGATAGAACATTTATGAAACGGTTCAAGAACTGTTACAATGCCGCTTGCTCTTTGTGGATGAGGGCCAATCCAGGGGCCAGAATAAACGACTACGACATCGCCAAATTAGTGGCTGATGCTTACAAGCAAGTCTGTCGTTTGGATATTGCTGAGAATGGATTCAAGTGCACTGGAATTTATCCAACAAATCAAAACATATTCAACGACATAGATTTCATGAGCAGTGAGATAACAAACATTCCAATCCAGGCACAACCAAGCACAGTTAAAGGAAACACTGCTACAAATGCTTCAGGGGCCTCTACTACAATTCCTGCATCCGACCAGCCATCTTCTGGTTCAACGACACCAGCAGCTGAGCTGTCCGCTTCCACTTCATTGGACCAAACTACAATGCCAGCATCTGCCCAGCTGGATCCTGCTTCCTCAAGGACACAAGCAGCTGAGCTGTCCGCTTCCACTTCGGTAGTCCAACCTGCAATCCCTGTATCTGACCAGCCATCTTCTGCAAATGCAGCAACAGCTGAGTTTTCCTGTAACAACTGCAATGTCCACATCGCAACGTCTGTGTCTGACCAATCATCATCTGTGTCCCCAACATCATCAGCAGCCATGGCTCCTTGCTCAACTGTTGCCATAGTAGGAGCTGAGATTTCTACAATAAATGCTTCAACATTAGTGACCAAAGCAACTCCATCGTCTTTGATAACACATCATGAAGGTCTTACAACAAAAGCCAAGTTAACGTCACCTCAAATTGCCATGAAGCCTGATTTTGCAATGGTTTTAAAACAGGTTTCTCCATTGCCAAGTTGCAGTGACAAAAGGCTGAAAACCCGAAAGAGAAAGGCGGAGAAAAGTGAAATTTTAACTTCGACTCCCATCAAAAATATGTTAGTCGCCAAAAAAGAAGAAGAAATGAATCAAGAAGCATCAAAACAAGCAAAGAAAAAAATTAAATTTTCAATCAGCAAAGGAAAACCAACTGCAAAAAAAGTTAAACAAGCTTCAAAAGAAAAATCAGTGAAACTAAGTCTTAACAAGAGTCAAAATAAAGGAAACCCCATAGATTACGACAATGTCACTCCAGGAACATCAAAACATGAAGAATTGGTTCTTTGTATTGTTAGTGGTGAAGATTACGAAGAGAACTGGATTCAGTGTAAGACTTGTGAAGGCTGGACACACGAACTTTGTGCTGATATTGATGATCCGGTATTTTATTATTGTGACTATTGCAAGTTAAACAAGCCCTACAGGTTTATAATTATTTGTTTTCTAATTATAAATACTTTTAGCCCCGAAATGTTCTGTTTTTTATTTGATTTCCTGAGTTTTTTTTGTGTGGCCCATACTACCCGACACTTTCTGACTTCTTAGAAATAAGACACAAATTTTGAAACCTCATGAAAAAGATTTTATCAGTGGAATATATGTTTCAAGGCTATTAATATAAAGCATATATTGTAAATAAATGGATTTTCGTGATTTTAGACGTTTTTTATAAATAGTATAAATTATATATAATTATTTCCTTAAGTGGCCCGTACTACCCGCCGTTCCCCGAATTCTTGTTCGCTGAAATCTTGGAAGACAGTTGCAAGCGGGTGTTTGTGTTTAATTTCAGGCTTATTAAAAATGTGACGATATTCATTGATAATTTCACAATAGAAAATATTTTTCGTATAGAATAATTTTGGGTTGATTACTTAGCCTGAAACTAAAACATTCATGATTTCATAGTATTTTTTTAGTTGCTGTTTCAAAAGTAATTTAAGTTTATGTTTGTGAGACATCTTTCCTTATCTCAAACGTGATTACGCTATAGGCCTTAAAAACAAAATTTACCAACTACATTATCGAAATTTGTTCAAAAAATATACTTTATAAATGTCTTTTCAATTTAATTATTTTATTTTATCGTTTTTTTAGTCAAACATATAACAGGGTGGCCACTCCAAACGAATTTTTCCATTCCCGGTTTTTTCCCGGTTTTCACGGGCATTTTCGGCCGTATTCCCGGTGGCAGGGGCAAACCCAGGGGGGGATAAAGGGGATATATCCCCCCGAAATTTTTGAGATCAGAAATTTTGAACGAAAAGACAACCATTTTCGGCTATCACGACGCGACTACGATTTTTATGTACCGCGACGCGAAGACGCTTTTCGTATACCGTAACGCGACGACGATTTTCGTTTCCCGCGACGCGAAGAATTTCGTTTACCGCGGCGCGAAGACGATTTTTGTCTACCGCGACTCGAAGACGAATTTCGTCTACTGCGACGTGACAACGATATATGTGTCTACCGCGACGCGATACTCGGCGACCGTGGCGTTTACCACAACGACGATATTCGTCTACCGCGACGACTAGATTCGCTTACCGCGACAACGATTTTGCCTACCGCGACGACGATATTCGTCTACCACGACGACCTCATTTGTCTATCATCACATTAGTACAGGTGTTTGAGAGTACCTAAATCCCCCCTTCCCCCTTCTTACAGGATATCTCCCCCCCCCGAAATTGAATCCTGGGTTCGCCCCTGCCCGGTGGCATATTAACTCCATAATAGTCGTCTCAATTAATTGGTGACAACAGAGTAAACAATGTCTTACAGTTATTCTATATTATTATTAAAATCCATCAACCATGTGGAAAAAACAGAATAGCCTGTTAATTAATAGAGTTTAAAAAGGTTTAAACGCAAGAGACAAGATGAGTTTCCACCGGCCGCTTGTACAATCAGGGTGTTAACGAAATCAGGCTATAATTCCCGTATATTTCACGCCGAAATCACATATTTTACGCTGGGTAATAGATAATGCTTGAGTATACACGAAATACACCACATTTTCGTAATTTGCATTTTTAAATTTCAGTGACTCGCTGAGGAGTCACGGTTAACCCAATCACGGAACCAATAAGGCCGTAGCAACAAAAACGGCCGGCAATATTTTAAAGCAGGCGGTATTCAACAATTCCAACTAGAAATAGGCCTAAATCAAAATGAGTCAGAACACGCAAATACAAGGCAAAAAAACGTGCAACAGACGGCAAATCAGCATTGATCCTCTTCTCACACGGCAGCAGACTGTTCGCCGTGGAACGGTTAAAAAAATACTTGAAAACAAATAGTCCTCAGAAGTTTATGTCAAAACCAACTTTTCATTGTAAAATGTATTCCAAATGCATTTTGTAACGTACCGTACGTTGTATGACACCAAACGGATAATTAATAAATTACTTCCTTATCGTATTCGATACTTAAAGGTAGTAGAACTATGAACCATATATTCAGGGCCGCGACAAGGGCCATGCGGAACATGCGGCCGCATGGGGCGCCGTCAGGGAGAGGGCGCCGCGCCGCGCCGCCGAAACCAGCGCGGTGTTGAGTCCGCAGCGACGCCCGAGTAGCCTTTTAAAATAGTTCAATTTGATGACTTTTGTTGGCGCCCGGGGAGCATTTTACAATAATACATGAGTATACACATTTTACGAGCAATACATGAGTTTTGGAATCGTTTGCCGGTGCCTAAAGCCTTTTTAAAATTGGTCAACGTGAAAGATATTTGCCTTGGTGGCGATTTCCGGCACTCGTGGAGCCCTTTTAGACTGTTTAAGAGCTTAATTAATGTTTTGGTGGCGTTTGCCGACGCCCTTTAAAACCTTTTAAAATTGCGCAACTTTGCCAAAATTTAATTTAAGTAGCATTTACCGGCACTTGATGAGCACTTTTAAATGTTTAAAAGTGTTCATCATGTAATTGGGCGACTTCTGTTGGCAACCGGAGGGTATTTACAAATCATTCAATGTGCTAAACCGTTGTGGCCGTTTTTGAGGCGTTTTCCGAGGCCCGGAGCCCTTTTAAAATTAGCCAACGTGCGTAAAGTGAGTGTAGGAGGCGTTTACCGACGCTCGTGGATCCGTTTCAAACTATTCAAAGAGCAAAATGCCTTTTTTTGTTGGAGCACGCCGGGGCCCGTGGGGCCTTTTAAAATTGTTCAACTCGTAAAACTTACAATTTGGTGGCCGTTTACCCGCGCCCGTGGAGTTATATTATATTCAAATGATTCAAAGTGTAAATTTTTAAATTTTTGAATTATTCACAAACCCAACAATTTACAATACAATTATTGTAGCTGCAATATTATTAAAACAAAATGGCTGTCAATTGCCCGCAGTGCAACATCCCCAGCGGCGTCGGTGTGTGTGGAGCAAGACCTTTGAAATGAAATTAAATTTACAATTTTATTTACAAAAGAAATTTAAAGATTCAAAATTAAGACCTGGAAACTGAAAACTTCTAGAAATAACTCTATTTCAACACTCTCCCACCGAACAACGAACAACTGTGTCATTTTTAGCCATTTAGTATATCATTTCTTATAATGGTCTAGTTTACCTGGATTAAAATGTTAACTAACGATCATGTTTTTAAGTTGAAGCAAGAAAAGCCCGATTGGCGGTGTGCCTTCTGTTTAAACATATCTAGTATACTGTATGCAAACGTTTAAATATGTAATAAATAAAATTCGGACGGAACAGCGCAGCATATCACGGAACGGTTCTGTGATGCAAAATTTGGGCTCACGTCAGCTGTCACGGAACAGTTCCGTGATGCAAGGTTAAGCCAATGGGTTAAGTTGAAGCAAGAAAAGCCCGATTAGCGGTGTGCCTGCTGTTTAAACTTGGATCATTTTATTTGACTTAACATATCTAGTATACTTTATGCAAACGTTTAAATAAGTAATAAATAAAATTCGACAAAGTACTTTCAGAATATTATTTTTTCGCAAATTATAGCTTTATTCACCCTGGGGGGGGGGGGGGTAGGCCCTAATTAACAACACACAAGTAAATGGGGCGCCAATGTAGGCCCTCGCATGTCCCAGAAAAATCCCTTGCCGCGGCCCTGCATATATTAGATAAGTGGAGGAAGACGCAACAATATGGATATCGTTCGAAAACTTGACAAGAAAGGGTACGCACGCGCCGACTATCGGCCTGTCTTGCTTCACATTGCTGTCCGCCCGAATTCACGTTTCACAACGCAGTGGCAGTGGCAGTCGCTAATTGGCCCGACGCAATGACAACACGTGGTTACCATGACAACCTGCTATGCCCACTATATTATGCGCCATCCGTGTGGTGGGGGTGGGGGGAGGAGAAAGGAAGGAAGAAAGGATGAAAGGAAGTAAGACAAAAAACTTCGGTAACCAGAAAGACGACAAAACAAAATTGATATTTAATCACTTAATCACTTTAATAAGACAGGTACCTCATGGAGGACGTTACCCTGAATATGAGTGAAGGATGAGTGTGATGATCGTGATGATAGTGGCGCGATCTTGTAAGATCAATCGGGTTGACTCTCGCACCCGATTTTGTACTGATTTCCCAATTCTAACCAAAGTTGAACTAAACACCGTTTAAAGTTGATATTGAAAAGATAAAACCCAATTCGTGACAATGAATAACTTCTGAACATAAAATTTGCTGGTCTATCAATTATTTAATTTTGATACACTAAATGTACTCATTTTTGCGAATCGTCATGCCGTACACACGGCAGGTGACAAGGTCACGTACAGATAAAAATCAAAAGGCAAGCCAATTTTTTGTTTGAAATTCATTGTTGGTGACTGTGAGTTTGTTTTGATCTTGATTTTTGCGAACATTTATTTGCTATTACTGTTTTTACCAATAATAAGTGATGGCAAATTACGGCAAAAATCACAATCAAAGCCTAACCAATGCCATGCCGGTTCAAAAATTATTTTACGAATCGAACGCCTTTAAATTATACGTTTAACAAATCTTTTAGGGGCGGGCGAATAGTGGGTTTTCATTTCGAGTCGAGTAGTAAGCCAACTACCCGAGAATAAGTTTTATCATGCAGAAAAACAAATAGTAAAGAAAACGTAAGGGGAGGTACTACTGCAAAATAATTTCAAACACAATTTAAAATCTTCGGTACAAAGATAATGGTTCAGCGTTATCGATAAATCACTTCAAAATTATACGTTCTTCAGTTTAGTATAACCCACGCTTTTATCGACATTCGTTGAGCCGCTAGTCAATACGCATGAACACCTGACCACTTTTTGTCGCTTTCTTATCTACGATTTTCCCTAAGCCGAATCTGGCCGACACAAAAAACCAATTTCCTGAAACAGGCTGTAGTTATAATAATTACAAACTGAAAAATACAATACTTGTATATTTCGTACGTCAATGATCTCGCGGTTATTCCTTTAAGAAAGACGGAAATCTTTGCCGGTAAAATTGATCAGCATCAGTTTACAGAATCGAACTACTGGACCATACCAAACTCAAGTTCATTTGTATGTTTTGACTAGAAAATCGCCACAACTCTATATAGAGGCATATTATAGGCCTACTTCTCGTTGAAATAGTGGCTGTTTTTCTTGCTTGAAAAACAGAATAATAAATTATAAGCTTATTTTTATCTTCGTCAGTTTTGGAACCGAGTTTGCGGTTATTCAAAGCACAACTAACCAAGAATCGATACCTAATAAAAACAAATGAAATCGTCTTTTTATGGAGAAGTACGTTATAAGAATAAAAATTAACCCTTGGTGGTATAAGAGCGACTTTTTTTAAGAGTAGGTACTCATCACTAATGATCCTTGAGTAGGTTGACTGTACGTAATAAAGTTTCGTAGAAAACGTTTTATTTTAACCCCAATTCTTCTGCGTAGAAATTTGTTTTTCCATTATCTGCCTACCCCTCCCTCCCCCCGACTGCACTATTGCACCATCACTGTTGTCTGTCTGCTCCCCTGCAGGTGGACTGGGCACAGACAACGTCATTCACTATCACTATCCTGTCGATCAACAATCTTCACCACAGATTGGCGTTTACGCTGAGGGTGGCGCTAGACACTAGACACTCTTTGCCGTCTTTCGCTTTTTACTGACGCGTATGTGATTCTGCTTCAAGCAGTTGCACATGAGTAGTTGTATTTGGAAGTTGCTTCGCATAAAGATGACGAAATAATCTTGCATTTTCCGTCAACTATTTTAATATTGATTTGTTTACGATGTTTATTATTGTTCTTTAAAAAATGGCGTTTTCCCGGATTTCGCTCGAGATTCACGGTTATTTCCCGGTTTTTTCACGGTTTCAAAAATTCCCGGCTAATGCCCGGTTTTCCCGAATTCCCGATGCAGTGGCCACCCTGTATAAGTATGCAAAACTAATTTTAATTTTAGGAATTTAAAAATGATAATTCACAGACCCTAACAGCTGAGAATATACGGGTCTAGTGAACGTTATAATTTAGTAGAACAGATTTTACGATGACCTGTGGATGAAAGGCATACATAAAAATTTTCAAGATTGATTTTGATAGTAAGTAAATTAAGATAGACGTAGCCACTCTCCAAAAACACAATGTGTTAAAAGATCGCCAGGCCCTAAAAATATGTGCTAGCAAAGAGTATATCAAGTCAAAATTAGTGTCTTTGATTAAACTAGTAGGGTACCCAGCGAATGGGCAGAAATTTGACCTTGAAAATCAGCTGTTCTAAAAAAAAAGCGCGCCAAAACGGAAAAAAAGTGCGGGAAAAACGGAAAAAAAGCCCGCCAAACAGTGTTGCCAACAGCATAGAGTAAAATGCATATACTATAACAGGTATACACTATACTATAGTACATATAACATACTACGTCACGCTACCCCTATTACATACGTATTTACATACGTACATACTACGTCACGCTACCCCTATCACATACGTATTTACATACGTACATACTACGTCACGCTACCATATATTACACATTTATATATGTATAACGGTATATTATAATGGTTTATGGGCGGACATAACCTCACTTTTTCCTGCCGGTGGAGACATAACCTAACTTTTGTTTCCCGCTAAAATGGCGGACATAACCTATACCCATAGAGTATAACCTCACAGTACATAGAGTGCTATAATAATACGTCAGGTTACTTTCTATAGGTATATATATGAGTAAGATTAAATAAAAGAATGTAATATGTATATGACTATCTATTTACATCTTTCCTTATGTATTCTTTTTTTACTCCTCCTTCCTCATCTCCTCTCCTTCTTCTTCTTCTCCTCCTTGTTCTTCTTCTCCCCCTCTTCCTCAATGCCTTTTGTAAAAATGAAAAAACAAAAATTAGGTTGGTAATACTGTTGCGCATGCGCGGGAGGTGTTGTCAGTGTATTCAAGTGTACCTTGTGCCGGTTGCAACCTGAAAATTTCAAGCCCTCTCATTGGTCGAAATATTCTGCCCTGTGATTGGCTATAATTAAGTGTACTACTCTCTGATTGGTCGTGAGAATCAGCGCCCTTTTAGATTCTTCCCCCGGCTCATTCTCTTACTTGCTCCTGTGCTGGTAAGGCGTCCCTGCGTTACTTTGCTCTTTGATATTGCATAACCTCACTTTTATTAAATATAACCTTACTTTAGTGTAACATAACCTCACTTTTGTATAATATTACCTAATTACCCTTGTATATTATTCTCGATTTAGCTTTTTTGTATATCTAGTTTCCTCTTTGGTCCTTTGATTATTATTATTTTGTGAGAAATGGCTGTTGTTAACTCTGACGAGGAACAAATCGATATTGTTGAGTCTACACCCATATGTCCTAATGAAGAGGAAGAAGTAAAGGTTGAACCTGTTTATTTGTTTTCTAGAGACGATTCCTATGTCAAAAAATTTAGATTGTACGGATCCAGAATTACTTTTAAATTTTCTAACCCTCCTCCTGAAACCAATGAAATTGATTGGCTGAGACAGGGGTTTGGGCAGATTGTAACCATGATGAAAGAAGAAGCTTCAGACAGTGACTACCTTGGATTTACTTTAAACAGTTTAAATTTAAAATCTAAAGAACCTGGCTATGTTACTTTTCGACCTGCAACCGAAATTAATGAAGATATCCTTTGGCAAATTTTTGGGGGGATTGTGCAATCTAACAGTGAATCGATCAAATCAACAGATACGTTCTCAGTTGAGTGTACCCGGGTAAATCTCCCTGTAGGCACAGGTGTCCGTAGGCGCCCCGGCCTCTACAATTCATTTGAAGAAGAGTGTAAGGCAAGAAGGGGGGTAGTAGTGATTAATAACAAAGACAACTTGTGCCTCCCCCGGGCCATTGTGGTGGCCATAGCTAAAGTAACAAATGACCCCCAGTACAAAGCGATTCGACAAGATGATAAAAAACGGCAGACCATAATGGCTCGGGAACTCATGCGTAGAGCTAGGGTAGAGATCCCAGAGGGTGGAGCTGGTATTTTTGAATTAGAGAAATTCCAGGCTTTGTTGAAAGATTTCAAAATCACTGTATATAATTATGATAACAAAGGCCGTGATGTTCTTGGAGGTCAGGTCCTTTACTACGACACAGGGGCGTTGGCTTCTCACCCTAATATAATTCTACTGAAAATGAAAACCTACTCAAATATGCTAGGAAATTTTCTCAACGATTTAGTGAATTAGGTTTGAGAGAAACCAGTCAAGAAAATAAACTCAGGGCTACTCAATCCACCCAGAGGTTTATAGATATCTATCACATTTAAAAAAGTTTATTCTTATTACTTGGATATTCGTGCTAATAAATCTGGAAGCAGAGCCAGGCCACCCTGGACTAGGGTTTATAGTTTGTAAGGTTATCTACATGAAAAAACATTGAGAAGTGAACACTTCATACTGTGGTGCAAGCAGTAACTCTTTTCTTCAATTAATTGGCTAATTGGCCTCTGGTTGTCTAGGCTGAAAATCATATATTCTCAGATATAATTTACTATTAATAATTATCGCCATAAAAAACCAAAACCATTACCTCGGTTTTGGATGGGCTCTAAAAGATATAGGGTCTCAAAAAAATATCCAAGACCATAAAGGAAAACCAAATATGATGACAAGCGAGCCAAACATTGCATTAATAATTCCAAAACCATATAGGATAAACGAGTATTATATGTCCAAATAAAAAAGAACTAACCTATATCTATTTACAATCATATTGAGTAAGTGAAAATACTTACATTAGATTAAATAAAGCACAACTGGAGCGGTGTTGCTAGATGCAGGCACATGACTGAGAGTGTGAGAGATATGGTGTCGCTGACGATAAGGAGACCGGATGGCCGGCCGATAACCAGCCACAGGCCGCGAACCGCGGCCCGCGGTCGCAATCCACAATCATCTGCTTCACTCGCTCTAGCTTACAAAGTTAAATTATTCTCTCTCTCTTAATTTATTCATAATTTATATTACTTCGAATAAAATGTAATGATATAATACCTCGGGACCAAGTGTCTCAATAACCTTTTGACTGGAACTAGCTTTATTTTTCATACAAGTTTAACTTGTACAATAGTTATTTTGACCACAATGTATTTTTTATAAGTAAAAAATAATATTTCACTCTTACCTTCAATACGCGCTCCCACACATAAATCTGCAGCATAGCGTAAAACACCACCTTCAGGGATACAGGTCACTTGATATATCTAGTGTGACATAATATACACCATTATTATAATATACCATTCAATGATAGGAGGTAGTATGACATAAACCATTATAATATACAGTAGCGTGACATAGGAAGTACGTATGCAAATACGTATGTAATAAGGGTAGCGTGACATAGTATGTTATAGTATATGCTTTTTACTCTATGCTGTTGGCAACACTGTTTGGCGGGCTTTTTTCCGTTTTGGCGCACTTTTTCAGGTTTTTGGCACCGCCATCTTGCTTGTTTCCCGCCACATTTTGGCGGGAACCAAAAGTGAGGTTATGAGTTTTGGCGGGAAGCAGAAGTGAGGTTATGTCTCCGCCGGCGGGAAAAAAGTGAGGTTATGTCCGCCCATAAACCATTATAATATACCGTTATACATATATAAATGTATAATATATGGTAGCGTGACATAGTAAGTACGTATGTAAATACGTATGTAATAGGGGTAGCGTGACATAGTATGTTATATGTACTATAGTATAGTGTATACCTGTTATAGTATATGCATTTTACTCTATGCTGTTGGCAACACTGTTTGGCGGGCTTTTTTCCGTTTTTCCCGCGCTTTTTTTCCGTTTTGGCGCGCTTTTTTTTAGAACAGCTGATTTTCAAGGTCAAATTTCTGCCCATTCGCTGGGTACCCTACTTAAACTTATTTGTACTTATGCCAACTTATCATATGCCAATCGAGCTTAAAGTTTGTATTCCCACTCGGGTCGCTGGAGGACAGGGTCAGGGCCAGGAGGGCGGGGAACCGCTTCAGCTCTTACCTAAACTCCGGTGGAAAAATGGCGATGAGGTGAGTTACGCGAATAAAATAAGAGAGAGGTTAAATAATTTTGTATTAGAACAAGATAGTCAGGTTAACGTTAACAATATAACGCAGATAATTACTGATAGTGCGCCAAGTAAAAATGTGTGTCACGGTGCTAGGGGTTTAAAAAACAAACAGGCGTGGTTTGATTTTGAATGTTCATCTATGAGGAAACGCATGTTTAGAATATTTAATTTATACCGTAAGACAAATTCGGATTTAGTTAGATTACAATATGTTGAAATTCAAAGGGAATTTAAAAAAATATGCAAACGTAAAAAAAGTAATTATTTTAGCAAATTAATAGATAATTTAAGTGCAACTAACGACTCAAAGAGTTTTTGGAATGCTCTAAATAGTTTGAAAAGGAAAGCTGATAACGTTATCGGAGACATACCGCCGGGTGATTGGATTAATCACTTTAAGCGCCTTCTTAATCCACCGCTGCTGTCAGCTGGGATCAGTTACGCGTTACCCCTAGTGATGGACGAAAGTTTAGATAAAGATTTTACCCTGGCTGAGCTCAAAATTGTATTGTCTAAAGCAAAAAATGGCAAAGCGCCTGGTTACGACAGGGTGCCGTACGAGTTCTTTAAAAATGCACCAGATGGACTAGATATTGTACATGTTTAATAATCTTCGCAAATTATTAGACATGTACAATAAAAATGTTTTCAGAGGGAAAAGTAGCTAGTAGTTTTAAAAAATCTATTGTGTTTCCATTGAATAAAAAGGGGGACCATAATTTGGTAGAGAACTATAGAGGCTTATCATTCATTGACTGTATCAGTAAAATGTTTACAAGTTTAATAAATAACAGGTTAGTGCGATGGGTAGAGGATAGGAATATTATTACAGAATGTCAAGCAGGTTTTAGAAAGGGGTATTCTACAAGTGATAACATATTTAATTTATGCTCTATGATTGATTTAAAGCTAAGAATGAAAAATGGCAAATTGTATTGTTTTTTCGTTGATTTCTTATCTGCGTTCGATACAGTTGACAGACAGGCTTTAATTTTTAAACTATCTTGTCTAGGAATCTCGACTAAAGTTTTATCAGTATTAAAGGATTTTTATGACGGGGCATCGGCTCGGGTGTGGTGTAAGGAGGGTGTGACTAGTAGCTTTGAAACTAACGTCGGTTTAAGGCAGGGCTGTAATTTCTCACCTTTGGGATTCAGTTTATTTATAAATGACATGGCAGAATTCATTGAGGGAGGATGCCAGTTTGGGGGAAAGAAAATAAATATGTTGATGTGATGTAGTATTTTTAGCACCAACAGCCACGAGTTTGCAGCATATGATTAATAGATTGGAAAAATATTGTGATATTTGGAATTTAAAGGTCAACCTAAATAAATCCAAAATTATTGTATTTCAAAAGGGCGGAAAGCTGGGAATAAATGATAAATGGTGGTTTAAAGGAAAAAATGTAGAAATAGTCAATGAATATATTTAGGCGTAATTTTTATAACTACACTAACATGGGAACCGCATTTTAATGAAAAAGCGAGGTTGGCAAAATTAGCTATCAATACTGCCTGGGAAAAACTCATTAAGTCAAATGCTGTCCCGTTGAGTGCTAAATATACTTGTTTTGATGCTACGGTAAAATCAATTTTGTGTTATGCGGCACAAGTATGGGGGTATATTGAAAATGAGCGCGTAGAATCTGTCCAGAAATTATTTTTGAAGAAACTACTTCGACTGCCGTTTAATACACCGAATTACGTTTTGTACATTGAAACTGGGTTTGATAAGCTTTTTCTGTATACTTTAGTACTTAATTTAAATTACATTAAAAGAATATTGTCTCTGCCAAATAACCGTTTTCCAAAAATCCTTGCCACTGAAATCATTGACAAAAATTTAAGCTGGTGTAAAATGTGGAAAACACTAGGAGCAAAAAACAATATAGTTGTAGACTTCCGGAGTGTCGAGGGGGGAGGGGAGCGTGTGGCGGTACAGTTGGCGGCGGTGGTGGAGATTGAGAGGGATCAATGGCGAAGCTTTTGTATCGGCCAAGCGATGACGCCGCGTTATCATAACCAATACCTGGCCCTCGACCTTGACCTCGGCGCTAGGCTGCTTCAGTCTGATGCCACTGATATTAGACTGGTTTCGTGAGTCATAAAAGCACGAGCACAATTATTAGATTTAAATTACAAGCCCTGGTTGGAGCGAAATTATATTATGCATTACTATGCATTATTATGGATCCAACATGGTGGATCCAAGATGGCGGCCAAAATTGGGTAACCTCTCAAAATGAAGTATTAACTACCCAATAATGTTTGGGGGTGGTGTGGAATTGAGATTTGGAAAAATATAGGAAAAAGTTAGGGGGAGGACTATTATGGGATACCCGGTATAATTTGTTTTATCAACTTATGTCTAAACATTGGTAAGAGATATCAAAATTTTTGTAAGAACCTTTTTTGTTCCTTATCTTGTTATTAATGAAAAACCTCCTTCAAAGAATTTTCATAAAATCAACCATAAAAAAGTTATAGCGCTAGAAAAGCATCAATGTCACCGTTAGCGGCCATTTTGGAAGTATGACGTCATACACCAGCTCGGCCACACTTTCAGGCAAAACACCCGGTAGTACTCGATTCTACATGCCATTACCTATCTATCGCCACCAATCGTACAATTGCTTCCCTCAAAATCCCACGAAATTACATATGCCCCTGAACTGATATATCAAAATAAATTAAATAAATCCTATGGAAATTCGCTGAGTACACATGTAACACAGGATCTCAGGTGTATCCCCATAACACAAACCTAAAATCCACAGTTTAACTCGGTTTTTATTAATCCCTCTCAAAATTCCCGAACTCCTTAAAAAAAATCAAAAAACTGGTTAATACGCGGTTTCTAGTAACACTGCAACCAATACAACGATTCTGAATACACAACACCATGTTTTGTTTAAAAATGAAATACCTTAAATTTAGATAAATCCTTGCAGTTTGTCCGAAATCCCTGTCTTTACCAGTTTTTTTTTATATCCAGGTTCTTCGAAGAATCCCCGCAGCGCAAAAATAAAATCCCTGGTTTTACCCGGTTTTTTCTTAATCTCCGCAAAAACCCGAACGTCCTCTAAAATACCCTAAACCCAGGAAATACCCGGTCTTTTGCAAAACTACCCAATAATGTTTGGGGGTGGTGTGGAATTGAGATTTGGAAAAATATAGGAAAAAGTTAGGGGGAGGACTGTTATGGGATACCCGGTATACTTTGTTTTATCAACTTATATCTAAACATTGGTAAGAGATATCAAAATTTTTGTAAGGACCTTTTTTGTTCCTTATCTTATTATTAATAAAACATGTCCTGTACAAACTTTTCATAAAATTAACCGTAAAAAAGTTATAGCGCTATAAAGGTATCAATGTCACCGTTGGCGGCCATTTTGGAAGTATGACGTCATACACCAGCTCGGCCACACTTTCAGGCAAAACACCCGGTAGTACACAATTCTACATGCCATTACCTATCTGTCGCCACCAATCGTACAATTGTTTCCTTCAAAATCCCAAGGACTTTCCTATATTTACAAATGCCCCTATACTATATGTGAGCATTAAACTTATTTGAGGGTAAGTATTGTTTGAATACGTTAAGTAAATAATATACTAAAAACCAGAGCCGTAGCCAGGACATTTTTCCGGGGGGGGGGGTTTGGCCAGGCCTGGCGACTGGATTTTCGGACCCGCAAATCTGGTGACTTTTTTTTTTACTTGCGTGTGCTTCTGGGCCCCTTTATTGTCATTTCGGACCCTTTTTGGCTGTTCACGGGCCCCTATGCAATTACCCGGGGGGGAGGGGGTTTGCCAATTTCGGGGGGGGGTTTATCCCCTGACCCCCCCATTGGCTATAATTTCAAGGCTATTTAAACTATTTCAGGGGGGGGTTTAACCCCCTAACCCCCCCCATTGGCTACGGCCTTGCTAAAACGTTTATTTAATCATTCATGAGCTTTAAACATGAGGAAAATTAACAAGAAGATCACATTGGTTTTCATTTGTAACATACACACTTTAGTATTTTATATAATTCTTAGTCTTTTAATTAAAAAAAGTAATCTTGTTATAGTATATAAATGTCAACAAACATATAATCAATGAATTCAAAACACTCAAAACAAACAAATAACTTAACCTCATGAAAAAATTTAATTCAATCATATGGTCAGTTTTATAATTAAACACCCCTGTTGTAGTAGACCTGCATCTCCAACCAATTTCAATCAAACATATTATCAATCCTCATCATTGTAGACATACCATATTATGCTACATTTTCAGGCAGTTTAGACCAATACGTCCCCCCTCCAAATGCTCATACTTGCTTTATTAAATTATTTTTTTTATAATATATTATATATTTTCTGCAAAATCTTGATCAATGAACTCTAACTGTTCAAAATAAACACAAATAAAATATTCATCACCTGAAAATTTAATCATATGTTCAGTATTGTATTTTTTTAAATCTGTTAAATCAGGGTAACTATACTTTTTGGAGGGTAAAATTAAAAATAAAATTGGACAACGTACTGTGCTTAGCAGTTTCAATATCTAAGCAACGGATTGACGTAGAATAATAATTCAAAATGCTAAATTGTTAATTTTTTTAAGCTGAATCCAATTTTGACACTTTCAT
Organism: Flexamia atlantica; assembly: GCA_035578135.1. Taxonomy (NCBI): domain Eukaryota; kingdom Metazoa; phylum Arthropoda; class Insecta; order Hemiptera; family Cicadellidae; genus Flexamia; species Flexamia atlantica. The sequence continues at coordinate 4,581,169 of JAQJVK010000007.1, read as the reverse complement.
TTACAAAAAAATAATATAAAGGTATTAAATCCTAAAAATAAATTTTATTTTGTCAAAAAACCCTCCTTAGAGTTAACTTATCGTGCCAGTTTTCGAACTCGAAGTAATAAATGTCACTCTAGACGTACGTACCAAATTTCATCGCGATCGGACCTTTTTTTCGAAAGTTATCGCGCCTACTGACAGGTGTGTATATATATATATATATATATATATATAAAGGATATATATATATATATACATGAAAATGAACGAACGGTGTTTTTGGAGTCTGGGGGCAACAAAATGAAAAGTTACGGTGGTCCCGTGCTTAAGTCTTACCATGCCGCCTACGGTAATAGCTACTTCCCTATAGGGGGAAATTTGCTAAAACCGAGTTAAACCGCGGACTTTAGGTTTGTGTTGTGGGGATACACCCGACACCCTGAATACATAAAATCAGCATAAAGCCTAGGATTTTTAAACTATTATTTGACTTGCAAAAATAAGATATTCATACAAAATGGAAAAAATTGTTTTCATGGTACAAGAACAATACTTGAAATAAATGAATATATTTTGATATGTTATTGATGTAAAATTTCCCGATTTATCAAACAATTTTATAAAACTATCCTCTCTTGGGTATGTTGAAATTCTTGTACAGGTTTTTCGGGTAATCATCTGGTTTTAGCGAATTTCCCCGAAAGGGAAGAAGCTATTACCGTAGGTCTCATGGTAAGATCTAAGCCCGGGACCACTATAACTTTTTGTTTTGGTGCCCCCAGAAGTCAAAAACACTATTCGTTCAAATTTATATATATATATATATATATATATATGTGTGTGTGTGTGTGTGTGTGTGTGTTGTCTGTAAGCACGATAGCGCTCGCAAAAATGGTCCGATTGGAATGAAAATTGGCACAGATATGTAAAGTAGGAAAACCAGCCCGATCGGACCATCGGAAGGGGGGGTAGGGGGGGATAAACCCCAAAAAATGGGTTTTTTTGAGTTTTTTACATAGAAAAATAGAAATAATCCGATTTTTGTTAGTATCATTGAATTCAGCTCAAAAAACAAACAATTTAGTAATTTGAATCTCTGCTCTATGTCCATTGGTTACCGAGATATTGAAAGTGGTAAACACAGTACATTGTCCCAATGTTAACCTTATGGGAAATAAGTAAAATTCTATACCTTGGTTATTTCTCAACATATCTTGATAAAACTTGGTAAATAGCTTCTTCTAGTTCAGATCTACTAAATAATGAATTAAAACCGCCCAGTTTTAGTATACCTGTAGCAGCAAACCTGCATACTCATTCCCCATGTTATTCTTATGGAGCATACCAAAACATGTCAAATCTCGCTATGTTGGATTGAAATATGTTGTTTTGCACTTGAAATTCGCTGAGTATGCAGGTCAGCTGCAACAGGGGTATTTTGTATATACGAAGATTTTATGGGGATTATTGCAAAAAAACGGACAAATGCAGGGATTTTGTATTGGAATTTGTGGGTGGAATACTAGATCCTATCTGTCCGCCCGCTATTCCCGGAGTACCGACCTGGTGCAATAAGCGATCAACGCCTCGGTTTTTAGTCGATGACACCAATTTTGTCACAATCAATTAAGTCCACTCAATAATCTGTCTTCCATGGTTTATATATATATTTTTTAAGGTCAAGGGGGGGGGTTCAAACCCTTACAATCCCCAGTGTATACACCACTGTCTGTCTCCTTGAAAACTTTAATTTTTACCGCTAAGTTTTGAATAGTTAATTACTTCTTTCGTGAGAATGTATTTTTCTTTCTTACGTGAACCCGTAATCATACCTCCCATAGAATCCTCCTTATTCCTAATCTTTTATATTTCTTGTGTAAAACCCTTATTGGAGTTTCGCTTGATAGTTGTAATGCTTTTGAAACAGACATTCTTATTAGTTTGTCTCCGTCTTCAGGAGTTTCTTCTTGTGAGCCAGTTTGAAGTGAATACGTTTATGGTGTTGATGAAATGTATTGTTTTACTTTATTAGGATTTTGATGTCCACTTAATAATTATTTTATTTATCAGATTTATTTTCCACAACAGATTAGAATTTTTGTTATTTCTGAATATTAAAAATCCACCGTTGTGAACTGAAAAAATAACAAAAAAAGTAAATATTTGTATAAGTGTCAGAGGGCAGGAATTATGGGTTTCTTAAGACAGCTGTTTTCTTTATTCAAAATAATTTAGATTAACCATGTATTTGGTAAAATATACTTCCATATTAAATATAAGGAAACTTTAAAGTTCAATAAGGCAAGGCACATTGAACTGAGGGTGGTAAACAATTTCCTTTAATTTGACACCTCAGTCATCAAAATCGGTTCATAAATGAAGGAGTTTGGTTGTACAAAAGAACTTTCATAGGGAACTAGTATACATCCGGTGTTAAAGAATATGTGGACTGCGAATTTTAAAAAGAAAAATCAAAATTAAACACCGAATACGATCAAAAATTAGATAGAATAAATTTTATATATTTTAAAATTAAGAAATATTGTAATTGCCTATTCAAATCTAAATTTGTAAGGCGAAGAAAGTTATTATTATTATTATAGATTACCATTAGGATAATACAGGGGAAATGCAATGTGTTATTGCTTTAAATATATCGGTAACAAATCGTCACAAAAGAATGAAAAAAATGAAAAACAAATTATTTCTTATTTGCGTTTTAGCTGAAATAAGTGGTGCAAACAAATTGTAACTATAGACTATATAAAGCCCAAACTGTAACTTCTGAGAAAACTGTACGTCGGACACCCATCAACCTCATACTCGAATGAAAAGTTTCGGTGACAAAATCTCGGGATGGATGTTATTTTTTTTATAAATGTTTCCCTATAAAGAAAAGAGCTGAACGGCTGATGCATGTTTTAGCGAATTTCCCCTATAGGGAAGAAGCTGTTACCGTAGGTCTCATGGTAAAACATAAGCCCGAGACCATCATAACTTTTCTTTTTGAGGTCCCCAGATGCCAAAAACACAATTCATTCATTTTCATAAATATATATATATATCTATATCTATATATATCTATATATATATATTTATATATGTGTTTTTAAGCACGATAACTCGCGTAAAAATGGTCCAATCTTAATAAAATTTGGCATGGACATGTAAAGTAGTAATTATTCGGACGAGTTCGTAAACCAGCCCGATCGGACTACCGGAAGGGGGGTAAAAGGGGGTAAACTCCCCAAAAATGGGTTTTTCGAGTTTTAGCGAATTTCCCCTAGAGGGAAGAAGCTGTTACCGTAGGTCTCATGGTACGACCTAAGCCTAAAACCATCATAACTTTTCTTTTTGAGGTCCTCAGATGCCAAAAACACCATTCGCTCACTTTCATAAATATATATATATATCTATATATCTATATATATATCTATATATATATCTATATATATATGTGTCTTTAAGCACGATAACTTGCGCAAAAATGGTCCAATCGGAATGAAATTTGGCATAGACGTGTAAAGTAGTAATTATTCGGACGAGTTCGTAAACCAGCCCGATCGGACCACCGGAAGGGGGGGTAAAGGGGGGTAAACCCCCCCAAAAATGGGTTTTTTGAGATTTTTACATAGAAAAATAAAATTTTTCAAATTTTTATTGGCACTATTGAATTCAGCCCAAAAAAACAAACAATTTAGTATTTTGAATCATGGCTCTATGTCCATTGGTTGCCGAGATATTGAAAGTGGTAAACGCAGTACATTGTCCCAATGTTAACCTTATGGGAAATAAGTAAAATTCTATATCTTGCTTATTTCTCAACATATCTTGATAAAACTTGGTAAATGGCTTCTTCTAGTTCAGATCTACTAAATATTGAATTAAAACCACCCAGTTTTAATATACCCGTAGCAGCAAACCTGCATACTCATTCCCCATGTTATTCTTATGGAGCTTACAAAAACATGTCAAATCTCGCTATGTTGGAGCGAAATATGTTGTTTTGCACTTGAAATTCGCTGAGTATGCAGGTCTGCTGCAACGGGGGTATTTTATATATAAAAACAAAAATAATCCAATTTTTATCAGCACCATTGAATTCAGCTCAAAAAAACTAACAATTTTGTATTTTGAATCACTGCTCTATGTCCATTAGTTACCGAGTTATTGAAAATGGTAAACACAGTACGTTGTCCCAATGTTAACCTTATGGGAAATAAGTAAAATTCTATAACTCGCTTATTTCTCAACATATCTCGATAAAACTTGGTAAATGGCTTCTTTTAGTTCAGATCTACTAATTATTGAGATAAAACCACCCAGTTTTAATATGAAAACTGTGACACCTCATTCCCCATGTTATTCTTATGGAGCTTACAAAAACATGTCAAATCTCGTTATGTTGGATTGAAATATGTTGTTTTGCACTTGAAATTCGCTGAGTATGCAGGTCTGCTGCAACGGGGGTATTTTTATTTACAATTATTTGTTTACTTAAAAGCTGTTGAGCAGCGTGCGTCCACTATTTATTTTAATTTTACTAAGTTAAGAACTAAAAAAATGTTTGTCTCCTTTTTAGGGGAAACTTGCAAACATACAATTATCTTTAGCACCCATTAACTCGGTAACCGTTAAGAGGTAATAATATAAATTGTCTTTTTGTAGAGGGCTTAATCAGCTTATTTTTCACTCTGGAGCTTTTTACCTACGACCAACGTTCCTCGAAATGTTTACGAAAAACCAAAACAAGTGCCCTGTTTGCGCTTATAGTCACTAGAGTTTGCCTCATATTTACTAGGACTTTTGGTTTATTCATCCCTAGGTAGGCCTATTTTTAAATGAGTGTGCAAAGTTTCTGAACCAATGGATTTTTTCCAGATTTTCTAAACCATGTTTTAACTGGACTATACGCACTCCGCCATATTTAAATATGGATATTAAAGGTCATCACTGATCACTGTAAAATCTTCCAGCTTCGAAACTTAGATTCCACGCAAATTAAAAAAGGCATATTATTCATAGAATAAACGATGGTGTAAGGAGTGTTAAATATTGATATTTGTATACAATGTTTTTAGGTACGTATTTGGGCACGTACTAGGGCGTACATATTCGGGGCATTGTAAATTGAATAATCGATTGGATTCTTAAACTTTAATTTTGTATTAATGTTTTGTAGTAGTATTTAAGTATAAACATTTGAGTACTGTATTTTAATAATCATGTCATAAATCCCCACATTAAAGAAAGTGAGCTTAAATGAATCCAATAAGTGAAATGAATCCAATAAGTGATAAGAACCCTGAATTGCTTATAGTCTATTACAGGAGAGAACGAAATTATTTCAGTAATGGTATATAGCTTAAATTATTGTATTTAAAGTGTGATTTATTTTAAGATGTATGGTTTTATTATGGATTATCATGATCTTATTGTGTTGCTTTAATCTCGGTCCTTGAATCCTCTACAACCAAGCGAGTCAAAGTGAATACTTTATATTTTATTAGTAAATTATATTTTGTTCTGTAGTCAAAAGAATAAATTCTATTATTATAATATTTTTGTCCCATTATCAAACAATTATTACCTTGAAAAATATAGGGTAAAACAATGCTACCAGTCTCTAAAATGAAAAACAATAAGCAATATTTCTATAATTTTGTGGCTTTGCCTTAGGATTGAGTGATTTCCCATTAGAAGTGGTTTGATCATCGTATCATGCGTTGAACAGTTAAAAAATAAAGGTATCTGTATATTTATTTCTTCCGATCATCCATTGTGAGAAAAGATATTCAGAAAAATAGTTTGGTCATTTTATAATAATTTTGTTGACGGTTAAAGATAAACCACTGTTAACAATAACCTTTTTATTTTTGTGAATCAAGTTGTATGCAAAGTACTTAGTGCATTCATAGTACATTTTTATTGGTGCTGGGTAGCTTTTTCATCCAAGATAAAAAGATACCCTTAAAAATGCACTGAAGACTTTCTTCTGGTTAATATTTAACCATCTACCAATGTATGGATCGTGCTGAGGCACCTTAAAAAAGCAAAGCAAGCAAGCTATCACCGAGCAACGGGCCCGCTGGCGCTGGCAACGGCGCGTACGCTGCGCGAGGTTTGTCCACATGCACCAGGGGCGCTACTGCATGAGCACTTTTGGCGATGCCACAAACCAGCGATCTCAGTAAAATTATTCACAACCTAAAAATACTCGATAGTGACAACCATCGCTTAAAAGTCTCAGGGGGTCATAAACGATGTAAAATGAACCAAAAATAAATTGTGACATCGTGTGTAAGATGTCACTATTTTTGAAGATGCCACAGCACGGTCTCTAGGTCGGCGACTGAGATCACTATCGACCGAATACAAGCGCACGCACGCACGCACGCACGCACGCACGCACGCACGCACGCACGCACGCACGCACGCACGCACGCACGCACGCACGCACGCACGCACGCACGCACGCACGCACGCACGCACGCACGCACGCACGCACGCACGCACGCACGCACGCACGCACGCACGCACGCACGCACGCACGCACGCACGCACGCACGCACGCACGCACGCACGCACGCACGCACGCACGCACGCACGCACGCACGCACGCACGCACGCACGCACGCACGCACGCACGCACGCACGCACGCACGCACGCACGCACGCACGCACGCACGCACGCACGCACGCACGCACGCACGCACGCACGCACGCACGCACGCACGCACGCACGCACGCACGCACGCACGCACGCACGCACGCACGCACGCACGCACGCACGCACGCACGCACGCACGCACGCACGCACGCACGCACGCACGCACGCACGCACGCACGCACGCACGCACGCACGCACGCACGCACGCACGCACGCACGCACGCACGCACGCACGCACACACACACACACACACACACACACACACACACACACACACACACACACACACACACACACACACACACACACACACACACACACACACACACACACACACACACACACACACACACACACACACACACACACACACACACACACACACACACACACACACACACACACACACACACACACACACACACACACACACACACACACACACACACACACACACACACACACACACACACACACACACACACACACACACACACACACACACACACACACACACACACACACACACACACACACACACACACACACACACACACACACACACACACACACACACACACACACACACACACACACACACACACACACATTCTTTTCTTTGCCAGTATGGAAATGAAAGAATGGTGTTTTTAGCTTCTGGGGGCCCCAAAACGAATAGTTATCAAGGTCTCGGGCTTAGGTCTTCCCATGAGTACTACGGTAACAGCTTCTTTCCTGTAGGGGAAATTTGCTATAAGTAACCGATAAACACACATTAAATGTCGATTTGCTGCAAATCAGCTGATTGTTTACTTCCATTTCCTGAAATCGCAGTCTAGAAAAACTTTCTGGTCTGGGCCGGAAATTTTTTTTTGAACTGGTACAGCAATGGATACCTTTTGAGCCTACAAAAAGAAACAGAAAACAGATGTTTCTTTGCCAGTATGATGAAAAATCTACTTGTGATGTATGTAACAAAACATTGTAAATTGGTACAGTACACTCGATTATTCGAGCCCCGATTATCCTAGACTCCAGGCTATCGGAGGCACATCTAAGCTTAAATATACGTTTTTATTTTCTTGGTAATCGTTATAATAATCTGTGAAAAAACTGTCTTTATTTAAAATTCTATTATTTGCAACTCAAAAGGACTTTCATTGTCGTATTTATTGGTGAATAGTATGTCAAATAAAACATTTTGAATTGGAGTTATTACAGCCCAACCTCAAAACACACGTAACCTCCGTATTATCCGAGGTAGCCTTGGTCCCAAAGACCTTGGATAATAGGGAGTGTACTGTATTGGCATTTGGTAAGGGGGGGATTTTTTTCTGAAATTTTATACAGATCTCTGGGTTACCCCAGCTATTGTATCATTGGAGGGGAAAGGGGGAAAACTAGGGAAGAGTGGTGTAAGACCTAGGAAGTCCATACACCAAGAATATGTTTGGTTGAAGGGTGTGGGAAAGAACATCAAAGGAAAGGGTGGGTTGAAAGGTGTTGAGGGCAAGATTTTTCTGCAAGCATTTCTCCTCCACCAAGCCCTACAATAGTTGATAGTTCGTTCTTACCCAGTGGATTGTTGTTAGTTCTTTACCAACCAGTGTCCACATGTTATTTACCCCATCAGTGGGCAGTTGGACATGCAAGACTGAGGGTGAGTTTGTGATGGATGGGTGATTCAGTGCCTGTTTCTTGATTTTTTTTGTGTTTTCTTTTTTAAGGGGGGGATTTTTTTCTGAAATTTGATCTTGCAGGGTTGAGTTGGGTGTGTGTACTCAAGCCTGTCCTATTTTGGTTTTTAGTGTCACTTCTTTGAAAGTGTTTTCTGCCATGTCTGTGTTGTCATGTGTTGACATAGACCCAGACTGTTTTGTGTGAGTCTGAATCAAGGGTTTCTGCAATGTGCTTTCCCTCTCTTTTTTTGGACAGTTTGCATGCAATTTGGAGGGTTTTCAGCCATGGATTGGTGCAAGCAATTGAACATGCAGGATTGGAAGAATTTTTGTTTATTGATTTGGTTTCTTTTTTTCTTGTTTGGAGGAGGCTTGTTGTGGAAATGAATTTTATCCAGTTGACCATGATCTGAGGAGCCAATTTTCCAATTTTTAGTGTACTTGACATTGTGGTTTGAGAAAGATTTTTTTTTAGGCTTGCTTGCAAATTGGGGGATTTGAAATCATGCATTCAATTGAGAAAGTGTCCTTGCTCGGTTGGCGGAATGTTTGTGTGATGACTCAGTGCCTGTTTTGATTCTGATTTTGTCGAGAGCTGTTTGAAATTTTTTGTTTGCTGTGACCCAGGAATCTTTTTTTATATTGTTTTCCCCTTTTGCCTTAGGACAGAGAAAGAAGTTGATAGTGACATGGAATGTTAGTTTGTGATTCAACCAGAGATTTCTGAGAGTTTCCAGAAGTGCTGTTTCCTGGCCAAAAACATGCAATCTTTTTCTACTTGAGTGCATCCTCGGCCGAAAACTTCACGCAATTCCCAAGTGGCATATTCCATAGCTGATGGTACATCCTAGTTTGGGTGAATGAACAAGCAGGTGGGCGGGTGCAGGCAAGTGTATATTCTCCATCAAAGTTGGTAAGTGAAACAGAAAGAGAAAAGGTATTAGACATCTGTACTGGTGGGATTTTACGCCTTTGGCCAGGCACCTGGTTGTGCAATGGTGCTATACCCACCCCCAGTTGAGTCTACTACTCGGGCCCAGCGCTGTGGGGGGCATATGTAACAAACATTGCAAATGAAAGAAAAAAAAGTATGAAAGTTACATTAAGTGCAAAGGTATTGAGAATACAAACAAAAGAGTGTTTTCATGTTTGTCTTCAGAGTTAACAACCTGCTTATGTCTAGAAGTTACAGTAGGACATCGTTGTTGACAAAATATTGACTCTGATAAACTATGTGAAATTCTATATTAGGCTCATCTACTCTTATATTAGCTTTGTTCTTATAATTACTTCAAAAATAACTGTATCCTTAGCTGCTTCACCCCTTCTTTCCCAATAAATTTAAAGGTATAAGGCATGGTACCATGGTAATCCATTATCTTTGATGATTCAACAATAAACTGAACCACGATAAAAATCTTAAGTTTAATGTTTCTTTTGAGGTTGTTTCAAATCGTTGGGGGAAAATGTTGAAGGGAAGTTTTTTCAAAAGAAAATATATCATATACCAAGTAGTGATGACTAGAATTTCCTTCGATGACTCAACAACTGATGCTAATCTGTTTCAACATCATTCTAAGTTTTCCTTCAGTTCGATGAATATGACTAACAGTCCTTGTTTTACCAATAGGCCAACCAGCCAATATGAATCATATTTTCTAGCTCAAAGTTTATTATAAGTTATTTTCTCATCAAAGAGATAATAGATTAAAGAATTACAGAAAATTTTAAATCTTGCAAAATAAGATGGGGGTCGCACAGAAAGCTTGGCATACAGCTCATCGTCTGTAAATTTTATACTGATTACTAATTATATCTATGAGCAGAATATAACCCTTGGATTAAAATATAATTTTCATCATACTAACACAGAAACATCTGTTTTCAATTCCTTTTTGTTGGCTCGAACGTTACCAATTGCAGGCCTAGGCCGGAAAGAACGGAAGTATAGAATCAGCTGATTTGCACCAAAACGACGTTTAATGCTTGTTTATTGGTGGTTTATTGGTTTCTTTTTAGAGGAATGTAGTGGCAGCACTGCATCCTAGTAAATGTTCGTTCTGTTTGTTAGAGGTTAGGTTTGAAGGATTGAGAAATGTATGTTTATGCAAGGACTACGTTATGATAAAAGTATGTTTTTTCTGCATAGTATAATGAAAAATATCGTACGTTACACAGCCGGGAAGTTTTGCCATACTCGCATGAAAATCCCACACTCGCTTTTGCCCGCACGGGAACTATCATGCTCGTCCATCAAAACAGTACTTCCTGGCCTAGTAACATAATATATTCTAGTTTTTACCTCCATGACTGATGAGTTTCTGGTCGTGTTTCAAAAACTAATTTCTAGATTTTCAAAATAAAAAAACATTTTGTTGGAAAATCTATACAGTGTGTAAAAAAAGTCCGTCCCCGCCTTTTTATTTTTTTTGTTTGTTAAGACAAACAAATAACCTTTGGGGAATGATACTAATTCAACCCAAATTACTTTTTGTCGTTACCAAAAATTTTGAGTTGCCCCCAAAATCCCCCATTTTTAGGGGACACTAAAAATTTTTGGTAACGGCAAAAAGTAATTTGGATTGAGTTAGTATCATTCCCCAAAGGTTATTCGTTGTCTTAACAAAAAAAATATTAAAGAGGGGGGACGGACTTTTTTACACACTGTATACATCATTTGATAAACCAACATTTTATGTGATCCGATCAAGGCTTTGCCTCCTACCAGGTGTGCGAGGGGTCAAAAATTACCAATGATGATGTGTATGACAGCAGTCTGAATGTCTGTGGTGCCATGTATGCAGTAGGCTATGGTGTCGGTGCTGCCTCCAGGGATGACCCCCAGTCGTAACTTGGGCTTGATCAGATCACACGAAGGGTTTTCTGGGTCGATATCATTGTCTTTGGCAGTTCGAGTTATCAGTCCGTTAATGAGCTCCGAGAACGTCCCGTCTCCTCCGACACAGACCACTCCGTCATAAGGTGATAGGTTGTCCTCCAGTAGAACATCTCGCGCATGATTGGCTCGCTGTGTTATTGTCAAGTCGATTTTAACACCTGCGATGTCCATAAGGGGCTTCACTACCTCTTTGTAAATCCTCAGTCCTCTTTTTCTCCCTCCGAACGGATTGACAAACATCAGTAGATGCTTTGGTCTCTGTTTTAGTTCTGAAAAAATAATTTTAATATTTAAAAGTTAAAAAAAAATTAACTTGCAAACAGTTTTTTCCTCTGTTAGCTATTTGCTTACCTAAAGTTATGGAAAGTTAGGTAGGGCAAATGCAAATTTTCCTTTAAAAATATGAACTTCCCTTCATCATCCTCATGATTTTTGAAATTTTGTACATAATTATAAGTTTGTAAGTAAGAAAAAAGTTGAGATATAAAATTTTTGCTGTCATAAAAACGTGGGAAAAAGTTTTGGTAATTGCAAATGGAAGGTAGTATGAATATTATAAGCGACTTAAAAAAAACCAAGCATTTACAGCAGTTCATAATTTAGTGCACAATGTACGACTCATTACTTGTTTTGAATAGCCTTTACTTGTTTTGAATAGCCTTATTAATGATATTACCTTTTAGCATTGTATCAAGTGTCACGACCCAGCTGGTGACTTGTCTATGATCCGAACCCTTGAAGCTGATACACTTGTACTTCCACTCATTCTGTTTCTCTTGGACAATGTAATGAATGGCAAAGTCTGTGTGTGTAGGCTCCACATCTTCTGACACTCCGGTCTGAGAATGACTCAGACAACAGCTGTGGTATGGGTTGTGGATATATTTGACTGCGATTATGTCGTTTATTGGCAGGCATGTCCGAGCTGAAATAAAAAATATAATCAAAACAAATTACTGTTTGGATCTTTATTAGAAGAGGGCCGCAACTATTTGAAATTTCCTAGCTTGCTTATTTCTCAAAATTTCTTGATAAAACTTGGTAGAGTAGAATTCACCTAAGTTGGCCAAAACAAAAGTAAACAAATTATTAGCTTTTTACGAATTTAAGCATAAAATCCAGCTGTGCTGAAAACATTGTCAACGAACATCTGTTTTAGTGTAGCACTTGTAGCAAAGGAAAAGTTTTGGTGCAATATTGCATCTGGAAGTTCACTTGCGCAGCTAAAAATATTACTCAGGGGCTTTTCCAAATTAATTATCTATTAACAGAGAGAGGATGTGTCATGGATGCGGCCTGGTAAATAGTCTTAGATTTTCTTATGAAATAATATTTACAAAGAAAAATAGGTCAATTTTTGAATAGCCAGTACTACTTGCTGCAAGTCAGCAGCTGAAAAGAGTGATTGTTTCATATTGCTGTCAAAACTTATAAAAGGTGTTTTCTTATTGGCCCAGGAAAAAATGAACAAGCAGTAAAACAAACTAAAAACATGTAAATCAAGAAATAAAATCAAATCAAACTGTGACAGCAATGTAAAAAAGTTGAATGAAAATAAAAAAATTCTAAAAATAGGCGATATTGTAAACATTCCATAACCTATAACAATATTGTAAACATACGCAACGTGGCGATTTGACAGTTCTGAGAAAATGTAAACAGACACCATATGTGGAACCAACAATGTTTTCAATGTGACTTGTATAAAACATTTTGATGAGATGATTAGTACATGCTTTGGCCAACTTAGGTGAATCCTACTCTATATAGCTTCAACTACCTCCAGCTTCTGTTTCTAGTATTAGCTCCTTGAAGATCACCCCGGAAGCAGTACCACTTGTAAAACCTCCTCTAATCATAGATACAACTCTGAATCCCCACATAATGGAAATCCAAATCAACGATAATATATCTATAATCAATTTTAATATGACAGATGTTATTAATAAATAAAAACACAACACAGATGTTGCTTTTGGGCATATATATCTGCAGACTTTGTCTGTAAAAAACAAATGAGTGAAGGAGTGGCCGTGTGTTTTAGAGACATCTTTGGAAAACCTTCATTATCTGACTATTGTGATGAGTACGTGACGTGCCAAAGAAAACCTAATGAAGCAACAGTATTCAGTCTTGTTACCAAAAGTAAGTTTTTTGAAAAAGTTTAAGTTGATATTTATAATTCGACATTCACTAATCTTACAAAAAACTTCAAACAATTAAATCACACCTTTATCTGTTCCCATTGGTTGAGTCCGAGACTGTATATCACCACATCATTTTGGAAATTTTAAAATTCCAACAAAGCACTGGTGCAGCTGTTAAAATTGTTCTCCATGATGAAATCACCAAGAGGAAGCTAAGAAGAAGGCAAAGACACAATGAATTCCTAATACAACTGCAAGAGGCTATTATTGGTTCAAAAGCAGTGAGCGGCTTGAGCTTGCCCTTCCACCACGACCATATGATGACAAAAGTACACAACTATTATCTACACTTCCTGGTCTTCAAGTTCCTCCACTTCCCGATGACATTGACATCAACCCGGAGTTGGCCAACAACAATAAACTGCAATTCCCTTCAGTGCCTCCCAGTTCACCAGTAGTGTGTGTTATGGGGGGTGATAAGCAGAGCAATGTGGGGAACAGTGCAGTGATAAGTGGGTGGTTCTACATCCGAGAACATACAAACTCTCCCGAAACAGAATAAAACTTTTTAGCACTAAGTCAGCACAATCTAAACTTAATATAAAAAATGTAAATTTAAGCATATTTCACCAAAATATTAGAGGTCTCCTGTCATCTTCACAGAGTCGTTGGACATAACTTTAACTGAGCTAAATCCTAGTATTGCTGTTTTGACAGAACATAAAATGACTAAGTCATCTTTAGAGAGGCTTATTTATTTATTTATTTATTTATTTACAATCATCACATTACATCAATTTGCCTAACAGGTGATTTGTCCAGTGGTCTAATTCTATTATACACAAATATATACGTAGTAAACATAAAGATAATAAAAAAATACTATTTAGGAATCTTCTAGGTATTCATGCAATGAATAATATGCCTTCTCCAGGAAAAAAGCCTTTAAAGTTTCTTTAAATTTAGAAAAGGAGTCAATATTCTTTATTGAAGGTGGTAACTTGTTGAATACTTTTGGACCCATGTACTCAGGAGGTAGATGAAAAATTTTAAGACTGTGTTGAACCGGTTTTATAGTATTTCTGAATCTGGTGTCGTGAGAGTGGCAGTGTTGATTCTCCATGAATGTGCCAAAACCGCTTTTAACCATTAGCGCCAATTTGTATATATAAGAGCTATATAAAGTTGAAATTTTGTACCGGATGAAAAAATCTTTACAATGAGTGATTTGTTGAACTTTAGCTATAATTCTAACGGCTCTTTTTTGGAGGATAACAATTTTTTGTGCATGGCTAGATGAGCCCCAAACAATTAGCGAATAATTCACGAGGGATGAAAAATAAGCATGGTATACTGCTATTTGAGTTTCCAAATTTGTGGTGTCCCGAATTACACGAAGAACAAAAATTGCTGAACTGAGTCTTTTTGAGAGGTTTTCAATGTGCATTTGCCAATTTAGTTGATAGTCAATTTCAATTCCCAGATAATTAATTGACTTTTGAGAATGAATTTCAGTTGAGTTTGAATTTAAGGTAATTTCGCTGCTAAGATTTGATGCTGAGAAATGAATGAGTTGTGTCTTTGACACATTCAAGGAGAAGCCATTTACTGTAAAACCAGTCCCCGAGGAGTGTAAATTCATCAGTAATTATGGCTTCCATGAGATCTTTTTTGCCTTTACAGATTACTGCAGTATCATCCGCGTACTGAAAAGTGATACTATTAGTAGCTTTACAAAGATCATTGACATAAATTATGAATAAACAAGGACCAAGAATGGAGCCTTGAGGTACCCCATAAGAATTAACATTCCAATCTGATTTAAAAGTTGTTTGAGATTTCTGTATGATAATTCTTTGTTTTAGATTTTTTAGATAGGACCTGAACCATTTTAATTCATTACTTTTAATTCCATGAATACTTAATTTTTCTAAAAGTATTTCATGATCAACGCAGTCAAAAGCCTTAGACAGATCACAGAGCACACCAACCGTATGCTGTGATCCGTCCAAGGCCTCCGTTATGCAGTTAATCATTTCTGTAATTGATAGTTATTACTTAAGTGCTAGTTTTGGTCGAAACAAAAGTAGAGGGGGTGGGGTGATTATTTTAACCAAGCCTTTTATCAACTGCAAAGAAATTATGTTACCGGAAATTCAAAATCTCATCACTGAGGAAGTATTCTGTGCTGTCTGGTCGAGGTTGATAATTGTTTTCCATTAAAAAAACTAAAACTGCTTATTGGTTGTTTTAGGAATCCTCTAAAACAAAATGAATCAGAATTTATTAGAAGATTTAATAAAATGCTTGAAATAATGTCAATACCAAATTCAAAAAAGTAGTTTTTATGGGTGATATAAATATTGACATGCTGGATATGAATGATAGGAATAGGAAAAAATTATTAAATTTTGCTGTAGCCAATGGCTTTCAGTCACTGGTTGATTTTCCTACCAGAATCACGGAGTCAACTGAAACGGCCATTGATAATATTTTCACTAATCTAGACAGTCATGTTTATAGGGTAATGGGTATAAATACCCAACTTTCAGACCATGACAGTCAAATAATAGAAATTCTTAACAAAACTAAAACTAGTGTAGTAAATAATCCTAGAAAATTTTATTTTGAATATAAAAGAAAATTTTGTGACTCTAATATTGAAAGATTTACTTATGATTTACAATGTGAAACTTGGTCAGATTTGAAGTTTTCACCAGTGGAAAGAAAGTATGACAGCTTTCATCAGATTTTCATGCACCATTTTAATGTATGTTTTCCCGAAACTTTGTCAAGACACTTACATAAATTACATTAAAAACACAAAAAAAAGCAAAAACAAAAACCCCCCAAAAATAGCAAACATACATAAACACAAAAAAATCACACAAACACACACACACAACATGACTGCAATCAACTGCGGAACCTGCAAACAACAAATTATTGACAAACATTGACAGCATAGCCTGTGACGCCTGCCAAAAATGGGTGTATGCCAAAAAAGAATGCAGTAACACCATAAAAAGCATTTTCAACACCCTGTCTAAAAATGACACGTGTCTATGCCCTAGCTGCGTACAGCTATGCAAAACAAACCTTTCACGCATCACAGCGCTCAAGGACGAACTAGAAAACCATTCCAAACTTGCACAACGCCTCTTGAATGAGAACAAATCCCTCAAACAGCAACTGAATGAAAAAGAAATCAAAATTATTGAGCTCCAGGAAAAAATCAACCGGGACAGGGAAACTTGGGTGAAAGTGGGAAAAAAGTCTAAAAGGGAGTGGGAAAGCGCATTCAACCCAACTCTTGAAACCTCCAACAGATTTGAGCCCTTAAAGGACTCTAGCACGGATGAGGTCGTTGACCAGCGTCCTG
The DNA here is from genome assembly GCA_035578135.1 of Flexamia atlantica. Classification (NCBI taxonomy): domain Eukaryota; kingdom Metazoa; phylum Arthropoda; class Insecta; order Hemiptera; family Cicadellidae; genus Flexamia; species Flexamia atlantica. The sequence goes on along the minus strand of JAQJVK010000007.1, from coordinate 4,564,406 downwards.
CAGAGCCTAAAGTTGCTCGTAAGCCGAAAGATCTGGCTTTTCGAGCAAGGCCAAAGATTTTGGTGATCGGTGACAGCCACGCGCGGGGTTGCAGGGAAAGGCTGGGTAAGGCTTTTCTTGGGAAGTGGGATGTCCAGGAACGTTTCTTGCCTGGAGCACCTATGAGGAAGGCAATTGGAAACGCAAGTCAAAATCTTAGGGAACTTGGGGAAAAGGGGGTAGTAGTCATGGTTGGGGAGGGTAAATGATGTTTCGGATAAGGGAATTTCTGACACCATTGAAAAAGCGAGTCATCTAAAGGGGTGGGGATGTAGGAAAATTGTCTGGGTTGAGGCTCCCCTCAGACTCGATGACCCAAGGGAAAACCAACAGATCGAAAATTTCAACAGAACAATTAAGAATAAATGCATTGAAAATAGATGGACTTTTTTGAGCCTAAACAGCATGCTGGCCCGCAACCATTACACACCTCATGGCTTACACCTGAACCATAGTGGCAAAGACATCCTGTGTGATATTGTTAGCAACTACATCCGCTATGCAAAGTTTCCTGAGGCAAAATACAATAGCACAGCAGTAGAAATCCAGTCAAAAAACACTCTAGGAAAATCACAACAGAGCGAAACCTAGCTAGGCCTAAGTTACATAAACACAGCTTTTCAACACCACCATCTCTTAAAACAATTCACCAAAATGTCCGTAGCTTAGCTGGTAAAACAGAAATCTTAGAAGACTTCCTCGATGATGAGTCGCCTGACCTACTAATTATTACAGAACATGGATTAAGCCCCTTCAACTATTACGGAAATTAAAATCCAGAACTATGAGTACATTAACTCTTACTGTAGTACAACTTCAAAGATGGGTGGCGTTGCCATTTAAAAAAAAATCAATGGTAGCTTTTGAATCAATCAAAATAGAAGATGTTGGAAATAAACTTGCTCTAGAAGCAATCTTTGAATGCACTACAATAAAAATTAGATTACCTAACCAATCAATAATTGTTTCCGGACTTTACCAAACTCCTTGTGAAAGTAATTTAGAAGAATTTGTTGAGAATCTGAATAAGTTTTTTGAAGTTTTGAATGTACAGAATAACTCTTTTGTGGTGGCTGGTGACTTCAATATATATATTCTGAAACAAGATAACGCCACTAAGAAATTTATAAATATTCTTAGAAGCTATGGTCTCAGCACAGTCATTGAGGTCCCCACCAGGGTCACAGAGGAATCGCAAACTTGCATTGATAACATAGTTACAAATCTCTCCTCATTCAAACCAGCTGCAATTCAAACGCACATTTCAGACCACCATGCATGCCATTAGATTCTCGACACCAATAGAAAAAGACCTAAAAATAAGTTCAGTGGCGGCTGGTGGGTTAAATGAACAGGAGGACTCACTTACTACTAACTACTAAAAGAGCATTAAGGATTTTGTGTATTACTACACTTACCTTTGATTGCTATTCACAATTTCATGGTCTACCAATATCCGCTGAATTCACTATTAAAATAATAACAATCACTTATCACCAACCCTGGTTACCGACTCATTGGAGTAAAAGAGACACATGAAACACAGAATGTAAACAAATAACCTCACTTTAGCTCCCATCCCTCAACGTTTAGGTTACGGTTTAGAGGTTAGAGAGATTGGTAGGTTGCTATGGTTACTAAAACGAATAAACAACAGTTGCACCAACATGAATCGTGCAATCATAACGGCAGCAAAGGTTCAGCTTCTTAATGCCCTAAACAGATTGTGGTGGCTGCACTGATTACTGATGTGCGCGCGCATCTTCGGACGCTGCCCCAGAATGCGTATCACACAACACGGCAATGACGTCAGAGCACCCTATCCACTGTCTGCTGGATTTGCCATAAGATAGCATGCGTTAGGATTGGGACGCTCCGGGCAGCGTCCGCGAGGTAAACGCGCAACAGCAGTTGACTCCTAAATACTTTTGCAAAATATTTCAATGCTTATATTTGAAATGAATTCATCATTAATGGTCAGTATAATGAAAATTAGTGGTTTTTCACTCTTTGTCGAATACATATGTAAATTAATTTAATTCAGTATATTTGAAAATCTTCTGGGGGGGCGGCGTCCGAGAGTCCTTATGGGCCGGCCGCCACTGAATAAGTTGCAAATGGATAGAACAGCGCAAAGTGAACTCTGAAACCTTGGAAGAACTCAAAATTAGGCTTAATACTGAGACCTGGGAAGAAACACTCGGCCTCACAGACACTAAAGAAAAGGCCGTAGCCAATGGGGGGGGGGGGGGTCAGGGGGTCGAAACCCTCCCGAAATTTTTAATGTCAATAATAAAATCAGACCAACAAAATATCTGTAGGATTTTATCATTGAACATTGTTTGAAAATTTAACGGTGGTAAGGAATTAATTTTAAAACAAAGGAAATTTTCTTATTCATTCAATTAATTTTGTTCATCATAACAAATGTCGTAGTTATAGTAGAATTAATACAACTATTAAACGCGAGAGGGAGGCAAATTTCACTTATCGTTCGCCAGCGCCAGGCATGTCCCTCAGTAAACAAACAAAAACCAACGAAAATAATTCGCAAGATCCCGTTAAGTATATTACTGGCTGGGGAGCATTTGTTTTTTGTCACGACGCCAACGTTGTTTCTTATTAGATGAATCATTTTGGTTTTTTGTTGTTTACATCTTGTCCTTAAAGTTTACCGATTGTCCGCTGATTGTACATTTCGGGAGATAAGCTACAGACATTGGAATTTTCGGATATTTCGGAATTCCTCGTGTGTTTTCGTCAGCCTTCGAGGGGTTGGCCTGTCGCTGGCGAATGATAAGTACATAAATTTCCCTCCCTCTCGGGCTTCATCGTTGTAGTAATTAATTGTAGAATAGTCAGCTGTGCAGACACCATATCTGTAGGGATCGCGGGGGAGTGTGAAGGAACGGAATGAGCGGGAATTTGACATACGAGTATAGCTTGTCAATCCACTTGACAGGACTTACTCGGCACTATGCAGTTTATAGTTTTTCATGACAGGTAGGCCTAAGTCATCCTAGAGCTTTATATTATATTTTAATTGACTTAGCTTTAAGGCGATATAAATGCTCCGTAAGGTAAATAAAACCAAATAAAACAGTGAAAATCTTTTTTATTAGGTATAGGCCTACTCCTGCATCAATGGCCCTCGCCCTATTTGACTAGACAAGGCAAGCCAAATATTTCTTATTGTATTGAAAATAAATACGTTTTATGATGTTTTATCTTGTTAGCAGTGACATGTAAGGACGTTCAATTGTTCAATTCAAAGGTCTGTTTTTTTTTTTTTTAAGTTGGCAACCTTAAAGTAAAAAGAAGGACGAAGAATTAGCTTGATACAATGATTACTGCTGCGTTTTCTGGGTTATTTAACAGGATAATATATAAAAAGTACTATTGAAAACTTCAAAACTTTTACCGTAACATTGGATTATATTCCGAATTGCATTAAAAATGACTGTAAAGTCACTTTTTTACTTCCTGTAACTTCGGGACCAAACCCCTCCCAAAAAATTTCCTGCTTACGGCTTTGACTAACGATATTTACAACAGTTTTGTCTCAACTTTTTCATACAATTTAAATATAGCCTGCACAGTCATTAACAAGAAAAACCAAACAACAAATAACATCCCTTGGAAAAATGTAGATACAAATAACACCAAGAAAGAAATGTTTGAATTTTACAATAGATGGAAGACCACCCTCTCAGCCAATGACAAAGCATTAAATTTACAGGGAAAAAATAACTATAGAAGGTTACTGACTCTTGCTAAAGCCAATTGGGCAAATGACAAAATACTCCAGTCCAAAAATAAATCCAAGGCGACATGGGATATTGTAAACAAGCTTCACAATAAAGAAACCACTGATGTTGAAAACATTTCACTTGAATGGGAAGGTGAAAATGTAAAAAATCCAAAAAAGGTCTGTTAAATTGTCAATGATTATTTTGCGGAAGTTGCAGAAAACATAAAAACGACTTTACCAAAAAACACTAGTAGTTACTGCACAACTCAGAACACAAATTTGTCCTGTCAATTTTCCAGCTTTAAAACAATCAATGCAACTCAACTTTTGGAGATACTAGCCACTCTACCCACCAAAAGATTCTCTGGACATGACAGTATCAGTATGGAAGTGCTCAAACAGTACCGCCTCTAGGCGGTAATTCAGCGTCTTGATGACTTCTAAGTCATCAAGACGCTTTTGCACTTGGTCAACTCATTGATGCTTGGGGGAGTCTTCCCAGACACGGGGAAAATTTCAGTAATTAGGCCAATCCACAAAAAATCTTGCGCAAAATTATTGTCCAATCTCGCTCTTGCCGTCGGTGGCCAAGCTGCTAGAAAAAGTCGCCTGTAATCAAATTATTGATTACCTGGAATGACACAACCTTCTTTGCCCAAGGCAATTTGGGTTTCGGACAAACAAATCCACCAAATTGGCCTTAACAGAATTTGTAAACCAGTGCATCGACTCTCTCGAGGCCGGGAGACAGTAATTGGATCCTTTGCTGATCTCTCCAAGGCCTTTGATTGTGTCGATCACCAACTCCTGGCAGAGAAACTGGTTTCCCTTGGAATCCGAGACTCTGCCACCAGCAAGTGGCTGACCTCCTACATGACAGACAGACTACAGACAATTCAAATCAGTCACAAATCAAATTTAAAACATTCAAATCAGAACCAAAACCAATCCGCAGCGGCGTTCCGCAAGGATTCTTGACCGATCCTATTCCTCATCTATATTAACAATAATCCCCGTTGTAAACTTGTTCATCTACGCAGATGACACAACGTTGTTCACCACAAACAAAAAAGTCGAGGAGCTTGAGATTGATACTTACATTAAGGTCAACGAGCTCACTCAATTTTTCACTGAAAACAATCTTGCAATCAACACGACCAAAACAAATTTGATGTGCATCCAAACAAATCAAAAAAAGCAAAAATCGAATAGGGCACCGCCCCAAGTTATCATAGATGAGGATCAGCTTTTAGAGGTTTACTCTGTCAGCTTCTTGGGAGTGAAATTGGACAATGGGCTAAATTGGGGTAGTCGAATTGGCGCTCTTGAAAAAAAGATGACTCAGGGTGTTTTTGTATTAAAATAATTCAATAGGTTAAGTAACATCCCACTCCTCAAGACAGTTTACCATAGTCACTTTCAATCACATATAGCCTACTCTATTTTGCTGCGGGGGGCAGGTAATGCCATCTTCATAAAATCTTTGACTGGCAAAAGAAGGCCATCCATGCCATACTCAAACTGCCTCCAGACGCCAGCTGTAGAGAGGCTTTCATTCAACTTGGAATTCTCACTGTCCCCTGTTCGTAAATTTTTGAAGCAGTCATTTACATAAAAAAACATAATTTACACATAATCACCTCCTGCCATAACTATAACACTAGACACAACAACCGTTTTTCTCAGCAACATAGACTAACACTTTTTGAAAGTAAACCGAATTACAGTGGAATAAAGCTCTTTCAATGCCTATCACAGCATCTTAGAAACATTGCACAGTTTTCAAAGTTTAAAAAAGCAGTAAAAACATTCTTAATAAATGCATGCTTCTTATAACCTAGAAGACTACCGCAGTTACCAAAATCCAAATAGCCTAACCTACAATAACCTAGATTAACCTAACCTAACCTGACCCCTGCACAAACATTTGGCCTTGATTAGCCTAGCTCTGCACCCAACCTAACCCACTAGGGTGGGCCGAAAAAAGTAAATTTTATCCGATCAAAAACATATATGTCTTAAAAGTTGTGTAGTAGGCCTAGTATGAACAGCATAAAATACTAAGCCTGAGAGATTATATCTTTAGACTGCGCAAACCGTGTAAAGTTTTGATGCTTTGAGAAAAACTCAAATTTTGTGAATTTTTTAAATGTATTTAATTTTGTCCTATCGTAAATATGTATGTCCCAAAAGTACCACCAAAGAGTCACAATGCCTATTGTAAAGTAATAGCCCCAAGCGATAATATTTTTAGACTGCGCAATCAGCATAAAAATTGAGTTATTTTGAAAAAAAATCAAATATAATCAAAATACAAATATAATTATTTTATTGTTATTTTTAAGCAATACTAAGTAAAATGGTTGAACTAATGTTCTGGATCTTGTCAAAAGGTTGTATTCCAAGCTCAACATTTTTTATGTATTATTTAAAACATGTATTGACAGCTTGAGTACTACAAATAGAAATTTTCAACTATCCTCCTTTTATTCGAAAAAATCGGGATTTAATTTTTCTACACGATTTATTCTATGCTGGTTTATTATTTTCTGTCACTTCGTACCATATTGTGAGTGCTTCTCTTCGCTATTTATATATAGAACTATCCAGAACACATTACCTAAATTGATATTAGAAATCGTGAACTTTTCCTAGCACCAGCATTTTCTGTACCCAACTTATTTAGCGCTGCAATGATTCGCTTGAAGGCAAGCTGGTGGATGTTTTTTCCTGCTGTCTATAAACATTGTAACTATGACGTTTTTGGGTGGGCAAAGTAGCCGCTGGCCACTGTCCTCTAAAGGTTTAAAGTTGATTTATTACTTTCTTGTGTTCATCTTTCGTGTAGCTCAAGAATTGGACCATTTTCTACAATCCAATCCACAACAATCTTGTAATTTCGAGTTATATTTTATTGTGAACGAGCTTAATACATACGATCATACAACGTTTCTTTCAATATCTCACTTGTGATCCAGAACAAATGTGCAGACGCGAAATCCGGTTGACAGTCGTAACCTAACTAATGTGGTTTAGCTTCCTGGAACTCTATCTCTGAATCCAGAGGGGCTGCTGCCTGTGGAACCTACCTTACGTATGTGAAACCAGCTTTTTTCGTCAGTGTGGAGGACTTTTCTTAGCAATTGAATCATTGCTGCTCGAAATAAGTCGAGAAATTTACATAAAAACTGTTAAAAGTTAAAACAAAGAGATTCCAAAGATAATTTTTATCATGGCACACATAATTGATTTAATCACATCACAGACTCTAAAAGTAACAGAATCCCCCTTATTGTCGTAAGTATCTATACCAAGTCCTGGAGCCAAACAATGATCTGTCAAACTTAAGAAGTTTTTTTGAAGTTGCCAACTTGTACACAAATTGTGGAAAGGTCTGTCAAGGAAGTGACAAGGTCATCCTAAGCAAGGATGCAATCAAGAAAGTATAGAGAAAGAAAATGGTGTGATATGAGCCCGATTACAGGACGATAAGAAAACAGACATATTGAGTCCAAAAGGTTTTAAAGGTTTATTGTAAAAAAGAGGTATTGACGATAACGTGTTCTCATAGTTGGTTGGTAGGGAAGGCGGAACGGACTCAACGACTCGACATTCAACCACCTCCCCGTGGTGAATTCTGGGTAGTTCTACATGAACTAACAAAGAGGTGATTGGTATGGCAATGTATGGCAAACAGAAAATAACAACACCGCATAATACAAATTATAGTGAAAAAATGAATCCAGATTTTTTAGAATAAAAGGAGGGCAGTTGAAAATTTCTATTTATAGTATTCAAGCTGTTAATACATGTTTTAAATAACAGTAAAAAAAATTTTAGGTAGGGATACAACCTTTTAACAAGATCCAGAGCATTACTTTGACCATTTTACTTAGTATTTATAAAAAATAACAATAAAATAATTATATTTGTATTCTGAGTATATTTGATTTTTTTGCAAAATAACTCAATTTTTAAGCTGATTGTGCAGTCTAAAGATATTATCGCTAGGGCTATTACTTTACAATAGGCATTGTGACTCTTTGGTGGTACTTTTGGGACATACATGTTTACGATAGGACAAAATTAAATACATTTAAAAAATTCACAAAATTTGAGTTTTTTCCCAAAGCATCAAAACTTTACAAGGTTAGCGCAGTCTAAAGATACAGTGTGTAAAAAAAGTCCGTCCCCCCCTCCTTAATTTTTTTGTTTGTTGAGATAAACAATTAACCTTTGGGGAATGATACTAATTCAACCCAAATTATTTTTTGACGTTACCAAAAATTTTGAGTGTACCCCAAAAATGTGGGATTTTGGGGGCAACTCAAAATTTTCAAATGCAAACCCCTTTCGAGTGACCCCCTCATTTTAAAGAGCATTCAAAATGTAGATGAATGGTGGAAATTGGAGGTCTCTAACGTGTTTCTATTAAAATTGACAGCTTGTCAAAGTTTTGAATACAACGCATCCTTGAAAACTGGAGTCTAGGACATTTGGAGTTTTAATTCAGCTTTGGTGACGTAAAAATGAAACGAGCCTGGGAAAAATGTTATTAAATGAAAAAGTAGTCTCTTTTGGTGATATTTAAAATTTTGAGTGTCCCACAAAAATGGGGGATTTTGGGGGCAACTCAAAATTTCCAAATTCAAACCCCTTTCGAGTGACCCCTCATTTTAAAGAGCTTTAAAAAAATAGGCGATTGGTGGAGGTTGGAGGTCGCTAACATGTTTCTATCAAAATTGGCAGCTTGTCAAAGTGTCCAGGAATCGTATAAAAAATGTTGACCAGCTGCCAATTTTGATAGAAACATGTTAGCAACCTCCAACCTCCACCAATCGCCTATTTTTTTAAAGCTCTTTAAAATGAGGGGTCACTCGAAAGGGGTTTGAATTTGAAAATTTTGAGTTGCCCCCAAAATCCCCCATTTTTGTGGGACACTCAAAATTTTAAATATCACCAAAAGAGACTACTTTTTCATTTTATAACATTTTTCCCAGACTCGTTTCATTTTTACGTCACCAAAGCTGAATTAAAACTCCGAATGTCCTAGACTCCAGTTTTAAAGGATGTGTTGTATTCAAAACTTTGACAAGCTGTCAATTTTGATAGAAACACGTTAGAGACCTCCAATTTTCACCATTCATCTACATTTTGAATGCTCTATAAAATGAGGGGTCACTCGAAAGGGGTTTGCATTTGAAAATTTTGAGTTGCCCCCAAAATCCCACATTTTTGGGGGACACTCAAAATTTTTGGTATCGTCAAAAAATAATTTGGGTTGAATTAGTATCATTCCCCAAAGGTTAATTGTTTATCTTAACAAACAAAAAAGTTAAGGAGGGGGGGGACGGACTTTTTTTACACACTGTATAATCTCTCAGGCTTAATATTTTATGCTGTTCATACTAGGCCTACTACACAACTTTTAAGACATACATGTTTTTGATTGGATATTCATACTTTTTTACTCAATTCATCAATTATTTTTCTAATGTACCTAATAGATGATTCTGTTATGTCCAATTTTGAATCAAATGGAGATGATAGGGTGAGGGATCCTAATAATGGTTTGGTGAATGAATTACTGTTGAATAACAAACAATTTAAATTTAGCTTTGTTGATGAAAAGAAAATCGATAAGGTCATAAACAGTCTTAAAAACTCCTTTATTGCAGGCTATGATGAGGTCCCTGCGGTATTCTTAAAAAAATCAAGAACAGTTTTACTAAGGCCAATCACCCATTTAATAAATTCTTCTTTAGTTTCTGGTATCTTACCTAATAAACTAAAAAATATAATAAAACCAATGTTCAAAAAAGGTGACAAACAAATAACTTCTAATTACCGTCCGATTGCTTTACTACCTCCAATTTCCAAAATTTATGAAAAAATTGTTTATAATCAACTTTTTGATTATTTTGAAAAAAAAATTTATTTAAGGAATCCCTAACATGGTTTCCGTAGCAGCAGATCTGTTATTACAGCTGCTATGGATTTTTTGGAATCCGTTATTGATAGTCTAGATGGTAAAGAAAAAACAGTAGGTTTGTTCATGGATCTGAGCAAGGCCTTTGACTCAATATCCCATGAATTATTGTTGTCGAAACTAAATTTAGGAATAAAAAATAACACATTAAATGGGATTCAATCATACCTTTCTGAGAGGAGACAATTTGTAGAAATCATTCACCTCTATGACAAAAACTATGAAATTCCTTATCAATCTTCTGTTAAGGATCTAAAATATGGGGTGCCTCAGGGATCCATCTTAGGCCTTTTGCTGTTCATTTGCTTCCTAAGATGTTTCCCCCGACTCGGCAACTCCAGTAAACTGTGCTTGTATGCTCATGATGCTAACTTGACAATCGCAGCCCCAAGTGTAGATGAATTAGAGCTTAAGGCAAATTCTGACATAACACTTTTAAATGATTATTTTAATTCCAATAATTTGCGTTTGAACCTGGACAAAACTAATATAGTTAGTTTTCAAACCCAACCACCTAGGAATCATTCTCAACCTAATATTACATTTGGCAACCAAGCAATAAAGGAATAAAGGATAGCATTACATTTTTAGGATTAGAAATTGATAAATCATTAAAATGGAATGATAATGTTGAAATATTACTATCAAAAATCTTTTCTGGATTGTACCCTTTGATTCGGTTAATATATTTTTGTGAAAAAGAAACTCTGAAGGTAATTTTTTTTCTTCGATCCATTCCATAATATCCTTTGGAATATCACTTTATACTGCCACTTCAAAGAACAATTTGAACTCACTACTAAAAATGCAAAAAAAGCTTTAAGAATAATTTGCGATTTGCAACCCCAGACTTCAGTAAATGAGCATTTTAAATCTGAAAGTATCATGACAGTTTATGGCATGTATGTCTTTGAAACTGTCCTATCAGTAAAAAAACAGATTGCAGGAGTTGGAGTTCGTTGGTGATAATCATAAATATCCCACAAGGGATCGGGGAAGCCTTGCTACCAGTCTTCACCATTTAGAGCTTTACAAAAAGTAACCAAAATATGCAGGTTCAAAATTTTTCAATAAACTGCCAAATGATAGCAGAAGTTTTGAATAACAAATTTAAAGGCAAGGTAAAAAAATTCCTTATCAACAAAGCTATGTACTCTTTCGATAAATTTTGATACCAAGCACATCTTTTTCAGACTATTAAGAAAAAATTAAATAAAATTCTAAATTATTTAAGATACAAGACATTTTATTTTTTGTTCTAAATGTTTTTAATATTATCTATTATTTTAAGACACTATTCATGTATACTTTTATTCTGTATTATGAATAAAGAGAATTTGATTCTTGATTTGATTTGAACTAACTTAGATCTATCGGGTTACAGATGAATCCCTTGTTTTTGCATTTCTCTGGCAGCAGACCTGCATCCTAACCTCCCATGTTATTGTTATAGTATATTACATTACTAGCCCGTTAAGTACCCTTTTACTGTGTGAGCCGCTAGGTGAGTGCGGGATTTCATGCGAGTTCGGTAAAACTTACCGGGCGTGTGACGTACGATACTTTATATCATACTACTCAGAAAAAACCATATTTTATAATCATGATGTATTCCTTGCATTAAATATTACATTTCCAATTTTTCAAACCTAGCCTCTAATGAACGAACAAACATTTGCTACTGCCAACAGTGCTGCCACAACGTTCCTCTGAAGTAACCAATAAACGCTGATTCACTGCAATCAGCTGATGGTTTTGACTGTTGACTTCTGTTTCCTAGTGCATGGGTAAATTTACGTGCAGTGAACAGCAGAGAGTAACTTTCCAGCCAAGAGTAAGGCATAGAAAACGGATGTTTCTGTGTAATATGATGTAAAGGACATATTTTGTGTATTCCATTTCTATGATTTAAATGAGTAAAAATCGGTTAGGTAGGTTAGGATAGTTTAAATTAGATTAGGTTAAGTAAGGTTAAGTTTCCTACCTAACCTAACCTACCTAACCTTACCTAATCTAAGTCCTATGGTGTGTTGTGAGTTTCGAAGAGGGGCGCCACTATTAAAATGTGGACAAATCAAGGAAAAATTAATGACAACAGTAATAGCTTGTCTCACATGTTAATTTATTTCATTGAATGACAATTGAAGGGGTCCCTCCAGTAACGTTGTAAGCGACATAAAGTAAATTTTTCACGAAATGAAAAAAACAGATAATTGGGAATGTAATGATTTAAATATGTTTTATTTGTTATATATAATTGTAATATCATTAATCTAGCCAAACTATGAAGTATTACAATATTATCGCACGTAATAAAAAAGTTATTACAAAAAAAGTGATTTTAAAATTGCAATAACGTTGTAAATGACAGTCGTTTGCAACGTTGTTGCCGGCTTGGCCTATGCAACAATGTTTCTTTTGGTTTCTTATTTTCATTTATGTACAGTTCCCCAGCATTTCTTCTCTGATTCTTACATTTCTGGTCCAACTTCCGAACTTAACAGGGCGTTTTTTACTACGATTTAGCCGATTAACATCGGGACGGCGACAGAACGGTGCGCGGTGATAATGCAATTTTTGGCGGTTACAACGTTGTTGCAACTGTGGGACCAACAGCACTTGGTTTTCAACCTGTGGTAGTGCTGCCAACACAAGAGATATCAACGAAAAAATGCCCTGCACTTATGCAGGATGTCATTTACAACCTTACTGCATAGAAATCTCAATTTTGAAAAAGTTGTCGTTTACAACGTTACTGGAGGGACCCCTTCAATTAGTCACATAAAACCATTTGACCGTTTAATTTTCAGGGGCCAATACATAATAATGCAGAATATTTTTATCCTGCAAAAACCTAACTGCACTTTTTTATAATTTATTTCACGTGTTTGTGATAATAACGACATCATAATTTTACCGCACAACAAAATGACCAGCATGTCCCGATTGTCTGACATGAAAAAGCCGATTCCGCAACTACAGGAAGCATCGCGGCATCACAAGGTAAGATAACGGCTGAAAGATAATGTTCGACGACCGAACCAGACTATCAACAATGAAAATATTTATTTTTTCCATTCATCTATAACTCTTCCAATACTAGAAACTCATTAGTAATTTATTCGAGCAGGGAAATTTTAAATAGTGGCAGCCCTCTTCTAAAAAAAATCCTTTTGTTTCATATAAAAAAATCCCGTCGCAGCTAGGGATAGGGGAAGATCGGGTAGTATCGGACACTTAAGCTTTTTTTCAATTTTCTAATTAGTGATAACAGAAATCATAATTTACTATGCATAGCATCAAAGTTTGGAATGTTAGTTATATACATAATTAATATAATAATTCTTATACGAATGTTTATATCACTTTTCCACAATTTTTCTAACCCTTACTTTTGGGCCCATTTGATTTTTGGAGGGTAGTATCGGACAGGGTTAACTACAACTGCTTTTAGGTAAAATAAAACCACTTGCAGCCTGAAAACACACTTTTATTGTTGCAAATAGTTTCACCACTTTAAAAAGCTTAACTATAAGTATAATAAAATTTGTTTTTACCATAATTTTTTTTTTAATTGATAAACTTAAGTCTAAATAAAGAAAATTGAATTTTTAAGTCACAAAATTAAGATCTCTTTGGCTCAAAATACATTGTTGGTGTGTTCATTTAAAGTATTTTCTTCTTTGCTTCGTGCCCAATACAAATATCACATAATAGAGAGGGCTGTCCTCAAGCTGCGCACAGTTTTCGTGAGCCCAACCCTTGCAATCTGAGCATTGTATCCAGTTTTCTTGAAATGTCTCGCCAATTCTGGTTTAATTTCTATCTCCTGTCCTTGAGATAGTGACTTAATTCTGTCATCCAAAGTGCTCTTTGGAACAGCAAAAACCTCTCGCTAGCTTGTCTTATTGTTAATTTCTTCAATAAAACTTGCTCGATTGCTTGTTTCATGTTAGACTCATCCAATTTATGTCACATTTTCCCCATGTTCGAAAAACTAAAAATAAATAACGGAAGTTAATTATCGATTGCGTTAAGTTGTTTTAAAATTATTTCAGCAATTTACAACATACCCCGTTCTGTCCGATACTACCCGACGCGAGCTTGTTCGATACTACCCGACTGACATGGTCCGCCATTTTGCCTACCACTTCGGTACTAACCAAACTGAACTAACCATTCACCTACAAAACAAAGTACAACATCTTTACTATCAAATACTGGTGTTATAACATAAAAGTACTTACTCAGTTTAGCACAATGATGTCTCAAACATAAGTACGTGCACAGAAATTATCGTAAAAAACAAAAAAATTTTCACAGCACAGACGTTTACTGGGGCACGAAACTCATTATGGCGCTTTCGTAGTCTTTCTCCTTGGTGCTTCTGCTGATGTCCTAGTCAGTGCTACCTTTAGCGGCAAAAGCTGGAAACTGAGTTTGTCCGATACTACCCGCTGTCCGATACTACACGACTTTCCCCTATAAATGCCCTGCAAACTGCAAATTTCAAATGCGTGAAAACATACTTCAATCCTACAGAAGCGGGATAGCCTACGTCATGTTTTTGTAATCTCCATAAGCCCCCAACCCCCCTTGGTAACTCGTTATATGCAATTCAGTGGTGCTAATGCTTGATTCAAAGCCATATGGTAGATGTTGACATGTGGGATTTGTTTCAAAATGCAGCTAACTATGCATGTTCAATGTACTATAACAAAAAATATTTTAAATTTAAGATTTTCAGATTTTATAATAATTAAGGGTTTGAGTTTTTCATAATTTAAAATTATAAAAAGTTAAGTACCTTTGTTTAGTTTATGTTATAACGATGCAGATTTAATACCAAATGATCTTTACACATATATATAATTACATAAGCAAAATTTTTTCGAAGAAATTGTGGGCGTTTGGAAGGACGCAGGATGATGGGGGGGGGGGGGGGGGGGGGGCTGAAACTGAAGGTCTCCATCTCAGGGACTCGGGGAAAATACAGAAATTGCTTTAAGCTTACTATAAAATGAGAAATAACGTAAAATAGCCGTTATTTAAAACCATTAGGTTATAAAAAGGTCTGTTTAATTAAAACAAAATGCTAGAAATAATCATAATTTTTTGGATCCAAAAACCTATTTTCTAAGAAGGTATTTTGTACTGTAGTAAAGAAGGATTATGCTTAAGGGCTATTAGCCCCCTCAGGCCTCAAAAAATCGCTTACAGAATTAATAATATATCTTCCTTATATCTCAACACATCTTGATAAAACTTCTAGTTCAGGCTTAGTGGATAAGTGGTTATTGAATTGAAAACCAATTTTCATTTACCTGTCACAGCAAACCTGTATACTTATTCCCCTATTTTATTCTTATGGAGATTACAAAAACATGACGTAGGCTATCCCGCTTCTGTAGGATTGAAGTATGTTTTCACGCATTTGAAATTTGCAGTTTGCAGGGCATTTATAGGGGAAAGTCGTGTAGTATCGGACAGCGGGTAGTATCGGACAAACTCAGTTTCCAGCTTTTGCCGCTAAAGGTAGCACTGACTAGGACATCAGCAGAAGCACCAAGGAGAAAGACTACGAAAGCGCCATAATGAGTTTCGTGCCTCAGTAAACGTCTGTGCTGTGAAAATTTTTTTGTTTTTTACGATAATTTCTGTGCACGTACTTATGTTTGAGACATCATTGTGCTAAACTGAGTAAGTACTTTTATGTTATAACACCAGTATTTGATAGTAAAGATGTTGTACTTTGTTTTGTAGGTGAATGGTTAGTTCAGTTTGGTTAGTACCGAAGTGGTAGGCAAAATGGCGGACCATGTCAGTCGGGTAGTATCGAACAAGCTCGCGTCGGGTAGTATCGGACAGAACGGGGTATGTTGTAAATTGCTGAAATAATTTTAAAACAACTTAACGCAATCGATAATTAACTTCCGTTATTTATTTTTAGTTTTTCGAACATGGGGAAAATGTGACATAAATTGGATGAGTCTAACATGAAACAAGCAATCGAGCAAGTTTTATTGAAGAAATTAACAATAAGACAAGCTAGCGAGAGGTTTTTGCTGTTCCAAAGAGCACTTTGGATGACAGAATTAAGTCACTATCTCAAGGACAGGAGATAGAAATTAAACCAGAATTGGCGAGACATTTCAAGAAAACTGGATACAATGCTCAGATTGCAAGGGTTGGGCTCACGAAAACTGTGCGCAGCTTGAGGACAGCCCTCTCTATTATGTGATATTTGTGTTGGGCACGAAGCAAAGAAGAAAATACTTTAAATGAACACACCAACAAAGTATTTTGAGCCAAAGAGATCTTAATTTTGTGACTTAAAAATTCAATTTTCTTTATTTAGACTTAAGTTTATCAATTAAAAAAAAAATTATGGTAAAAACAAATTTTATTATACTTATAGTTAAGCTTTTTAAAGTGGTGAAACTATTTGCAACAATAAAAGTGTGTTTTCAGGCTGCAAGTGGTTTTATTTTACCTAAAAGCAGTTGTAGTTAACCCTGTCCGATACTACCCTCCAAAAATCAAATGGGCCCAAAAGTAAGGGTTAGAAAAATTGTGGAAAAGTGATATAAACATTCGTATAAGAATTATTATATTAATTATGTATATAACTAACATTCCAAACTTTGATGCTATGCATAGTAAATTATGATTTCTGTTATCACTAATTAGAAAATTGAAAAAAAGCTTAAGTGTCCGATACTACCCGATCTTCCCCTATCCCTAGCTGCGACGGGATTTTTTTATATGAAACAAAAGGATTTTTTTTAGAAGAGGGCTGCCACTATTTAAAATTTCCCTGCTCGAATAAATTACTAATGAGTTTCTAGTATTGGAAGAGTTATAGATGAATGGAAAAAATAAATATTTTCATTGTTGATAGTCTGGTTCGGTCGTCGAACATTATCTTTCAGCCGTTATCTTACCTTGTGATGCCGCGATGCTTCCTGTAGTTGCGGAATCGGCTTTTTCATGTCAGACAATCGGGACATGCTGGTCATTTTGTTGTGCGGTAAAATTATGATGTCGTTATTATCACAAACACGTGAAATAAATTATAAAAAAAGTGCAGTTAGGTTTTTGCAGGATAAAAATATTCTGCATTATTATGTATTGGCCCCTGAAAATTAAACGGTCAAATGGTTTTATGTGACTAATTGAAGGGGTCCCTCCAGTAACGTTGTAAACGACAACTTTTTCAAAATTGAGATTTCTATGCAGTAAGGTTGTAAATGACATCCTGCATAAGTGCAGGGCATTTTTTCGTTGATATCTCTTGTGTTGGCAGCACTACCACAGGTTGAAAACCAAGTGCTGTTGGTCCCACAGTTGCAACAACGTTGTAACCGCCAAAAATTGCATTATCACCGCGCACCGTTCTGTCGCCGTCCCGATGTTAATCGGCTAAATCGTAGTAAAAAACGCCCTGTTAAGTTCGGAAGTTGGACCAGAAATGTAAGAATCAGAGAAGAAATGCTGGGGAACTGTACATAAATGAAAATAAGAAACCAAAAGAAACATTGTTGCATAGGCCAAGCCGGCAACAACGTTGCAAACGACTGTCATTTACAACGTTATTGCAATTTTAAAATCACTTTTTTTGTAATAACTTTTTTATTACGTGCGATAATATTGTAATACTTCATAGTTTGGCTAGATTAATGATATTACAATTATATATAACAAATAAAACATATTTAAATCATTACATTCCCAATTATCTGTTTTTTTCATTTCGTGAAAAATTTACTTTATGTCGCTTACAACGTTACTGGAGGGACCCCTTCAATTGTCATTCAATGAAATAAATTAACATGTGAGACAAGCTATTACTGTTGTCATTAATTTTTCCTTGATTTGTCCACATTTTAATAGTGGCGCCCCTCTTCGAAACTCACAACACACCATAGGACTTAGATTAGGTAAGGTTAGGTAGGTTAGGTTAGGTAGGAAACTTAACCTTACTTAACCTAATCTAATTTAAACTATCCTAACCTACCTAACCGATTTTTACTCATTTAAATCATAGAAATGGAATACACAAAATATGTCCTTTACATCATATTACACAGAAACATCCGTTTTCTATGCCTTACTCTTGGCTGGAAAGTTACTCTCTGCTGTTCACTGCACGTAAATTTACCCATGCACTAGGAAACAGAAGTCAACAGTCAAAACCATCAGCTGATTGCAGTGAATCAGCGTTTATTGGTTACTTCAGAGGAACGTTGTGGCAGCACTGTTGGCAGTAGCAAATGTTTGTTCGTTCATTAGAGGCTAGGTTTGAAAAATTGGAAATGTAATATTTAATGCAAGGAATACATCATGATTATAAAATATGGTTTTTTCTGAGTAGTATGATATAAAGTATCGTACGTCACACGCCCGGTAAGTTTTACCGAACTCGCATGAAATCCCGCACTCACCTAGCGGCTCACACAGTAAAAGGGTACTTAACGGGCTAGTAATGTAATATACTATAACAATAACATGGGAGGTTAGGATATCTTTGGTAATTTTGAAAAGCGCGTCAGAGATATTTTTGGATTTCCTGAACCCCAAGTGGTGTTCTCTTATGATTTAATTTATTTCCAGATAAGCAGCCAATTGATCTTTAACGACATTTTCTAAAACTTTTGAAAAAACACTGAGTAAGCTTATTGGGCGAAAATTGGATTTAATTGTGATGTCGTCTGATTTGTACAGTGGAATAACTTTAGCAACCTTGAGGGCGTCGGGGAACACGCCGGACGCGATGCTGTTATTAATAATATGGAGTAAAGGTCTACATAACGACTGGAAGTGCTGTTTTAAAAAGTCGGCCGATATGCCGTCATGGCCGGGAGCCGAGCCGCCACGCAGGCCCGAGACGTAATGTAGTAATTGGTCGGCTGTAATGGTGTGAAGAGTAAAGTTAGCGTCTATCGTAAAGTCTGCGTCGTTGACGACAGGCGGACCGGCCGAGTTGATTCTTGAGGCCAAGTTGCTGCCAACTTGGGAAAAATATACATTGAACTCGTTGGCCACCTGACGTCTTAAGTCGCCCTCCTCCTTGTTTTTGTTAAAAGTAAATTGATCCAATGGAAAAATGTCTTTTTTTGTGGTTCTACCTGAGATTTCATTTATAGTATTCCAAAAAACTTTGGGATTATTAGGTGCGCTATTTAATTTTGATCTGTAATAATTGTTTTTTGTGTTAAACCAACATTGTATTTCAACACAGCCCATGATTGCATTACTGTATAAGGCCTAGGCCAACTGTCTTTTCACTGAGTTAGTTATGTAGGCTACTATAAAATATTTAGTGGAAGTTTCCATTCCTTTAAAAAATACCGTAATAATGAATTATTAAACAGGTTGTTTTTAAATGATAACCAATAATCCAGAGTTTGAATATTAACATAGTTTAATACAAAACTTTTGATAGTAAAGATATTATCCTATTCTCCTTATACAGGAATTAGGGTAGGGAGAGATGAGATAGGTTCTTCCCTTCACCTTCAACCAGGGGCGGACTGGCCATTTGGGCACTCGGGCAAATGCCAGAAGGGCCAGCCTCTTTAGGTCAGAAAAGGGCCGGTGGATAAAAAAAAGTGAACATAAACCAAAATAAAAATCAGCCTCTTTAGTTGCTGAGCTGAGGCCGGCCCTTATGGAACAACGTGGCCGATGGCCCATCCAATGAATTGTTCGATAAAAGCTACTGTGAAAGAGAGGCCGCAGCACCAAACACCAGTCACGGAATTATGGCCGCCACGGCCCTAAGCCCAGATTACTGTGCGGCCCCCTTGAAGACCCCATTGGCCTCGTCAGTTTTACAGCCTAATTATGGCCTCATATATTTACTAAAAGTACCTCATTTCCAACCTTTGCGGCCCCTATCGTTGAACGGCCTAAGCCTGGGCTTTGTGATCTGTCATTTCTAGACTATCTGCTTTTAGGCATTTCTAGGTGTTCGATAGCCTTAAAACACGATTTTGGGTTTCACATTTTGCAAATTTTCCTGGAGGTGGACCCCCATACGCGTATTTACAGTCCCCCTACGGACTCAGCCGGTGGCTGAGTCCAGTTGGGGTTTGTTGTGCCCCGAGCGTCGACGCCCCAAGCTGTAACAATCCCCCTACGGATTCAGCCGCTCGCGCTCGCGCTAGTCACTTAAGCTGGGGAAATGTTGGCGATGAGTTTGGAACCCAATATCTCTGGAGCGGATCATCAGGGCCAGTCCTATTTGGGCATTCGGGCAAATGCCAGAAGGGCCGGCCTCTTTAGGTCAGAAAAGGGCCGGTGGATAAAAAAAAAGTGAACATAAACCAAAATAAAAATCAGCCTCTTTAGTTGCTGAGCTGAGGCCAGCCCTTACGGAACAACGTGGCCGACATTGACAAATTAAGTCGACATGAATGGAGATATAGGTTGCCAATCTTACCCCAAAAATCCGTGGAAAATATGTTGTCACAATTACCCTCGACTTGCCAGCTTTATGAGCGTTTAAATTTAACTAGAATTATGAATTAACTAACCTGACCTATTACCGTACAACCATCAATTTAATAATGATCTAACATGTCCTAACGACTAAGTCTGAAAACTCATATTTTAATGCCATGGCTAACGATAACCCTATCAATTTAGAATTTAGAATCTGAGGGCCGAATCTATTGCCAATTAATTTTACCTATACCCTCGTCCCCCTAAACCCCTCCTTTGGGAATTTGAACCTACTAATATATAATTTCGATACCTCACCAAAAGATGTTGATGGTCCGACGACTCATGGAGAAGAGGGCTTGAAGTTGAGCCGTTGGCGGTATTTTGAATTCACGCATGCGCAGAGGGATAGTTAAGTAAATGATCATTCATTTCTGTCAGCTGGTGTTGCAGGTAAGTGTGCCAACAGGGTAAATATAAATATCCCGCATCATATGCATTGCCAGATTACTAACACGTTCTCTGCATAGAACGGGTATACCCGTAGTTGTGGTTGTTCCCGCCTGGCATAATACGGGTCTACTCATACACGACACACAAACTTTAACTTACCGCTTCATTGTGCACCAGTGTGGCGCCTAGTAACAATGATTTGTTGCCAGCACGTAGCTCCGAATGCGGGCTCTGTTTAGGTATAGGTTGGTACTAAACTACCCTGGAAAAGTTTGTAATGCTTCTGATGTAACTCTGAAGTTTCTGCAATAAATCATTTATTTATTTATTTCCCTCTGGCAATGTTATAAAACCAACTATATTGTTCCATTTTTCTGGGATTTTTCCCTTTATTTTGGCAATAAAATTTTACTGGTGCAATCCAGGCAGTGCTACTATCAGTGGGTGTTTCAGTGAACTACGTCCACTCTAGTGGTTACACAGTACCATCACTGCTAGTGTTAAGCGTTTAGTCATAAGGAAATAAATCGGGTTTGCTGATCCGCTGCCTTGCACGGCTCAAACCCCCGCCATTGGAAAGCTCACAGCGAACATGTTAAGCTATTAACACTTGTTTGCAATAACACTTTCTTGATTTACTTAAGACTGATTAATAACATGAAAATGGACCAAAACAATGAGCTTAGGCCTCTAAGCCTCATATCAAAATAGGATAGCCTACTGGAGTAGCTAATTTATTCTGTAGGCTACACCTAACAAACTCAGCCTATCCAAAACGCAACATTTGAAGTCCTGAAATAATTCCTGTGCTAGAAAATTCTAATTCGACCTATATCAATAGCACTTACAATGAGGTGGTGTTTCACTCTCCCAAATTAATGTTTGTCTATGGAAATATACCTTGAACTTTTTCTTGCCAATCAAAAAAGTATTTAGTAGTACGACGTCCCAGATGGAATTATTAGCCGTCCCCATCATTAATTATCGAGTCCCATCGCACAGAAACTTCCTCAGTCATGTTTTGAGGTGTGAGAAACTAAGGTTTATTAGGAATTAACTCCATTGACAGATAACACCACCACGTATAGAAACTCGACGTCCCATAGCCACGGTCGGAGGCCCGCATTGTTCCGAAAGTCATAACTCCGAAAGAGCACTGTTCCGAAGTTTTTTCGGAACAGTGCTCTTTCGGAGATATGCTTTCGTAGCAGTGCTATTTCGGAGATATGCGATTTTAACCGTTCTCTTGGCGACTGACTTGAGTCAATCTCTTAGTCTGAGAGATTCGTTCGGTTTTGTATGGTTCTTCGTTCTTATTTGATGCAATTGATCCGATTTACCGGGCTGAAGTTAGCTGGTGAGCAGCTCACGAATTTCAGGGCCATAAAACTGTCACGGAGGTCCAGGTAGCCAACCGATATAGCTACTTTAAAACAAATAGACCTCGAGAAATATTCGGATATCTGAAAGAAAACCTCGCTCTAACACGCGTTTAATAGACGATTTGTGGAAGATAAACGTTGAGAGGGAATCGATTTTACTTCCCTTTATTAAACTCAAGAACAAACTCTATATATCTCGGATAATTATGAGCTTTTCACACTTTCCGTCAACTAATTTACTGTGGCTAAATTATAGTTTTTAACGAAATATTAAAACCAAACTATCGATGGTGTATTGATTTTGATCACGGATTATTAGAGAACACAATGTACTCTAAAATTTATTGTTTTCAAATTTCCCGACACTTCACAGAGGTGGTAACAAACTCAAGGTAAACCCCAGTTTTTAGTCGGTTAGTCGGTCAAAGACCCGACATCTAGTGGCTTATTGATGATTTTTATCGACGTTTAAAAACTTAACCATTGATGGTATATAGATTTTGATAACTGAATATTAAAGACCACAATGTATTCTAAAAGTTGTTCTTTTCGAATTTCCCGACACTTCACAGACGTGGTCATAAACTTAAGGTAAAATCCAGTTTTTAGTTGGTTTGTACCAAAAGAGCCGACATCTATGTCTTTCCGCCCGGCCGTGATATCCAGGCGATTAAGCGTCTTCTCGGAACTCCACTCACCCATCGATGTATCGATGGACTCACCCTTCCGACCCGCTCGCCAGGCCGATCGGTGGCACAAACAATGCGTCACCTACTGGCGGTATCCGACAGTACAATATTTTTGTAATGTCAAGTTTTAATTTAAAATGGTAAATTTTTTTAATTCTACATGAAATTCTAAAGAAAATGAGCCAAAATGCGACTAAAATGCGTCATATTCTCGTTATGAAGGTTAGTAAAACCGATCACGAATGTAAATTGGTCACAACTAGCTGTTCACGTTTTGTCGTGTAGAAACCAAACCAGTGTATGGTTTGCTTGTCTTAAATACCCGATATTCGGCGGCTTTCTATTTTTTGCTATCGACTTGTATCGATGGAATATTGATTTCATTGTTCAGTATTGATTATTATTACGGAACAATCAATACCACCGTTAAATTAATTTAGTTTAAAATCTAGGTTTTATTTTTTTTATGTAACAGAGGAATATCTATCATTTTATTGGCAACAAAAGGGATCACAAGCTAAATGTAAAAATCCACGTTAAAATAATAGAATTAATAAGCATTCTGCATGATTTTTTTCAAAATATATCTAAATTATCACATAATTAATTTATAATCAGCAAGTAAATTATATGATAAAAGTAAATGATAAGCAGCTTTTATTATTAAAGAAAATCCGCTGAAATTTAACTTTGTCTTATGGTCTATGATCCGGCTTCGGCGTTTTAAATATGTTATCTGTTGTGTAATACTATCTCATGTCATGTGTACATTTATTTGATTTTCATATTAACCATCTATAATTCTTTTGAAAAATCGATGTAAGAATCCCGTCTTTCTTAACAAAGTTGTATTGTGCTCCCGACTTGCCTGGCAGCTGACATTAGTCATCACATTCCACATTCCACCATAACAATTTGAAAAGAATGCAGAACTCGTGAGGATACAGTTACGGCTCGACCCCCGCCATCCCCACGTTACAGGTATTCCAAATAATTCCTCTTACTCATCATTATGGAAATACAAGTAAAATCAAATCATAAGACCCAGACCGTTCGTAAGACCAATTTTAATTTTAGCATTGGTCTCAAGGACGGCGTGGGCCTTACGTTTTGACTCGAACTATAAAATTAAACATCTTTCAGTATAGGACTTAGTGTTTTCTTTTTAAATTTGCGAGTATGACGTACATTTACATGTAGGCTATTATTTTATAAGTTTATTTTATAATATATTGCAATAATGATCATAATTTCTAGCCATTCCTTCCTAAAGCCTACACAGTACTAGTCACGCTTTAATAGTAGCCTATATTTTATTAAGTGGTACTTTAAACATGTAAAGTTTTAGCATATATTAGCAGGTATAGCTAATCTTAATACATACTGTTACATAACGCATTCCACAGTACAAATTTTACAAATTTACAGTTTCTTATATAGCATAGGCTAATATATGTAATTTTATAACAATTTATTCACTCTTTAAATAATAGTCTGAATACATTTCAATATCCTGGTCGACAATATGTTATAAATTTACACACTATAAAACCTTTTTTATGAACTAATTGACGAACGTGATGGATTTAGTTTCAGCCACTTTTACATAGACAAACAGATCTGACTGAAATCACAAATCACGTTTGTCTATGTTACAAGCGGCCTTTCGAGTAAAAGGCGTCGTTTGTCTGAAACATAACTGTTTTAAACTGTTTTAGGAGTTGCCTTGAAATTTAAAAATATTCCCGCCATTTTCCAATATGGTGGATGGATTTGATTTGATCGATGATTGGTGGTGCTACGTACGATTTATTACGCAATTCAATCCAAAATAAAATTTGTATTAATCAAAACACAACAATTTTTTATTAATTTATCTAAATGAAAGTCATAAGACTTTCCATTCTATTACTTTGTTATAACAGAGTAATAGAATGTATCAATACAGAAATATTGTTGATGTTTTATTGCTACAAATATTATTTTGGATTGATAAATGTTGATTTTTATTAATTACATATCAAAACAATCTTTCGTCCAGTTCTTTCATTGACAGATTTACTAACCTACTTAATGATGAATAAGACTACAAAATATAACAATAAAATTAAGACGTTTTCTGAGAATAATTATAGATAATAATTTTACGGAAAGTCGTTGATTCACGTGAACAAATTAAAAATACCCTCTGCGAAACCACCCGTGTCGAAAGTGGTAAGGAATTCGCCCCCAGCCCAGGTAGAAGGTTCAATGCTCATAGGCTTTCTTATTCCAACGATTATTTATTTTTTTTAAATCTTATTGCTTTAAGGTATTATTGTAGTCTAGTATGTACAATAAATTATTTCAGCACTCTAACAGTATGCTATTTTAATTTATTTTGTTTAGTTTAATTATTTACTTAATGTTTTTATCATTATTATATAGTAATATTATTTTTTTACTGATTAGTTTATTCATTAATATTGTAATGAAAATGCCCCTCGAGCTGATGTGGAGTACTGATTAATTGTGACCGCTGTGCTTAGTTGGGGTGGACCCTTCGAAGGTCATAAAACTAACCATCATCAAAAAATCTTACCGCTGTCCTCAGTTGGGATCCCAAAAGGTTATATCGATTACAACAATGTAGTTATAAAAATTAACACCATGTTCCTTGGAGGTTTTCACAAGTTTTCGTTACTTTGCGACGTCCTAATGAAGGTCTCAACAAAGGATCATGTGTATCCCAATGAGTTAGTGGATATCAGGTCTTTGATACAAACCAAATAAACACTGGATTTTACCTGAAGTTTGTTACCATATCTTAGTAAAGAAGGGAAATTTGAAAAAGAAAATCTTTTAGAGTATATTACGGTTTCTAATAATCAGTGATCAAAATCTCATCGATGGTTTGGTTTTTAAACGTCGATAAACATCATTAATATGCCGCTAGCTATCGGGACTTTGACATAAACCAACTAAAAACTGGATTTTACCTTGAGTTTATTACCGCCTCTCCCTAGCGTCGGGAAATTGGAAAACAACTTGTTTTAGAGTAAATGCAGTCTTTAATAATCAGTAATCGAAATCAATATACCATCAATGGTCTAGTTTTTAAACGTCGATAAAAATCATTAATATGCCGCTTGCTATCGGGACTTTGACATAAACCGACTAAAAACTGGATTTTACCTTGAGTTTATTACCGCCTCTCCCTAGCGTCGGGAAATTGGAAAACAACTTGTTTTAGAGTAAATTGCAGTCTTTAATAATCAGTAATCGAAATCAATATACCATCAATGGTTTGGTTTTTATATGTCGATAAAGATCATTAATATGCCGCTAGCTACCGGGACTTTAACACAAACCAACTAAAAACTGGATTTTACCTTGAGTTTATTACCGCCTCTCCCTAGCGTCGGGAAATTGGAAAACAACTTGTTTTAGAGTAAATTGCAGTCTTTAATAATCAGTAATCGAAATCAATATACCATCAATGGTCTAGTTTTTAAACGTCGATAAAAATCATTAATATGCCGCTCGCTATCGGGACTTTGACATAAACCGACTAAAAACTGGATTTTACCTTGAGTTTATTACCGCCTCTCCCTAGCGTCGGGAAATTGGAAAACAACTTGTTTTAGAGTAAATTGCAGTCTTTAATAATCAGTAATCGAAATCAATATACCATCAATGGTTTGGTTTTTATATGTCGATAAAGATCATTAATATGCCGCTAGCTACCGGGACTTTAACACAAACCAACTAAAAACTGGATTTTACCAGTTCTATTAATGTGTCGGGAAATTTGAAAAAAAAGTTACCAGTACATTGTGGTCTTTAATAATCAATGATCAAAATTTTAATGGTTTGGTTTTCACACGTCGTCGATAAAAATCATTAGTATCTTAAGCCCTTGATAGGCTATTGAGACTTTGATACAAACCAACTAAAAACTTGATTTTTGAAACCCCTTACTATAGTAATAATTAATTGTTTATCTCTCATAGTAATTGACATATATTTTCAGAGCTAACCTTTTCAGAGCCAACCTATGATGGTTGGCTCCATTTGGGAGGCTATGGCCAGGTATTTCCCGTTCAATCATTACGTTTCTCTTACGTTGGGCTTCCTGGAAAGATGCGCCCAATGGAGTAACGTGTCTTCATTCATGCCCTGGTTTATGCATCAAGTAAAGCATTTTAAACAAGAGTGGGTGAATAGTAAAAAATAAATAAATCCGAACTTATTAAGCAAAAACTTAGTACAGTTAGATTTTTCAAACAAGAAATGTTCAAGACGAGGTGGAATATCTTTGACAATAAACTTCTTTGTTTGTTGTATAATCACGTGTTTCTAGTTTCTTCTTGCCGAGGTTTGGTCTTGGTGTAATCAAAACAAACAATAATCTAAGACATTTTGTAATTATTTTATTTTTTATAATAAACAATAGCATGACGGTAACAGTACGGTAT
Organism: Flexamia atlantica; assembly: GCA_035578135.1. Classification (NCBI taxonomy): domain Eukaryota; kingdom Metazoa; phylum Arthropoda; class Insecta; order Hemiptera; family Cicadellidae; genus Flexamia; species Flexamia atlantica. The sequence continues at coordinate 4,537,200 of JAQJVK010000007.1, read as the reverse complement.
AACAGTAATACATTATTTTACTTTAAACAAAAGAAGTTCATTGTCTGTGATATGCCCCTTTATCCTTACCACTACTAGACCGTTAAAAAAATATAAACACTTATTATGACTGACTAAAACTTATTCAATATTATTATTGGGAAATAGAATATAAGAGGTCTATTACTATTTGAAAAACAGGTATCGACGACCCTAATTGGGATTACGGTCGTAAATCATTGTTTTTATAGCCCTCTTCGCGTCAGTTGAATTCGTGAGCTAGCACTCGGGTGAAGCTAGCTCACGAATTTAACTGACGACCCTGTGGCAATAAAATAATGATTTACGACTTAATTCCTGTTTGGGTTGAGAGTACCTATTTTTCAAATACAAATAGACCTTCCTTGTGTGCAATAAAGAATTACAATAAATGATCAAAGCATCAATATTATACATTGCTATGGCAATTTACTTTATTTATTGATATTTACTGTATTTATTAATTTTTATTTCATGACGGTGTGACTTAATGGTTTTAATTATAAATAGACTATAATTCTATTATTTGCAAGGTTTTACCCATCCGTCCCAAATGTTAGTTTGAAAACAACTATAAGAAAAAGAAGGCATGACACCCCCAAGTGTTCCAAGATGAGAATGCAGGAATGCACCCGCACATTAACCCAGGAAGTGAAGGTCCAATGACCGATGGGAAATACCAGGCAGGGGAGACAAGGCGGGACAAGGTGTAAGAGATGCAACTTGGACGGTATAAGACCTTATTACTTGAGGGAAAACTAATATTTGCATGAAATTAATTAATGAGTTAACTGAATAAACGAGTAATTAACTTCTGAAAACCCTGCTAACACTGTTTTAAGTCACTATGTAATCAATGTGTAGTGAATAAACTATCGTTTGTTGATGATTTTTAATTCTTGTACCTAAAGGATCAGATTCCATTATATTATTTATCGTTTTTAATTTTTCCGACAGTCTTCGGTTTCAAAACGAAAGTCAAAAACGGGGTTTCGCATAGTGCAGAGCTTGCATATGAAATCCGCTAACCACTGTTATAATTCCCTATGTAATCGATGTGTAGTGAATAAACCTGAATTGGTTTATGATTTTTGATTACTGTATGTGAAAGATCAGATTCCATTCTTTTATTTAGCATTTTCAAATTTCTCGACACTTTTGATCTTCGGTTTCAAAACCGAAGTCAAAAACGGGGTTTCGCATAGTTCATACTTGCTTATAATCAGCCGCTACCACTGTTATAATTCCCTATGTAATCGATGTGTAGTGAATAAACCTGAATTGGTTTATGATTTTTGATTATTGTATGTGAAAGATCAGATTCCATTCTATTATTTAGCATTTTCAAATTTCTCGACACTTTTGATCTTCGGTTTCAAAACCAAAGTCAAAAACGGTGTTCCGCATAGTTCAGAACTTGCTTATAATCAGCCGCTACCACTGTTATAATTCCCTATGTAATCGATGTGCAGTGAATAAACCTGACTTGGTTTATGATTTTTGATTATTGCATGTGAAAGATCAGTTTCCATTCTATTATTTAGCATTTTCAAATTTCTCGACACTTTTGATCTTCGGTTTCAAAACCGAAGTCAAAAACGGGGTTTCGCATAGTTCAGAACTTACTTATAATCAGCCGCTACCACTGTTATAATTCTATGTAATCGATGTGTAGTGAATAAACCTGACTTGGTTTATGATTTTTGATTACTGTATGTGAAAGATCAGATTCCATTCTATTATTTAGCATCAAATTTCCCGACACTTCTGATCTTCGGTTTCAAAACCAAAGTAAAAAACGGGCTTTTGATTCTGTTGACAGAGAAATCCTAATACGTAGACTGGAAATAAGTGGAGTACGGGGAGTTGCTCTTGATTTGATTAGGAGTTACCTGTGTGAGCGTTTTCAAATAGTGTCAATTCTTGGTCAATCCAGTGCTCCTCTTCGGATTGATTACGGAGTTTTACAAGGTAGCACATTAGGGCCTCTTCTTTTCCTTCTTTATATAAATAATTTGGGTAGGGTTAATTTGGAACAAGGACGGGTTTTTCTTTATGCTGACGACTCAGCTTTACTTTTTGAGGGCGACAGCTGGGGGGAATAAGCGTACCGTTTGCCGGAGCGGGGCCTATTCTCTGTCAAGCGGTGGTTTCATCAAAGCCGGCTCTCTGTAAATATTTCAAAAACAAAGCATATGCCTATTTCTCTGAGAGCCGACCACGATCCAGTTAACCTGTATCTACGTTTACATACATGTGGGAGTGACAGGGTGAATGAATGTAAACATGTGAATGTATTGAAAGAGTGACCGAATATAAATATATCGGTGTTATCTTCGATAATCGTCTGAAGGGGCTGGACATATTACATTTTTAAGAAATAAGCTGCGTAAATTTATTTTTATTTTTTCGAATATAAATAATTTCCTTGCTCCAGATCTGATTAAAATTGTATATTTTGCTTATATTCAGTCTTTGTTACAGTACGGAATTTTAGCTTGGGGCAGCTGTTTTCAAAGTATTTTAACGCCATTGGAAATTACCCAAAAATCAAACATAAAAGCGGCATTGAAACAAAATCGACGATATCCTTCAAAACCTTTTATTTGATGAATTTAAAGTACTCAGTATCCGCCAACTTTTTATGAAAACATTAATTTTATACATCCGCAGAAATCTGGATTCTTTGTTTCGTCGTCTTGTTCATACATATTCTACAAGATCTGCTATCAATACCGGTATTGTTGCCCCTCGATTTAATAAAACAATAAATACTACCTCATCTTTTTATGTAGCTAATTTAGTATTCCCTCGACTTACGAATCATATTAAATATCCTCTACCCTGTAGCAACCGCACTTATAACAAAATTGTTGACAAATGGCTATTGGAGATAGGGCGAGATCAAATTAAGACTTTCTTTACTTCCCCGTATACCTAGGGTCAAGGTCACAAAGCGATTGCAACTGCGTATGGGTGTGTGAGTGTGAGTGCGTGTGTGTGTGAGTGAGGGTCCGTCCGTCCGTTGAGCCCGTGTTTCCTGTGAATGTGAGCATGACTGGACCGAGATTCTCGGTTATTGCAATGGCGTTTTTACTTTTATATTACTGTTGTATTATCACTCCATAACTTCCGTCCTAAATGTAAACTATTGTCCCACTTGTATTTGCGTGCATATTTTGTTTTTGTTTAAATTTATCTTTGTACTTTTATGTTTGATTAAAACTTACTATATTTCATTTTTTTATTTCATTTTCATTAAAATAATTCCTCTAAAGTGGCTGATTTTTTACTCGTTCCTACCCACAGGCTTTGACCCATATGGGGAACTAATTCCTATTGATAATTTATGTTATGTGAATAGAATCATTGTAAAGTTGTTAAAGGAATAAACGAATTTCAATTTCATTTAATTTCAAATACACTGCCGTATCCCTCTCTTTCAATTTTGCCGTGATTTAGTTTCAAGACTCAACCTCAACCACAAAAGGCAGCACGCTCTTCAGGCTTTAAACTATTGAGGTCGAATTAGTATAAACGCCTATAATTCACTTTGTAATCGATGTGTAGTGAATAAACCTGAATTGGTTTATGATTTTTGATTACTGTATGTGAAAGGTCAGATTCCATTCTATTATTTAGCATTTTCATATTTCTCGACACTTTTGATCTTCGGTTTCAAAACCAAAGTCAAAAACGGTGGTCCGCATAGTTCAGAACTTGCTTATAATCAGCCGCTACCACTGTTATAATTCCCTATGTAATCGATGTGCAGTGAATAAACCTGACTTGGTTTATGATTTTTGATTATTGCATGTGAAAGATCAGTTTCCATTCTATTATTTAGCATTTTCAAATTTCTCGACACTTTTGATCTTTGGTTTCAAAACCGAAGTCAAAAACGGGGTTTCGCATAGTTCAGAACTTACTTATAATCAGCCGCTACCACTGTTATAATTCTATGTAATCGATGTGTAGTGAATAAACCTGACTTGGTTTATGATTTTTGATTACTGTATGTGAAAGATCAGATTCCATTCTATTATTTAGCATCAAATTTCCCGACACTTCTGATCTTCGGTTTCAAAACCAAAGTAAAAAACGGGCTTTTGATTCTGTTGACAGAGAAATCCTAATACGTAGACTGGAAATAAGTGGAGTACGGGGAGTTGCTCTTGATTTGATTAGGAGTTACCTGTGTGAGCGTTTTCAAATAGTGTCAATTCTTGGTCAATCCAGTGCTCCTCTTCGGATTGATTACGGAGTTTTACAAGGTAGCACATTAGGGCCTCTTCTTTTCCTTCTTTATATAAATAATTTGGGTAGGGTTAATTTGGAACAAGGACGGGTTTTTCTTTATGCTGACGACTCAGCTTTACTTTTTGAGGGCGACAGCTGGGAGGAAGCGTACCGTTTGGCGGAGCGGGGCCTATCCTCTGTCAAGCGGTGGTTTCATCAAAGCCGGCTCTCTGTAAATATTTCAAAAACAAAGCATATACCTATTTCTCTGAGAGCCGACCACGATCCAGTTAACCTGTATCTACGTTTACATACATGTGGGAGTGACAGGGTGAATGAATGTAAACATGTGAGTGTATTGAAAGAGTGACCGAATATAAATATATCGGTGTTATCTTCGATAATCGTCTGAAGGGGCTGGACATATTACATTTTTAAGAAATAAGCTGCGTAAATTTATTTTTATTTTTTCGAATATAAATAATTTCCTTGCTCCAGATCTGATTAAAATTGTATATTTTGCTTATATTCAGTCTTTGTTACAGTACGGAATTTTAGCTTGGGGCAGCTGTTTTCAAAGTATTTTAACGCCATTGGAAATTACCCAAAAATCAAACATAAAAGCGGCATTGAAACAAAATCGACGATATCCTTCAAACCTTTTATTTGATGAATTTAAAGTACTCAGTATCCGCCAACTTTTTATGAAAACATTAATTTTATACATCCGCAGAAATCTGAATTCTTTGTTTCGTCGTCTTGTTCATACATATTCTACAAGATCTGCTATCAATACCGGTATTGTTGCCCCTCGATTTAATAAAACAATAAATACTACCTCATCTTTTTATGTAGCTAATTTAGTATTCCCTCGACTTACGAATCATATTAAATATCCTCTACCCTGTAGCAACCGCACTTATAACAAAATTGTTGACAAATGGCTATTGGAGATAGGGCGAGATCAAATTAAGACTTTCTTTACTTCCCCGTATACCTAGGGTCAAGGTAACAAAGCGATTGCAACTGCGTATGGGTGTGTGAGTGTGAGTGCGTGTGTGTGTGAGTGAGGGTCCGTCCGTCCGTTGAGCCCGTGTTTCCTGTGAATGTGAGCATGACTGGACCGAGATTCTCGGTTATTGCAATGGCGTTTTTACTTTTATATTACTGTTGTATTATCACTCCATAACTTCCGTCCTAAATGTAAACTATTGTCCCACTTGTATTTGCGTGCATATTTTGTTTTTGTTTAAATTTATCTTTGTACTTTTATGTTTAATTAAAACTTACTATATTTCATTTTTTTATTTCATTTTCATTAAAATAATTCCTCTAAAGTGGCTGATTTTTTACTCGTTCCTACCCACAGGCTTTGACCCATATGGGGAACTAATTCCTATTGATAATTTATGTTATGTGAATAGAATCATTGTAAAGTTGTTAAAGGAATAAACGAATTTCAATTTCATTTAATTTCAAATACACTGCCGTATCCCTCTCTTTCAATTTTGCCGTGATTTAGTTTCAAGACTCAACCTCAACCACAAAAGGCAGCACGCTCTTCAGGCTTTAAACTATTGAGGTCGAATTAGTATAAACGCCTATAATTCACTTTGTAATCGATGTGTAGTGAATAAACCTGAATTGGTTTATGATTTTTGATTACTGTATGTGAAAGATCAGATTCCATTCTATTATTTAGCATTTTCAAATTTCTCGACACTTTTGATCTTCGGTTTCAAAACCAAAGTCAAAAACGGGGTTTCGCATAGTTCAGAACTTGCTTATAATCAGCCGCTACCACTGTTATAATTCCCTATGTAATCGATGTGTAGTGAATAAACCTGACTTGGTTTATGATTTTTGATTACTGTATGTGAAAGATCAGATTCCATTCTATTATTTAGCATTTTCAAATTTCTCGACACTTTTGATCTTCGGTTTCAAAACCGAAGTCAAAAACGGGGTTTTGCACAGTTCAGTACTTGCTTATAATCAGCCGCTACCACTGTTATAATTCCCTATGTAATCGATTTGTAGTGAATAAACCTGACTTGGTTTATGATTTTTGATTACTGTATGTGAAAGATCAGATTCCATTCTATTATTTAGCATTTTCAAATTTCTCGACACTTTTGATCTTCGGTTTCAAAACCGAAGTCAAAAACGGGGTTTCGCACAGTTCAGAACTTGCTTATAATCAGCCGCTACCACTGTTATAATTCCCTATGTAATCGATGTGTAGTGAATAAACCTGAATTGGTTTATGATTTTTGATTACTGTATATGAAAGATCAGATTCTATTCTATTATTTAGCATTTTCAAATTTCTCGACACTTTTGATCTTCGGTTTCAAAACCAAAGTCAAAAACGGGGTTTCGCATAGTGCAGGGTAATCACCCTCTGCTTGACTGAATGAAATTGGAAAAGTAAACATAAGATCATCCATTACACTTATATTGGAGTATTTCAAAACTTTGAGTCCGCTAACAGACCCTTAAAAGTTCGAGATGTTTATAAATTTTCTATATAAATTGTTCAAATAATTAGATTATTACAGCACAATCTGTCGGTGACTAAATACACTACCGTATCCCTCTCTTTCAATCTTGCCGAGATTTAGTTTCAAGACTCAACCTTAACCACAAAAGGCAGCACGCTCTTCAGGCTTTAAACTATAGATGAGGTCGAATTAGTATAAACGCCAAATCATCGTATCAGGCATAATTACTACTCCCGCTGCCGAAATAAAGATGGTGCCATATAGTGAATTTATGATTCAACAGATTAGGTTTTAAAATTAAACTAAATGTAACTTTTATACAGTACATAATTATGTCCCGTAAAATAAATCAACTAAAAATCATAAAACCGTGATGAAAGAAAGCAAATTATAATCAGCTGTAACAGCGTATTTTGTACATTTGTGAAGCTAACTTCCAGCTGCTTGATTGAATGAACTTTGAAAATGTAAACAAAAGATCATCCATAACACTTTTATATGGGAAAATTTGAAAACTTCGAGCTCGCCAAAAACCCCTTTATACTACGAATCATGTAAAATCCTTTCTTAGCGGATGCCTACGCCCTAAAAGGAACGTCCACGCAAAATTTCAAGGTCCTAAGTCGTATAGTTTGGGCTGTGCGATGATAGGTGAGTCTTATTTGACAAATATATAGTAGAAGATTTCATGTTATGTGTATTTCAACGCCAGTGGTATTTTTTAACGTTTTAGGCCCGCATTACACTATCAAATATTTTATAAAAGATTTATTTGACCAATCAGAATTAACGTTATTGTTTTTAAAATCAGCTGGTTTAAATTTTGATTGGTCAAATCAAATCTTTTATAAAAGATCTTTTATAAAATATTTGATAATGTAATGCGGGCCTTTATCGAGAACGGTCCAAACCCGGGTATTGTTTCTATTTAACGGCGACCTTTGTTAGATATCAACATTTATTCTTAGCCAAATGATAAATGACAACTATGGACCCAGTTTCGATCCTGTCAGGAATGGAACCGGCGACCCTCAGGTTATGAGGTTAGCGTTTTATCCACTCATTGTTTATGATTTCTTTAGAAATTTTATGATTAAGTGGTTTTCAGAATTAAGATACAATTGTAAAATTTTTAGAAATCATGATATATTCATAGTGTACCTGAAATTCATCATCTTACCAAAACCCCTCGCCCAATCCGTCAGGCAGCTGCGGGGTCCGTAACATTCCGACGCGTCGTAAATAAGAAAGAATGCGGTGCAGGCGAGGCAAGGGTCAGGACCCGAGCTAATGACCCTCTCCTCAGGATAACGATATGTAAAATAGGTCCAAGTAACCAAAATATAAAAAGGAAGAAATACAGTCATTTTTTCAAGCTTAATACGCAATTAGAAAGTTGTTTAATATATACACTAACTTTTAAAACAATAGTATTAACTAAGGCGCATACAAAAGCACATTTTATTATATCTACAACATAAAACGTTAACATAGTTATAAACTTATAAAACACTAGTAGATATACCCGCGGCTTCGCTCGCTGAAATGATAACAAATGTTTGGTTCAATTATGTGTCATTTGTAATGTGTAATTTTTAAAAATTTCAAAATAGACTGATGATTTCAATGATTTATCCGAACTATTCGTTTTTAAGCGCTGAATTAGAATTAAGGTTCCATCTCAATTTCAGACTGGCATGAGGAGAAGAAACGTTTTCTCATTAATTTCCCTTTTCACCTCAAATGGTATGAATTGGCTACCATGTGCTAACATATAATTTTTCAGTTTAGTTTTAAAATACTGAAACTTCCTAGTTAATCTTATTAAACCTAACATTGGGTTTATATAGTTTGAATAAAAAATATCAGCTTCAGGGTTTTCAACTAAAAACTTTCATTGCGCCGCACTTTGCTCTAAAACCTGTTGACCAGTTTGACATAAAAGAATAAGAGGCATACTGATGTAAATACCGTAAATTTAAATATCGCAAAGGGCGGACTCTATAGAACTAAAATGTAATCGATGTGTAGTGAATAAACCTGACTTGGTTTATGATTTTTGATTACTGTATGTGTGAAAGATCAGATTCCATTCTATTATTTAGTGTTTTCGAATTTCGCGACACTTCTGATTTTCGGATTCAAAACCTAAGTCAAAAACGGGGTTTCGCATAGTGCAGAACTTGCTTATGAATCAAACTATTGTTTTATTTTGTTGAATAAACAATAACTTTTATAAAATTTGTGGTGCGTTGTATCTTTAAAATATAGTCGAATGTTAAATATAATACGCCTAAATATATTACAATAGAATTAATTATATATTACTAAAATTATGAAATAAGTACCGGTTGACTTTAGAAAGTAAATTTATAAATGTGTAACGCATATAACTTAGTGTAGGGTAATAGGCCTAAATTCACAAAATATCTACATTATCCGTAACAATAATTATGGTTTATTAGTTTATTTAAAAATGTTATCGTTTGTTTGTAAGAATATATCATAAATTGCTTATCTGACCAAACGTTTTAATGATTAATCAAAGATTTCATCGTAACATATATAATATTATACGAGCATATTTGTTGGCTTCAAGATGTAACATTTATTGGACTATCTTTCAATTACATCTTTATAAATTAGTTTTATTAATATACAATATATTTTCCAGAGTGTTCATGTTGACCTTAACTCAAAAGTATCACCATACACAGGTATGTCCCTCCCGACCCCTCGTTCATTGTTCTAGGATTGTTGACCCGTGCACTGTGGGCATCAAGCAATTTGCGGTTGCATTCCGACATGCAAACATTTTTCAAGTGGATCTACCGATCGATACCTGGCAGTACCTTTTGGTTTTTCCAGTTGGAAACCTTGACCTCTTTGCTATTAAAAGAATTTTTTTAATGATAACCTACTAATGATATTATTAGACACCTAGGGTAGAAAACTTTGTTTTTTAATCGACCAAAAACTGTAAGATATAAAAAAATTAATTTACTGGGCAAAAAAATGAGGAAATCCAATTCTTCGCAATGTTTTTCAATCAAAGATTGTATTACTCGTTTAGCAGTTAGTGGCGAAAATGTGCATTATATGCTTAATTGTTGGGTAGGAAGTACTTCGTTTTGAGTGGTTGGCCATTCGACCGCCATATTGGATCCGCCATATTGGATACAATATATTTTTTCAAATGTGAATGCGGTGTTGTCTCCCTGAAATGACGGGTCACAACACTACCTTTACGTGAAACTAGATTTTTACACTAGTTTCAATCCCACAACCGTTTTTAAAAACACCCTTTCTTAAGATATAAAGGTTTAAAAGATGTGTTTGAACTCATTTCAACATCATGCATTGTAGAAGACAGCCAATAATCTCAGTATAAAGCTAGATATCGACGAGTATAAAATATAGTATAGATAGACTTTATAGAAATAGTATATTTGTTTTAACTTGACCTAGCCTAAATATAAATCGCTTTTGGCTAGTGCGGAAACCCGCCTAAAATTAGTAATCCTGATAATCCCGGTTCTATAAAAATAACGGAATGATGGAATGGAATGTCTATGCTTCAAGATTCTAGTTTGATTACTTCTGGTGATCCGTAAACGTGAGTAGCCTATGTGGTATCTGAAAAATATATAATATAAATTAAATATATAATATAATATATAGTTTTGTATAGTTAATTCTTTTGACAGATTAAATGTCTATTTAAAAAATGCGTGCTTGACAAAAAATTTATGGAGTTACTACTATTTCTTAACTTTATTTACAGTTATTTTGCAATATTTGTGGCATTTATTTGTTGAAGCATCAGCGCGTTTATGAAGGAGTGTCATGGATTTTGTAAACATGGAAACACATACAATCAATTTAAATACAACTGGTTTAAAAAAGTTAACAAAATGCTAGCTTGACAAAAAATTTATGGAGTTACTACTATTTTTTAACATAGTAAAGCATAACAATATTTAAATACTTAGTCCTTTTCATATATTTAGTACAGTTTACTATGCCGATGGCACATAGCAGAACCTGTACTGCAGCGGTCATACATCAGCATGCCCCGACGTGCTCCGTAATGTTTGACTAGTTGCTAGGCTATACAGGGACCGAGCTTTGACGGCCTTGGATAAGGCTACCAGCCGCCTGATAGTTAAAGTGCTAGTACGCTGTGTAGGGCAGGTTAGCTAGGGCCGTTGGCAATTGAGTAATTTATAGGCTATGTGTTGTATACGAGAATAATAATTTCAGGTAACCTATTAGGTAAAGTTATTTCCTTGGACCATCTCATAATGTTAATTTTAATACACGAAAAAAATAAAATACAAAAAATTGCATGGTAATTATAAGGATGTGTAATTTAAATATCATTTTCATATTTTGGTTATTGGTTTGTTTGAATATGTTGAAAATGTTATGGTAAACATAAGTTTGAAAATCAGTTTTGCTTTACAACAAATGCTTTCTACAGGGTGTTCGTCGAAATTTTCAACAACTCCCAAATAAATAAGACATATATATATATGAACATTTTATTGAACATTTTGTTTCAGATTGCCAGCGCCTCTCCCCCGAGGGGCCATTTATGCATGGACAACCTTTGGTTTGTGTTTTTAGTCAGACCAGGTTGTGGTCATGCTAAATGGCCATTTAATTATGTCAACTTAAATTACATCATGGAGATCTCCCAATTTAACTCAGTTACTAGAGGTACACACAACTACACAGTATTAGTGGTAGCATAGTACAGTAGTATTACACAGTTATTAGTGATTAATACTTAATTATTTTAAAAAATGTGTTTAAATTTACAGAGCTAAACATGAACTGTTATCAGTAGAGCACATTATATTAACAGTGTGTAATATTTGACTTATTGGAAAATATATATTATTCTTATTCTTAATTTTATTGAATTGTAACTTATATGTTCCCTAATGTGGGTAGCCCTGCTTGTATTCATGGTGTAATTATTTTACATTGTATGCATTAGGCGATTTGGCCAATGGTCTCTTTTAAAACAACAAGTAACTGTAGTGTATAAATGAGGTAGGTTGGATAATTTATATAAATTATTTTTTTAAGAAGAATATAAAAACAGATTAGTAATGCCATGTTTAAACAAAACGACTCCTTTTACCCGAGATGCCGCTTGTTAAATAGCCAGACATGATTTGTGATTTAATTAACATCAGTTGTTTACCTCTGTGAAAGTTGCTTATACCTGTAATTCATCACGTCAATCGACTCATTGTGAGAACTGATTCACATGTTATTGACGAATCTTGATGATACCTGTATTATTTTATTATTATTATTATTATTATTATTATTATTATTATTATTATTATTATTATTTTTGATAATCAATGATATAAATGAGTTGAATTAAATCTTATTAATTGACTTATATTCTTATTTAATTTATTATTAGATTTTGTGTATTACATGAAGCGTTAATGCTTTATAGGTTTATGACTATGTTAACGATTATGTTGAAGATATAAAAAATGTGCTTTTGTATGCGCCTTAGTTAATACTTTTATTATATTGTTTTAATAGTTAGTGTATATACTAATCAACTTTCTAATTGCGTATTAAGCTTGAAAAAATAACTGGATTCCTTCCTTTTAGCGAATTTCCTTAAAGGAATAGGCTATTACCATAGGTCTCATGGTAAGACCTAAGCCCGAGACCATGTTAACTTTTCATTTTGGGGTCCCCAGAAGCAAAAAACACTATTCGTTCATTTTCATAAATATATATATATATCTATATATATATATATATGTATATATATATATGTATGTATATATATGTATATATATATATATATATATATATATATATATATGTGTGTGTGTCTTTAAGCACGATAACTCGCGTAAAAGTGGTCCGATCTTGATGAAATTTGGCACGGACGTGTAAAGTAGTAATTATTCGGACGAGTTCGTAAACTACCGGACTACCGGAAGGGGGGGAAAAGGGGGATAAACCCCCCAAAAATGTGTTTTTTGAGTTTTTTACATATAAAAATTAAAATTATCAAATTTTTGTTAGCACCATTGAATTTAGCTCAAAAAAAACAAACAATTTAGTATTTTGAATCACTGCTCTATGTCCATTGGTTGCCGAGATATTAAAAGTGGTAAACACAGTACGTTGTCCCAATGTTAACCTTATAGGAAATAATTAAAATTCTATATCTCACTTATTTCTCAACATATCTTGATAAAACTTGGTAAATGGCTTCTTCTAGTTGAGATCTACTAAATATTCAATTAAAACCACCCAATTTTAATATACCAGTAGCAGCAAACCTGCATACTCATTCCCCATGTTATTCTTATGGAGCTTACAAAAATATGTCAAATCTCGCTACTTTGGATTGAAATATGTTGTTTTGCATTTGAAATTCGCTGAGTATGCAGGTCTGCTGCAACGGGGGTATTTATATTTTGGTTACTTGGACCTATTTTACATATCGTTATCCTGAGGAGAGGGTCATTACCTCGGGTCCTGACCCTTGCCTCGCCTGCACCGCATTCTTTTATTGAGAACGCGTCGGAATGTTACGGACCCTGCAGCTGCCTGACGGATTTGGCGAGGGGTTTTGGTAAGATGACGAATTTCAGGTACACTATGAATGTATCATGATTTCTAACAATTTTACAAATTGTATCTTAATCCTGAAAATCACTTAATCATAAAATTTCTAAAGAAATCATAAACAATGAGTGGATAAAGCGCTCACCTCATAACCTGAGGGTTGCCGGTTCGATTCCTGACAGGATCGAAACTGGGTCCAGTTGTCATTTCTCATTTAGCTATGAATTAATGTTGCTATTTAACAAAAGGTCACCGTTAGATAAAACAATACCCGGGTTTGGATCGTTCTCGATCAAAACGTAAAAAATATCACGAGCGTTGAAATACACATAACATGAAAACATCATCTAGCTATATAATTAAATGCGAAAATCCGATCAACACCCAGGCCAAACCTTGAAGCACGAAATTTTGCATATATATTCCTTTATAGCGGAGGCAAGCAGTAAGAAAACCCGTTTTTGACTTTGACGTTTACTTTACAGTAATCAAAAATCATAAACCAAGTCTAGATTATTCACTACACATCGATTACACAGTGTATTGTAACAGTGGTAGCGGGACTTCATAAGCAAGTTCTGAATTATGCGAAACTCTGTTTTTGACTTTGGTTTTGAAACCGAAGATCAAATGTGTCGAGAAATTTGAAAATGCTAAATAATAGAATGGAATCTGATCTTTCACATACAGTAATCAAAAATCATAAACCAATTCAGGTTTATTCACTACACATCGATTACATAGGGAATTATAACAGTGGTAGTGGCTGATTAAAAGCAAGTTCTGAACTATGCGAAACCCCGTTTTTGACTTTGGTTTTGAAACCGAAGATCAAATGTGTCGAGAAATTTGAAAATGCTAAATAATAGAATGGAATCTGGTCTTTCACATACAGTAATCAAAAATCATAAACCAATTCAGGTTTATTCACTACACATCGATTACATAGGGAATTATAACAGTGGTAGCGGCTGATTATAAGCAAGTTCTGAACTATGCGAAACCCCGTTTTTGACTTTGGTTTTGAAACCGAAGATCAAAAGTGTCGAGAAATTTGAAAATGCTAAATAATAGAATGGAATCTGATCTTTCACATACAGTAATCAAAAATCATAAACCAATTCAGGTTTATTCACTACACATCGATTACATAGGGAATTATAACAGTGGTAGCGGCTGATTATAAGTAAGTTCTGAACTATGCGAAACCCCGTTTTTGTCTTTGGTTTTGAAACCGAAGATCAAAAGTGTCGAGAAATTTGAAAATGCTAAATAATAGAATGGAATCTGATCTTTCACATACAATAATCAAAAATCATAAACTAAGTCAGGTTTATTCACTACACATCGATTACAAAGTGAATTATAGGCGTTTATACTAATTCGACCTCAATAGTTTAAAGCCTGAAGAGCGTGCTGCCTTTTGTGGTTGAGGTTGAGTCTTGAAACTAAATCTCGGCAAAATTGAAAGAGAGGGATACGGTAGTGTATTTGAAATTAAATGAAATTGATATTCGTTTATTCCTTTAACAACTTTACAATGATACTATTCACATAATATAAATTATCAATAGGAATTAGTTCCCCACATGGGTCAAAGCCTGTGGGTAGGGAACGAGTAAAAAATCAGCCACTTTAGAGGAATTATTTTAGTAAAAAAAATGAAATATAGTAAGTTTTAATTAAACATAAAAGTACAAAGATAAATTTAAACAAAAACAAAATATGCACGCAAATTCAACTGGGACAATAGTTTACATTTAGGACGGAAGTTATGGAGTAATAATACAACAGTAATATAAAAGTAAAAACGCCATTGCAATAACCGAGAATCTCGGTCCAGTCATGCTCACATTCACAGGAAACACGCGTTCGACGGACGGACGGACCCTCACTCACACTCACACACGCACTCACAATCACACACCCATACGCAGTTGCAATCGCTCTGTGACCTTGACCCTAGGTATACGGGGAAGTAAAGAAAGTCTTAATTTGATCTCGCCCTATCTTCAATAGCCATTTGTCAAGAATTTTTTTATAAGTGCGGTTGCTACAGGGTAGAGGATATTTTATGATTCAGAAGTCGAGGGAATACTGAATTAGCTACATAAAAAGATGAGGTAGTATTTATTGTTTTATTCAATCGAGGGGCAACCATACCGGTATTGATAACATATCTTGTAGAATATCTATGAACAGGATGACGAAACAAAGAATTCAGGTTACTGCGGATGTATAAAATTAATTTTTTCCTAAAAAGTTGGCGGATACTGAGAACTTTAAATTCATCATATAAAAAGTTCGAAGGATATCGTCGATTTTTTTCCATGCCGCTTTTATGATAGATTTTTGGGTAATTTCCAATGGCGTTAAAATACTTTGAAAACAGCTGCCCCAAGCTAAAATTCCGTACTGTAACAAAGACTGAATATAAGCAAAATATACAATTTTAACCAGATCTGGAGCAAGGGCATTATTTATATCCCAAAAAATAAAAATAAATTTACGCAGCTTATTTCTTAAAAATGTAATATGTCCAGCCCACTTCAGACGATTATCGAAGATAACGCCGAGATATTTATATTCGGCCACTCTTTCAATACACTCACACGATTTTACATTCATTCCCCCTGTCACTCCCACATGTATGTAAACGTAGATACAGGTTAACTGGATCGTGGTCGGCTCTCAGAGAAATAGGTATATGCTTTGTTTTTGAAATATTTACAGAGAGCCGGCTTTGATGAAACCACCGCTTGACAGAGGATAGGCCCCGCTCCGCCAAACGGTACGCTTCCTCCCAGCTGTCGCCCTCAAAAAGTAAAGCTGAGTCGTCAGCATAAAGAAAAACCCGTCCTTGTTCCAAATTAACCCTACCCAAATTATTTATATAAAGAAGGAAAAGAAGAGGCCCTAATGTGCTACCTTGTAAAACCCCGTAATCAATCCGAAGAGGAGCACTGGATTGACCAAGAATTGACACTATTTGAAAACGCTCACACAGGTAACTCCTAAACCAATCAAGAGCAACTCCCCGTACTCCACTTGTTTCCAGTCTACGTATTAGGATTTCTCTGTCAACAGAATCAAAAGCCCGTTTTTTAATTTGGTTTTGAAACCGAAGATCAGAAGTGTCGGGAAATTTGATGCTAAATAATAGAATGGAATCTGATCTTTCACATACAGTAATCAAAAATCATAAACCAAGTCAGGTTTATTCACTACACATCGATTACATAGGGAATTATAACAGTGGTAGCGGCTGATTATAAGCAAGTTCTGAACTATGCGAAACCCCGTTTTTGACTTTGGTTTTGAAACCGAAGATCAAATGTGTCGAGAAATTTGAAAATGCTAAATAATAGAATGGAATCTGATCTTTCACATACAGTAATCAAAAATCATAAACCAATCCAGGTTTATTCACTACACAACGATTACATAGGGAATTATAACAGTGGTAGCGGCTGATTATAAGCAAGTTCTGAACTATGCGAAACCCCGTTTTTGACTTTGGTTTTGAAACCGAAGATCAAATGTGTCGAGAAATTTGAAAATGCTAAATAATAGAATGGAATCGGATCTTTCACATACAGTAATCAAAAATCATAAACCAATTCAGGTTTATTCACTACACATCGATTACATAGGGAATTATAACAGTGGTAGCGGCTGATTATAAGCAAGTTCTGAACTATGCGAAACCCCGTTTTTGACTTTGGTTTTGAAACCGAAGATCAAAAGTGTCGGGAAATTTGAAAATGCTAAATAATAGAATAGAATCTGATCTTTCACATACAGTAATCAAAAATCATAAACCAAGTCAGGTTTATTCACTACAAATAGTTAATCCCGTTACATTTAAACTGTGGTAGCGGGACTTCATAAGCAGATAATTCACCGTGCGAAATAACGTTTTTTACTTTGATTTTCAATTGCGAAGGCTTAACATGTCGGGAAAAATTTGAAAACACTGATAGGTAGAAGGTAATCTGCCCCTACATATCGATAATATATAGGAACTAAACCTTGTAATGTTAATTTGGTTGTGGTCTCTTTTAATTTAATGGAGGTATACCAACTGGCTACCTGGACTCCTGTGACAGTTTTACGACCTCTGTACTCGTCAGCTGGTCGCCAGCTAACTTCACCCGAGTTGAGCTAGCTTCAGCAGTTTAGGGTTGCATTTAGTTCTCTGACATGATACAGGTTAACCTTCTGAGTATTTTATACGTAATTTATTGAACATAAAATTAAAGATGTGAATGATGTGATGCTCTACTTAAGGTAGGTGAGGAAAAATGTTAAGTTAAGGCTTTTAATATTAGTTATTTATGTCTAGGACAAGAAATAGGTTGAAATTAATCCATTTTAATCATCCCCTTAGTCCTATTTAACATTTTATAAATTTATTTAACTAGGATTAATAGACATATTACAAAATGTTGGTGATTTCTGAACAATATTTAACTGATAATAATCTTAACTTTTATCAGTCAAATTAGCGTAATGGAAACATACAAAATTCCATGGGTTTTATGGGATTTAATTGTGGAGAACTTGTCACACAATATCAAATTAGGCCTGGTTTCTAGTTGGTTGTTCTTTTGGGTTTTGCTCGCTCAACCAGAATAGGCTTAGTCGATATATTCACTAGTGATTATGAATGAATAAAATAGGCTAACTTAGTTGATTGTTGAAATTGATTGAGGGTAGTAGATCTTCGACCATCATCATTGGGGATACTGAGATAGATTCTTGTGATCAAACCAACTTCTTGGGCCTAATAATCGATTCTCGACTTAACTTCTCAAAGCACATTGATAAGGTTGCAAGCAAAATGAATAGCGGAATTTTCACTATTCGCAGGCTAGCTTTGTTTTCTGATAGGAAGGTTCTTCTCACTCCCTATTTCGCTTGTGTGTATCCTCATATGTGTTATGGTGTTCCAATCTGGGGAGCCGAAACTGTCAGAACAAAGAGGATATTCATATTACTGAAGAAAGCTTTGAGACTCATTTTTGGTTTGGGGAGGGTTGAAACTTGCAAAGGTGTATTTTCTGGTAATAATCTGTTGACGTTTTCTTGCATTTATATTTTCGAATGCCTCTCATTTCTTGTTAAAAATAAACATCTTTTCGAGTCCAATCTCTCATCTATATATGAATTTAGAAGGCGAGATCTCCTAACTATTCCCCAACACAACACCACTTTTTTCGAAAACCAAACATTTTATTCTGGAATCAAATTATTCAACTCCCTCCCATCCCACCTAAAATCTGTTACTGATCCGGTCACATTTAAAAGGCTTCTGAGGACCTTTTTGATTAGGAAGGAGTTTTACAGTGTATCTGATTATTTAAATGATACAAGTTAGTTTTAGTTACCGCATTTATCTTTTCTTTTCTTTATATTCTATTGTACTAATTCTTTGTATTTAATGTTCTGTGAACATTTATTTTGTGACGTTTGTCAGTGCTGTTTACAGTCGGATGACAATAAATGATTGATTGATTGATTGATTTAGCCTATGTTCCCCAGTTTTATCCTGGTTACGTTTTAACAAACGTTCAATTAATCAGAAACGGGACTAGGCCTAGTATAACCTAAGTTAACATCCTCACCTGAACATCATAAAAAAGTTGGCCCAGGCCTAGTAGAAAATTGAAGAGGACAATGTGCTTTAGTTTTAGGCCTACTAATCAGGGGCCAAACACAGTTTTTACGACTACATAAGGCCTAAGCGCTTAGGTTTAAACTGTAATTTGCAGTCAATTGTCCCTTAAAACAATTTTGATTGGAAAGATAATCAGCTTAAGTTTAACTTATCTTGATGCTTAGGCCTATTTTTTCAAAATGTAGGAAATGTAGTGTGAAGGCCTATTATGTAAACGGTAGTTTTTTTATCAGAAATAGCCAGTTAACACCAGAAAATTTAACTTAAAAAGATCTTTTGTAGTATGTGGGTGCCCAAATTAATCATGAGAACTGAGCACGAATATTCAAGAGCCAACGAATACTAGCAGAATTATTAAGTTTAGAGCCGGAAAAGCTTCAATAAGTGTAAAGTCAGAGAAATAATAATTATTATTAGGCCTGTTATACTATTTTGTATAACTGACAGTGCCATCTGTTTATTAGCTTTGCTATAGTCTACATTGTGACAACAATGGATTAACCTATGGTACTTATTTAAGATATTTATTGACAAACTTTGTCCAAAATATATACATTTTAGGTCAAATTGTAACGGAAATCGCAAGCTGAATCACAATGTTAAGAAAGTACGTTTTTATAATCTAAAAAAACAGCAGGCCCCAGCAGAGATGACTTAAAATCATGAGCTCATGGTGGCTCAGGAGGCCACTATTGAAAGTCAGTCAATTGTAAAACTACTACTACAAGTAAAAACAGCTACTTTTACTTGGACTAGTTTATGCTACCATATATGTAGATAGAATTGATTAGCTTAGGTGAGATTGAGAATCAGTTAAGTTAAGGTTAGTAATAGTACGTTATGTTAGGATTGGTTCGTAAGCTTTAATGTCTTTGAGGTTCATGGGAACTTGAATCTTAGAACCTAACCAAACATTACCCAACTCATTTAAACCTGAAATGTGACCCGCCAAGGGAAAAGGGACAGTAACTTCCATTTTTCAAAATTGAGTTACTGTACGGTACCTGAGTTAATAATTTATTTGTAGCCTATTGAAAATTATCTCTAACTTCTATTTTATGTAAACTGCTTGTGTTAAGTTATTGCCTATGTTTTACTCATAATTTTGCTGGAAACTTAAAGGTGAATATTAACTTACCATTGAATTTGTGTCAGTTTTTTGCATTTTTTGTCAAACCTTGGTAGATGGGGTGCCATGGGTAGGGTTTAACGGGGGATTTATAGGTGATAAATTTCCTACATTTCAGAAAAATTCAAGAGGAGTGCTGGAAAGTGAATAATTACCTTAAGAAATGTTAAAAAACCTAGGCCTATTCAAAGAAGTTATTTAAGTAGGCCTGTTTAATCAATCAACCATTCTATGTGTATGTGTGTATGAACGAGCAACAACTGTTGGTGTGTTCAAATGTGAGAGTGATTGCCAAAATATTTTTTGTAACTTTTTGTTATTTACAAATTTGATGTATTGTAGCCTATACAATATGAAATTATTGTCAAAACAATAAAGATAATATTATTAGGCTTAACGTATGGTAGAACTTATGTTTTTTTTAAGCTCTCACTATTGTTCAGTACTTCCTGCATCAACAATTAAAAGGGGTCGTTAAATGGTTAGCTTAATTTAGGGACTGGTATATAGTGTAAACTTACTGTATGTCTTTCAAGATTTTTTATAGACTTAGCTGTACTTAGTTATTATACGGAGGCCACTGTTTTCTGAGAGATTTTGTTTCCTGGGTACCAAAAATAACCATATAATTTGGAAGAACATACACATACTTTGATTGACATAATCATGATAAGCGGTCTTTATGTTCTGCCTCTCAGAAGACAGCGATGTTGGGGAGGAATGAGCTGAACGCGTTGCCTTTGCTAACGGCTAAAACACGTCGCCACATGTACAGCAAGCCTTGTACAGCATGCTACAGCGGTTATGTTAGGTTGGCTTATCGTAAATATGTTAGTAGGACTTTCCTTGTTTCGTTACGAATCGAACCAGATGAGTCATACATACCTTTGGCGGTTGACAGGGGATGTGCGCGCTCCGCTCAATGACCTGACCTTTGCCTAGGATTTGCTGGGTAAAAGTATGACTCATCTGTTATCGTTAGATTCGTGACAAAACAAGTAAATTCCTATATTTATGATAACCCAATCTAACATAACCGCTGCAGCACGCTGTATAAGGGTGGCTTCCGTATAATACCAAAGTACCGACCTAACCATTACAATTGCTACACTAACTAAAACAAGCAGAGACAATCAGGAGACTGACACATTCTTTCTCCTATAAAGCCACGTAAAGCAAGGAAATCTTCAATAAAATTAAAGAAATTTACAATTAACATTATTAAGTAATAATATTATTTTTAATAATATTTTTACCAAAAATAATATTATATTTTAGAATAATATTGTAATTAACAAGATTATTTTTAAGTTTTATTAAAATTGGTTAGTAAATGAGAGAGGTGTCAGTTTTTAAATATATTCAACTAGCAGTTGGCCATGGCTTCGCTCATGACACATAGCGTGAAACAGCTGATCTTGCCACTGCTCTTAGAACTGTCAAATTAGTACCCACAGCTATTTACATTTCTGTGTTTAAATGTTTACATCCTGATAAAATGTAAACATTGAAACTTAGGATGATCATGGGGCATAGCCCGAGGGGATTTTAAGGAAGTGAATAGGCCTATGTGTTTCCCAGGTTCAAGATCTACCTCTGTGTGAAATTTCAACCCAGTCAACCCATACATACAGAAACCACCTCTTCTTTATAATAGTATAGATAAGAATAACGTATAGCAATGTATGTTACAGTAGAACCCCTCATATCTGGCTTCCACGGGACCGAGCCCAGGCCGGATAACGATTTGGCCGGAGAATCCAACCTATTATGAAAACAACGATATACCCAAGTAATAACACGTAGGAAGTAAGTCCAAAGTAGAGCTTTAAGTCGCCTTTTTCGATGATTTAAAAAATATACTTGTGCTAACGTGTATTTACTATAGTAAAACCAATCCTGCACATCTCTTGGAACACTAACTGATCTCGTTTCACACATTGTTTAAACTAATTAAATAATTTCCCTATTCAGTAGTATTTGCTATCCCCACAGCTTTCGTCTGTATGCCTGCCATAGGTCTTCAATGAGACTAGACAAAACAAAACAATTAATAACTGCACTGGATACATATTAAACAACAGTTTAAAAGTTACTAGCTCAACTGAGTAGTGTACACATAGCAGTAAAAATTATTGGCTCAAGTTCACTATTGCCGAATTAAGGAGGATCCTACTTGCCAAAAAACTTGGCGAGCGATTCGCCGCTTGTGGTCTTATGAGAGTGGTGTAAACGAGTGTTGTACGTTCTTGCTGAACGTACCAGTACACGTTCGCTTTAGCCAAGATTATTCTGATTGTTGGTAATAAACTGAAGCCGTAAATAGATAGATAATAAAATGTAAACAAACAGAGCGATATTCATGAGATATAAGAGAGAATATGCGTCTGTAAGCATGAAAAATATGTTTTGATGTAGGCATATGAGAAGCGAAGCGGCCGAATAAACCGAGGACCGGTAAAACTGGGGCCGGCGGTTATGACGGGTTCTACTGTACTGTGTGTGTTTACCACAAAACCTAAGTATCAATTTTCTCTGTAACTAGTTAACGTAAACTAATAATTCAAAATACAGTAACATTTATTTTTTCTAGCCAAATTTAATGGTTCAATTATATTTTCTTAAAAAGTTGATTTTTTATAAAATTTGAAAAAATAATTTTTTTACTCTTCAAGTTTCAGCTAAATATCATCGTCGGTCTCATAGTAAGACCTAAGCGCGGGACCATCATAACTTTTCGTTTGGGGCCCAAAGACACCAAAAATTTGTTCAAATTTCTAACTATATAGGCCTATGTCTACATGTGTCTGTAAGTACAATAGAACTTGTAAAAATGGTCCGATCAGAATGAAATTTGACAAAGACATGTAAAGAAGCAATGTTTCAGAAAAAACCTGCCAAAATGAGTTTTTTTCTTCTTACAGAGAAAAATTATAGCAATCGAATTTTGGTTTTAACCATTAAATTCAGTTTGAAAAAAACAAATAATTTTTTGTTATGTTTAGGTCGGCGGGGATCAGGACAGCTGCAGAAAGACACAAGTAACTTAAGATGCTATCACGGGCTACAGCAGTGCCGGGGGCCAGGTCTTATTCCACCATGCTTAAGGCGGAAGACGAGATGCAGCATGCTCAAATACCTGGTAAGTTGTGCATACCTATTACTTGAGGAATTTATTTGGCATAGGCCTATCAACATAGTGTAATCAAACTCGGACCATTGGCGGCTCATAAATTTATATACTGAGTGTTCACAGTTAAAAAATATTTGCAATATATAAATGTCTTACGTTATAGAGGGTGTCCACAGAGCGGGAATTTCGCGAGACCGGGAATTCTACAGGAATTATTTTTCACCGGGAAATATGCGTGAAATATACATGAATTTTGTCAAGAATACGGGAACTCTGGTTTTGACACAAATGCGTAAAGCAATGTAGGGACGATTTTTATGTCTCTGAAAGAAAAAGACAACAAAATTATTTGCTTATAAAATATAAAAGAATTTTTTCAGTTTCTATTAATTCTATCACCAACCTATTCCACAAAATCATTTTTGCGCCAGACAGCTTGGGACAGAAGATTAGAAAGCAACAACAAGTGGTTACGTGTGCATGCGTATTTGGCCAAGCCTATAAAACCGGAAACG
Organism: Flexamia atlantica; assembly: GCA_035578135.1. Taxonomy (NCBI): domain Eukaryota; kingdom Metazoa; phylum Arthropoda; class Insecta; order Hemiptera; family Cicadellidae; genus Flexamia; species Flexamia atlantica. The sequence goes on along the minus strand of JAQJVK010000007.1, from coordinate 4,513,361 downwards.
ATGAGACCGTCGTGTAGTTGCCTTAAGACTTCCCTGTTCCTTAAGACGAATATCAATAAAAGCGTGGGACTGAGCTAAACCGAAGAACGTAATTGTGAAATGATTTATTTATTGATAACACAGAATGATTATTATTGTATAACTGATAACAATAATATTCTACTTTGTACAGACACATTTAATTGTGTTTGAAATTAATTGGTGTAATCATATAGTGTACCTTAAAATCCTTACTGTTTGTTTTTCTATAATAATTGGGTGAGATATATTTTCCTATTAACCCTCTTTTTGTAGAGATAAATACAGTGCCGGACTGGCTGCTCTGTGGGCCCTCGGCAAATATTTGTCGTAGGCCCCCCCACTTGCGAATGTTTTACACCCAATGTAATATAAAAAAAACTTTTTTAAACTCATTATTCTCTGTACATTCAGCATACATCTATTAATATTAACATAAGACCAATGAAATAAAGAAAATAAGTACCCGTTGACACTAGGAAATTAGGTTATAAATATGGTAATGTGTGTATAATTTCATAGAAATAGATTTATTAAAGGGTATTAAAAACAATAAGTCTATGTTAGTTAATATATTATTAGACAACATTTTTTAATGTGTGTCATTTTCTTAGAAACACATACATATAAGATTATATCTTAAAGATCATAATTATTATGTACATTGTACACTACTTAGTTTCTTCAAAAACATGAATATTTTCAAAAAACCTGTATACGATTATTTTGAAGTGCATAACATGACAATATGATTACATTATCAATATGTTGATTGTTGAATGTAGGCTATCTAACGGCAACATAAAGAGTCTTAAACCATGGTCATAACCAACTAAATCACACTATTAACATTTTCTTAAGCTCTTCACTTGAGCAAGCTATTTCGTTGATTATAGCCTCTCTATTTACGTTCTTAAACAAGTCCCTCTCGCAGTTCATCAGAATTAAATTACTTAGAAGTTCTTGGTCCAAAGAATTTCTTAACTTACTTTTTACAATTTTAAGTTTTGAAAAAACTCTTTCGCATGAAACCTGAGTGTATGGTATTGGTATTGTAAGCAGGTATTTGTAAATAGAATACAAATTGTTAAACAGGCCTGATTGAGATGACAGATTGTACGATAGGCTATAGCAAAGGCACACGATAAACATTGGACACACCGTAACTTCTCTTCGGTCTTACATAGAGGTTTCTCGTCATCATTAGTAAGCAATTGATCATCACTTGGCCTAGACTGTTTATTCATTGTAAGCAATCACACACAGCCCACTATTAATTTCACTATTGTATTGTTACTATTTCACTAAGCACTAAGAAATATTAACCTATAAACTTCTGATCGTGAAGTAAAGAGAGCAAGCATCAGAAATAGTAAACCTGTAATAATCACCATGCAGACGACAACCACGCGCCCACTGTTTGCGATCGCGACGACAACGCCTCACAGCTGATCCTGGTGGCAGTGGCGTCTAAGCAGACAGCTCACGATGTGATAACGAATAAACAAAGACAAAATGTGTTGCCTGTGCTAAACATAGACGAATGTGTGCTGTGCAGTAATCTTATAACGTTCATTAGTCAAATTTATCAGCTATCTTATTGATAAATAAAATCAAAAATCTTATTTTCAAATAACAATATTGTGGATTTAATTTTTAATATTGAAAAAACTGTATTTAAATAATTTTGTATATTTGAGGCCCATAGGCCCCTTAGGGTCGTGGGCCCTCGGCATTTGCCGACCTGCCGACCTGGCCAGTCCGGCACTGGATAAATATGTTGTACAAGTTAAAAATCTGTAAGAGATTGTAATTTGTTAGAACAATATTTTCTTTATCTTTGATAAAGCAATTAAGTTTTAAGCAAATAATCAAAGGTAGATCACAGTATTCACAATTGTTTGAAATAGCGGATAAGGAAAAAATAATTTATAGTGAAGGGCGAGTATTGACTTTCTAGTAATAACTCGACTTTTTACAATCATGAGACGAGTAGTTAAACTATTTGGAAAAATAAGTCAAGTGAGTATTTTCATGAAATTTCGTCGGTGAGATAAATTGCGATCTATTTTTTAAATTGTAGGCCTAATACGCGATAAACAACAGGAAGAGTTCTGCTTGACCAAAATATTCTGTAAACTGATAAGAGAAAGGACGTATACAAGTTTCAGCAAACACGATCCCTTAGATGGAATTCGGAAAATGTAAATTAAACTATGTTAGCTTTGACCATGAAGAACCCTGCACACATACGAGTTATCAAGTTTAATTCATAATTTAGCTCTTGAATTGATTTCCGCACTGCTTTCTCTTTGTCTTTTTTATTATAAAAATCAGAGGAAAATATGAAACATCATTGATTATTATAATGACAACTAGTTAAGGTTTTTCCATATTTGTAATACCTCTTATTTGATCACGATGGCGACCTCTGCCAAACAATATAATGCAGCATGGAAGGGTGGGGGTGTCAAAAGTCGACAAACAATACCCCCCCCCCCCCCTACCGACTGGTCTGGGACCTATGCCCAAAAGTAGACTTTAAAATATGCCGATTTTTTGGTTTTTTATAAAATCATGTTAAGATTATCCAGAATGAAGTATAAACCGATTCGATAAGAGAAATTGATGCAAGAATATAATTTATTTTATTTCAAAAACAAAAACTACATGGCAATTTTATTGTTACTATGCACAACTACACTAGAACCTTGATAAGAAGCCTCTCAAGGGTATTCTGGAAAGAGTCGTTATCAAGGGAGTCGTTTTAACAAGACATTAAGAGTCATTACAGTATCAACAAAACTTGAAAAGTGCACTTTTTATTAAGGATTTTGTGTTATCGAGTGTCTTCTTATCGAGGTTCTACTGTACCATTGATTATCCACATCAATAATCAGTGCAGTAACCATTAACCATACATCAATAATCAATAACCATTGCAAATGTGGATAATCAATGCAACTACTCGACTCTACTTGACACTCGTGTAGTTGGTCCACCCCTTTTAAGAAGTATTAATTTTAAAACTAATTTAAAGGCTTCCAATTTGTACGGTAATTTTTGAATTTTTGATTTCTTTCTACCTTTTATAACTTCGATTCGATTTTTTAACCGATAAGAGGCCTGTTCTATGATAAATGAGGTATAACAATCGACAGAGACCGGAATTTCGATATTTTTGACCCTTATTGGTTATATCGGCCGTAGTGAAAATTTTTCTTCCCCGACAAGAGGTCCCTTTTCGCTTTCCACAGGGCTTGTAACAGGTTTTTTTTTTTGTTATTGTTTTTCTCTTGGTTATTTTTTGTTATTTTTTTGGAATTCGGTTATTTTTGTTATTTTTTTGGAATTTTGGCTTTTTTTATTTTTTTCAACCTCAAGAACTGCTACAAGCCTTGTTTACATTATTCATCTGTCAGACGATCTTGTAGCAGCATCGCGGCAGACAGATCTCATCATCCTAAATTGCGTGAAAACTAAGTCTCGTTGCGTGAAAACCAAGTCTCGCCATCAAATCTAGGCAGATTTGTGATTAGTCTGTTGAGATTTTCTTTTTTACCAAGGTTAAGAATGTATTGTCCCCAATATAACGCCGGTTTTCTAATTTTTAGCAGCATTTTTTGCATACATAAGGTTTTTTTGGTTATTTTTTTCTTATTTGAGTTATTTTTTTATTTTATTCAACCTCAAGAACTGTTACAAGCTCTGTCTCACATATTATCAATGAAAACCAATGTGATCCCCTTGTTGATTTTCCTCATGTTTTAAGCTCATGAATGATAAAATAAATATTTTAATGTATTTTTTACAAAACTTATTCACACAATATACTATTCCTTTCACATGTTGATTGCTCACATATAGAAAATAAATCCTATGGAAATTCACTGAGTACACATGTCTGCTGGGACGGGGGTATTTTTATAGACAAATGTCAATTGGAAAAAGTTCACAGGTTTCACAACAGATTGTTGCACTTTAGCTGGAATTTCAAAAGCCGCCTGTGCCCTCCTGTGGCTTTTCATGGGGTATTTTCCTAACCCGCAAAAGGCTCATCTAGAGAGTAACAGCCATAATTTGATACTAAATATGTATATTTTTAAAAAATTCTGGAGTTCTGGATATGCTCTGTACAAAATCACCAAAAAATCCTTTAATAATACAGATCAGTCAAATATGCATAAAAGTTTTTACAAAAAAAAATTGTTTTACATTGTACTGTACTTTCTTTGGGTTTAATCATATACCTATGGAGAAGTCTTTTTGTTTCAGGAACACCGCTATGTTGTCTCTGCAAATGAAGATGAACTTCAACTATTTGTTCTGAAGATAATTTTATATTGCTAATGTTATCTGCAACAATATGAAAACCATTAATTTATTCAGTTTCTGAAGGAACAGTTATTGTATAAAAAAGTTATCTTGAATAAACAGTTTATAAATTTCATTTATTATACTTCTTTACCCCCATTTCAAACCATGAGGGTTTCGAGCTTTTGAATCCCTCTGGGTTATCAAAAATAAGGACCAAAAGTAAGATGTCCATACTTTTTTGAAAATTTAAATTTATCTATTAATTTAAACTAGATTGCTCATTTGCAGCTTTGCTTGTAAACACTGCAATCTGTGGTTTACTTTTAGAACTATTTCAAAGCATGACCATACAAAGTTCAGTTGTAAAATCAAAATCAACTGAGCTTCTTCAAATGCCGATGGATAGCGCCATTGTTCTTAAACCACAGTCCTTAACTGTACTTTAGTGATGCTCTTTTAAAAATTCTGAGACATATTGACAAATTTACATAAAATTTGACACTTCAAACGTCAAAATCCGTTTAGCCATTATTGAGGTTTGACTTTAAAAGAAAACCACTTGTGTATTAACATATAGATTACTTAATTTATTAACATATAGATTACTTAATGGAAATCTGCTGTTAAATCACACCTTACAACTCCAACGTCCACAAATTCATGATGGAAATTTTAAGATTTAAAAAAATTGATAATAGAGAGCCATAGATGGCACCATGATTACTAATCAGACTAATGCAGTGCATTAACGCTCGTAAAAATATGTTCAGGTATCAAGAACATTAAAGTATACTGGGCCAAAAATTTTTCTCATATATGTTGTTTTTCTCATATATGTTCTTCAGTCTGTTCCATTTAATATGACAGTTCTTATTATAATCAGATGTTATATTTGTTTTCATTGGGTGCATTCAGCCGCAGTCACCGGTGGGTAATCTATATACCTATAATAAGTGAACGGTAGTAGTGAATTTACAACCCACCGATCATTGTTGAGCATCCACTGATGTTGTGTTTACAGTGGATTCGGTAAGTAACCGGTCATTGTTGATTGTCAAGGTGCGGTGGATTTGCCTATAATGGACTATAGTAACCAGTTAATCACCGGTGACTGCGGCTGAACGCACCCATTGCATGTTTACTTTCAATTCCTAGTTACAAAATATCAATGTACCAGTAAAATTAATTTAAATCTTTCCATTATTTTTACATTATTCCTTGTTAAATAATATTAGAAATTCAAGGACATTTTAATATAGGAAAGCTCTTATCCACTTAAAAGAAAACAGTATAACAACATAATTGGCAGAACACGAATTATCAGTATCAAGCATGATTTATTTGTTGCAAGTGGGAATAACACTTCATTAGACCAGTTCTCTTAAAAATACTCCAGTTTTTACAGATACATTATGAAATTGCAAAATTCAATTGATAATCGAGAGCTCTATGGCACCATGATAACCTAGATGTACGCAGTAAGATAAAATGCAAAGATAATTATTTGGAATATTGAAATTTTTTTTAATTGTCATGTTACTTGCCGACGATCAGAGCTCAAAAATTGAATAAACAGTTTTAAGAAATTGGAGAAGCAATTTATAGTATGCATTAAAATATTTACATATTTATTTGATTACTATTGTAAAACATACACGTATAATATATGTATGTACACCACAAAATTACATGTCATCATAGTTTTGATAAAATATTTTAATCTATCTGTAAAAGAAGTTTTTAAAATATACAGCGCAACGAAAGACTTATGTCTTAACCACTTAACACTAATTTTTAATGTTTATCAATGGTTACTTCAGAATATATTTTTAAGTTTTCTAGTTCTGTATGGGATATATAATTAAAGGTTCTGTACGGGACTCGTATGAATGGAGGTTCAAAATCAAGTGATTTTTATATTATGACTTATGGGTGTTGTTATTTCATTACTAAATAGTACCGAATTAAGAACTTATTTGTGAGTACGGTATTTTGTGTTTAAGTTGATGCAGTATGCTCACGTTATGTACAAAAATGTTATTTTTCAAAATTACGTGATTTAGGCTAACTGTGGACATATCAAGAAAACAAACAAAATGAATGTTAAATATGTAACATATTCACTAAAATATTCTGACTGCACTCACTGATTTAGGACCATGTAGAAATTTGTGCAGGCAGAAGATTTCAGTGAAGATGTCATTTTATCCAGTGCCGCACACCACCAGAGACCATCTCTCCAAGTTTTAATGTTTAATAGTTGGAGGACTATTTTTGAAGGAGATTTCACTAAAAATAAACAGGAAAAAATTATTTTGACCTGCCTGCTCTGGAGGCTCATCTATTCTGGAATGACCGAGCAACGAAAGTATTAGCGACATACTTTTACTTTTACCATAATATTTCAGTTTTTGCACTGAATTCCAGATAACCCGTCATTTTACTTCACACCCCTTAAAGTCGGATATTCCACAACACGATTCGACCCTAGGGAATTTTGGTGTTGTTTCTGTTGTTGCATCACTGTATTGCAAGAACAGTCTTACCACCTTCAGGGAAAACACAGAAAAACAGGGGCGAGCGATCGCCCCTACGAAAGTCCAAAATGAATAAAATCAAATTTAATCCTTTGATTTCAATAATATTAATATTTTTTATATAGATAACATTCTAGGCACACTTATTGTGGTCGTAGGTTGAACTTTCTAATGTTATTCTTATGGAGGAAAAGAACAATTTTATATCTCGCTTATTTATGAAAGTATACTGATGAAACTTGGTATAAGGCTTCATCTGGTTGTGGTCTATCGATATTTGCCATAATCCCTCTAAATAATCTATTATTGAAAGAAATATTTAATTAGTACATTTTATTTTAGCATGGATGTTTTGAAACAGCTATACTTAAATTGTAAGGGAGATAATGGCAGTTTTTTAATAACCTCCATAAATATAGAATTATACAATGGTCCAGTTTCCGGCCGAACGAAAATTAAATGTTTCCTCCGCCGCGATCAACGTCTAGCTATGATTTGTTTATTATTTTTTGGGGCTGCAAGTAAATTTTCATTAAAATTTGTGATTGTTAGAATACTAGAATAATTGTTATGTTAAACACCCATCTTCCACTTAACTACTAATAACAAGAATTACTATAATTTTTAATAAAATTGTTTCAGCAGTTTTGAGAAATTGGAATTGTTAGTTTTTAGAATTTATTTAGGTAATCACTACCCTTAAAATTTAAAAAGTCAGTATTTGGTATTATAAATCCTAGGGATAGAGGTTTAGTACCTATATGCCGAATTCAGTCAAAATGAGACAATGTATTTGACGTCTGTTTGCATCCACGCACACTGACATAGGCCTACAAGCACACTTTCACATTTTTCGGACGTAAGACAAGTTCCAAAAACAAATTCTCAATTATTCAATTTAGGCAACACACTGAAACCAATATTTTGACTCATTATTACTCAAATTCGACATTTTGACAAAAACATGCTCTAATTTAAAGGGAGTATGGTGAGTAACATGAATAAGGTACCTTTTTTACACAAGACAGTATTAAATATGTGTTTAAAAGAATTATTTTATACTAGTATTCAACCAGCTATTTTTTCTCAGAGGCAAACGTATTTGGTCTTTCATAGTTCGTGTTTTTTTTCAAGCATAGTTTTCTGATCGGAATCATATGAGTATATGATTCCGATACTCAATTGCATATAATATACTAATTGCATAAAATTAGTATTTGTTCTTATGGAGTTGGAGTTATGGAGTGAATACAACATAGCAACCGATTCCAACCTCCTCTTAAGATAGCTTATTGAAATTAATAATGTGTCTTTATTGTTTCGACAATAATTTTATATTGCATGAAAAATATTTGGTATACATTACCCTAAAATGTAACAAACTAGTCCAGGCAATGAAAGCTCAAAAAAAGGTATAGAGGGAATTGCATGGATCACAATTTTTTACTTTGTAACTTTGTTTGGACTAGTTAGGAGTAAAACATATCAAAAGTCCCCGCCCTTAGCCCATGAGCCGGCTGGGCTGGAAGGGCCTAAAGGTACAATTTTTTGGTTTTTCTTAAATATCTTGAAAACTATCAACTTTTAGTATTCCTTATTAAATTTGAAAATTAAAGAAAATTAAATTTCCTATAAGAAATATACATAATATGTCTACTTTGGTCCAACCGTTTACAAGGTAAGCACTAATTTTATTAATATTTTTAAAAATAGCCCTTCCATAAGAATACATGTAAATTTGAGGGTATCTTAGATGCCCAATTGGGCAAAGCTTTTTTCGCCTAAAGGAAAATGAACAGCATTCAGGAAATATTGACAAAATTCCCAGTAATTTGACACCTCAATCATAAAAATTGGTCTAAAATTAAGGCGTTGGCGAGCTCACAAAATACGTTATTTTTCAAGGAATTATATTTCAATTTGTCATAATTTCTTGAAAAATAACGTTTTTTGTGAGCTCGCCAACGCCTTAATTTTAGACCAATTTTTATGATTGAGGTGTCAAATTACTGCAAATTTTGTTAATATTTCCTGAATGCTGTTCATTTTCCTTTAGGTGAAAACAGCGTAGAGGTGGGACGTTTTAGCCGGAACCGTTTCACTGAAGCGCTCCATCGTTGTAACGGAACTGTCGCCGTTCCAAAGCCTGGAACTATACGTTCCAATGGAACGGGTTTCACTGTTTCACTGCGTTGCAGCGCCGCTCTACGCCACACCGGAGAGCACATTTTCACCCCGAGCAGAGCATATTCATGACGTCATCGTCCAAAGTCGATATGTCGATATTTTATCCTTTATGGCCAACCAACCGATATGAGTTATCGAGAACTGAATTATCGTCCTGCTATTGCTTTGCATTGCCACCATCTTGTTCTTGATGAATTTGAGTTGAAGTGAATAATTCAGAAACTGTTACGTTCATGAAGATAGTAAGCCTAAATATTATGTTATTCAAATGAGCCTGTTGTATAGGCCTAAAGCACATTAAGGAGCATAGGCTAGTTTCTGGTTTTGTTATGCGGAGTTTATTTAAGAAATGGGGTTGGCCTCAAATCTGACACCTCCAGAGAATACGATTGCGTATTCTTTTAACTTAGGGTATGGAAAATAACTTTAGTATTTGGTACTTATTTACACTGTTTTGCAACAAAATTTGCAGGATTTGGTGAACCTCGGATTCTGAGATGATCCATGAGCTATCCACTATACAACCCATTAGAAACCATTGTTTTGGGCTAAAAATTAATTGTAAAATTCTTTTATTATGACGCTTAAGTTACTGTCGAAATAACAATTACTGTAACAAACAACAATGAAAATTATCGTCAGTAACATTTAACGATTGCATTTCAATTGATTAAGTCTCCCACAGTGCAAATGGGCAATACCCCGCATGCACGACACATAGCATAACATCATAGGTGCAGTTTTAATTAATTACTGGACTAAAAGGAAAGGTCGATTGACAGTGGCGTTGGCGTTGGCGAATGTTTGACCGTTTCGATAGCTGTATCATCTACGATTTTAGAGTTTACCGAGTGAATCACAATCGGCACAATCGAACGTTCGTTTTATCTGCTGAATGACGTCATGAATATGCTCTGCTCGGGGTGAAATTGTGCTCTCCACGCCACACCGCAGCCGCGGCATAGAGTAATAATGAACTTCGTTAAGAGTTGGCACTCCCATGTTAAAACTCGGTGGCCTTTTTTAGGACAGTGGCGCTGCCTGATGAAATTGTACAGAACTACAAAGGCCATTTTGTCGTCGTTGTCGTCGTCTGCTCAGTTTTATTGTTTTCTATTTTGTTTACAATTTTTAGGTTAAAGCTTCGTGTGAAAATAATCTCATCAAAATAATGTTGTGATTATAATATAAGATTTATTCATCATCTGAGTTTAGTTTTTAACGTAAGTTAATATCAACAAAAACTCCTGGGCATTATAATTAAATAATTTTTTCAAATTAACTTAAAGATTCAATGGCTGTAGTGACTGATAATAATTAATTGAAAATAGTTAAAGTTGCATAATTAATTATTTCCCGATATTATCTCTCACATTTCATTTTATACTATCTTAGTCTCAAGCTTCTGTAACTTACTTTTGAAGCAAGATAGTGTTAAAATGGGCAATAGCTAATAAACAAGTTAGGCCTAATAAACTTATTTTACTTTTAAAAAAATTTTGTGCCTAGAACATAAAGTATTCAGCAGGCTTAAATAATTTGTGGGCAGCAGTTAGTTTTAACAGCTTCAATTGTGAATTAAAATTATAATAGCCATATCCTGTCAACGTAATAACATTAGGCCTACCACGTTATTTTTAGGTTTTTCCAAAAAAAATCCGTCTTCTCCATAGGACCTCTTTCACTATACAAGTGTCAGAATATTAATAAACTAATAGGATATTCTAATGGGATATATTTACCTTTATTTCCTATTGACCATGCACCGTTCCATGGATGCACTGTATGGGACCAGTTAGTGGTGTAATAGGCTGTTAGTCCATTTGACACTAGTGCAATATTTTAGGCGAAATTTAAAAATATTTCAAACATTTCTGAAACTTACCGTAAAACAACGTATTTTAGTAGGGCCATGATTTCGCCTTTCTTCCGATACATTTCGCGACATTATTTATTTAGTTAAACTTAACATGGTTTCATGAATGTTTTGCAAAACCAAGTTGCACTAATGACACATAGATGGAAAAATGACTAGGTTAGGTAAAGTATTAGTATCAAACTGAAGTTACCCCTGTAGGCCTACACATTCATAAAAATATTGTATAAACACTGTTAAATAAGATATTGCTTCAGGCTGCTTTTGAAATTTCAAAACAGTTGAATAGATTTTAGGATCTTATAAAATATTGGTCTGGTTTTTTAATGAGAATAGTATGGTATAACCTTAGACTAGGGACAATACAATAGACACGGCGCCTTATGGGCTCTACCGTAGCACTTTTTTCTGGTTTTCTGACTGTAGTTCAGAAAGCCGACATCGGAGCGCTGTCGCTTGGTGGTAATGTAGATAGCTTCAAACCACGACAAGAATAATATGTTTATGAAGGCCTACTGTTCACTGGTTTATTGTTAATATTCACGAAGAATAACTCATTATAGATAGCTTCAAACTACAACAAGAATAATATGTTTATGAAGGCGTACACTGTTATACTGGTTTACTGTTAATATTCACATCCATTGTAGAATAATTCGTTTGACATGACTAAATAAGTTTTTATTCATCGGTTTTAGTTTTACTTTGCGAATTAAACATGTTATATTTTACATTACTTCTTGCTATAAAATTGTTCTAATAGTCAGGTTTATTTATCTATGGCATTTTACGATTTTTCCCACATGATTTATTTTCCAGTACAATGTTTGTAAATCACACTCAGAATATGCAGGGCCGCCGAGAGGCCATAAGTCTGAAAATTGGGGCCCGGGATGAGCGTATTTCTTTTTATTGAGGAAATATTGGTATCGACTTCTTGGAAATAAAATTAGGCCTACATGTTTAAAAAACAAAATATCTAGCTTTAATTATCTCGTAAATTACTTTTGCAATATAGAATTTTAAACATCAAACATCGGTGATGTAACTGAAAAATTTGCAAATAAAAACAGTAGTTATAGGTTAAATAATGCCATAAACATTTTCTGTGAAAATATGTTAGAATATAAAAGCAGTAGGAAAGTAGCTTTGTAAAGTTCTTTAAAATAGATACATAACAATAGAGATCGATTTAAATTCTTTTGAATAAATTGAAATAAAAATTATAACACATTTTTTATCCTCATCAAGATTCTGTAAAAACTAATTAAATGAATATTATACAATTTTAAAAAGCTTAACAAATACAAATTTTAATATTTTTATTTGCATCAAAATACATTGACAACTTAAATACGTTATGATGAAATTATCTAAGATGGTAAACAACAATAGTAGGATAACATATTTTGCAATTAACGCGGAAGGCCAGAAAAAACAATCGAGCGCATTGATCGTGAAAAAACGGAAGAGTAACTTCACCTTGCACTATACACTGCACACTACACTGTACACTGCACTGTACACCGCACTGCACACTACACTGTACACTGCACTGTACACCGCACTGCACACTGTAGGCCTACTACACAATTGTAAATTGTTAGTTAATGTGCAGCCCAGTATTAAACCATAGTATGTGATCATGATTTTAATGTGCCTGCTGCCTCCTCGCCGGCCGCCCGCCGGGTTCAATGTCTCCTACTTCAGGTGGCCGCAGTAGGGCACGGGCTGTCTATAAACAGACAAGTGTGCCATAAAACATTTCACACCATCCCACAATAGAGCCCGAGTTTGGAAACGCCCTTAATTTGTCCGTCGTGTGCGAGTTGCCCTCTTCTTGTCAGTCGGGACTTTTTTTTTACCTTTTTGTTTAATCTCAGCCAACATTTGATAAAGTTTATCAGTCTCACACAAGGGCCTTCATCACACTCTACCCTCAATGATGGGGGTGCAATTAGTACACCTTTTGTGACTTTATTGTTGCGACTTAAAAACAACCGGTTTATTATTCGTCCTTATTAGATAATTTTTTGTATTAGATTGCATTACTTTCCAACTTAGTCCTAATATGAAAAACAATGCATACATAAATAATATTGCTCCAAATTAGAAAAGAAAATTTATTGCACATCAACTTTATTTACAAAGAACACTTTATATGTTGGTCAATACCCAGAACGTGGGAGTTTTATATATTATTAAGATGTTACGACATAAAAAATAACAGTGTTATCGTTCGATCTTATTAGATAATTTTTTGCATTTAAGTTCATTATTTTGAGACTGGTCTAATATGAAAAACAGTACAGTACATAAATAATATTACTCCAAATCAAGAAAAGCTCAATTTACTTCAGCTGTATTTAAAAAGAACGCTTTAGATATTACATTAAAAACATAGGAGTTTTTATTGATCTTTTACAAGGATCAATTAGTCTTTGTTTGCATAACAAATAATTGCAGTGTTTACATATTAGTTTTTAGTTTTGTAAAATAAAATTATACAGGTTTTTGTTCCCTCCTCTCATTAAATTTAACTAACGATTTACTGCTCATCATATGAAAATCTGTTATGACTGCTAGAAATAAAAAGATAGATAAGTACAGCTAACACTCGAGGAATAGTTAAGCTATCTAATATGCATATATTTACCAACAAGTGTAACAATAACTAAAACAAAATGTATACATTTTACAATGTATCATTAAGTCTAAATGGGCAACGCATAAAACTTAATAAAGTCAATAATGATGATTTTGCAAAACTTTATGGTCAAATTATTACAAGCACAGTATATTGAATTGAAAAATATAATGCCGTACCACAGAGCACAGAACAATTTTTCTGTGCTCGCTGTGCCGTGAATTAAAATCATTGTCACAAAACGGTAATACAGGGTGTTTTTGTAAACGCAACCCAAAACTTTATTTTATCAGTGAAGGATTTGACCCCCCCCCAAGATCCCCGGATTTGATCCCAGTACATAATCTTCTTTGGGGATACATAAAAAGTAAAGCCTACGAAAACAATTCACAGGATACTCAGCACCTCAAAACAAACATAACCAATTTAATGCAATAAATTCAAAGACGTACCTTGCAACATTTGTTCAGGAACTTTATGAAGAGAGCACAACTTTGTACAAATAAATGTCAATGGCGGATTGTTTGAACACATAATGTAAACTAATTGTGATTAAACTTAAATAATAGGCTGTATAAAATGTAAATATTGACAAAACAATACTCATTTCATATTTATTTGTGCATTATTCAATCTTAAAAATGGGTTGCGTTAAAAAAAACACCCCGTATATGAATATTATCAGTAACTATAGGCATATTGCCATCTCAGAGACGGCTGTGCTGAAGGTCTATAACAGTATTTTAAAAACTTAGACTAAACCCGTGCAGCACAAAGCGCAGCAAAAAGCTGTTCATTATACATTTTTTCCCTACTATAATACAGACACTGGTAATATAACATCTAGAAAATTAAATATGTGATTATATATATGTACTTAGAAACACAATTCTACATATTAAATCACCACCAAACTACTTAATTGAAGTAAATTACAACATAACCTAAGGAGGTAAGGGAGAGGGGGCTGGGTTACAACATAAACCCAGGGGAGGGGGCTCAGGGAGCTCGAGCTCCCCAAAACATGGATAATTTGCAAACAAATCGGAAAACACAAATTTTTGTTTAATTCAGGCCAGAAAATCTCTCGGTTGAGTAGTCGTCGGCAGATCTCTCGATTATTTATAGAGATTCGGTAATTTTGCGGCTATAAAATCTCCAATTAACGCTGATATTAAGATTATAACGATGATCCAACTAATAATGGAGAAATTGTAAATATTCCAATTAAAAACAAGCAAATTTCGGACAGTACATACTAAAGAAGCTCAGAAAATTTTCAGTTTCTCCGTAATTAGAAGTCCGATCATCATCTTAATGTCAGAGTTAATTGGATTAATTTTCGCAACTTTTTTGTCTCCCGTATAAATTTTCTAAAATTTGTTGTTTCTAAGATATTCAGCTTTAAAAAAAAACAATCACGATTTTGGAATAGTATAAAGTAGAAACTTGATAAGTCTTACAAAAATAGTTCTTCATAGTTGTCATCAATATACCAAGTTTGAAGTTTAGACGTTATGAGGTTCGTGAGTTTATAATTAAATATGTAAAAACCACAGACACGCAGACGGAAAACGAAGCACTTCAAGACTTATGTTTATGTAAACTTTTTTCTCATTTTTACCTCTACTATCAGATACTAAAATATTTTACCATTATTTCCGGACACCCGTATACACAAAAGACTGCATCAATTCAATTTGAAGAACACAAAATCAAACAATAAAATACAACAAAATAACAGTTCAAATTGTTTACAATATTTACAAAATAAATATTACATAGATTTATCGAACAACACATATCTATATGTATACAATCCAAATACTATTGACTGACTGATTGACTGATCGCAGTTTCTCAAAAACTATAAGGCTTAGAGCCATGAAACTTGGCACAAATAGTCTCTACAGGCTTTACATGCGTACTAAGAAAGGGTTTTGCAATATTTTCTTTCATAAAGCTTGAATATGGTATGTTATTAAATTCAAAATGATGTCCGTTTTTAGCTTTCAAAGCTTACTTTCTCAAAAACTACAAGACTTTGGGCCATGAAACTTGACATAGATACATAGATATTCTTTATAGGCTCTAGATGCAAGCAAAGAAAGGTTTGTAAGATATTTTCTTTCAAATGTCTAAAAAAAGTGTATTATAAAATTCAAAATGGCGGTCATTTTAGTTTTTGAAACTATGGATGGGAGGCCTGTAGATATTTTCAAGGGATAGGAAAATTACGAGATCCAATCTACTAAAAGAATAAAGTGTACAAATTTATTAAGGCCATTCACTATATGTTTGTCAAATGCAACTTGCAACATTACACCTAATAATTTAAGTCTATGGTGGAATTACCAGCCCCTCAGTGTTAAAATTAGTTATTATTACAGCAGGCGAAGCTGTGGGTATATCTACTAGTATATATATAGTTAGAGTTTTGTCTGTACATTGCTTAGAATCATGGAATAATAGGTTATTTTCGTTTAGAAGGTTAGAGAATCTAATCAAGCCTTTTCTCAATTTGTTCCAGATAGACCCTATATAAACACTCTAGAAATTTTGTAGGGATAAAATCATGTTCTAAAAGGCAGCATCATTTTGGAAATTTTAAAAAATCCATTTTATGTTTTAAATGACAGTTTCTATGTTGTGATGCTATTGTCTCACTGTACAGAATATAGTGAGGTAACTTTTGATTAAGAAAAAACATTGATGTTACATTATTTATATCTAAATAATTACTGAATTATATTTGTTTTTATTTTGACATGTGTAACAATAATCATGTGATACATTAACAAAATAACAGCTCTCCTCGCCTAATTTATAAGTCCATATCATAATTACTGGGCGACTGATTCTGTTTGACCTGCACACATTAGGCATGCATTTAGGAAAGTGCTGTGCACATTACGCTTGACACTAGTTGAAGTTTTGAAAACTTCCTATACAAATGTAATGGATAATATTTTGTTTAAATTTTTCAATATTCATTCAACCAAACAGATGTTTATGCTTCATACACGGATACGTTTTTACAGATGCTTTATAATTTATTCCTTTCATCATGGTGTTATGGTTGTTTTGTTGATTTTTTTATGTGATGTGATGTGTAGGTGTAATTTGAGGGGTTTTCTTTTCACAGTAATAATTTGAGAAAGGCTGAACGGATTTTAACGTTTGAGGCGTCAAATGAAAGGTACTTTTATGTAAATTTTCTATTAATAAGTCTCTTAGTTTTAAGAAAGGGTATGAACTTAAGTAGGGCTGAGTACTGTAGTACCTGTATTTTCGGAACAGTGACGTTATCCGTATATCAAATAAATCAAAATCAGTCAACTTTGTTTACAGTTATAATACATAACTAATTTCACATAACTCTTCCATGATGACTACTATACTTTTTACCGTATAATGCAGTAGAAGGACAAGATGGAATTTTAATTATAAATAGTTTAATCAACATTTTTTCTAATACAGACCGAAAGTACATAACTTGTTGTACTTAAAAGAAAGTAAGAAAATAAAAGAAAGTACTTATCTTTTTGTCAACACTAAACGGTTTTGCTTTTGCCGCATACCCAGCTTTGAAACAGTACATTGTGCTGTTGTTTTTCTTAGATACGCTATGGCAAACCACTTTACATAACAAGATGCCAATTAATTATATCAGCTTAATCTCGTGACTGTCCTCTCCAAAATCGTTTTTAGTACGATAACATTGCTCATTTAAGAGTGTATGTTAGAGTCGGGATTTCGTAACAAAAAGTCTAGCGCGTCAGCGACGCTTCATTTTAAAGTCTGTGCAGCTAACTTTACATTCATCTTCCTACTTTTTTATTTACTCTGTAGTCCGAAACTTACAATTACCCTACTATTAAAAATGTCACACTTCAAAATTATGCAACTTTTAAATTAGTCTTCGTTTCTTTTCATGATTAATATTTAATTAACAAACTTGTACTGTCCGTCTAGTTAAATATTAATTGCAAGTACTTAATAGTTATAGCAATACATCATAGCAAGCTTTACCCGTAAAACTGCTCCCCAAATCCGTGCGGTCTGATACGGTTAACAATACAGTTTCGCGCTTTTTCCAACAAAGCCTCTTCAATTCGGCCCGGCTGCAACCCCAACGCACAGCTGTGTTGGCTTGGAAATCACTACACGAGCCTTACGGGGAGCGACCTATCATTCATTGGAGCTATCCAGTTGTATTTATTTACATCGATGAACTCGAGATCTCACTCAAAATAGGCCAAACATTTTATACCCCATGTTATTGTCTGTTATTGTCTAGTGATTTTAATTTCCGTTTTTGGAAAATTTAGTGGAGGATTTTCAGTTTTATTATAAAACGTCAATATTTTAAGAAATCAAAATCATTATGTGGATGAATGTTGACTGACTTTTGCTATAGCTTTGAATTCTGTGGTATGTCTCTGGGTCTATTTCAAATCGTGATCATCTCTTTTGTTACAAACAAATGTGAATTGGACAAAGTTCCCATACATCACAGAATTAATTAAAATGTTATACATACATTACTTATTTCTCAACTAATCTGAATAAAACTTGGTATATAAGAAAGTGAATGGTATAAGGCAAGGCTACATTTTTACTTTGGTCTTGTATACGGTGTTTCATCTAATTGATATCTATATTCGATTATTGCAAAAAATATCTCAATTTTAATCTTCAATGGCAGCAAACCTGCATATCATTTTCCATGTTATTCTTTTGGACAAAACTGCTGTATTCTCATTTTAGGATTCAAGTTTATGTTACTTGATTTGAGGCTCCGTCTAAATAATTATTAAAAAACTTGAAATTCACTGAGTATGCAGGTCCGCTGCAACGGGGTATTTTTATCTCTTTTCAGCTGTTATCCTTTTACCAACCTCTTGTTATATTCTACATTCCTCTTGTTATATTCTACATTCCTCTTGTTACATTCTACATCTGTTCTCCACCTACTAGTTTCGTTTTCATTTTTCTGCAACACTAACTGTGGAACTGTTGCTCCATGAGAGCGCGTTAAATTTGTGCACTTTTCGCCGCGCAAGGATAAACGCGGTGACATTTAGAGTCTCCAATTATTAAAATAAGATCTATTTTGACTTATAATTATGAAGATTAATAGTTGTAGAATGTATATTGTGATTTTAGAATTGGTTAAATTTTACTCATTAGTAGATACATGTGGTTTTAAAGTTAGTAAACTTCTGTATAACTTGCAATATACCTTTAGAATGCGTTGACATAAACGATCATGTAATTGCAATAACACCTCTATCTTTACAATGGTACTGTATATTAAATTTAAATAGATTTTGACAACTTGAGGCGCTAATTAATGCACCGCATGTACGGAGCAAGTTTTAGGCATGTTTTGCAAAGGTTTGGAACTCTCTTTTTGTAATCGCCTCTCCTCCAAAGTTTTTATTTATTTATTTGAAATGCTACAAAACAGACAGATCTAGTTGTATTGTAGCTCAATGGGCCTCAATTAATCATAGTCCAGGCAACGAAAGGGTATAGAGGGAATTGCATGGATCACAATTTTTGACTTTGTAACTTTGTTTGGACTAGTTAGGAGTAAAACATATCAAAAGTCCCCGCCCTTAGCCCTTGAGCCGGCTGGGCTGGAAGGGCCTAAAGGTACAATTTTTTGGTTTTTCCTAAATATCTTGAAAACTATCAACTTTTAGTATTCTCTATTAAATTTAAAAATTAAAGAAAATTAAATTTCCTGTAAGAAAATACATAATATGTCTACTTTGGTCTAACCATTTACAAGGAAAGCACTAATTTTATTAATATTTAAAAAAATATCCCTTCCATAAGAAATACATGTAAATTTGAGGGTAACTTAGATGCCCAATTGGGCAACGCTTCTTTCACCTAAAGGAAAATGAACGGCATTCAGGAAATATTGACAAAATTTCCAGTAATTTGACACCTCAATCATAAAAATTGGTCTAAAATTAAGGTGTTGGCGAACTCACAAAAAACGTTATTTTTCAAGGAATCATTACAATTTCTTATAATTTCTTGAAAAATAACGATTTTTTTGAGCTCTCCAACGCCTTAATTTTAGACCAATTTATATGATTGAGGTGTCAAATTACTGGAAATTTTGTCAATATTTCCTGAATGCTGTTCATTTTCCTTTAGATGAAAAAAGCGTTGCCCAATTGGGCATCTAAGTTACCCTCAAATGTACATGTATTTCTTATGGAAGGGATATTTTTTTAACATATTAATAAAAGTAGTGCTTACCTTGTAAACGGTTGGACCAAATAGACATAGTATGTATTTTTCTTACAGGAAATTTAATTTTCTTTAATTTTCAAATTTAATAGGGAATACTAAAAGTTTATAGTTTTTAAGATATTTAGGTACAACCAAAAAATTGTACATTTAGGCCCTTCCAGCCCAGCCAGCTCAAGGGCTAAGGGCGGGGACTTTTGATATGTTTTACTCCTAACTAGTCCAAACAAAGTTACAAAGTCAAAAATTGTGATCCATGCAATTCCCTCTATACCATGTTTTGAGCATTCATTGCCTGGACTATCAATTATATTGGAGGTCCATTTTCAACCCCCGAAAGCCTGTCGCAGGCTGCAAACAACCGCTGGGCCGGGGGAATACCTCAATACTGTATATAGAATTTTACTTGTTTCCCATGAGGATGACATGGGGACAACATGCTGTGCTAACCGCTTTCAATATTCCACGAGGTGGCTGAGAACGTTTTGAACAAGCGAGCGGCAATCGTGCACGGCGGAGGCAAGAGGTTTCTATACTGTCCTGTGGGGCGCGACCTTCCTCATTCAAGGAGGGTAATAAATCTTCATTCAACCCCCACCGAATGACTGCTTCGACCCTTGGAGATCAACAAACTGTTTTGTCTTTGGCCGCCTTCACTGGACTGTTTGACACTCCAAGATAAAGACTCCTCAAATTACCGCATTGTATTTTGAAATTTACAAAATCAACAAATTATGAATTTATAATACTAACTTCGCAATATCTGACTACTAATAATGTTAGAAATATTTTTATGTTCATAATTAACAATTAAATTTAAATACCTCAAACTTTTCTGTCTGTATTTATTTTCCATCAATAGCTTTAAGCACAACATAAATCACGCAGTACAGTATTTCGCGAAACAACTTACACTAGAACAACTTTCTACAAACGTACTTTAGGTATTTTCCCACACTCAAATTAATTCCAACTCGTTATGGTTGTGTACACGTCGCGTCGTGACAGAAAATCAGGGGAAACGGAACGGGAAGTTAGCAGATCGTTATCGTCGTTCTGATTGGCTGAATCAGTGAAGAAGAAGAAAGTCATGTTTTTACAACGCCATCTGAATAAAGTGCATCGAACTAACCCGCTCCAATAAGCTTACCACTTGGCTCCATTTAAGTGTCAGACCGGTGGTGCCAACTCTTTACGAAGTTCATTATTACTCTATGCTCCTTGGTCGCGAACCACAATATTACCTGGGGACTGTTTCTAAACGATGTTAGTGAATTAATAAAATTAATTGACATTGATTTTTACTTTTTTTACTTTAACACTAAAGCCTGGTTTACACGGTGCTAAGTTACTCGCGCACGAGTAGCCAGTAGCAGACGATTTTCTGGCGGTCTACTCACGACCGCCAGCTGGCGCTTGACGTGGAGCGTTTACACGACGAGCGTCTGGCCACAGGACGGGTCCCACTACGAATGTCACTGGCAAAAACAGAGCAGCGGAGCCAAATGGCATGACGTCATGGACGAGGTCGTATTGAACTAATCCGATCCAATACTCACAAGCATAAATAAAACAGTTTTTCAAATCATGACGTCATAATTCTTAACAACCTAACCTATAAACAGTTATCTGACAATAATCAAGGACGTTATTTGTGTCTTATCTTCCTTTACTTTCTTTATTATAATTTATTTTTCATTGTTTCCTTAATAAACTGCATATAGCTTAGAGAGTGATTCAAAAATACGATTTATTATAATCCAGAGTATTTTTGTTTGAATGTAGAAAGGTAGGCCTATTCCAAATTAAAAATAAATTGTGAAACTGCAGCCTTTTTGAGTTGTTATTTAAATGTTATTACTTTGTAAGCTTTGTTATTACTTTGCAAAAAAAAAAATTCGATAAATTTTCAACCTCAAATTCTGGGAAAGTTGCAGAGACGCCTTCATTCAGTTAGAAGTCCTTACGGTTCCCAGTCTTTACATATATGAGTCAATCATGTATGTAAAGAAACAGAACATCAAACCCCCAGAAATCAACCACAATCACAACACTCGAAATAAAGGCACATATGCAGAACAGCACAGGCTCACCAAATTTGAACATAAACCCGTGTATGCAGGTTTAAAAATATTCCAAAGACTCCCTAAAAAAATCAAAGAAATAAACAAAATATGAACTGAAGCTTTTCCTGGTGCAGGGCTGTTTTTATGATCTGAATTAATTTTTCGAAGGTTAAGTGCCAGTTATGACCAATGTTTGCACTTTGCAAATTGGTGAAAATAAATGATTCTTTGTCTGGTGACCACCTTGGTGGCACCCTCTTGACCTGTTCAGCAACCTGAGAGTCCACGGACGGCACAGAAGAAGTAAGAAGTAAGTAAGCTTAAAGGAAAATCAACGTTCTCATCCCCTCATAGGAAAATACATTCTCATTACATCATTCTTACTAAATAGCCAATAGCCTATTTGCAAGAATTCGGTTTACTGGGTTTGTGTCATTATAACTTAGAATACAACTTGCTATAATGATTTATCTTCTCAGAGTTAATTTTTTACATTGTCATGTTCGGAAAACATTGTACAGTCGACAATAAGTTTACCTAAGTTAACTCTCCCTAGATGCTTATTTGCCCTTAAGTGTTAACCAATCGTTATTAAATTCTTGATCCATCATAGGGGTCCACAGAAGTGTTCAAGCAGCCCATTTAATTTAGGCCTAGGGCCTACCTTAAATTAATGATTGGCCTTTTGACTTTTTTACCCTGTCTTCTTGACTAAATTCATTGATTTTAGCCACAAAAACCAACTGGTCTAACTTATTCGTTAAATGTAGTTGGATTTGGTAGTGCATCAATCATTAGGAGGGGCACAATAAGCTTCGGTTGACATGCCGAGACCTTTTGAGCCTATTCCCCACACTCCAATCAATCAATCAACATCTATTAGATGCAACAGGCTTTTCTGAATTTCCTTAGTTCTGTTTGAGTTCGATAAGATTTAGAGTTAAATAAGCATTAGATAAAATCTTATTTTTGTAGTAGAAGGCAATTTGTTTCTGGTGGAGGGAGAAAATCTAAGTAGAGGGAGGTAGTTGCAGGAGTTCCGCATGGCTCATTCCTGGTACAGTACCAATCTTTTTCCTTATATCTCTTAATGATTTTCCAATAAATGTTGGTGCTGATTAGGTAGATTATGCAGATGATACCACCCTATTTTCAGCTTCCATAGATATTTAAACATTGAGCTCTTGTCACAAGAAAATCCCTAACCTCAGCATCAGTCTTGTTTTCAGCCAATAAGTTTAAATGTAACCAAGGTAAAACTCAAAACATTTTAATTGGCCTTACAAATTACATTGAAAAGTCGTTATAATTCCTTGGTTTTTATATATTTCAAATTAAATTGGCAGAATCAAATAGAACACTTTTAAAAAAGTCCCCCACGTTAATTACCCACACAGCACAAAAACATCCCTAGGAACAATCCACAGGGATATTGGTATTATCCCCGGGATATCCCTCTATATCCTTGGGACCAGGAAAGGATCACGCAGGGATATCCGAATGTCCAGGTAAACCCTGCGTCCAGTTGTTCATTAACCGAATGCACTTGTTCAAATAACTTTGAAGGTCATTGTGGCAGAGCTGAGGTTGGATTAAAATTACACTTTTTTACCAAACTTTAAAATGATAACAGATGACAATATCAGTAGTGGATTGTGAATAAAAAGACAGATGGATAGACAAGTAGATGAGATTTTTATTCAGCTAATTTACATTGGCTGTGATACAATGTACGGTGAATAATGTATAGTGATTTGATATACACGGTGTGTCCACTTCCCGTTCAATAGGGTAGTTAGTTCATTTTTCTTTGTTGCTTTCATCACGTTTCCTGTAACAAAAAATCCTTTATGCTGTAAACTTAGGTCTTGCAATTTTGAAGTTGATTTGTGAAAACTACGAGTGCCGTCCAGAAAGAAAATGACGTTTTGTCTCTACATCAAGCCCAGTGGTCTGTGGCTTGATGTAGATAATCTCCACTCCTGGTCCAAATCCAAGCCAAGTCTCGTTGCCGACCGACCACAAATTTTATTCTTACAGCGTTTCAAAATGGCAGTGTGTTTTTAAAATCACGCGATATTTCTTTAACCTAACAATATTGCTTCTTTCTTGCCTACAAATACCCTCCCCACGCAGCATCAGCAACTTCACAGAACTTTGCCACCTAAAGTGAGACATTTTCGGATAAACCTGTATAAGCTCATGCCTGGTCTTAAGAGATTACATTATTTCAAGGTTAAGGGATTTCTAGATGGGAAATTGATTGCAAATGGTAGGGAACTAAAAGAAGCAACATAATCAGGATAAATCAATAAAGCGGAATTTTCAAAGGACACTGCCATTTCGAAACGCTGTAAGAATGAAATGCAAGTTGGTCGGCAACGAGACTTGGCTCAGATTTTGACCAGGAGTGGAGGTTTAGACCACACTATCAAAAGTCAAAAAGTCAAAAGTGAAAATCACTTTTCCACAAAATAATAATACACAAATTTTGACAATGTAACGTATAAATATCTTGTTAAAATAAATGAAGCGTACAAAGAAATGGTAACTAAAATATTAAAATATAAAAAGAAAACACTAAATGATAATGAAAAATGTTTAAAATTAATTTAAGCTTCATAAAAAGAAAATAAAAAATTTACGGAAATGAGCCTACATGGACCTTAGTGGTCTGTGCGTAGACTCGAGTTGAAAATAATTTGTAGTTATTGCGTAAAGGAGCAAGATCAGTCATGGAGATGAGACCACTGGGCTAGATGTAGAGAAAAAACGTAATTTACTTTCTGGGCGGCCCTCGTATATTACAGTAAACCACTGCACATTCATAATGGGAGTAATTTTGAGAAAGACGATCGTGCATGTTTAGCGACCGCGAGCGGGTAGACAAAACATACCGATCGCAGGAATAACTTTGCAAAAGAAGTAGATGACCATGAAATTCACCGAAGCTTATTGACTGGTCACAGGAACAACTTTGTAAAATAAGCAAAGGGATGTTTAAATTGATAGTATGTATTTACCATTCACATGTGATTGGCGCAGGAATGGGGAAGTAGCTTTGCAAGACCGTCACGCATCTTTTTACCGGCCTCAAAGACCAAGAGATTTACTAGCCGCAGAAAGACCGAGCAATTTTCCGGCCGCAGTATGACAGAGATTTGCCGACCGTGGTATAAACTAAAGACTTTGTGGCCACGATGTGTTCAGAAGATATGGTGTCTGCAAAAAAAGCGAGACTTGTTTGCCACAAAACGACCGAGAAATATGCGAGCCGCTGTATAAACGACAGATTTTCTGGCCACTATTTGGCCATTAAATGTTATGGCCTCAAAAAGAGCGAGAGACTTGTCGCCAAAATGCCACCAAGGGATCTACTGGCCGCAAAACAAGAAAGCTATTTTCCGGCCGTGAAAAAGAGGTGGTTTACCAGCTAAATAATAAGTGAGTGATTCTGGCTATAAAATGACCAAGAGATGTCACGGCCACAAAAGAGAGACTGGCTTGATGGCCACAATGCGACAGATTTCCTGGTAGCGATGCTACTGAGAGATCTGAAGGTCATGAAACTAGCGGTTTTCTGGCCGAAATACAATCAAGGGATGTGCCGGCCATGGACTGATTATCCGGCCACGATGTTACCAAAATATATGTCGCGATTCGATTGTGAGAATTGCCAGCCGCAACTACAAAAAACATCGAAAACTGCTATTTCTCAACCAAAGGTTTAAATTCATGAACTTTTTAATGACTATTCCTGACCTTACGAAATCCCCATCATTTTCCCAAATTAACGACTGGTAGATACCCTGTTAAATATCTATGTCAATTATATTAAACATAATGTGTTGGTTGCATGGAAGTTAAGAGGAAATACCAAAATTACCTTTTCCCTTCCAATTTTTCTTTTGCTTTAGACATCCACTTTTTAATAGGCTATTCTTAATCTCGTAGTTTGCAGCTTGTCAAATTCGGCATCGAACAACTTCTGAAAAAAAGTTCAGGTGTTGATTTAGTCTATTTTAGCGAATTTCCTTAAAGGAATAAGCTATTACAGTAGGTCTCATGGTAAGACCTAAGCTTGAGACCATGTTAACTTTTCATTTTGGGGGCCCCAGAAGCAAAAAACACTATTCGTTCGAATGTTTATATATATATATATCTATAAATACATATATATATCTATATATATATGTCTGTTAACACGATAGCGGCCGTAAATATGATCCGATCTTAATGAAATTTGGTACAGACTTGTAAAGTGGTAATCACTCGGACAAGTTCGTGAACCAGCCCGATCGGACCACCGGAAGGGGGGATAAAGGGGGGTAAACCCCCCAAAAATAAGGTTTTTTGGGTTTTTTACATAGAAAATTAAAAATTATCCAATTTTTGCTAGCATTTTTGAATTCAGCTCAAAAAAACAAACAATTTAGTATTTTTAATCACTGCTCTATGTCCATTGGTTTCCGAGATATTGAAAGTGGTAAACACAGTACGTTGTCCCAATGTTAACCTTATGGGAAATAAAGAAAATTCTATATCTTGCTTATTTCTCAACATATCTCGAGAAAACTTGGTAAATGGCTTCTTCTAGTTCAGATCAACTAAATATTGAATTAAAACCACCCAGTTTTAATATACCCGTAGCAGCAAACCTGCATACTCATTCCCCATGTTATTCTTATGGAGCTTACAAAAACATGTTGAATCTCGATATGTTGGATTGAAATATGTTGTTTTGCATTTGAAATTCGCTGAGTATGCAGGTCTGCTGCAACGGGGGTATTTTTAAATAGGGTGAAGTGGGGTAGGTGCAACCAGGTATGTTTTTTCACTCTTGAACAGTTATTTTAAACTAACTGTAAAGGGTACATAAATAAAACGCAGCACACAGTATTTATAGGGTTATCTAGCAGCAACAATATCCTGATATAGAATATTTTTGCTGGACGCAGCTTCAACTGCAGATACAAAGAACACATACAAGCAATAAAATCATGTAATTTAACGACACAATACCCCCGTTGCAGCAGACCTGCATACTCAGCGAATTTCAAATGCAAAACAACATATTTCAATCCAACACAGCGAGATTTGACATGTTTTGGTAAGCCCCATAAGAATAACATGGGGAATGAGTATGCAGGTTTGCTGCTACAGGTATATAAAAACTGGGTAGTTTTAATTCAATATTTAGTAGATCTGAACTAGAAGAAGCCATTTACCAAGTTTTATCAAGATATGTTGAGTAATAAGCAAGATATAGAATTTTACTTATTTCCCTTAAGGTTAACATTGGGACAACGTACTGTGTTTACCACTTTCAATATCTCGGAAACCAATGGACATAGATGTGCCGGCATAGAGCAGTGATTCAAGATACTAAATTGTTTGTTTTTTTGAGCTGAATTCATTGGTGCCAACAAAAGTTCGGTAAATTATTTTTTCTATGTAAAAAATTCAAAAAACCCATTTTTGGGGGTGTTTTTCCCCCTTTACCCCCCCTTCCGGTGGTCCGATCAGGCTGGTTCACGAACTCGTCCAATTGATTACCACTTTACATGTCCGTACCAAATTTCATAAAGATCGGACCATTTTTGCGGCTGCTATCGTGCTAACAGACACACACATATTTATATATATATATATATATATATATATATATATA
This sequence comes from Flexamia atlantica, assembly GCA_035578135.1. Lineage (NCBI taxonomy): Eukaryota > Metazoa > Arthropoda > Insecta > Hemiptera > Cicadellidae > Flexamia > Flexamia atlantica. The sequence continues at coordinate 4,485,769 of JAQJVK010000007.1, read as the reverse complement.
TATATATATATATACAGGGTGTCCAACTTAACTGTGCCACCATTGCTATCTCAGAAACTATTGGATTTAGAGAAATCTTTAAATGGGGGACTTCACCTACTTTTTTAAGACATTTAAAAATATGAATTCCATTTTCTTCTAAATGGCCGCCATTTTCCAATATGGCGGACAACTTTGATTTTTCTTACGGAACACCCTGTATTTTATGATGTATTTGGATCCTACGCTTAATTTTAAGAACTATTTATTCTTTGACATTTTTTCCTAAACTCAATGGTTAAGGAGATATAAGTAGTTAAAGTTTGATTTTTCCCCATAAGAAATGCATTGCGTTATTGTTGGTACTCAGTATATCAATAACGGTTGGGTTAATTAGAACATACCAGAGAACAAAAGTGCTTTAAAATGTGAATTTAGTTTAGATTCAATCATATAAGTAGTTTTTAGTCGAGATTCACTCATGGAAATGAATAATTTTGAATATTTTTATACTCCATAAGGATTGCATGGGATGGCACAGTTAAAATGGACACAATGCATTTCAAATGGGGAAACATCAAACTTTAACTGCTTATCTCTCCTTAACCATTGAATTTAATCAATTAATTTAATCCAGTCAATCAAAAAGGTGAAATATAGCTCCTCTAGTGAAGTAATACAAGTGAATATCTCAGTTTTGATTGGTTACTGAATCATTTGTACCGTTATTGGCCCGATGCGGAAGGCATTTACAGAGTACAGTCTTCTAGTTACCGTGTTCTAAATTAACTGATAGTGTAACTTAATTATTAAAAATAAATACTAGGCTATTAGGCCGTACAATAACATATAATTAACAGGTATCAGGCAGATTAATGATATTGTGGAATTCTGTTTTAAATCAAGTGATTATTTGTGCAACCCGTAAAAATATTAACTAGGCCTCAGCCCTAACTTAAGTTAGGCTAATAAAAGATCTACAATTAAACTAACAGATCTACAATTAAACTAATGGTCACACCATAATATTACTGAGCATATATAGTAACCATGAAATCATAAATTTTTGGCCAAGGTAACATTTTTGTACTGTATAGATAAGCTTGGTCTGCACCAAAGGCAAATATATTACCTAAGTATCTGGTTAGGCTATAAATTGATATATTGATAGTAAAATTGAGTAATTACAGGTAACTGATACAACGAGTGGATAGTAATAGACTAATAGACATTCCCCAAAGTGTTGTAGGAACCGAGAAATAAATTTGTTGATTGAAATTGGTTGAGACACACTCTCTTCATGTAAGATAGCCAAAATCACAAACACATTGTAGGGAAAACGTCCAAATGCCTCAAATTTATCTGAATCAAATTCCAAATTAAGCAACACAATTGGAATCACTGGTAAAACTTACTTCGACCAACACCATTGACAATGAAAACCTGTGTATAGGCCTAGCCAATGTACAAGTCAACTTATGCGCAAACTATTAGGCCAATAAGTTATCAGTTGATAGTCTAGTAAGTAACAATTTTAAGTTTTCTCATACCATACTATTTATCGAATAGACTTATGCAGAGTACCTAAGAGGCCTATTATTACATGAAAATGAGCTACACTCCCATTACATTACTTAGATCCTACCAATTTTGAGGAGACAATATGTCCATCATAATTGACTAGTTTTTTCTTTCCTTTTCAAAAATTAACATTGTGAAAATTAGACATTATGTGTTTAAGTAGGCATAGTACTTCAAAACCTGTGACACTGGTTTACTGCTCAAACTGAGAGGGTTAATACGAAAGAAGAAACACCCTTAAACACATCCTTTAATGGTTTGGGAGTAGTGCAATAGTGGGGCTTCTGGGCCAAAACGCATTAATCAAAAGTGACAGCTACATCCGGTCTGGTGACGTCAGAGGCTGTGACGTAGCTGTGACGTGTAGGGTGGGCATTTAAAGTTTAAATGCCCGGCTGTGCTGGGTATTTAAACTTTAAATGTCCGGAAATGGGTCAAGGTCAGGTGAGGATGTTTTTAAAAAGATCTTGCATTTTCGGAAGATCCGAAAATGCAAGATATTTATTTTATTTTACATTAAGGTTGAAAAGTTTGCTCCCAAATTTGAAAAGTAAGTTGTTGTCGGTGGTGAAATTTCTTGCTTATTTTCATTCTTTTTGTTGTTGTTGTAAGTTGGCAAAAATACATTCTTTTCGTTTTGATTGTTTGTTGCATAAAGTTCCAAAGATAAACCGAACCCAGTGGTTATAAGTTGTTTTAGTTCTTCACTAAAAATTTCCAAATCCTTGTAGGTTGTAAGATTGATAGTGTTGTAGTGAATCCCGCGAATGTTGAGAGACATGACTAGAGTTGTTTACTCGACTAGAGGTGTAGCAGGAATGACTATTGCAAAGCCGGTGCTGCGGGTACCTCCGATGGTAGTGGGGGTAGTGGTGGGGGTAATGACAAGTGTTTGTTAAATCACTTTGAATTTAATCGTTACCACAGTAGACCGAGCCGATGTTGCAATTCTTCTAGTTTATCCAACCGGTTCTTTTGATATGTTTTGCAACTACATTTACAGTAGCAGAAAGAATTACATTTTGTACAAGCTTTTCCGTCAACTTGATCTTCAGGTATTTTAAAACATTTTTCTTTACAACAATAAGTTATAAGTGTTAGATTTTTTCTTTTGGATGACATGTTGGTTGTAGCTTGTCTTAAACAGAACTGAGCCTCTCAACGTTAAAGTTTCGAATTTATATAAAGTATTCGAATAAAACAATCGAATAAAATAATCGAATAATACCATCGATTAAAAGTTCAAGGTCATCCGTTTGAGTTTTTTAAAAAAATACAACATATCAGTATATAAAAACATATACTGATATGTTGTTTTTTATCTTTTTATTTAAAACATTTTTTTTACAATATTTACAATGTTATTTTTGTGCGATGTGCAGAGTAAGTTCCGTAGAGTTGTTTCCGCTCGTTCCGTGTGACACCAAATATAATGATCCTGGCTGAATTTCCCGCAGATCTTCATTTTGCAGCAACTGGACGAATCGTTTTGGAAGATATACTTGAAACTTTGGTTCATCACCTGGTGTATATGGTGCATCGGATAAAGATGCGACGACTGCGTCTCCATGCGTTGTATCAACTTTTTTCATTTCATGAACAATATAATGTTTCTGTTCTTTTAATTCTGAACATTTCTTGATAATTAGAGTATTTGATTTTGAATGTAAGTTGAATTGTTCAACTAAACATTGGAGAAACTGTTGTGATGCCATGTTCTTCACTGGAGATGTTGTCTGTTCGGAGTATGGAGTTGGAGTGATACTCGGGGTGTGTTGCTTCCTCGTATTTATAACCTTCGTAACCCCCACCACATTCTTCTTTTTCTTGTAAGTAAGCAGCCAAGTGATATGCGTTTTGTAATGCGCATTGAGATTGGTTGTGTTTCGGATCTATTGTAGAAACACAAATATTTCTAACATCACAATGAAAGGTTTTGTCCATTTTTATGCTTAAAACTTCTTTGTTTGTGTACTGTTGTACCCAACTTCTTTTTTCCAATCCTCTGGTGTATATGTGCGTAAATTGTTTACAGAAATGAAACATAATTTTGTGTACATTGTTGTACGGTAGAAAACCTTCAAACCAATGTATATGATGAAAATTGTTTGTTAACCATCTGTTTGTTATTTTAGCTTTTGACTTTAGTGCATGGATAGAACACGGTGCTTCAAATTAAAACGGGTATGCTACTTGTGTGAGCAAATCTAAAATCACCAATTATTTTATAATAAATCTATCATCGTTTCCGCGAAATGCTTGAAATTCAATTACACAAGGTTTTGCTGCCATTTCTTCATCCAGTCCGCTCATCACGATGTCTGGTGATTAACTGTTTTCCACACCACGGTAGGTTAGATATATAAACCAGGCCGTACAGTTGTAGGCGCGTTGGTGTACGTTTAACGTGGGCACCGTCCCCAGTAGGCCTACCCCACGGTTTATTCTTTTGTTAAACTACATTGTAGTTTTTTTAAACTACTAAAGTTTCTTCTTCTGTATTGTTGTTGTTGGTTTCTTCTTCTGTATTGTTGTTGTTGTTGGTTTCTTCTTCTGTAGCTTCCGTTGCGATTTCAGTAAAAGGTTCAAAGTTTCTCAACTGCCTCCACATTTCCACTTCGTGAGGTATTCTATTAAAAATGGATGTATCTATTGGTCCGTATTGTAAAGTGCTGTCAGGTTGTTTTTCGCATGCATCTACCAGATATTCCTTAATAACAGAGCTTGAAAATACCAATTGTTTCATATACCTAGTGATAGGTGATGTTGCATAGTTTAAAATGTAGAATTCTTCACGTGTTAGTAGAATTTTATTTTCAAATTGTGTCGAGTCTCTAATTCTTACTTGTTGTTGGCCACGATGTTTAATAATATCAATTTCATTGTCACAATCCAAAAGTCGAATGTTAGTTTTTCTTCCAAAGAAACTGTTGGCTAAATAACATTCAATAAGATGTAGATGTTTTAAAAAGGAATCCCAAGCATTTTCTGAAAATAAAACCATCTTTGTACCATGGCTTAGTATTACTGCGGGAGAGTAGTCTAATGATTTTACCAATCCTATCGACACACTTTTACTCATGCAAGATGAAATAGGATAAAAGATGCGAAGGAAAACTTCAGTTAAAATGTTTGGTGGAATATTTTCTTCAAGTTTTCTTTTCTTTCTTACGTTTGTTTTATTATTTTCCAACTTTTTATTTTGTTTTCCAAACTTAAAAAACTCATCAATTTCTTTTACAACATTTTCTTCAAAATGTTTATCATCGTCATTTTCCAATAAAGGTGTTGTTTCGGAAACGCCTTGTACAACTGATAAAGAACTCATTTTGTTTATAATGCTGTAGACGATGTTACCCATACAACTGTAGACAGTCAACTAAACAATTTGCGTTCCCGCTCCTGCTTTTATAGTCGAGTGGTGGGGGGTATTTTTTTTCTTTTCATTTTACAACACTGCTTTTACAATACCGGTTAAAGGTGTATATGTAACAATTTTATCATGTAAAATTAAACAATAAGCAGATGTATCTTTGGGTACATTTTGTTCAAATTCCATTTCTATTTTTATATCTACACTGGAAGATTTTACAGATTCATTTTGTTTGGAACAATCAACTACAACAATCGGATAGTTAGATTTAAATTGGTTTGGCGTTAATAAAGGTGTGTTTGTTTTTCCATAATATGAATTTTGGAATCTTGCATACATATCGTACAAAACACTAAACCTGTCTTTTGTAAAGTTTATGTTGAAGTTGTCGTATGGAAAGAATTGCGAGTTTAGAAACACCTTAAAATTTGTAAGTTTGCAATGATCAAATTCACCAGCATGTTTAGTTATTTCATTTCTTCTTTTTGTTTGTAATCCAAATATTACATATCTTGCTTTTTCCAAATGAGTAGAAGTTTTTACAGTCCATGTATGACGTTGTGTTTCCGGTAAAACCGGATATTCATGAAACTCCCAACTTCTAAATGGTATTACGATATCACGATCAGATTTTAAAGTTCTCAATAATGAAATTCTATTCTGATCGTTTAACCGTACATGCGGTACTCTCCAAACAATCTTGTCTAATTGCATTTTCCATTCTAAAGTAGCTTCCGTTGTTCCATCAGTTGCTTGAATAATATCTTTGTCGTTTGATGATCTTAACAAAACTAATTCTTGTTTTACGTTTATTATTATTTTTCGGTAATCTTCGGCAAAGCCTAAAAGTAATCTTAAAGGAATGTAAAAGTCAAAATTGCCTGAAGTGTTTGGAGTGATTGTACTGGAATCGGGTGCTACCCATCCTGCGGCGGCGAGCATCTTTTTTTCACTCGGTGTTAAAGATGCTAATCCTTTTAATGTACTTGTAATTCCCACCTTTTTTGTTGAATCTATTGTAACTCCGGAAATTTCATATCTTATTTCATCAAACAAATATGCCATGGGGTTATTTATGAACGGAACAGTACTTGCAGTGGTTCCATCCTTTTGTTTTGTATAACATCCCATTGTTATACGGTTGATTTTATATGTATTCGTATAGTTATAGGTTCGTCTCTAAAATCAATATGATTTCCGTCTTGATCTAGTATGTTCACCACAATGTCTGAAATAAAACTGGTGTTTAATGGTAGGTACACCAAGTTTTGTGGCTTTTCCACAATTTTAAAACCCGGAGCGACTGTTGGATAGAATGTGTGCAATATATGAGTATTTTCACCATCTCTATAAGAACCATGTATAATATTGCATGTAACATCTATACTGTTAACTTTCATTATTGTCACAGTTCTAGTACCTGAATGGTTAATATTAGGTTCTAAAATTTTTGTTGTTTTAGGAAATCCTAATAAACTACCAATTGAATGTTCTTTGCTAAAATCTATATAATATTTACATTTAATTTCAGCTTTCATAGTATTGTTATTTCCTTTTATTTTTATATTATCTTTTCCCATATGATTTTGTATTGCTTCATTTATATCATCAATTTCATATGCTCCAGTGGGTAAACTAAATACTTGTATATCTGAATATTTGTTTGTATTTTTATCTTTTGTTTTGTAATAATGTATTTTGTCATTAACATTTTCAGTAACGTTGGGAATAGAATTATAAGTTGTTATATCTAATAATGCGGCTTCCCATAATTTATCTTTTTCCAAACGTAACGCAGGGAAAAGAACACTTCGCAAAGTAGATGAAGTTCCAGTTAATGATACTGTATAGGAAGACATCTTAAAGTTGACTAACGCTTTTTGTTAAAAAATCTAATTATAAATGTCCACAGATTACCGTATCATCAGGTTGCTCTCTTTTATAATTGTATAGTACATTTTTAGCTGTTTTAAAGTAATATTGTAGTTCTTTTGGTGGTGGGAGATTACCAAAACTATCAAAGTAGTAAATAGTTGATCCTAGTTTCTTATAACATACCCAATGAGTGCCTGATCCTTTACTATTATCTAAATTTACTATTCCGGTTTCATTTTTCCATATTTTAACAGGTTATGCATCTTTCATAAACACTCCTCTAAAAAATGGAATTTTTAAACAAGAAACATAAGTAATTAATTCTTTATCTGTTAATTCTTTATTTGGAATTAGTAATTGTTTTTTTCTGTTTAATACACACGATACGGTCTTAGGTATAATCCTCCTCCTTTTTTTATCATTGACCATATTGTTTGTTTCTTTTTATTTTTACCTACGGTGGATCGTCGTTTTCTTCTTATATTTCCTCCACGTTTCTTTGCAGGTTTTCTCCTCCTTTTTCCACCTCCTTTCTTCTTTCCACCTCCAAACATCGTTTTACCCTTCATTGCTGCTGATACCGCTAAAGCTGCTGCTTTTTCACCGATACTAGCGTCACTGGATGTTACTCTTTGCCAAGCTTTTTCAGCAAGTGCTCTATCCGCTATTGATCTATTTTTAGTATCTGCAAACTTTGAATATGCTATATCGTGTTGTTTGCAGGCTTGATCAAGTTTATTTATTCCAAGATCTCCTCTAGCAAGTCTTTTTTTCAATTTTGTTCCAGGACCACAATATTGATAACCTCCTGGTAAATGTAGTTCTACAGGTAATAAATCGATAGCTTTATTAACTATAGCTCCAACCGGCTTAGTAATAAGAGAAAGTGCTGTTGATGCTATTCCTCTTCCTCTCTTTATAACGTGTCGATTATGACTGATGCGTTGAACTTTCAACATGGTCTTTTATAGTGAAAGGAAATGCCGATACTTGTTTATTTTATAAATGCTTTATAATGAATGATGCACTTATCCTTTGACATTGTTTATTTATAAGTATGTTTGTTTATGGGTAAATAATTTTTTTCCAGTTTTGTGGAAGGATTGTATCTTCTTCATCATCATCATCTTTAGAAGTTCTTAAAGTATCAGTTTCCTTATTTAAAAAATATTTTTCCATAACATTCTTTTTAACCCAATTTAATTTTTGATCAGATTTTATGGGCTTTATTGTGTTATAAATATCATATAATACTACACTTAAGAGTCTTACAATGTAATTTACATTAACAGCATCAGTAAAATTAATAGGGTCTTTTAAGCTAGTCAATCGCAAGTCTTCACAAAAAAAAGACTGCTTATTTAAATCTTTTCTTAGAAAAAGATTATAGTATATGTTTCCCTTCTCATGCATTTGTGCTACTGTAACTACATCACTGTCTCTTATTCCTTCTGCAACATTGACTAGTGGTTTCCCTTTGCAATCAAAGTATTGTTTACCGTCTTTATATTGTTTTATTACAGGAACTTGTCCAACTGTTGCTACATCAGTTTCATCCAACCCTTTTTTAACATTAGTAATTATTTTTGCATCCGCATTCCATTTGTTATCTTTTAATTTCATTATTTGACTTATTGTAGCTGCATGTGATTTTGCAGTTCCTTCCTTAACGTTAGTTAACACTTTATTTTTGCAATCAATTGTATTAATATCATGCGTAATACAATGATCTGTAACATATTGAAGGTTTACCGCATCTTTCATATCTTTAGGGTCTCCAATATCGTGTATTACAAAGTTGTAAAAGGAAAATTTATCTGTTTTTTCAGGTATGACTGAATGTAAATACTTTTTGGTAACTGAATCTTGATCATTAACAGGATCTGCTATATTAGCTATTCTAAGATCTTTTGCATCATATGCTTTATTATTACTTTTAGGATCATATCTTAAGGTTTGGTTTATGTACCACATTAAATATTCTTTATTTACCGAATCATTCTTATCTATTGGTTTTGGAAGATTTGCAATTCTATAAAAATTAGCGTTATACACTTCATTTTGAAGCTTTAAGCTAGGTAATGTTTCACTTTTTAAAGTTTTGAAATTTACTGCATCATTATCATCTTTTGGATCATTTACAAACTTTAAACGTTTGTTACTTATATCATAATCTCCATCGGATGTTAGTGGTAAACCACCTCTTTTTCCATAAGATCCTGATTTGCTTCCAGTTTCGGAATACCGTCCAAACTTATCCACACTCATGGTTATACTGAATGTTTAATCGGTTATGCTTGTATTCTATATACTCATATTTTTATGCGATTACTCCTCGATTTCGCAATTCGCCGACCAAAGCTACCCATTCGTTTTCTAAACCGCTATGTCCGGCTTGTTTTGCGTCATATATCAACTTCATTCTATCAACCAATTTGTTTATATCGTTGTAGTATATTATATTAGTATCATACAAGTTTTTCAATAATCCTTTTCCTGATAAACTTGATTGATTTGTTTTTCTCCTTTTATGTAAAATATTTATTTCAGCAGAAGATAATGATTTTCTTTTTATGGGTGCCCTTCTTTTTGGTGGGAAAAGTTTAGCAATAATAGTTTTATATTTTTCTGATTTATTTCTATAAACATTGAAATTTTTAGAATAATTTTTCTTATGCGCATTTGTATCTTCCAATATTTGTTTAAAAATGTTTAAATCCTTTTTAGTATATTTATTAGGTTTCGGTTTAAAAATAAGTTCAAACAATCCTTTTGTACCTTTGTATTGTTTATTATTTATAATAATATTGTCATGTTCGTCTACATCAAGCTTGCTATCTCCAATCATTAGGCCATTTTCTTCTATTCTAGCACCAAAAGTATGATACTTTCGAGTTGGTTGTGCAGAATGTAACATTTTTAATACAAATTGTCTTGCAAGCGGCCCTTTATACGCAATATCCGAGCCCAATTTGCTCAAGTTGGATGGATTAATAGGCTCTTCTTCTTCTTGTTGTTCTTCGCTTGTAGAAAGACCTTCTTTTTCTGTTAAAACATCCGTTTCTTCACCTAGTTCGCTTTCTTCTTCAGTTGTTTCTCCTTGTTAGGTAAAACTTGTATCACCATCATATTCTTCTTTTTGTTCAAATTTTGAAATGGGTAAAATAGCATCTCCGGAAAAATTAAATGTTGAAGGTGTAACATTTTGCCCCAATTGTTTTAATGGCTCAGTAATAGGTTTAAATGTTGATTCCAGAAATTTCTCTCTTTCACTTATTCCTAATCTTAACGCTCTGTTTTTATGTCTAATAGAATCACTAAGTGATTTTATTTCTTTTAATAGCTTTTCCTGATTAACCATGTTTACACCATGGAGACTTGGACGATAATGTTGTTAATTAATGTATTAAAACAAATTTATCAAAACCTATGCGGTAACGACCATCTGTTATAGCTTTATCTTTCATAATTACCAAAAATCCATATTTTTCCGCCCAAGCTTTTCCACAAAGCTCTTTGAATTTATCAAATGACATATCAGCATTTACATGATCGTTGTATATATGTTTTAGGTTTGTATCGTCTTGTTTGAATAAAACTAAAATATTTGCATTGTCTCTAATTAGTTGTTTTGGTATTTTGCTATATGTTTGTACGATATATATGCTATCAATATTATTATGTCTTCCCATGGCAAAATAGTTTCTAATAGTATCATGATTTTCACTAGATACATCATCAAATACAAATACAGAATATGGCTTAGCCTGGTCTGGTTGCATAACACTGTCACTAGCATTAAATTTGTAATAGTTAACATCAGGCACATCAGTCAGGATCTTTTCCAACAATTGATACTTTGGTTGATGTAAGGACTTTGAAAAAATATATAGGTTATTAAATCGCAATCCTTTTGTGTTTGTAATTAAGTTAAACACAACGTTAGTTTTGCCACAGTTTGAAGGACCGCTTACTACACATCGTACAGTGTTTGGAAATAAACTGCCGTGTTTACCATTGTTGATTTTAACGTTATCTACAGTTAAATCATCAATGTTATTAATATTAAATTTATCTTTATGGTGAACAATCTCCATCTTATTCAAAGGCTGAAGAATAAATAAGTTGATTTATAACTAAATCAAATCTTTTATAGGTATCCACGAATCTTCAGTTTTGTCAAACCCCAACCAACGTACTTTAACTTGGTCTTTTTTCCTTTGCAACACCTTTTCAACAAGATAGACATCACCTACTGTTGACTTTAACAATTCATGTCCGTAAAAACCGCCTTGTAACAAATTTCCTTTGTTATCTTTTAAAATATAAGTTTCTGGTACAGTAGGTTGTACTTTATACACTATGAAAACTTCGTTTGTCCAATTGGGCAGGTATTTTTTAGTAAACACTCCTTTGTATTTACTAATTCGAACTTTATCATTTACATTAAATTTTCTTGGTTTTCTTTGTTCCGCTTTTGGCTGTGTATTCTTTTTAATTCGTTGTAAAACTAGTTTAGCGTTTTTCTTATTCACTTTGTTAGGTGCCATACCGATAGTTCTATGAAACTTGTTGTTGTAATCGCTTATTAATTTTGGTAAAATATCAACCCATACGTAAGAACCTCTTTTCGAAAACATTTTATACATTGCACCTTTTAAGGTTCTATTAAATCTTTCAATTATAGCTGCCTTTTTCTCAGAATTTGTGGAATAATGATTTATCTTATATTTTTTCATTAACAAGGCAAACAATTTATTAAAAAATTCTTTTCCATCTACAGTTTGTAAATGTTTAATTTTATTTTTATTTCTTTTTATAGCTACTTCCATAGCTTTTGTTATGCTGTTACCGGTTTTGTCTTTTAATGGCAAAGCATCTGCAACTTTAGTAAAACAATTAATAATCGTAAGTATGTATTTAAATCCTTTATTTATTTTTCTATGCGGTTGCATTTTAATTAAATCTGCTTGATATAAATCATTTATTCCTTTTACAACAGTATTTCTTCGTGGAAACTTTATTCTTGCAGGTTTATGAAGTTCATTAACAATCTTTTCCTTTAACTCTGACATGATGTTTTTACTAACAAAGTCAAGTTAGTATTGAGTGTTTCTTTTTCTGCATCCGCTTTTATAGTTCAAGGTCATTTCAACATATTTTTAAAAAGGGGAAATCACAGCGAACATGCTGTGATTTTCCCTTTTTTCTTTTTTCTTTTTTACTTTTTTCTTTTTTCTTTTTTTTACTCATCAATAGGATTGAGAGAATAGTGGCCGAATGGTAGAGTGTGAATTTTGTCTGGAAGAATGTGTCGTTTGTCATCATTGGAGCAGAGTGCTTTTTTCACTTCTGTTACGCTGTACAGTTGATGGTTGAAACTTCTGATGGTGTTAAATTTTGCATTTATAGTCGTTTCTTCAAATAAGCATTGCTTGTAGTGTTCGAAATTTACATTCTTCTTAAGATACAAACTTTTTACACCCTTAGCTTTTTAATAACATTGTTTTCTTCCTTATGCAATTGTAGTGAATACAATTTTGACATTAGTGCAATAAGTTCTTCCAGTAAAATTCCATTTGCTTCATCTTTAAATTTTCCAAGTTTCTTTTTGTTCCGATCATTATCATAATTTAAATGATCTTTTGGATAGTCACTAAAATCAAATTAATTTTTGTGAACAAATGTTCGAAGATCCAAATACATATCTTCAGTAAGAATCCAGTAGATGAAAGCATCCGTGTCCTGTAGGCGATTCCGATGTTATCTCTACCATAGAAGTCAACCATTTTGTTGTAGTGGAAATCATACATGTGAGTTTTGGAAATATCCAAGATTGACATTCCAACATACAACGGACGATCCATTTTCACGCTTGTCTTCTTCATAGATACTGCCACAAGGTTTTCATTGATGATAACGGATGTTCCAAAGTTTGGTTTTTGTACAAGTTTTTCTAGTTTTATAGGATCTGTAATTAATTTAACATTTTTGTGTTTTCTTTTGTTTTCCAATGTTTTTCCAAATATCGCATTATTCATTAATTTAAAAAAGTCCTTTTGAAATGTTGATGTTGCAGCTGCTCTTCTTCTGGTGTTTGAATCAATGTACGGTTTTAACCAGCATAATTGGGAAAATTTTAAAACTCTATGAATTTTGGTTATATGTAAACCCAATTGGAGTGCTTGTTGAACAACCCAAAAGTGAGCTACGTATCTTTGTTTATTTTCAAGAGTCATCATTAATTTAGGATGTTTGCCAATTGGTGAAACTTCTGTTTTTGCAAGGAGCGGAAGATCGTAATGAAGATCATGCAAGTGTTCTGGATATTCAAAGTCACAGTCCAATATGTATCCGGTGTCTCCGTCTTTTGAAATTTGCGAAATATCACCAATAGAGTCTGGATTAACCCATTCAAAGTTTCCAAAAGGAAGTGGATTAGACATAGCCCATCCGTATAAATTGTTGGCATCGAAATATCCTAAGAACACTGATGGTTTTTCTTTATCATAGTTTGGAAGATATTTGTTGTTGGCTTTAACATGTCTAGTAACACTTTGGGTCAATCCACCTCTAACACCCGATTCGATCATCAACACCATGTCAATATCTGTTAATAATTGAAGGTTGCACTTTGTTTCTTTTAACATAGCTTGCCAAGCTAGACCTGGAGAAGTATAAGAATGAAGAGGGTCTAATCCGTAGGCTTCAAAACAAGTGTTTCTAAATTCTTCCATCACATCGCAAAGAAGGGTCACATCAAGTTTTACATAAAAGTCAGAATAATCTCCCAGAGTGTTCATTTCCAATTCGTCCCAAACTCTGCATGCGTGTTGATAGTCTTCAGGTGAAATGTCCAAATCGGTAAGTTTACTTTTGAATGCTTCTGGTGGAGGAAGTGATGTTTCTTGAAATTTATGTAGTCCATCGATGTAATCATACGGGAAAACTCCTTTCCGAAGAACCAAATCCATTTTTCTGCAGGTACAATTTTGCTTGTTTCTATTAAATTTTGTCTTCTTAAATTTTCAGAAAGTTTCATAAGACTGGAAGGCATAAATCTAAAAGAATCAACAAATCTAAGTTTAATTTTGCCCACCTTTTTTGAAAAGCTTATAAAGTTTTCCATAGTTTGTGCCAAAACATCTATTTCACCGTTGTCTCTTGCTAATTCGGGAATGATAAAATGTCCATCGTATCCACTAAGATTGTGAAAAACCACAGGAATAAAAGATGGTAGTTTGTAGTTGATGTTACATCCGTTGCAAGCTGCACCTCTGTAGGCTCCTGTCAGATGGTCATGGTCGCGAACTTTAACTTTAGTTTCTGTAAATTGATTGTTACACAAATAGCATGTTGTTGTTGAATCATAAAGATGAAGTTCTTCCGGCGTCATAGGTGACATAGGAACCACATTGGTATACATTGCTTCCACTTTCCCGGCGATGTTGTATAAATCATCAACAAAGTATCGAGCTGCTTCTTCTCCACGATAGATCTTCGGTGTAGATGTCAAACCATATTCTTGAAGATGTTCTTCAGACAGAGTGGATTTTACTATTAAACAGTAGCTGTTTGGTTTGTGAAGTTGATACTTTGTTCTGCTGGTATTTTCCTCTCCTTCTTCTTGTTCAAGTGGAAGCAATGAAGATTCAAAATCTGCATACACTACAACGGGAATTCTGTATTGTTGGATAACTTTGTCAAATTTTACTTGAGATCTTCTAGGGTGTGGTAATTTAATTCTTACCTCATAGTTTCCACTGCATAGTCTTTGATGTTCCGTCAGCCATTCTGAACCTCCTCTTCTCAAAGGTTTGTTTACAAAACAGAAACATCTTTTACAAGTGGTTTTTCCTTCTTTACGTTTTGATAACTGTTTGCAAACTAGAGCTTCAAAATCTTTAATATATACATAATGTGAAACATCACCTTTTGTTATTAATAATAAATCAGTATGATCTCTGCGTTCGGTAGGTGTTATACGTAAGGGGTAAACATTGTTGGATGAATCCAAGCCAAAGATGTTTACAGATGCAAAAGGATTTTTCTTTTCAAATTTTGATATGTCTTGAATTGAAACAGGATAACTCATGCCTTGAAAATTATACTTATGGTAAACCTCATTGTATGCTCTACTCGGTCGTTCCGCATGATTTCTTATATATTTTGCAAGCATTGCATACTTGAAACATTCAGCATCTTTATTTTGAACATTAATACAGGAATTGGTGTCTTGAATTTTCTTTGGCAATTCAATATGACTACTACCTCTCATTCCATATCCATGTTTATGAACTCTTACATCTAAGCTTGTTATACTTAACAAACTCCATCCAGAACCTCTTCCTTCATGTTCTTGTAATTTTGTTAAAAGTTCTTCAAAACAATCATCCACAATTGAGCTTATATCTGATGCAAACATGATGGTTTTGTTTTTAGTTAAAAATCCTCTTGGTGATGTTTCATTCTGAACATTTGTAAATACTGTATCTAATAATATTCCAAACTTTATAAAATTTAATCTTCTTAGTTCATTGTTTAATGTTTCTGTTACTAATGTTTTTGCTTTTGAAATAAACTGTGCAAGTTGCAATTGAGCATTGTCAATCTTAAAATGAGTTACTACACTACCTGGTAAGGCTCGGGCGTATAATTCCACATCCAAAGATGGTCCGGGTGCGTATTGAATAACACTTGATCTTGAATTTAGTTGTTGTTGTACGGTAGCCAGTATTTGATCTAAATCTTCCAAATATTCTTCTTCTGCATTGTTATTTGTTTCTTGGTTTGTTTCTTGGTTTCTTTCTTGGTTTGTTTCTTGGTTTCTTTCTTGGTTTGTTTCATTGTTATGGTAAACTTCTTTGTGTATTTGTAATAAAATTTCATCTTCAAAAGATTCTTCGCAACTAATGCAGTAATACATGACGTAGGTGTGCTCTCCACAAAAGTTGCCATAGTAATGAAAACCACTCTAAAACTCCCCCTATTTATAGCATTACCCCCACCACTTTTTTTCTGTATTAAACATAAAAAGTGTAAATAACAGTTAAATTTCTTATATTTAAAAACCCCAAAGTATTTAGATTATCCGATGTAAGTTTAAAAAGAAATCCAAGTGTCAAGGTCAAATAATGCAAGTTTAAAAAAAAATCTTTTTTTCTGTATTAAACACGAAAAGTGTAAATAACTGCTACATTTTTTATATTTCAAAACCCCTAAGTATTAAGATCATCCAATGTAAGTTTGAAAAGAAATCTAAGTGTCAAGGTCAAATAATGCAAGTTAAAAAAAAATTCTGTTTAAAGTAAATTTGAAGCAAATGTTTGAAAAAACGTTCTAAGTCCTAAAATATTAATTAAGGGGGAGTTTTAACACTTAAAATTTTTACAAGTCCAATGTAAAGTAAAATAAAGAAATGTTGTTGCTTGTTGGAACAGTAACAAAAGAATGATGGGTTTGAAAAATTTTCTAAATCCTAAAATATTAATTATTGGGAAATTTTAAGATTTAAAATTTTTACAAGTCCAATGTAAGATAAAATAAAGAAAGAAGTGTTGTTGTCTGTTGGAACAGTGGCGAAAGTATAATGGAATTCAAACTCGCAGCAAACAAGAAACTTGATATTGTAAAATAAATGTTGAAGCAAATGTTTGAAAAATTTTCTAAGTCCTAAAGTATTAATTATTGGGAAGTTTTAACTCTTAAAATTTTTACAAATCCAATGTAAAGTAAAATAAAAAGAAGTGTTGTTGCCTGTTGGAACAGTAACAAAAGAATGATGAATTTAAACAATTTTCTAAGTCCTAAAAAATGAATTATAGAGAAGTTTTAACACTTAACATTTTTACAAGTCAAATGTAAAGTAAAATAAAGAAAGAAGTATTGTTGCCTGTTGGAACAGTGGTGAAAGAATGATGGAAAGTAAACTCGCAGCAAAAAGAAACTTGATATTGTAAAATAAATGTTAAAGCAAATGTTTCAAAAATTTTCTAAGTCCTAAAGTATTAATTATTGTAAAGTTTTAACACTTAAAATTTTTACAAGTCCAACGTAAAGTCAAATAAAGAAAGAAATGTTGTTGCCTGTTGGAACAGTGACGAAAGAATGATAGAAACCAAACCCGCAGCAAGGGTCCTGTGGTTTAGGAGGGGATAAGCGAGGGGGGGGGGATGACCTCGAGCCGAGTTGAGGTCCGGGATCTGCGCGTGTGGTTCGGCATCAGTTGCTCGCTAGACAGTGAGGTGGTAACATGTTCAGAAGGCGCCCTGAACATTTTATCATTTTTGCTGTTTGGTGAAAATATCTTGGTGTTATTTGTACAATAACATCTTGATGTAGAACTGATTAATTTTAAGGCATGGTAGTTGTTTGTGCTTGTAGATACCCTAGGGTTTGTAGTTTGTTTTTAGTTTGCTGGTTTGGTAGTTAGTATTAATTTAAAATCTTTCTTTTACTTACAATATATTTTGCCTGGAGTGTTTAAGTTTAAAGTAATATTTTGTTTTTAAGAATGTTATATGATATGTTTTTAATACCTTTCTATTCCAACTTCCTTTTTCCAACAAGCTTGTTGAGGGCATTCCCTCTCTTGTCTTGTACTCCTTTTTAGTTAGGGACACCTTTCAATTCCAATTTCCTTTCCTTTTTTCCTTCCATCTTTTGCACGGTAAAACCAATTAATGGTAAACCCGGCTACCGCTTTTGTAGTGATTACGCCCACCAAAGCGGGTCACTTGCAACCTCTATACGTGCTGGATGGGTAGTTCGCCTACCTCCGGAGTTTCGCTGGACCCCAGTTGATTTGCGCCTTATGGTGAGTCGCTGGCTCCTTTAGTGTTAGGAAATAAAAACATATTTGTATAACATTTTTCTAAATTTAATTAAACAACTTGCTATTTCAAAATAATATTTTTTCTTTTAGTTCAGCGTTGTGCGCTTATGGTGAAGTGTAAGGGATGGCCTATGTCTAGCTTACACCGTAATCATGATGTGCAGCGCTGGGCTGTTTAGCTATTTCTCTTTAACTTAATTTTATTTTTACTTTTTTTTTTATTAATTGTTAAACTCTAGGCGAATTGTATTGTAAATTAGCTTTTCTTCTGTTAGGTTTCCGGGGGTGTACGGTTCTCTCAAACCGTACACCCCCATTTTCTTTTAATTATCAAATGACCTTGACCTACTTATTTTCAAGGTCAACCAAAAGACTTAGCGAAAATGTCTAAGTCTCAAGGTTATTTTTATGTAAATTGTTCCGAACTCTATCATGTGAGTACTCAAATTATTTTAAAAATATCTATTTGAAGAAATGCAAAATAAACTACACTTGCAATTAAATATAAACATGGTTGAAAATTTAAAAGATGTAAATCAGGTTTTGTGTTATAACTTTTACATTGTTGGTTAAATAACAAATGCTACCGAAACTTTTTGTTTGACTCATCATTCTGTATAATTTAAGTACCCACAATTTAGGGTTTGGAAACTTACAGAGTAAAATATAAAATATAGGCATTTTTTGCGTTTTTTGCGTTATAACTTTTATAACGTTGATTTTATCAAAGACGTTACTGGACCTTTTTGTTTGTTTTTTCATTCCGCATAATTTGAATACCCACATGATGGGTTTGAAACTATTTTTAAAAAACTAAAGTTTCAAGGTCATTGCACACTTTTACAAAATCTACCATGTGATTACTCAAATTAAGCAGAATAAAAAGACAAACAAAAAAGGTCCTGTAACATTATTCGATAAAATTAACGGTAAAGAATTTATAACGCGAAAACTTAAGTTTTAAAACCGTCCAGGTTACAAAACGTCCAGGTTACAAAAACGTCCAGGTTACAAAATTGCTCCAAGGTAATTTAAAACTTTGACAAAATATTGTTGATTTCATAACAAATGTTATCAAAGCTTGTTGTTTGTCTCATAATTTTGTATAATTTAAGTACTCACAAAATAGAGGTTGGAAACTTATAAAGTAAAAATATAAAATGTTGGAAAATACTTTTTAGTTTTTGCGTTATAACTTCTATACCGTTGGTTTTATCAAAAAATGTTACTGGTCCTGTTTTGTTCGTCTTTTTATTCCGAATAATTTGAGTATTTGCATGATAGGTTTGGAGCATTTTTTGAATATCCACTGCCACCGTGTACGTCGACGCAGCTCCAAAGTTGAACGGCGACGAGATCAAGTCCCCCCCCCATCAATGTTGTCGGGGGGGGGGGGAGGTTTCGTCCCGACAACATTGATGGGGGGGGGTTGGAAAATTGCTCCAAATCCATCGTGCGGGTAGTCAAATTAAGCGGAATTAAAAGACAAACAAAAAAGGTCCAGTAACTTTTTTTGATAAAACCAACGGTACAGAAGTTATAACGCAAAAACTAAAGTTTCAAAGTCATTTAAACTTTTACATAAATGACCTTGAGACTTAGAAATTTTTGCTAACTCTTTTGTTGACCTTGAAAATAACTAGAGATCAAGTCTCCCCCCCCATCAATGCGGTCAAGGTCAAGGTCAAGGTCAAAGTCAAGGTCAAGGTCACGGTCAACTTTGATGGGGGGGGGTTCGTCCCGACAACATTGATGGGGGGGGGGGTTTCGTCCCGACAACATTGATGGGGGGGGGGGGTTCAAAATTACTCAAAACCTATTGTACGGGTACTCAAATGACGGGGAATGAAAAGACAAACAAAAAAGGTCCAGAACATTTTTCGATAAATCCAATGGCATAAAAGTTATAACGCAAAAACTAAAGTTTCAAAGTCATTTAAACTTTTACAAAAATGACCTTGAGACTTAGAAATTTTTGCTAACTCTTTTGTTGACCTTGAAAACAACTAGGTCAAGGTCATTCAATAATTAAAAAGAAAATGGGGGTGTACGGTTTGACAGAACCGTACACCCCCGGAAACCTAAAAGAAGAAAAGCTAATTTACAATACAATCTGCCTAGAGTTTAACAATTAATAAAAATAAAATTAAGTTACAAAGAAATAGCTAAAAAGCCCAGCGCTGCACATCATGATTACGGTGTAAGCTAGACATAGGCCATCCCTTACGCTTCACCATAAGCGCACAACGCTGAGCTAAAAAAAGTAAAAAAAAATATCTAGTCAGCCCAACGCTGCACAGAATGATTACGGTGTAAGCTAGACATAAGCCATCCCTTACACCTCATGTGAGCTAGACATAAGCCATCCCTCACACTTCACCATAAGCGCACAACGCTGAGCTAAAAAAGTAAAAAATATCTAGTCAGCCCAACGCTGCACAGAATGATTACAGTGTAAGCTAGACATAAGCCATCCCTTACACCTCACCATAACCGCACAACGCTAAGCTAAAAATGAATGTTATACAAATATGTTTTTTATTCCCTAACACTAAAGGAGCCAGCGACTCACCATAAGGCGCAAATCAACTGGGGTCCAGCGAAACTCCGGAGGTAGGCGAACTACCCATCCAGCACGTATAGAGGTTGTAAGTGACCCGCTTTGGTAAGCGTAATCACTACAAAAGCGGTAGCTGGTTTTACCATTATTGGTTTTACCGTGCAAAAGATGGAAGGAAAAAAGGAAAGGAAATTGGAATTGAAAGGTGTCCCTAACTAAAAAGGAGTACAAGACAAGAGAGGGAATGCCCTCAACAAGCTTGTTGGAAAAAGGAAATTGGAATAGAAAGGTATTAAAAACATAACATATAACATTCTTAAAAACAAAATATTACTTTAAATTTAAACATTCCAGGCAGAAATATATTGTAAGTAAAAGAAAGATTTTAAATTAATACTAACTACCAAACCAGCAAATTAAAAACAAACTACAAACCCTAGGGTATCTACAAGCACAAACAACTACCATGCTTAAACTACCATGCCTTAAAATTAATCAGTCCTACATCAAGATGTTATTGTACAAATAACACCAAGATATTTTCACCAAACAGCAAAAAATGATAAAATGTTCAGGGCGCCTTCTGAACATGTTACCACCTCACTGTCTAGCGAGCAACTGATGCCGAAGCACAAGCGCAAACCCCGGACCCCAACTCGGCTCGAGGTCACGGCAGCTGGCAGCCGGGCCGGGCAGGTGTGGCAGGCAGCTGGTTGACCACCTGGCCTCAAGCGCAGACCCTGGACCCCAATTCGGCTCGAGGTCACCACAGGAGCCTTGCTGCGGGTTTGGTTTCCATCATTCTATCGCCACTGTTCCAACAAACAACAACACTTCTTTCTTTATTTTACTTTACATTGAACTTGTAAAGATTTTAAGTGTTAAAACTTCCTAATAATTAATATTTTAGGACTTAAAAAATCTTTCAAACCCATCATTCTTTTCCCACTGTTCCAACAGGCAACATTTCTTTCTTTATTTTACTTTACGTTGGACTTGTAAAAATTTTAAGTGTTAAAACTTCACAATAATTAATACTTTAGGACTTAGAAAATTTTTCAAACATTTGCTTTAACATTTATTTTACAATATCAAGTTTTTTTTGCTGCGAGTTTAATTTCCATCATTCCTTCACCACTGTTCCAACAGGCAACAATACTTCTTTCTTTATTTTACTTTACATTTGACTTGTAAAAATTTTAAGTGTTAAAACTTCCCAATAATTCATTTTTTAGGACTTAGAAAATTTTTTCAAACTCATAATTTTTTTGTTACTGTTCCAACAGACAACAACACTTCTTTTTATTTTACTTTACATTGGACTTGTAAAAAGACGAACAAAACAGGTCTAGTAACATTTTTTGATAAAACCAACGGTATAGAATTTATAACGCAAAAACTTAAGTTTCAAGTTCATTTTCAAACTTTTACAAAACCTACCATGTGGTTACTCAAATTACATGGAATAAAAAAAACAAACAAAAATGTTCAGTAACATTTTTCAATAAAATTAACGGTATAAAAGTTATAACGTGAAAACTTAAGTTTTAAAACCGTCCAGGTTACAAAGTTTCAAGGTCATTCAAAACTTTTACAAAACCTATCATGTGGTTACTCAAATTATGTGGAATAAAAAAACTAACAAAAATGTTCAGTAACATTTTTCGATAAAACCAACGTTATAGAAGTTATAACGCGAAAACTTAAGTTTTAAAACCGTCCAGGTTACAAAGTTTCAAGGTTATTCAAAACTTTTACAAAACCTATCATGTGGTTACTCAAATTATGTGGATTAAAAAAACAAACAAAAATGTCCAGTAACATTTTTCGATAAAACCAACAATATAGAAGTTGTAATGCAAAAACTTAAATTTTAAAACCGTTCAGGTTACAAAGTTTCAAGGTCATTTAAAACTTTTTACTGCGAGCTCAAGGCAGCAGCCTTGACTGCTAGGTCAATGTGTCTCCCAGCTGAAGGTCGGTAGCCTACTTTGGCAGGGTCTGTGACCTCGGCACACACAACATCGTCTGGCCTACTTTGACCAAGTAGGTTGCCTACTGCTTTCACAACCTTGACCGCTATTGCACAGAATTGGTGGAGGACACACCTCGATTCTTGTAAGTTTATTTTTGCACTAAAATGAATACTCATGTTCTACTTAAGAACTATTATATTTGAAGTCGGTTGTAATACATAATAAAATAAACAATATACAATACTTGAAATTGAAACTTTGAAACTTTGAAACTTTCAAAACTTTTAAAAACATACTATCAACACTTAAAAAAAAATGATAAAACAATTTTAATATTACTTTGAAACAAGTTTAATTTGGTATTAAAACCATATAAAACAATATCAGTACGATATAAAAACATTTTTTTAACTTGTTTTAAAATTTAAATTATCTTAGTAAACTTAACATCTGTTCAGTATTAATGTAGGTTGAAACTTGTTTTAAAACAATTTTAATATTAGTTTGAAACTAAATTCATATATTATTAATGAGTAACCATGTTTTACTTAAGGAATATTATGTTTTAAGTCAATTGTAATACATAATAAAATAAACATTATACATATTTTCATTGTATCATAAATTTAAATCTAGTTTATTAATGTTACTGAACTAAAAATAGGGGTTGGAAACTTATAAAGTAAAAATATAAAATGTTGGAAAATATTTTTTTAGTTTTTGCGTTATAACTTCTATACCGTTGGTTTTATAAAAAAATGTTACTGAACCTGTTTTGTTCGTCTTTTTATTCCGAATAATTTGAGCATTTTTGTTATATCCACTGCCACCATAGATTTTTTGCAGTTTTTGCGATATAACTTTTACACCGTTGGTTTTATCGAAAAATGTTACTGGACCTTTTTTGTTAGTCTTTAAATTCTGCGTAATTTGACTACCCGCATGATACATTTAGATCATTTTTATTATATCCACTGCCACCGAAGTTTTTTTTAAGTTTTTGCGCTATAACTTTTACACCGTTGGTTTTATCAAAAAATGTTACTGGACCTTTCTTGTTTGTCTTTTTATTCCGAATAATTTGAGTATTTGCATGATAGGTTTGGAGCATTTTTTTAATATCCACTGCCACCGTGTACGTCGACGCAGCTCCAAAGTAGAACGGCGACGAGATCAAGTCCCCCCCCCCGACAACATTGATGGGAGGGGGGGGGAGTTTCGTCCCGACAACATTGATGGGGGGGGAGGGGGGGGGTTGGAAAATTGCTCCAAATCCATCGTGCGGGTAGTCAAATTAAGCGGAATTAAAAGACAAACAAAAAAGGTCCAGTAACTTTTTTTGATAAAACCAACGGTACAGAAGTTATAACGCAAAAACTAAAAATTATCTTTCTTTACATCATGTTTCATTTTATATGTTTCCAAACCCTATCATGTAGGTACTCAAAATACGCAGAATTAAAAGACGAACAAAAAAGGTCCGTAACATTTTTCGATAAAACCAACGGTGTAAAAGTTATAGCGCAAAAACTAAAAAATTATCTTATATTACATCATATTTGACTTTATATGTTTCTAAACCCTGACATGTGAGTACTCAAAATACACGGAATAAAAAGACAAACAAAAAGTCCAATAACATTTTTAATAAAACCAACAGTGCACATGTTATTACGCAAAAACTGACAACTTTATTTTACATCATTACTGAGCCAGCTTTCTACTTCTAGTGACCTCGCACGCCTCCGCTTGGAAACAGTTGGCAATACAAGCCGTCGACCTTGTTGCGTCTGCTGACACACCAGGTGGCCAAGTCCTTGATTGCTTCACACACTCTACACTCAACAACTCATTCTCCGCCTTATACATATTTTCATTGTATCATAAATATAAATCTAGTTTATTAATGTTACTAAACTACAAATAGGGGTTGGAAACTTATAAAGTAAAAATATAAAATGTTGGAAAATACTTTTTTTGGTTTTTGCGTTATAACTTCTATACCATTGGTTTTATAAAAAAATGTTACTGAACCTTTCTTGTTTGTCTTTTAATTCTGCTCAATTTGACTACCCGCATGATACATTTAAACCATTTTTGTTATATCCACTGCCACCGTAGATTTTTTTAAGTTTTTGCGCTATAACTTTTACACCGTTGGTTTTATTAAAAAATGTTACTGGACCTTTTCGGTTTGTCTTTTAATTCCGCTTAATTTGAGTACCCGCACGATAGATTTGGAGCATTTTTGCTATATCCACTGCCACCGTGTACGTCGTCGCAGCTCCAAAGTTGAACGGCGACGAGATCAAGCCCCCCCCCGACAAAATTGATGGGAGGGGGGGGGAGGTTTCGTCCCGACAACATTGATGGGGGGGGTTGGAAAATTGCTTAAAACCCTATTGTGTGGGTACTCAAATTACGCGGAATCAAAAGACAAACAAAAAAGGTTCAGTAACTTTTTTTGATAAAGCCAACGGTATAGAAGTTATAACGCAAAAACTAAAAATTATCTTTCATCATATTTCATTTTATATGTTTCCAAACCCTATCATGTAGGTACTCAAAATACGCGGAATTAAAAGACGAACAAAAAAGGTCCAGTAACGTTTTTTATTAAACCAACGGTATAGAAGTTATAACACAAAAACTAAAAATTATCTTTCTTTACATTATATTTTACTTTATATCTTTTCAAACCCTATCATGTAGGTGCTCAAAATACGTAGAATTAAAAAGACAAACAAAAAAGGTTTAGTAAACTTTTTTATAAAACCAACGGTATAAAAGTTATAACGCAAAAACATAAAAAAATATTTTTCTACATTTTATATTTTACTTTATATGTTTCCAAACCCTATCATGTGGTACTTCAATAACGCAGAATAATGAGACAAACAAAAAACTTCGGTAACATTTGTTATTTAACCAACAATGTAAAAGTTATAACAAAGAAACCAAATTTAGATCTTTAACCAAGTTTATATTTAATCGAAACTGTAGTTTATTTTGCATTTCTGCGACTAAATATTTTTAGAAGTATCAAGGTGATATAAGAAAGTGGCATCTTTAAAATATTGTAACTTGTACAAAGTTAAATAAGTGTTAAAACGATATTTTATTACAAATATTTTAAAACCACAAGTTAAGAACGATTGTTTAATACTGACATGTTCACTCAACAAGAGCAACAGTACGACTAACACTACATATCCAAATATTACGAGGAGTCTCTCATGGTGGTGGGGGAAGGCAGGTGCGCGGCAGATGTTCCGTCCTGCACATGTCTTTCGAGGGAGGTCACAGCGCTACCACCATCACATCAGTTTGCTGGTAGGACTCGCAGAGTAAACATCTAAATAAACATGAGTTCTGTTTTATATGTTTCTTTTATTAAAGATGGACTTTGCATTGAAACGCAAAGTTTCACTATTGATGCAGATCCTGTACAACAAATTTTAGTACATCCTCCAGAAAATTATGATTCTATCTACATTTCGGTGCATGAACCAAACGACCCCCCACCACCAACTGCCGACACGGAGTAGGACAGCGGCTACCACACGTCATTAACGCTCCAGCTCTTCACCCGAGCACACATGGACTCTGAGCTTCAAGATAATACTGTTTCTTCTTCTACATCTACACAAACTTCCGAACAATTACCTACTGAAAATAAAACTACAAGTGTACAAGTAAACGAAATTTCATCAACTGTTAGTTCTGATGCGCAAGCAATAATGCTATCATTAATTGGTTTCGACTAAAAATTCAACAATGGAAGAAGAAAGAAATTCGCTACTTTGCAACTTGGTTTTTGTGAACCCGTCGAAATTTGTTATTTTCCTACTTTCATTTTTATGTGGTTACAATTTTGGTTACCTTGTTCAGGAAATACTAACAGATAAAAAGAAAGAACATTCACTATTTTTTAAAGTTTATATTTATGTAATTGCATCTTTATTTGGATACTTTGTAGCAGGATATTTTCTTGTTAACTTGTCAATTCCATTTTTAATATAATATTTTGATAGAAACAAAAATCAACAAAACAACAATTAAGAAACAGTTTGTAAAAAGAAACAAAACTTATCTTGCATTTTCGGATTTTCCGAAAATGCAAGATATTTTTTAAAAACATCCCCGGCCGACCTTGACCCTTTTCCGGACATTTAAAATTTAAATACCAGCACAGCTGGACATTTAAACTTTAAATACCATCCCCAACACGTCACAGCTACGTCACAGCCTGTGACGTCACTTCCGGTCACGTGACCGGATGTAGCTGTCACTTTTGATTAATGCGTTTTGGCCCAGAAGCCCCACTATTGCACTACTTTTGGGAGTAATTAAATATTTAAGTGGTAGCTAAAAACTAAAGCTAAGGCATTATTTCATAAAATAACAAAACTTACTGCAATGTTTGCAAAATGACCGGAGCTTGCTATCAATCAGTAATCGGCTCCAATACTTGAAAATTTTTACAATAATTAATTGATTCTAAAACAATGACATCAAACCTGGTGACGTCATAACTTCAAGAAATTCGCTCCGTTTATGCCAGTGACTTTAGGACTCTATATTCGTTCAATTCGTACTGGGACCCGTCCTGTGGCCAGACGCTCGTCGTTTACACGTACTTGCAACTTGCGGGCTGTTGCGGGTCGCCTTAAAACTGCCCGTTTAAATAAACCTGCTCCTGCTGTTTCGAAAATATCTAAAAAGCAGAGGGTTCTTGTCCGCATGTTTTATACACGGACATATTAATTTATTCCTATTAATTAGATTCCAACTAAGTATAATTTGTACAAAATATTGGCTCCATTTATGATTTTGTACACTGCTACCATAATGTAATGGGTAGCAGTGTAAAACTACTAATGTAATGTAATGTAATGTAATGGGCAAAAACATTATTTATGTTTTGCCCATAAATAATGACATCAAACATGAATTTTATTCGTTATAATTGTACTTCAATAAAAATTTTTTACATTTTAGTTTTCAATTACATTAATAACATAATTGTTGCAATAATTAATCTAAATAATAAGTTGATCATTTTAACATAAACAATATCTCGTGACTTGTGATTAAATGTCAACGTTGTCACACAGTAGGTATGGTTTTTACAATGAACTCTGTCCTGTCCTCTGTTACGTCCTGCCCCCTTATATCATTAGGATTATTTATTGCCTTTGAAATACAGTAATAACCACTGTTGGCCACCAAGAATTAATTGGTAATTAAGTAAAACCTGATATTATTTTCATACCTCTACAGCAATACCGAGTTATTCAAAATTCTTTAGTTTTTTCTTTGATTGCATAAGAAATTAATTTGTTTATTAAATTATATGAAAAAGTTGAAAAATTTTGAAAGCAATTAGAACGAATTGCCAAGTTTAATTTAGTTTTAAATTGCTTTAAAACTTTTATTTATAATTAATTAAAATAGCGATTTTTATATTTTCTGTCCGATTTTTACGTCATTTAGATCAAAATATTGATGATAAATCTCTGTACAACTGTCGCTGTCCGTTTACACAGTGCTAAGTAGGCTGTCAGTAGCTACCAAGGAGGTTATATTACTATACTGGAGGTAGCACTGCCTTCACAAACAGCATTGGAAAGCGTGCCGCAGTTGGTACTAACTGATGTACCGTTCTTTGAGTCGATTCAACTGATTCAAAAACTGATGTACAGCTGGTGACTTCTAAGCTGGCACTTGACCGATCGATATTCAGACGATACTAGCCTAGTTCAAATACATTACGTTCCATCAAGCGGGTTGCGGCAACGTCCTCGCGACCCGCGTGAAGGCGTCCGTCAGCAGAAATGTTTGCAGTCCGGCCTTTTTCTTATACCTCCAACACTCCCCACTCACCCCCGCGCCTATACTGCCCGCGTGAGGCCCAAGTGCCAGCTTACAAGTTACCAGCTGTAATCATTTCGGAGAGTTGAATCATGTTGATCTGATTCTCATTATGATTGAACGGTTTCTTTGCCTTGGAACACGTAAGGCCAAATGCGATATTATATAAATAATAGAATAGAAAATGTTATTTTTTAAAACCTATGAATAAAGAATAATTAATTTATTGTTCAATATATAAGTGTTAGTATCCGGTCAGTAAATGACAACTTCACTCCTTATGTACAATTTTGCCATCAGTCATGTTATTATACAAACATTACTGTCGCTCAGCAATATTGTACCACTAAAAGAAAATTGTTCTACTATTTATGTTGCTTACCTGCCAAGTTTCTACCATAAATTCTCGTATTTGCATAGTGACTGATTATATCAATTACTTTTAGCCCAGGTATATCTGTTTTGCTATTTTTACTTTATTTTGCCATTAAAGATCTACCCAAAAATAAATTAGGTGAAGTTATTTTCAAACAAAAATCACCTAATCAGTACTCGTTAGCAGTTTATTATGAGTTTTTAATCGTTTAATTCGTTGTCTAGAATATTATTGATTTCCGGTTTCGGAATGAACCAAGCTCAAAATTGAGTCGTGACTCGACTGAATCACTCGATTGATTCGTTCGTTTTGGGAAGTCGGTGAAATTGAGGTATTTTGCAAATGTTGGTACTAACTGATGTACCATTTTTGTGATATTTTGTTCTAAACAGCCGGCACGCTGTTTTACTGTGGAGTGCTGCCTCCAGTATAGTAATAATATAACCTCCTTGGTAGCTACTTGTCGGTCGCCAGTTGTCAGTTACTTCGCGGTGGGCGAAATTTCATACCGAGCAGAGCAGGTCATGACGTCATCGTTGATACGATGCTTAGGCACCGGTCTGACACTTAAATGGAGCCAAGTGGTAAGCTTGATTGGAGCGGGTTAGTTCGATGCAATTTATTCAGATGGCGTTGTAAAAACATGACTTTCTTCTTCTTCACTGATTCAGCCAATCAGAACGACGATAACGATCTGCTAACTTCCCCTGATTTTCTGTCACGACACGACGTGTACACAACCATAACGAGTTGGAATTAATTTGAGTGTGGGAAAATACCTAAAGTACGTTTGCAGAAAGTTGTTCTAGTGTAAGTTGTTCCGCGAAATACTGTACTGCGTGATTCATGTTGAGCTTAAAGCTATTGATGGAAAATAAATACGTAGATGTTTACATAAAAGCACGTAATAAAAATTAACTAAGTTAATTTTTATTAAGTGCTTTTATGTAAACATCTACGCATTTATTTTCTATCAATCGCTTTAAGCACAATAAGAATCGCTCAGTACAGTATTTCGCGAAACAACTTGCACTAGCGGCAAACGCACTTAATCTAAACAAACCGGTAAAGTCATTAAAATTGAAAGTCTAGCAAACAAAACAAGAAAACGAAAATATAAACAAAGCAGACGACGACGATCGATATATCGCATCGACAACGATCGATATATCGCATCGATATTTTTAGTTCGTTGCACATTATTCAGATAGCGCTGCTGTCTCCTTACCACCGAGTTAACATGGGAGTGCCATCTCTTTACGAAGTTCATTATTACTCTATGGCTTAGGTTATCGATGTGGGTCTCGATAGTTGATAGTCGAGTATTGCAACTTCAACTTCCCATCTTTTAAATCGTTTAAGTTGTCTGTCTCTCCTTTCTCTATCTTACGGAATGATTCATTCCCTGCTTATTCCAGTTGAAAGTCAGAATATAGCAATGAAGTATGGGTAGCTGAAGCGAACTTAGATTAGGCTAGTTTATTTTTGTAAATAAGGGAACATGTAAACCATTTTTGGCAGAGGCCAGGATAAATGCCTCAAAAAACTCTCCAGCATTGTTTTAGAATATATTTATTTTTCATGTTTGTGTTGGTAGCTAGTTAATTTTTGTAAATATGAGAACATGTGAACAATATTTGGCAGAATTTAAACTTATAAGTCATCAACCCTTTACACTGTTCTCGTGCTCTCAGTGGCTAAACTAGTTAGTTGGCCTACATAAATCATATAGAATAGTTTTTTCAACATTATTAGGTTTATCTACTGTCTTGAGCAGTTGTGTATTTCATAGATTTATTTTGATCATAAGTTATGATGTGATCTTAAATTTAATTCTGAGTCAATACAACAGCTTGTTCACGTGTTAAAAGTGTGAACCCTTGTTGATCGATCAGCACGATTTCTTCTACTTAGGCCTAATATATTTGTTAATCTCATAAGGTAGCCTAGCTATGTTTGGATACCATTTCCTCCACCAAATAAAATGATTTTACAGGAATATTTAAGTATTCTGAGTCAATTAACGTGGCCCAGGCCGTCTGTAAAGCTAACGCTGATATTAACATTAATGGTATTGCATGGACGGACTAGGCCTATAGGCCAAATTAAATGATCAGAGTCAAGTGAATCGGACTAAAATAGTCTGCATATCTGATTTAGATCTGATCTGATCTAATCTCCATGATTCAAATTCTTCAGAGTATCACTACACATCGCAAGCAATATTTGACCGATTTCAACTACAACGGTGCTAAATTAATGATGCATGAGAATATTAAAAAATAACTCCAAATAAAACGTAAGATTAGCCTCGCGGTTTACTTTGGAACATCAACAAAGCTAAACATAAGTAACCCAATAAGCTAACCAATTATTTAAAAATTTATATTTCTACCAATAAATGTTTATATAAAGTACCCTTGGTCTTAAGTTTGGCAAGATCAATGTTATAGGAACAGGAAGCTAAATAATTCTTCCAAATTCTGCGTTAAGTCACTCTCGTAACCGATAGTCAAATATCGATTAATGTAGAATCTACGACTGACGACTTCGACCTTTCGAAGGAGATCGTATCAACGATGACGTCATGACCTGCTCTGCTCGGTATGAAATTTCGCCCACCTTAGGGCCTGTTTGCACGACGCCCAGTACAGTGGACAGTAACACCTTTAAACAAAAGAGAACAAAAGATTTTTTTTCCACTGCCCTACTGTCTGGTCGTCGTGCAAACAAGGCCTTACTTCGCACGGGGGGTCAGCTACTCGCGCATGTCAGCTGACACATCAGTAACTCGCGCGTTCCGTTTACACGGTGTTCAGTAGCAAGTGCAGTAGACCGCCAGCGGCTGACTGACTTATACTTGACGGGCTACTTAGCACCGTGTAAACCAGGCTTAAGATTCCGTTTAAAAACCGTAAAGATAAAATTATTGAGATGGATAGTAACTAGTGATTAGTGGTTAGTACTTGTGCATTGTGAAACCCGGTAACCCGTTTAGAAACACCCCCCCTGGAACTGGAAACCTATTACATTTCATAAATTCAAATTATGTAGTGATCAACTCAACAGTTACGTCTTTTTCTGTGTGTGATTATTTGTTAATATATATAGTTTTGCTTTTAGAAACGAAAATTTAGTTGTTAAAACAGTTCTTGTTTCATAACTTTAACTTAACATATTGTATCTTGCTCTTAATTTTCCATAGGGTTAGTGTTGAGGAGAGGTTAGGAATTCTAAATGGGTGAATTTTATGTTATATTCATCAACATATCTCTAAATTCCTGTAATTTAGAAAATGTTTGTCTTATTTCCCCAAATTGTGAAGAGGAATGTGAAGTGGTGGAATTTTACAGCGAGAAACAGAATTCAGAACCAAGTTCAAATGTCATAGGGATTGGCATACAAAAAGGGGTAGTAACAGATTGTAGTGATGAAAAAATATCTTTATTGTTTGACAATGGCGAAAAATGTGATAATAGGCAGCCTTGCTCCATTTTGCCTACATATCAAAGATTGATTATTGGCATGGATGGTTATGCCTTGTCTCTGTTTCTCTTTTGTTTAAACTCTTCTCAAAACTATGTTAAGCTAGTTTCCAAATACTTGTCATCAAAATGGTCAACTTTATGTAAACGAAACAACGTTAGATTGAGACTGTCGAAGCTGTTAATAAAACTTTCTCAACCTGATTACCATGTTATGGACTTGCTATGGTAAATATGGCGCATTTGTTATTTAATACTGTAAAATTGTAGTTTGATAAGGGAACTCAATTCATATGTTTCTCAAGAAATATGAATTTTAAACAAACAATTGACTGAATTCAACATTTCCTTATTTAAAATAGGCTACTCAGTGGTGTAGTGCCAAAATTAGCTGTGCCGGAGCGGTAATCGTGAGCCGGGGGGGGGGGCAGGGTCGCCGGGTGGCCAAGTCAGCCAAGTCTGAAACTTAGGGCTGAAACTGCACCTGGAGCCGTCCGCCAGGGGAGCTAGTGGTGGGAACCGAGAAAGAACGTTGCCGAAATAAAGTATAGGACCAGCACAACGTGCTGACATAGTTTAGTTGATCCCCTATAGATGCGGAGGTCACGTAGACCAACTTGTACAACACTGCACCGTGACTCTGACCGGAGTCGTACGCACGCTGTGCCAGTACAGCATGACTCCGAACGGAGTTGTCAGCAGCGAATGTGTTAAAAAACTCCAAGTTGTGATAGAACTACTCAAAGATAAACGCACACATCAGTTTAATTAATTGGCAGTTGGCCTTTTAACAACAACTGTGATTTATGATCACGGGCCTAGGGGTAAAATAACGAGAGGAATAAGTATTAAATCACGCAATTGGCCGCGCGTATTTACCGATCGCAGAAGAGTTGCGCAATTAGTGCAACTTGGTGAATTACGCAAATGGCCGAAAAGGACAATCACATTTATTTACCAACAGCGGGTAAACGAAAGGAGTAAGTTAAGTTAAAGCCATAGACATGAATATTGGGCGAAAAAAAATCATGCGAGTCTTCTAGTTACCGTGGAGTCACCGATTAAACGTTAGAAATAGCTTTGCGAAAGATTAATATTCAACTCTTTTGTTCTATAGATGGTAATCTAAAAAACCTACTTATAGGCCTCATCCAAAGTCCAAAAAATATGGACAATTTGCCTCTTAGTTAGTCAGAATTTCTGGAGTTCTCTTATATATGTTTTTAGTGAATTTCTCCTATAGGGAAGAAGCTATTACCATAGGTCTCATGGTAAGACCTAAGCCCCAGACCATAATAACTTTTCGTTTTGCGGCCCCAATATATATATTCACAAACTTGCAGGGTAAGGCGGCCACTTGTATATTCCCTGGAGAAGCGGCCAGGGGGACCACCATGTATATCTTAAACTACACTCTATAGAGATTTTTTTTGTTGAACACGTTTCTTTCAACGTTTCCGCATTTATATATATCAGTTTGAAACTTCTTCTTCAACAATAAAAAAAAACACTTATATACGTCTCAGAGCCCTAAAAGGTGGCCAGGATATATTGCAGGGTTAGGAGGTCAGTGTATAATAAACAGGCGAAGGAGGTCAAAGTTATATATTCAGGGGGAAGCGGCCAGGAGTAATATAAATGCAGGGTGAGGAGGCCCGACGACCTACGTAATAGTTTTAAAATAATGTCAATATGATTTAAAGAGAAAAAATTATTGTTTTCTTTGTCTTCCTATACTGGTAATTTCTTATAGAAAGCTAAAGTGGCTACAGCCAGACATCAAAATCTGTGGAAAAAACTAATAATTTCTAATTGAAGTAGGCCAAAATACTACTTAGTATAAAAATATTATCAAAATGCAGTTAGTAGCTTTCAAGCAATCAAAGTTTTTCTTATCATTAATGTCAAAACCTTTACAAAACTTAAAAATTTCATTCAAAATACAATTTTGCATATTCTTTTACCTACAGAATTTTGTTTTAGAAAGTCCTCACTTTAGAGATGTTGTTCTCAAAGCTAAGCACCTTCTTTGACTCTTCAGAACTTGGTTCTATAAAATTCTCACTTTAGCTTTTTTTTTCTAAAACTAAAACGATTGCCATTTAGAATGGATTTTATATTAGAAACCTATTTAAATCTCATAAAAAATATAGATTTCACAGGCCTGCAAAAAATATTTTTGAAAATTGTTTTAGATTTAATAGTTGATTTCTATGTATTTTTTGGCGCCAGTTTCAAAAATGTTATTGGTTTTTTTCTATCACGTAAGATTTGTCTACAAAATGACAAAAACTTTTTGGTGAAATCATAAAACGGCCATATTTTACAAAAGTATTATTTATTTACAATGTTAATAAAAATTACACTAAATATAGGTGAATTTAAAAAAATTGGCAAGGCTTTATTACAGCACAGTTACAGGTCCTTGTAAAAACGTTTTCTTTTTCCTTCAAAACTTCTTCTGGTACTTTTTCTGCTGTGGGGTTGAACATCTTCCCTTTTTAACATCCAGCAGTAGTCAGCCATCATGTTAATGTTCCAGCGCCCTTGATATCTGCGTTCCATTCCATTTCTTTTATATGCTGGTAAAATCGCTCTCCTTGTTCCTCACCAACTGATCCTAGATTTTCCGGGAAGTAGTCAAGATGTGAATGAAGGAAATGGACTTTAACACTCATGTTGCAGCCCAACAGTTTGTAGTTAGTTAGAAGATCAGCAATGATATTCTTGTAGTTAGGATATTTGTTATTTCCTAGAAAACCAGTTATCACTTGTTTAAGAGACTTCCAGGCTTTTCTTTCCTGGTCTTCCATTTTCAACTCAAAGTTTTCATCCTTCATAAGTTTCCTTATATCAGGGCCGACAAACACTCCCTCTTTAAGTTTTGCTTCAGAGAGGCCGGGGAACTGCTCACATAAATATCTAAAACACTCTCCTTCTTTAGGCAATGCTTTTACGAACTGTTTCATCAGTCCAAGTTTGATATGAAGTGGCGGAAGCAAAATCTTCTTAGGATCCACTAAACTCTCCTTTGCAATGTTCTTAACTCCAGGAACCAAAGTTTTCCTTGCTGGCCATTCTTTTTTAACATAGTGTTGTTTACGGTCACGGCTATCCCATTCACAGAGAAAACAAGGGAACTTTGTGTAGCCACTCTATTGGCCTAGTAACATAGATATTACTTTCAGGTCCCCACAAACAGTCCACTTATGATCAGAGTACTTAAGCTTGTTAAGGACTAATTCGAGGTTCTCATAACATTCTTTCAAATGAACTGAATGTCCTACCGGCACAGATGCATATCGGTTGCCATTGTGCAGAAGAACAGCTTTCAGGCTTCTTTTGGAGGAATCAGTAAAAAGTCTCCATTCTTCGGGATCATATTTGATATTGAATGCCTCCATCAACCCAGGAACGTTATGACAAAACACGAGGTCACCCTCTTGGGAGAAGAAAGGTTCAGGTTTTTTTTCTCTACTTCTGTACCAAGAAAAGGATGTTCCAGGAGCTAACAAATGTTTTTCTTTCTGCCTCGACCCTAAAACCTCGGCTGAATCCTTTGGAAGGCCTAAATCTCTTACTAAATCATTTAGTTCAGACTGTGTGAAGGGTTTTGGTTCATTGTTGGAGGGCTCATAAGTAATATCAGTGTCATCGTCATCACTGCCTTGAGACAGCTGGTCAACATCATCTAAAATGTTTTCAAGTGTAGCTGGAGGACAAGGTACAGGCAAATCAGACCCGTGAGGAACGGGGCGAATCGCTGAAGGAATGTTTGGATACGAAATCTCCTTTTTATTTTTTAAATTAAAACCTTGCACATAGCAGGAGCAAAAATAGCAGTCATCACTGTGATTAGTCGGTTCCCTCCAAACCATAGGTATTGCAAAACGTAAAGATTTCTTCTTACCTTGGGACCATTGATTCAGTTCCTCTACGCACACAGAGGAGCCCATGGTTTGTCTTGATCCCCAAGTTTCATATTAAAATAGGCGAAATATATTTTTAACAAAGTCAGAAATGTTTCTTTGTTGCTTTTTAATGGTATAACTACCACAAATGTAGCAGAAAAAATCAGGAGAGTTCACAAAACCTTTAGAAGCCATTTATAAACACTCAACAAAAATTTACGAAAACCCATAAACGAGTACACTCTGAGTATGGTTACAACCACTCTAAGTCTTCACAGTAGTTTTGACTTGCAGTGGAGACTAAAGAGCAGACAGAGAGTGAGGGGAAGCAGGAAGGGGGGAGGGGTACTGACAAAGATAGCATCCTGGCAGAAAATCTTGTATGAACTGGATTTTACCAGTTTTATAGTACATTTTTGCAACAAAAGAAAGGCTGTCTCATGCTGCTAGCCTAAATTTAGACAGGTTACTTTTGTAATCTAACTTATTCAGACAAAAATATGATAGTTACAAATTTTTATATATTTACTATTCAAATAATACAGTTATTGCGCGTGGGAAAAAACGTTAAAAGTAAAAAAATTGAGTTTTGATTTGTGGGAAAACGAAGGGTGATGGAGGTTTTTCACTATTTTTCCTGAATTCAGCGCAAAAAATACTATAAGAATCACTCAAAATGTGTCAGACAATTTTTCCATCGCAGACCTGTGTTTTTAATAACCACTACTCAGCAAAAAACCGTCACAGTCTAAAACCGTCTTGGATTGGAAATAAGTAACGCCCCATAGCAATTAATCAATTTATATGTCTGAATGTTTTGGCACTTTTCCAGGCGGATACACTCATTTTTAGACTTGAAATATGAATAGTTTAACCCCTACTCGCAGAAAGTAAGAAAAACTAAAGATATCCTTACTCTTAAGTAATTTTAATGCCAGATAACATAATACCGTCTCTAAATATGTAAAAATAATTCGCTAAATAATTTTTGTCCAAAGACATTTTACTGTAACTCTTACCCTTGTGCACTTTTCATTTACTTACATAGTCTATGACCGTCGTGGGTTGGAATTAAGGAACGCCCCCGAGCAATTAATCAATTTATATGTCAAATTATAAAAATAAATTTGTTTTATATCTCATTTTGGAGTTTTGTTTTATTATAATAGTTAACGAAACTACATTCAAACCTATAACTAAGAATTTTGTTTCCGTAAATTAATAGTTGTTACAATGTTGAGTGTTTTACTCTTAATTTGATTGTACTTTCACTGTTGTTCACATTATACTGCCGAAACATCTGTTTTCCGTGCCTTATTGTTTTCAGTAAGGTAACTCTTTGCCGATAATTGCAAGGTAAAATTACCGTGCACTTTTGATTAGAAACGAATCTAGGTAAACAGCTGATTGCAACAATACCATGTTAGCCTTAATGTTTGACATTATTGTTCAGTATGGGTTAGGTTTGAAGAATTGAGAAATATAAGTGGTTTATGCAAAAAAGGCGTTAGGATTAAAAATTATGCATTTTCTGAGTAGTATGTGTATAAAGTAGGCCTATCTATCGCACATAACACGCCAGGTAAGTTTTACCGTACTTGCGTGAAACTATCATGCTCGCCGGGTGAAACGGTACTTACCGAGCTATAGTAATGTAATATACTGTTTTATTATAGATTAGGTTTGAAGATTTTTCCGGCTAGTGCAGGAACTATGATGTTCACATGGTAAAACGGTACCTACCGGGCTAGTTACAGAATATAATATTTTATTATAGGTTAGGTTTTAAGATATGAGAAACGTAGTGTTTTATGCAAAATATATTATATTATTAGCAGATAACCGCAGCTTCAACCGCTGAAAGGATTTTAATTATATTTTACAATGCATAATTTTTTAAAATTATAAAATGGACTGATTTATTTTAATCATATATTATACCTGTACCACCGTTTTTAAGCGACTGATTACGCCCTAAAGGTGGCAGCTGATGATTCCACCCCGCAGGCTGAAATGAGAAGGTATATCTTTTTCTGAATAAGTGTTTCTGCTTCCCACAAGTTGGGGAAATTGTACGAATCGACTACCACTTACCAACACATTCTTGTTGAGCAATTTTGTCATAAATTACAGATATTTCCTAATCAATACATAATTAAAATAATTAATTTAAGTTTATAGTACAGTCGTTGTGGACCACTCATAGCCCATAGCCAGTGACATACGTCACTTCTTCTGAGAGTATCTTGTGTTTATTACTTAAAAACGTTGAATCAGATAAATATTGCAATCAAGGAACATTATATATGTTATACGGACTTTATAATAAATAATTTTGTTCTAAAAGATGGTATGAAATTGGTACAGAAGTATCAATGAAGCCCACTGATGGGGTGTGATTTAAATAATTAATAAGACTGCTTTAGAAACCCAACCAATATAATGACATTTTTAACAACTTTTTTTGTTGATATTAAGAGTAAAATTCTCAATTATTTAAAATACAATACATAGCCTATTTGAACCTGAAATTGCAGTAAAAGAAAAATAAAAGAAATGGGTGGGTAGAAAACCTAGATAAACAGAAGTTGGATGAAAATACCTTTATTGGGGATAGGAATAAAAATGTCTTATCGATGTTGTTTTTTTATGGGGGTGGGATAGGCGTGAAGCCAAAATCTTTATAAATGGTCAAATTAAAAAATTTGAACCTAAATTCTGCCCCAGAATGTTTGCGTACTGCTCGCATACTACTTGTTCAAATAAAAATAAGACTTTCAATCATCCAAAAGAATATCAAGGATTCGTTGTTTATTTGTGTTTACATTCTTTTCTCACAATAAATAAATAAGGACTATAGCGGAGAAAGAATGTAAAAATAAATAAAACAATGTGTCAGCTGTTATTGTTTTCTTTTCATTTATGGAATTAGCTAACTTCCTCTGTTTTTTAATAATAAATAAATGCTTAATAACTATGATATTTAACTCTTGACGGTATGATATTTTTGTGATGGTGTTACTATTATTTGATTTTTCGCTGCTCATCACTATAGTAATAAAATACCCCCGTTGCAGCAGACCTACATACTCAGCGAATTTCAAATGCAAAACAACATATGTGATGCGGAAAGTGAAAAGGGACCTCAAGTCGGAATTTTCAGGTTTTGAGTTATTAATATCCTGAAGTTCTGCATTAAATTCCGAACAATTTGACATATAATTTATAGTGCTATGATTTTTTGTCTTTTGAATTATTGGCATTTGAATTTTAAATAGTCAAAACGGGCATTTTAGGAAATGGAGGCCCAAAACTTCAAACGTTCACAGAAAACTTATTATTGATATTTAAGAAATGAATTTGGTATCAAAATAAAGCTGAAAACTAGATCTTTAAATCTAAACTGAAACAGACGAGATACACTCACAATTTCATTGTTAAAAAAATGAGAAAGTGAGAACTTTGAAAAGGGACCTCAAGTCGGAGGGCAGAATACTGAGGAATAAAAAAAAATACACTGTCAAGACGGTGATTTTTGGACTCAGACAATGTTCTTTTACAACGAAAAACTTGAAGTAGTTCACTTATCTGCCGATAGATGTCAGGAGAGACTAGTTTTGTAATGCCCCTGACGACACTGTAAGTACGGGCCTGCACATTTGGGAAATGAGACCTAAAGTCGCTCGCCATGTTATTTTCCATATAAGCGACTTGAGGTCTCTTTTCGTTTGCATGACATAGGCTACTAAATTGATTATTTTTTAAATATTTATCGGATTCTTATCGCTAAAATAACCAAATGAATATGTAAAGGAAAGATTAAGGAATCGTATCCAATTGAAACCTAAAAATCGATATTTTTGACCAGATTCGACTAAAATGCCCGTACTGTAAAATTTACTCCAGCGACTTGAGGTCCCTTTTCACTTTCCGCATCACATATTTCAATCCAACATAGCGAGATTTGACCTGTTTTGGTAAGCTCCATAAGAAAAACCTGGGGAATGAGTATGCAGGTTTGGTGCTACAGGTATATTAAAACTGGGTGGTTTTAATTCAATATTCAGTAGATCTGAATTAGAGAAGCTATTTACCAAGTTTCATCAAGATATGTTGACAAGTAACCGAGATGTAGAATTTTACTTATTTCCCATAAGGTTAACATTGGGACAACGTACTGTGATTACCACTTTCAATATCTCGGTAACCAATGGACATAGAGCAGTGATTCAAAATACTAAATTGTTTTTTTTTGAGCTGAATTCATCAGTGCCAACAAAAATTCAATAAATTTTATTTCCTATGTAAAAAACTCAAAAAACCCATTTTTTGGGGTGTTTATCCCCCTTTACCCCCTCTTCCAGTGGTCTGATCGGGCTGTTTTACAGACTCGTCCGAGGGATTACCACTTTACATGTCTGTACCGAATTTCATTAAGATCGGACCATTTTTACGGCCGCTATTGTGCTGACAGACACATATATATAATATAAATATATATATATAAATTCGAACAAATGGTGTTTTCTGCTTCTGGTGGCCCCAAAACGAAAAGTTATCATGGTCTCGGGCTTAGGTCTTACCACGAGACCTACGGTAATAGCTTCTTCCCTATATAAGGGAAATTCGCTAAAAATGTGAATGTTTTGATAACCTTATCAATAAGACTGATGATGGTCTCTGAAACAAGACCAAAATATATCTCCTTATTAAAAACTATTTGTTTTTTTTACTATTATAGTGATGAATAGCAAGAACAACAAATAACTATGATATTTGAAAAATAATACAACTTTCATAATCTAACATATAAATGTCAAAGTACCGGTACCTTTTAACGGATCCGAGGGAGTCCAAAACCCTTCATAAATATAAGAAAAATAATCCAGAAAAATTGCAAATCTGAAACGTCCATAAGAAATGTATAGGGATGAATTTTTATTTGAGCATATCCTTTTAAGGAATGAAGATTTTCAAAACGGATTTCACAAAATCATGTAAAAATGCAGTGAAGTAATTTTTTTTTTCAAAAACGATCCGATGTTAATGTTTTTAAACTATTACCAATGATATTTTTGTATTTTTGTTTTTCTGTATTATGCTAGAATGTTTAATTGGCAACTTTCTAAATATATGTCAA
Source organism: Flexamia atlantica (assembly GCA_035578135.1). Lineage (NCBI taxonomy): Eukaryota > Metazoa > Arthropoda > Insecta > Hemiptera > Cicadellidae > Flexamia > Flexamia atlantica. The sequence continues at coordinate 4,444,805 of JAQJVK010000007.1, read as the reverse complement.
TACCAACAAAACATATATGAGTCGAAAATTCTTCCAGAGGAGAGGATTACACATGGGTGGCCCATGGACTATGAAAGCAGGGTTGCCACAGTCATTAAAAGTTAGGAAAAGTCAGGATTTTTGGGTTTTGGTCAGGAAAAGTCAGGAAAATGTTTGAGAAAATGCCGAAAGTCAGGAAAAATTGGAAAAAGTGCCAAAAGTCAGGAAAATTTGCAGTGCATGTTTTGTTAGATACATGTAGATAACATGTTTTGTTAGATCCGACTGTCTCGATTTTCGATTTCCCCCCCACAAATCGGAAGTTAAAATAAATTTTTGTTCTGTTACATTTTTTTGTGCTTTTTTGTTGTTGTTGGGAATTAGTTGGTCAGATGCAGCATCAGAAACCGATGATTTTTAAGGTGAATCTACAAGGTTAGTAAATTTTCTAATATATCTTTTGATAATTATCTAAACTTATTTTGATTAATCCCTCGTCAGCGATTTAAAGTCATACTTAATATCATGGGCCGAACCCCAGTGACCATATTCGTAAAGCAGTGATGGCTCCTTCTTTTTCCTCGTCAGCGATTTAAAGTCGTACTTAATTTCATGTGGTTTTGACCCCCAGACCCCCCCCATTGGCTACGGCCGTGCGACATATAATAGGCAAACTATTTCGTGTAAAGTTCAAATAAGGACATTTGGCACTTCATGTTTTAAGACTTTAAAGACTGAGTGGCTTGTATGAATTCCATATCAGGCTTAAAATTCAATATTAAAATCCTATTGCCTCCGGTTAAAATTACGATCATTGAATTTCAAATGGTACCTTAAAGACTATCCTGTATTCCCATTCAAGACATGTGTCAAAAAAGTTGGGTCAAGTATAATATTTTCCACGGTGACAGTGTACGCTTCTCTCTTGATTGATGACTTAAAAGAGTAAGTGGATTGCATGAATGCAATATTATGAAATGCAGTGGTGACGCTGATAGTGTAGAAGTACACGGGACTGCGCCGGCGCCGCGCGGCGGAACGGCTATATTGCGCGGCGACCGCGGCTAGTCGCGACAGACCTGCGCTTGACCGGCCCGGATATCCGTCCCCCAGCGTCATTCATAGACCCCACGACCATAGATAAAAACATCCATGACTCTACTGAAAAGGCGAATGGAATAATACTGATACTTAAAAGCTCTCGGATGAAAGTTTAACATTGAAAAATGCAGCTAGGTATTTTATTAAGCAGTTTATGATTTCATTTTTATAATTTTTTAATCAGTTTAGTTTTATTTTTATAATTGTTTCAGTTGAACAATTATATCACCTTCTCCTTCAGTCATTGTTGTGCTCATCCATTAATAATAAAACATGTTAAAAATTTAATTAAACCACTGCAACTTCACTCATTGAAACTACACAAACACAAGCACAGTGCGCGGCGCGAGAACTGTGCGCATACGCGAGTAGCGGAGCAGGTCTCTCTGCACTGTGAAGTGAACTATTTTAGGTCTCTTTGCGCATGCGCGAGTAGCGGAGCAGGTCTCTCTGCACCGTGAAGTAGCACTGACAGAAGTCGAGAGTTGCTCGTTACGTGGCGAAGGCTGCCGAGTACAGCCGAAGGGAGCCGGACGCCAACCGATTCTCCAGCGACAGAGAATCGCTTGGCCGCCTGTACAACAGCGGTGTGAGTGGTGGGGATGGACTCGGGGAGGTGGGCGCTCCACTCGATTGGATTCTCCAAACTCGGAGAATCGGTTCAGATTTAGTCAACAGAGAACTGCGGACGCGGCGCATCTGGCACGCAAAGCAAAACGCCGTGCATAAAAATAGCCTGATACTCCGAAAATTTATGATTTTCTTTTGAAAATAATAGACATTTAGGCTTCTAACATTATGTTATTTGTAGTTTTATCTAAAATATTTACTTTTAAAATTGAGTTAGTCATCGGCGAATCTGTAAATGACCGCATGCCTCGCCACTGAAGAAATGTCATGCTATAAGTCAATTTTAACATCCTATTGATCTAAATGCTTAATGTTAAAGTCATACAATTGTTGAAGACAGGAGAAGTGCCAATATATATCTCAAAATAATTGATTTATTACTTAAAACAACTGGTGTTCAATTGCTAATTATTCTGTGCTAAAGCAAGTTGACCGAGCACATTACATTATATGAAACTAACCCTTTTATAACTGTAAATCAATTCCTAACATAGGTTTTACAAATTCCTCTTGTTCTTCAAATCAGTACTTCAGTATTAAGATGTGTCCTTCTATTGCTTAATCTGAAAAGGAAAACATGTAAATAGTCATCTTTCTTGGAATTATGAAACCTTTATCAATGAAGCAACATATATTTAAAACATCTCTGTGAACGTAGCGGTGCTCCTAACAACCAACATCAGATAAAATATGCAATGAAAGAGAAAAATCAATCCAATTGAAAGAAACCATTTTAAAAAATTGTGAAGTATTGGTTCACTATCACCGACACTTGAAATATATTGATTATTGACTTTAGTATGGAATCTCTAAAAATAGTATTGAAGTAGCTTCACAAATTAACTCTTTAGCTTCTTTATCCATGGTGCTAAAAAATTTAACAACTTTGAAACCAAAGTCCTTTTGTTCGGGTCACATCTCTAAATTTGTGTTGATTGTAATAATCAATAGGCTATCTACCGCATTAAAAAGGGAGGTAAGGAGGCAATAGTTACTGTACGAAATTGCGAACTTCTAAACTTCAAAACAGCTGGCTTTTTCCAGTGTTACCAAATTGGTTGAATTAACAGCTGTTTAAGTTTTGGGCGTCAAAACGTTTTATTTAATAATGACCATAAATAATATAAGAGAATGGTTTTGCCTTCTAGAACCCTGGTGACAATCATAGATTCCTTATTTGTATTCAAACTAAACATTTCCACTTAGTCTGCAGTTTGTTCTTGTCCGTTTACTTGAGATATTAACGGGATTTTTTAATTTATCTTGGGTTTGTAACATTACAAAACAAACCCATATTTATTCTTTCTCTTATGTTAAATAATCTGTACTGTAGTCTTCGAGTTGGAATCTTCAAGCTTCATTTCCGTGATCTTTCCCGGTTTTTGGAAGGGATCTTGTGTTTTGGCTGTCAAATGCCATGCGGTTTTTGTGTTTTTCAAATGCCATATTTACACTTCTGTCATGGTCTTCAACTTCCACAACTTTGAGCCTGTATATTCAGAAATCACTCTGAGGCTAGGACCTTATCAATGACTCCCTCAGCTGAATTCAAATTTAAGTCATTGAAAAGAATTCCAACGCTACATACGTTCAGATTACTCATAGCTAGTCGAGATTGCTTCCACATCGTCTTTTATGTAAACTCTAAGATAACTTATGAGATTATCATATTGTAGGTTTTACATCCAATGAATTTCGACTACAGCAAACTTGGTAGGATGATGTCAAATAATATGATATTAGCAAAAACAATACCATCCAAAAAAACCTACAAAACTAATGGAAAGTCTTAAACATATATCTATAATGCTTGCATCTAACATTTCCAAAGAGTGTGAGTTTACACTTCACAGCGTACTGTCCTAAGGAATTAGTCAAGAAACATGCTGTGCAGATGAGCCCCCATAAATTATTTTAGAGCCATTTACCTCATAAAACTTAGAAAAAGATTCCTGTGAAGACGAGTTACACCTTGTTAGATTCCCGTTTTCACTTGCCTATGGTAAATTTATTCTTTACATCATTATTTTAAACGACTTGAACTAAGTCACAACCGACTAAATTAGTATTAACTAGCTTTGACTTTAAAACTAAGTACATTGCTGAAAACTGGAACCAATTAGATATAGCTCTGCAGTATCAAGTTTCAATTTCGAACTGTGCCATTTAGACAATAGACAATATTCTTTATTTACAAGATGTAAAGAGTTGTAACAGCGTCAATCATACAGATAAAGTTAATCTGTATAAAAAAGAAGTTGTTGCATAAAAAAGTTTTCTTGTGGTATCTTCTACTTCATGAGTAGTCTTCAGTCCGGTATGTCAGTTCTGGTAGGTCCCATTGAGAAATTCTTCTAGAGAGTAGAATGGCCGGTCCAGGAGCCATTCTTTCAGCACCGATTTCAGTGAGTTTCCTCTCTTCAAATGAAATTCTTGAGGCAATGTGTTGTGGAGTTTTCTGCCGATGTACGATGGTTTTGATTGAAATAGCTTTAGATGGTGCCTAATTTCATGATTGTAGCCTCCGGATTACTGATGTTCAACAAAAAATGGTTTATATTACCTTGTGCTGTTGCCTGTCAGTTGACCGAATTGATAGTTGCTTGCCGCGACACTTGCCCACTTTTTAAAAATAAAATAAAATAAATAGAAGCCTGAATCTACTTGGTCGAATTGATAATTGGTCTTTGTGACTGTTGCCCAACTTTTTAAATATTAATAACTAAAAAAAACACTGAAACCACTTGTTCGAATTGATAGTTGGTCGCTGTGACAGATGCCCAACTTCATAAAAATATTATGTATTAAATAATTGAAAGTTGACCGAACTGATAGTTGCTCACCATGACCACCCACTTTGAAAAATTAATTTCAAATAAATGAATAAAAGCCTGAATACATGTGGTCGAATTGATAGTTGGTTGATGTGACAGTTACCCGACTTTTTGAAATGAAATAATAATAATTTAGAATTTGTGTCAGTTGACCGAATTGATACTTGTTCGCAGTGACAGTTGGTAGAAGAGAGGAGGGGGCAGCGCGGAGAGGGAGAGGGCGGGGCGTAACGCCCCTATTCTCTGCTATTGGAAGATGACGCTAGGTACCAGTTATTTATTTCATTATTGATTTTTCTCGTAGACAATTATGTATCTACTTACGAAATCACTGTCACCATTAATACCGACAAAACTGGGTTTTCGTTATTTCCCATTAATTGCTAGTTCCAATACGCAGGTAAATTCATTAATACAACTAGCGTACGTTCGTTCGCCTGCTAACCTATAACGCCCTCAAATATATGACGGCGAACAGGAGCTGGGTGCCCCGCCCACTCCCTCTCCTTACTGCCCCCTGCACTCTTCTGCCAACTGTCACAGCAAGCATGTATCAATTCGGTCAACTGACACAAACAACGACATAGGACTTATATAGACTGCTTATGAGATAGGAAAAAGTGAAGCCTTACTGGAGGATTGTCACCTACCTTCAAACACAAACGTGAAAGACTTGAAAACATGAACATGATTCTAACTTCGTTTGTCGTTGTTTTTGAATCATCAAAATGTTATATAATAAAAACAAAAATTAGTTTTCAATTGTATCACTATTGTTGTATAATTTAATTATATACTTATCTTACAACGTAGACGACATCGATAAATAATATTCAAACTAGTAATATTGAAAAACAAATAATTTATAAATAACCCTTACGCCATGATAATTCAGTTCCGGATCGTCGCACGCTGCTTTTAGAATACTGTAACATTTTAACTCATTTAGACGCAATTCCTTGTATGTAACATTGATCCACGCATTTCTAAACCTGTAACATAATTTTAGGTACCGTATCAGTCTAAATTATAGCAATGCTATAATAATATTTTGATAATTTGTAGATATTTTGTGCTTTGTTTAAAAATGTTTGTGAACGTTATAAGCAAACATACTAAATAAGATCAACATTAAATTACAAGACCAAAACAAACAAACTCTAACTTACTAATAAAACAGTCATGTTGATCTACGTTATAGAAACTCATTCTGCAACCAACAATACAATAAGCTCGATCATATATCCAAATAATCTGTTTATTGTTGACATAATTCAAGTTTAAGGTTGTAGTGAGGTAGGTTAGAATGAAAATGTTAGGTTTCTGGCTACCAGTATGAAACTTTGCATAATCAATGATCATGCATTTTGGAACTAAATTCAGCCCAGACCCCAAAAATTAGACATCTATTTTTCAAAATGGCGGCTAAAAATGTTGTAAGAGGGCAAAATTTAACTATTTAGACCATGGGCCGCCGATACGAAACCCTCCCCCCCGTGGGAATTTTCGACACATGTATTTTTTTGCTGCTGCTGACATGTACTTTAAGGTTTTGCTTGTTTGCAACGTTTAAATTACAGCATAACCCAGAAAAACAAAAAATATCATTGACAAATCGTTGAAAAAAATAACGGGATCTTTTTGAAAAAAGTCACCTGACTGCATTTTTTACATGCATTTTTTGAGATATTGACTCGAGACCAACGCCTATCATTGTTGGGTGGCTAATCCTTTATTTTGACAGGATACAAATTTTCGGCCGCCATCTTGGATCCGCTATATTGGATATCAATTTATTTTTTTAAATGTAAAGATCGTGTTGTGGCACATCATTGTGAACTAGATTTTTACGCTGATTACAATGCTGAAATCCGTTTTTGAAAATATGCATTCATTAAAAAGATATGCACTAATAAAAATTCATCCCTATACATTTCTTATGGAAGTTTCGTATTTTCAATATTTTTCGTATTATTTTTCATCTATCTCTCATTATAATAAAGATATGTAGTTTGTTTTAGTCTTAAAATACTCAGTGAAATTCCAGCTTTAATTTGTGATATTAATCATCAACATCGGACAAGTAACAGATGAGCTATAACGCTCAGTTTAACTTAAAAATCAATTTTTTTAAACTGTTTTTTAATCAAGTATGTATATCTCTGGTTTTGAATATGGTATTTAGTTCATTTTGGTCTTAAAATAAGCAGTGATATGTCGGCTTTTATTTAAAATATTGATACGTAAAATCGGTTAAGCTGTAAACGAATTTTAAGGCTCGTTACGATATCTAGTTTAATTATTTTTAAATTTTACTCTTAATTTGGATTATAACTCACCCCGAACGTGTTTGAATTAAATTATAATAGTCTCAAACAAAAGCTGATATTTTACTGAGTCTTTTAAAAACATTCAGAACTCCAGACCTTTCCTAGAACTGCAGGTATCAGTCTTTGTATAAACGAAAATGTCTGAAAATTGTAATTTTATGTGGGTTTTAGAACCACAACTCAGCTTAAACTCAATATATAATAATAATTTATGACTCAGATGAAAGCCAATAATCTAATAAGTCAATTAAGACCTTTACGATTTCTGAGTCTTCTTTTGAACTAGAGAAATCCTTCAAGAAATGTAAAATTATGCAAGTAAAACGAATTTATGTTGAGTGAAAGCTCAAAAGTTATATAAACTTCACTCTGATCTTATTGAAAGTCAGCTTACATGAAAGCTGATGATTTACTGAGTAATTTAAGACCAAAATGAATTCAATACCTAATTTAGAACCGGAGATATTAATACTTGACTAAAAATAAATTTCTGAAAAATTGATTTTTAAGTTAAATTGAGCCGTACAGCTCATCTGTCACTTAACCGATGTTGATGATTAATATCACAAATTAAAGCCGGTATTTCACTGAGTATTTTAAGACTAAAACGAACTACATATCTTTATTATAATGAGAGATAAAAGAAAAATAATACGAAAAAATATTGAAAATACGAAACGTCCATAAGAAATGTATAGGGATGAATTTTTATTAGTGCATATCTTTTTAACGAATACATATTTTCAAAAACGGATTTCAGCATTGTAATCAGCGTAAAAATCTAGTTCATAATGATGTGCCATAGCACGATCTTTACATTTAAAAAAAATAAATTGATATCCAATATGGCGGATCCAAGATGGCGGCTGAAAATTTGTATCCTGTCAAAATAAAGGATTAGCCACCCAACAGGATACAAGGCGTTGGTCTCGAGTCAATATCTCAAAAAAAGCATGTAAACACTACAGTCAGGTGATTTTTTTCAAAAAGATCCCATGTTATTTTTTTCAACGATTTATCAATGATATTTTTTGTTTCTCTGGGTTATGCTGTAATTTAAATGCTGCAAACAAGCAAAACCCTATCGTACATGTCAGCAGCAACAAAAAAATACATGTGTCGAAAATTCCCACGGGGGGGAGGGTTTCATATTGGCGGCCCATGGTCTAAATAGTTAAATTTTGCCCTCTTACAACGATTTTTAGCCGCCATTTTAAAAATTAGATGTCTAATTTTTGGGGTCTGGGCTGAATTCAGTTCCAAAATGCATGATCATTGATTATGCAAAGTTTTATGGTGGTAGCCAGAAACCTAATATTCTACCCAAGTAAATAGCTATTCTACCTCACTAGTGCGGTCGCCGTTAGAGACAAACTATTCCACCAGGCAGTATGACAGTCTAATGATTTTTTTACTTTATTTTTCTGAACTTTTTGTCAGTGCATGTGATTGGATGTGTCATAAGAATGTTCTGGTAGCATTCTTTTGTTGAATGCGGGTTGCCTAACCAAATTATGCAGGTGTTAATTTCAGTTTGTTTGTGCAACATTCCTGGAGAAAGTTTAAATTATAAAAAAATTTTTTTTGGGATATAGTACGGAATCATTTGGCCTACAAAATGACATAATTTTAAATGATTTGACACTTATGAAATCGGAAGGAAAAATTATTTTCCAACAACATTGAACGATTTTTATTTTTTTTTAAATTTCCTTGATGTTAGGTTTAAGACATTCATCAATCATAAATAATTCCCAAATATAGGCTCTGTAGGTTAAACCATGTCTTCGTGGATGATGCAAGAAAGATGGGAATTTTCGCCCCATTATTACACTTTTGACATCTGTAGCTCACAAATTTTAAATCCAAAAAAATTGTTTTAATTCCTCGGAACTTTCTCATCATGAGTAACATAAAAATAGAAGAAAACGTATCATAAAAATTTTCGACTGCACCACCTTAAACCAAGGAGGTTAGACCACCCTACTGAAGATATCGTTCAATAGTATTGCTGCGGCCCTCTAATATTGTTAAGTTAGCAATATAAGTGGAATTAATTTTGTACTTCACATTAATAAACTAAAAACGAACGATTCAGCGATGGGAATTGAACCATTTAATTGATCAATTATAAAAACTTATTTTCAAAGAGTCGATGATATTAAATCAGTTTTGTCGTTATCTTACTTCAATTTAATGAAATACGCAGAAAAGTATTAAGATTTATAATCTTCAGAAATGCTATACAGATTTATAATCTGTATAGCATTTCTGACATATTTAAAAAACTTATTCGAATCTTTAGTCGTCTTCAAAAGATTTGTTTCGTTTTAAATTACTGTTCAAAGAACGCTAAGTCCTAAATTACTATATTACTCCCCTTCACATTGCCTATCTTTTCATCAACCGCTTTTTCATCAACAAATGCATTGTAGCAAAAACTCCAGTACAACAGACTCTAATCTCCTTGTTTTGAATAATTTAAAGGTCGATGAAGTGTTTTGTGACGTAGTGAGTTTTCCGGTTTGCTTGTTCTTTTTTTTTAGATATTAGCCAATATGGCAGCGCCCACGAAGGCTTCACTTTTTTACAACGAGATGAGCAGTCTATATATTTTAAAGGTCGTTGAACACAAATTATAAATTATTATTTTTAAATTTAATGAAGTCGGGCAAATGTCACATCGAACAACTATCAATTTGACCAAGGGGATTCAGGCTTTTATTTATTTATTTGAATTTAATTTTAAAAAGTGGGCAAGAGTTACGGCGAGCAACTATCAATTTGGTCAACTGTCAATTGTTTAATACCTAATATTTTAATTAAGTTGGGCAACTGTCACAGCGACCAACTCTCAATTCGAAAAAGTGGTTTCAGTATTTTATTTAATTATTAATATTAATATTTAAAAAGTTGGGCAACTGTCACAACGACCAACTATCAATTTGACTAAGTGGATTCAGGCTTTTATTTATTTATTTTATTTTATTTTTGTAAAGTGGGCAAATGTCATGGCGAGCAAATATCAATTCGGTCAATTGGAGGGATTCCTGTTCAGTCAAGTAATCCAAATTTACGTAGCTGTTGCTACGGCCGTTTCGATGCGCTGGGCATCATCATCAGGCACAAGAACATAAAATATCACTCATGAAGTTTGTCATGATTGTTAAAATCACTACACGGACACAAACACGTAACATTTAACATTAAAATACAAAATTAATTGGCCAAGTACAATTAGACCGACACGCGCGAGGACTAATTCCAGACTGCGGCGCGTGTCCGTTGACCTGGTTATCAGATGTTCATCCTTTATCTTTGTCATTGTTTAGACCAGTCCCTCCACTTTTGTTCTGTTTACACATAATATTAATCGCTGCATGGTAAATTAAATTCGATACGAAGGATGTCTGTTCATTTAATACATTGTCGGGTTCTGATTTGGTCGCTTTGTAAATCTGGAATTCCTCCAAACAGTCAAGAATGGGCCCTTTTTTACATCTATTAATAATTTCTATATTTTCTGGAAACTGGTGTAGGTATGGTTGTTGTCAATCAGATCAGTTGCATAGGCCGATCTGGACTTAGGATTTTTTATGGAATTAGGTGGCAGATATTCTCTGAAACGTTAATAAAAAGATCTTGTAGTTTGTCCTATATAAAACTTGGGGCAATCGTTGCAATTTAATTTGTAAACACCTGTGCCCTCACCTACGTTTTTTTTTTTATCCACGCTGAAAGGGAGGTTAAAAAAAGCCCTTACCCGCAACGAAATGCGGGCCCTCTACGCTGCTCGCCCAAGAGAGCAAAGCGACGAGCAGGGGTCTCCAACCTCTGACAGACAGCATCAGTGTCAGAGGCCCCGCCTCGAGGCTCGAGGCGGCTAGGAGCGTACAGTTGCCTGTACGTCTCCTCGGGCATACCTGCTAAAAAAACCCCCTCGCGTGCTGTCACCACATCATTGCGATCGACCCGAGCGTCTGCTCATTGCGACATCGCAATGCGTGGCCTCTGGTCCCTTTCAGGACTCTGCGCTGCTGTCCCTTTCGGGACTCCTCAGTTGGTGTTCAACCGATCTCCTGCTGTCCTCGGTTCTGGGGTCACTCGAGACACCCGTCTGTCCTCTTCTGGCGCAGGACGGACATGACAAAGTCAGCCACTGCGTTCCAGCTGACGCTGCCCTGCAGCATCTTCCCCACGATGTTGTCCGGGGTCAGATGATCGCCGACCGAGTCGGCGAGGGCAGTCCGTTCTTCGTCAAAGCGACGGCACACGAAGAAAGTGTGATGCACGTCGTCTCCGTCGTGTCCGCAGTTCATTCATTCATTCATTCATTTCAAAGGGCGGACCTTGTGGTCCCTTGGCGCTTCAGCCGCGAGGGCTTGTTGTGCACCCTTTTACCTGGAAAGAGGTGTTTTCAGAGACTGCCAAGGTCCATGTCCCTGATGAATTTCTGCAGCTTACCAACAAGCTCCTCTTGAGGGAGGTGTCTGCCCCTCTCCATGGTTCCGAGAGTTGCCTGCCTTACCTCAGCTAGCTTGTCGCAGTCAAACAGCAAATGGTCAGCAGTCTCGTCTGACTGCCCGCACTTCCTGCAAGAGGTGTTCCCATTGTGCACCCCGATTGTGTGCAAATGCTTTCTCAGGTGCCCGTGTCCAGTAACGAGTCCTGTGATTTGTCTTACCTCCTGCCTTCCCAGGCGCAGAAGGTCTGATGCCACCTGATTAGATGGGGATTGGAGAATGAGCTTACTTACTCTCAGCCGCGGGAGTCCCACCCATCTCCTTTTGTGTTCCTCGCGGCCCAGCCCGTGATTGAGTTGTTCACATTGCTGCGTGAAATTCCACAGAAGGGTTCAGGGCCCATGAATGCCCCAGATGACCCAGCATTGGCCAGTCTGTCAGCCTTTTCATTGCCCTCAAAGCCCATGTGGCCAGGAACCCAGCAAAGTGTTACCTGATTCCTCCTGCCTAGGCAAGAGACGATTTTGAAACAGTCCCAAACAAGTTTGGATCTGAATTCGCAGGCATTGAGTGCTTGAAGCGCAGCCTGGCTGTCTGTGAAGATAGAAATGCGCTTCTCACGAGTACCCCGACCGAGGTTCTCCAGCGCACATTCCATGATAGCAGTGATTTCTGCTTAGAACACTGTGGGATGAGCTCCCATGGGAAGGTAGATACCAACCCCTTCCTGCTCCCCCCACACCCCAGCCCCGGTGCCTCCCCTTACCTTGGAACCATCCGTGTACCATTCAAGATCACAAGGCGGTAGAGGATTCCCTTCGGTAGTCCAAGTCTCTCTTGGTGGGATGAGCACCTCAAAAGACCTACCAAAGGCGAAGACGGTAGACATGTGGTCCGTTGGCATGTCGAGAATGTCCCGGTTGACCACATCCTTGATTCTGGCATGACCCAGCGGTACAGCAGGGGACATCCAGAGATTTTCACACTGTAGACGATATGCTCACCTCCTGGCGGTTGCCCTGATGTGAATGTCAATTGGTGTGAGGTCCAAGAGGCAGTCCAGGGAGGCCCCAGGACAGCTGCTCATTGCACCTGTGATGATGAGACAGGCCAGTCTTTGAACACTTGCCAGACTCGTCACAGCCGTTTCTGAACCCACTTTGGTCCACCAAACAATTGCACCGAAGGTCATGGCAGGCCTGACCACCGAGACATACAGCCAATGCATGAGCCTGGGCTGCAGTCCCCAGACAGAGCCCACCATGCGCCTACAGGCAAAGAGAGACCACTTACCTCGGTCAATGACCTTCTGTAGTTGGGGTCCCCACTGAAGTGTCCGATCTAGAGTGACACCCAGGTACTTCACCTGATCCTTCAGGTCAATTGGTGTTCTGTGCAGCATCAGAGGTCCAAGTCCCAGCAGGTTCCTTCTCCTGGTGAAGGGAACCGCTACAACCTTTGAGGGGTTGACTGAGAGTCCAATCTCCGAGCACCAGCCAGCTACCAACCTCAGAGCTTGATTCATGAGGTCAGTGATTGTTCCGTGAAACTTACCGACCACCAGGATAGCCACGTCATCACCGTACCCCTGAGCGAATACGCCGCTGTCGTTCAATGACCTGATGAGATCGTCAGCAACGATGTTCCACAGGAGGGGCGAGAGGACCCCCCCCTGAGGACACCCTCTTGTGGTTTGTGCCACCAGTTCCTCTCCATGAAGCGAGAGTCTTACCTTTCTGCTGCAGAGTAGATCATCAATCCACCTGCAGATTGTCTCACTGAACCCACGTGATCTAGCAGCCCTAGTAACTGCCTCGGTTGCAGTGTTGTCAAAGGCCCCCTGAATGTCAAGAAAGGCACCCAGAGCAACCTCTTTTTGACTGAAGGCCTTCTCGATCCTACCCACAAGTTGATGTAGGGCAGACTCACAGGACTTACCAGGAATATAGGCATGCTGAAACCTATGTAGGGGATTAGCCTTGAGAGCAGTATCCCCCAAATACCTCAGCACCAGTTTTTCCAAAGTCTTCAGCAAAAAAGAAGACAATGAGATGGGACGGAAAGACTTAGGGTCGTAATACGTGGTCTTCCCTGGCTTCGGGATGAAAACTATCCTCGACGAACTCCACGCAGTTGGGATATGCCCAAGAGCCAAGCTTGCCCTGAACAATCCGCACAGTGCTGGGAGAATGATGTCAATACCCTGCTGAAGGCACACCGGTCTAATGCCATCTGGCCCAGGTGCCTTGAAGGGACTGAGAGAACTGACAGCCCACCTGATTCTTCCAAACGTCACCATGCGATACGCATCCTGCCACCTGCTTGCACAGGCCCGCCCAGCGACGCCGCATGGATCGTCCAGCACAGGTTGCTGCAGAACGACACATTCAGGAAAAAGTGTACTGGCCATGAGTCTCAGTACTTCCCGAGGATCGTGAACCAAATCCCTACCAGGCCCTCTAAGAGACCCCAGACTAGAGGACTTGTCCTTTGCCAAAATTTTGTAGATTCTGGAGGTGTCCCTCACATTCTCCAAACCTCCACAAAAATTTCTCCAGGACGACCTCCTGACAGCTAGATTATACCTGGTGAGTTGCCTGTGATAGGCCTCCCAGTTGTTGTTTTTAGCTCGTCTGAAAAGTGCCCTAACGCTTTTCCTCAAGTTGGCGAGCTCCGAGTTCCACCAGCTCTTCCGGCCCCTACCCTCAGTACTCAGTGGACAGCACTCCTCAAAAGTTGAGAGGATTGCACCACCGAGCCTGAAGGCAGACCGGTCCAGCTCAAGTGTGTCTTTGGCCTAAAAGTTCACCCCCCCAACTTTGGCCATCAAGGTCTCCCTAAATTTAGCCCAGTCAGTTCTCCTAGGATTCCTGAACTGTGCCAGCTCCGGGTTGAATTGTCTCCTTTCGAAAATGATATATCTGTGGTCAGAGAGCGAAGGTTCCAGAGACACGCCAATTGGTGAGTCTCCCCATCAGGCTCTCTGTGTAAATGGTGAGGTCAATAACAGATTGACCAACTCTGCTAAAGAACGTACTCTAAACCTTCGTTGGCAATCATTAACCCCTTAGATGCTATGTACTCTAGGAGTGACTTACCCCTAGCGTTGGTTAGCTTGCAACCCCACAGAGTGTTGCGGGCATTGGAGTCACAACTCACCACCAGATCCAGGCCGGAGTCGATGGCGTAGTCGATCAGATGTCTCACCTCCCTTGGTGGAGGCTGAGGGGAGTCCTGCGGCATGTAGGCCGACGCCAGCAGAAGAGGTCTTCCAGTGGACCTGCACACAGACCTGACAGTCGTGACGTCCCTGGAACAGAATTCTAAAACCGGAAAACTAACAATTCCGTGTTTTACCCAGATACAGGTCCTGGGATCCCTGACTGGCGGCGCAACAATGGAGCCCCGTGCAAGCCCCATACCCGCTACCCCGCCATCCTTCACCCAGGGTTCCTGAATCAGGGCGAAGTCCACAGCCATGCCCGCTGAGTGGGAGCAGAGCGCTGCCGAAGCCGCTCTACTGTGCTGCAGGTTCACCTGAATGATCCTGGTCATCCGGAGGCTTGGTGCCCGACGGCCCTCCCGAAAGCACTCTGAAAGAAACCTTCGCAATGCCGATGCACACCTGCCAACGCCGTTCCTGTAGCGCCCTGGCGCTTCGCTCATCGATCCCCAGGACCAGAGTTTGCACCCCTTCCTCCCGTTTCCGATCGATGATCCGCCAGTCCTCAGTGCAGATCTGATTTTGTTTCTGCAACTGAGACAGAATCTTCTTGGGTTCAACGCTCGCCAGCAAGTCTTCCTGCCGCAAGAGAACCTTGGTATGATTTATGATTTGTAGCACGGATTGGTTTTGTCAATATCTTAAATTATAGTACTTAATCAGAATAGAATAAAATTATAGAATAAATTATAGAATACTTAAATTATAGAATAAAAATCAGGATTGTTGGACGTAAGTCAAATAATTTAAGAACCTTGGTAGTTCGTAGGAGATCCTTGTAATCCTCCACGACCACCGCAAGCCCCTCACGGACTTCCAACCCGCTAGCTACCTGTTTCACCCAAGCATTAGTTTCTTCGTTGCCACAAATGACGACGAGAGCACCTCTTATGTCCTCAGGATCTGCAGCAGCTCCGGCGTTCCATCGTCGAAGACGAGCGCCAGAAGCTTCTCCTGCAACAGTCGACATTCCTCTTCAGAAAGCCTGACTTCGGGGTACGACGCAGGAGTGATGGCCAGCTTGCTGGAAGTGAGCTGCTCTTTGAAGCTTGGAGCCCCAGCAGCGGCTTGCGGAGGCATGTCCCAACGCCTGGCTCGCTTGGGACGAGTCTGCTGCTCCGTGTCCGCAGTACTTGCACCTGGGCGAGTCGACCTTGCCCATTCGGTGGAGGTACAGACGGAAGTAGCCATGACCTGTCAGGAACTGGGTGAGGTAAAAATTCACCTCCCCGTGGTCGCGGCAAACCCACGGCTCCAGATTCCTGATGAGTCCCCATGTCCACCTTCCGGTCGTGTCTTCGTCCCATCGACGCTGCCAGGCGGCCATTGTTTGGCCACGGGCCAGCTCGGCAGCCTCTTCCCGATCCATCTCGGGAGCACGCCCCCAGATGATCTTCTTCTCTTGCGCCAGCAGGTCGATTGGGATGACTCCCGCAATGACCAGCACCGCCGCCTGGGAGACCGTGCGGTACGAGGATGCGACCCTGAGCGCGCCACGTCTCTGCACCGCCAGCATGCGAGTCCGGTATTTCTTCACCTCCATCGCATCTGCCCAGATCTCCGCTCCGTAGAGCATGACGGCCTGTGCCGTCGACAGCAACAGCCTCCGTTTCCCCTGACTCGGTCCTCCGATGTTGGCCATCAGTCTTCCGAGGCAGCACGTCACTTCAGCCGCCTTGTCGCACACGCTTCTGATGTGGTCCCAGTAGGTGAGCTTGTTGTCCAGCACCACCCCCAGGTACCTGGCCGTCCTCTGCGTCTCGATCACTTCGGTACCCACCCGCATCGGAATGATCGTGGGTATCCGCCTCCTCGTCAGCATGACTATCTCCGTTTTGGAGAGAGCCAGCTGAAGGCCGTGATCGCGCATCCAGCCTTCCACCAGGCGCATGATCTGATTCAGCCTCAATTGGGCCAACTCCGCGTTTCGTTCGGTGATGACCGCCGCCACGTCGTCGGCGTATCCCACGAGGAACGTTCCGTGTGGCATCTCAGTGCGGAGCAAGCTGTCATACGAGACATTCCAGAGATCCGGCCCCAGCACCGATCCCTGGGCTGCCCCAGAGGTGACGGCCCTGGTTACGAAACCCCGGTCCGTCTCGTACATCAGCCGCCGGTCCCTTAGGTAATCTCTCACCATGGCGAGGAGGTACCCAGGTAGCCTGAATGTTCTTTCCAGTGCGACCAGAATGTCGCACCACCGTGCCGAGTTGAACGCGTTCTTGACATCAAGCGTGACCAGCAGCACGATCGGACGAGCCGTGTGGCACGCCTGATCCGCTCGTGTCACCGAAGCTACGACCTCCGAGATGGCGCTGAGTGTCGAGTGGCCCTATCTGAACCCGTGTTGTCGGGCCGAGAGGTCCCCTGCCGCTCGCACAGCCTCTCCGATTCTCGGTTTCAACAGCCTCTCCATCAGTTTTCCCGCCGTGTCCAGCATGCACAGAGGGCGGTACGACGATGGAGCCCCGGCGGGGTCCGGTGGGCCCCGTTTTTTGCTCAGAAGGACGAGCTTGGCCAGTTTCCAGCGGGATGCGAACACTCCCGCTTTCAAGCAGACGTTGTACATGTCCAGCAGGAGCTGAGGGCGGCATTTCGCCACCAGTTTCAGCACCTCTGACGGTACGTTGTCCGGGCCCGGGGCCTTCTTGTTCTTCATGGAGCTGACCGCTCTCTCTAACTCTTGGCGCGTGAACAAAGGGACCTCTTCGGCGATCACCCGCAAAGGGGTGTCATCTCTGACCCGGTGATCCGGGAAGAGTTCGTCCACGATAGTCCGCATCTTCTCAGCCTCCATCGGCACGTACCCGGGTCCCTGCGCGAGTTTCCTCATGACCAGCTTGTACCCCTGTCCCCAGGGGTCGCTGTTCATGTCCTCGCGCAGTGCGCTCCAGCAGCGCGCCTTGCTTTCTCTGATCGCTTTGACCAGCTCTCTTTTTGCCGCTCTGTACTGGCTCGACCTCTCCGCCGCTTCGGGTCTGTCCCGTGAACGCTGGGATCGCCGCCTGAGTCTCAGGCAGTTTCGCCGCAGCTCGGCGATGCGGTCGGTCCACCAGTACACCGGGCGCTTTCCGGTTCGTGCCGACTTGCGGGGCATCGACGCGTCGCAAGCGCGATGAATGAGGCGCGATGTGGCTTCCACCACAGCCTCCGCGTCCGCCCTGCTTGGCTCTTCGTCCGGCATCTGGGGGATGTCCCCCATGCCGTTCTGCAGAGCCTCCGTCAGCCTCCGTTCATCCAATCTCGCCAGGTTCCAGCCGAGCGGACGCCGGCTGTTGCTGCGATTTCCTTGTCTTCTTTCGGCCAGCTCGAAGGTGATGTATTCGTGATCACTCCCCGAGTAATCACCCATCACCCTCCAGCCGACGATTCGGGAAGCCAGCCCTTCCGATGCCAGGGTCACGTCGGGGATCGATTCCCCGAATCCCGGCCTCCGGTAGGTTGGCGTGTCCCCCTCGTTTATTGTCAGCAGCCCCAGCCTGGATGCCATCTCCAACAGCAACCTTCCTCGGGTGTCTGCATGTGGCATCCCCCACTCTCTCGCTCTGGCGTTGAAGTCGCCGGCCAGGAGACATGGACCGGCGATCGCTCGGATCGCGTCCTCCATGGCCTCCAACTTCTCCGTGAATCGTGGAATGCTGTCATTCGGGGAAAAATAACAGCTCACGAACGTGACTCCGTTGCTCGTGATCCAGGCGAAATTTTCGCCGTTCCCACTTCTTTCGATGGGGACCACGCGCGGGTCGGGCACCCACAGCGCAGCCCATCCTGTGCGGTCAGGGAACCATAGCTGTGGCTCTCCTTAAAAAATCAAACTTCTTACTAGCAAAACCTTTGACTCATTTAGTCAATTCTTCATTCGTGTCTGGAATATTTCCTGATAAATTAAAAATTGCTAAATTAAAACCACTATACAAAAATGGAGTTAAAAGTGAAATAAAAAATTACCGTCCGATAGCGCTTCTTCCAACAATATCAAAAGTATTTGAAAAGGCAATGCAAAGTCAATTGGTAGAGTTTTTAGAAAAATACAACCTCTTAGAGGATTGTCAGCATGGATTTAGGCGGGGAAAATCAGTCTTGACAGCAGCTGTGGAATTTATTGAGTCAATCCTTGACAGCCTAGATGAAAAACAAAAGGTAGTAGGTGTATTCATGGATATTACTAAGGCATTTGACTCACTGAATCATGAAGCTCTTTTATCAATTTTATACGATCTCGGAATTCGTAAAAATGCTCTAAACTGGTTAAGAACATATTTATGCAATAGGCAGCAATATGTAGAAATTGTTCGCTATAACAAAAACAAAGTAAAAGTATCTTTTCAATCTAAGGTCAGATCAGTAAAACATGGAGTGCCACAGGGGTCTATCCTTGGCCCTTTATTGTATATTTGTTATGTAGGAAATCTTCCAAAATTGACCACTTGCAACCAATTGTACTTCTATGCAGATGATGCTACTCTTAAAGTTTCAGGTTCCTCGGAAAAGGAATTAGAATCAGCATCCAAAATTGATTTGACTCTACTGAAACAATATTTTAATGATAGGCAACTTCTGCTAAATCCCGATAAAACCAATTTCATTACATTCATGACACGTCAAACAAAAACACCCATCAATCCTACAATTGAAATTTGTGGGGAGGTAATAAATGAAGTTGACCGTATTAAATTTTTAGGGTTAGAAATAGATAAAAACCTATCGTGGAATTTGCATGCTGAAAAAGTTATTTCAAAAATATCGTCTGGAATTTTTGCCTTAACGTGATTAAAAAAGTTTTTAGGTACTGATTCATTAAAAACAGTCTATTTCTCATATATCCATTCAATAATTTCATTTGGAATCTCACTCTATAGGGCCAAAACCGTTAGCAATTTAGATACCATTTTAAAATTGCAAAAAAAAGCTATTAGAGTGATTTTAAATCTAAAACCGCAAACTTCAGTAAAAGAACACTTTGCATCCTTAAATATAATGACTGTATACGGAATGTATGTCTTCGAGACAATTCAGTCATTGCAATTTAAATCAAACAATTTAAAATTGGTAGGGGATTGCCATAATTATAACACAAGAAGTCGTGGAGAAATTTCTTTGGATTTTCATAGATTGGATTTATTTGAAAAGAAACCATCATATATAGGCTCAAAATTTTACAATAAACTTCCAAAAGATGTGCGGTCTGCAGTTGCAGGTGGTCAATCACTATTTAGGAAGAAATTAAAAGCTTTCCTCATTCAAAAGGCCCTTTATTCTCTGCGGGAACTTTGAATGCTCCTATGAGTTGATTAGTTGTTTAGTTGATAAGTTAGTTGTAAGACACTTGCATTGTGCATATGAAGCTGAGGTACTAATTAACATTGACACCATTCATGTATATATGTATATGTATTATATGAATAAAGAAATATTGAATTGAATTGAATAGTGGACCTTTAGCCCTGTGAGGCTCGCTCACGAAGACGAGTGATGTCCCCGTCTCCCGAACGATTTGGTCCACCAGGGAGCTTGCCGCGATGCTCCCATTTAGGTTTCCCTGGATGACCCTCAGCGTCCGCGCCTGTCAGTCTTCGTTGAGACCAAAAGGTCTCTGAAGGTCCGACAAGCGCCGGAGCCTTGGACATGATCCGACGGTCGGCCGTCGGTCACCTTCTTGCAGGCTTCGCACGAGGGTGCCTGGCTACAAGCGGACGACTTGTGCCCGACACCACCACACTTCCAGCATGCCTCGCTGCGGTCCGGACCTTTGCACTCTCGTCGAGTGTGGCCGTACTCCAAACAGCGGAAGCATCGTGGGATCTCCACTCGAGTTCGCACTCGGCAGACAACCCACCCGACCTTGGCCTTGCCCCTTTGCAGGAGCTTCTGGCCGCTTGAGGCGTCGAGATCGACGACCGCCAACCTCTGCTCACGGGCGTTGGGTTTGGTCAGGAAGACCTTGAACTCTCCCGTCTCCTGGCCCAACTCCCGCTTCAGAGCGTCGCTCACCTCGTCCGATGTGGAGCACGAATCGAGATCCATGATCTCCACACGCAGACGAGGGGCGACGCTCTTGAGCTTGTCGCCGGTGCCGAGCGCCGACTTCATCGTCTCGGCAAATCGGGTCTGACCGCGGCCAGAACCCAGCTCGATGAGTACGCCGCCGTCGTTGGTCCTGCGGACCTCCACACCCGACTGCTCGGGTTGGACGTCCTTCCGCAGCTTCTCAACGACGTCGGCGTAGGAGTGACCTTGCCCCAGTTTGATGATGAGGACGTGCCTCATCTTCGCCCCAGAGCCGGTCACCCTCGGCTTATTTGCCCTTGCGGGAGCACCGCGAGGGGGCGCCTCTTGGGTGGCAGCCTGCCTCTTCTTCTCCCTCCTCCGGGCGGACTTTGACTTCACCTGAGTGAAGCCATCATCCGCCGGTTTTGGGGGATCGGGCGCTTTTTGTGGGACCGAAGCTTTGGTGCTCCCACCTGCAGCTGCAGGCGTCTGGGCACCCTTCGGTTTCCCACCGTTCCTCTTCTTCGGAGGAGAAGTCATAGAAGACTTTTCCTCCGTCTTCCTCGCCTCCCTCGGCGTCAGGGGGAGCATCTGGGGTGAGGTCATAGTAGACCTCTCCATCCCAGACTTCTGCACCACCTCCGGCGTCGAGAAGGAAGTCTTGTTCCGCTTTTTGGGCGGAGACTTCTTGAACACTCTCTCGACGACCCGGCGTTCAGCCTGGAGGGCTTTCAGCCGGACCGTCCGTGTCCCCTTCATGACGCTGATGGCTTCCTCGATCTTCGCGACGGCCGTCCAAACACCATTGCTGATGTTCTTCTGGATGGCCATCGCATCGCGGATCTGCCCCAGCGCCGCCACGATCTCCGAGATGGACTCGTCCTCCGCAAGGTCGCTGTCGTCAACCTGTCTTCGGACGATGTCCAGCTCCGAGTCATTCGGCCCGAGAGGCGGTGATTCGTCCCACGGGCTTCTCGGATGCTGCCGCTTCCGATCTCCGTCATTCTTTGGAGTCACCGTCTCCATGGCCACCGTCTCCGCCGATGGCCCAACCGCCGTAGCTTCGGGCACCGACTTCGAGGCGTCGGCCCTGGAGTCCGGGGACTTGAACGGGACTGGGGGAGGCGCACCGACCACCAGTGCCTTCCCTCCCCCTGCATCCTCTGACTTTGGAGCCCCTCCGGAATTCGGAGGGGTCCTCTTCAACCTTGAGCTCCATCCGAAGGGCGACGGGTCACCCCCCGATCCGGAGCCCAGAACTTTCTTCTCACTCGTCTGATTCATTGCCATCGTGCTTCTGATCGATCTCAAAAATAAGAACAATCAAACAACCAAATCATCAAAATTCCGTGGGTTTTTTGGTTCCCCGGTCAAAGGGAGCATTGGCAATCGCTCCAAGTGTCTTCCACGGCCCTAGACTGATAGACGTCAGTCAAACCTCCTCGGACACCCATCACCCGCCTAGCACAGTCGCAGGATCAGGAATATGCCCATGGTTCTTACAACCGCTTCTGACAATTTTGATACACTGCTTTCAGCGTGGCGGGGGTGCTTACTTGCAGCGGCCACCTGCTGAGGCCAATTCGACCTCAGCAGCTCCTCTAGTTTTGGCTCGGAGTTCACAGAAGCGGCATGTCCCCACTAAGCGTCCCACCAAGCACCCCGAACAGAGTACAAGGGGGAGGGCTCAAACCCAGGCGTATGGATGAGCTCAGCACCGAGACCATTTGCCATGGCAAGCCAGGCGTACCCGGACCCCGAGCCGCCTTCGTGTTTTTAAAAGACAGCCACCCCGCTACCTCTTTCCTACAAGCCTCCACTAGATTGCCCTATGTTTTTTTTGTGGGTTTTGTGTTTTGTGATTTTTTTTGTTGGTTTTTGTGTTTTTTGTGTTTTTTTTCCTTTTTTGTGTTTTTTTGTGTGTTTTCCTTCGACTCCTGAAGGGGCAGGAGGCACTTTCTTCAGGAGTCGAGACAGAGGAAAGAAGATGAAGAATGACACCATGCAGGACTCACGAGAGGGGCCCATGCCGGGTCGAAGAAAGGAAGAGGTGGGCAAGATTAGCCCAGAAAAGAAGAAAGACTTGCGAGCTATGACCCGAAAGAAGGAAGAAAGGTCTTAGCTCTGGAAGAACTGCGAGAAGAGTTTCGCAGCTTGGCTCGGGAACCCGGGGCCGCCAAAGAGACACCCGAACAGCCGAAAGCCGACTGCCCCTGGGGAGCCCTCACCTACGTTGACATCATTGTTTTTATTTTTATTATTGTTAGCTCGGGGTTTCAAAATGTTACTCAATTTGTTGCTGGTTCTGTAGGAAACCGAGACGTTATTTTTGGCTAGTTCATTCTTTACTGTGTAATTTCAGGGAGTAGATCCAAATTCCATTGCAACATATTTCTTCTCGGTATTGAAATTATCTGGTCGGGGGCTGTTCATTTTATTTACACGTTTTGAGATCATGCTGTCGACCATGGAACTTTTATAGCCATTTTTTACTGTGATATGTTTAATTATGTCTACTTGGTTTTTGTAATCCTCTGGACTGAGTGGGATTGTCAAATAGTAGTTTATGCAACGATTGTATAATGCATGCCTTTAAGCCACGAGTGAGATGTAAGTTAGAACACGAGCGAAGCGAGTGTTCTAAATATCTCACGAGTGGCTTAAAGGCATAATACAATCGTTGCATACACTATTTTATCTACGACCAACAATATACGACAAAATTTCCCCCGAAGTTAAACAAAACTCATGACTTACTAATGATGGAATAGGTCAACTAAAATTTGAGGTTAGGCAAATAAGCAGACTGAGCCATGAATCGTTGTGGAACAATCAGCTGATGGGATAAGTAAACTCAAACATGAATCGTAATGCAACAATCAGCTGATGTGCGAATTGCGTAATTGTTATTATGACACTACTTCCGTCAAATGCCGAGCTCTCATTGGCCTAGAACCAGTACTCTAAAGTGACTCCAGTACTCTAAAGTCGTCATTAGAGTACTGCTTGGTTTTTGGTGTTTTAATGTATATCATTATAATGTTTATTGTAATACCATAATTGGTGCTTATTGCAATGGTCGTAGATAAAGTCTATGAATAAAACTGTTGTATGCAGCCATCTTCTGATTATACGGTTGGTGTGATGAAGCATGGATGGTCATGTCTGAAGTCGTGGATTTTCTAAAAATCTTAAATTTTAACTGTCTATCAACTTTGTAAATCGTCAGATCTAAGAAATTAAAGGATAAATCAGTTTCGGGTTCCATTATAAATCAAATTTTCTCATGGATGCTGTGTAGGTAATTGTTAAAAATCTTTAGCTGTCTCAGATTTTTGTTATACATGACAAAAGTGTCGTTGACATACCTACAGTAAAACTTTATTTTGGATCTAAACTTGTTACTCTCAGACCAAAGGCTTTTGTTTTCAGCATCATTCAAGAATATCTCTGCTAGAATTCCTGAAAGTGGTGAACCCATCGCCAGGCCTTCCTTCTGGAAGGAAATCTCGTCGTTGAACTTAAAATAATTTTGTTTGAGAACAGTTTTTGTTAAACTGATTATGTCATTAATTGCATTCTTAGTTAACTTAGAGTTTTTCTTGAGATTGCTTTTCAAAATATTGATAGTCTCATCAATCGGTACATTAGTGTACAAATTAAAAATGTCAAATGAAACAAGCGTGCAACCATTTTAAATTTGGACTTAATTTAGTTTCTGAACGAGTTCTAGACTATTTCTTAAATTATGACAATTTTTCAAAACAATTTTATTGCTAATTATTTTTTCCAGTTTCTTGGATATGAGATGCTGGTGACGGAATGAAGTTAACTAGTGGGCGTATTGGAATACCATCTTTATTTATTTTTGGGAGTCCCCTTAGGCAAAGGACTGAGGGGTTTGTAACTTTGCATCTGTGTATTTCATCTGCAGATAACAAAGTTGTGCTCTGACTGATAACTTTGTTAATTTCTTTACTATAAAAGGGGTGGTCGGATCTGTACTTAATTTATCAATATTATTTTCGGTTAAAAATTTGTTAACTTTGCTTAAGTAATCCTGCCTATACAAAATTACAATCGTATTTCCCTTATCGCCTTTGTTATCATCGCCTGGTTCTGCTCGAGATTCGACCTAATGCCTGACGCAACTTGCCTCTCTGACCTAAATCGATTTCCTGCTTTCCATGTTAGGCTTGGGTTTTTTTAAATAGTTTGCGCTTTTTTATTGATGATGACTCTGGTTGTGTTCCTGATTTCATCTGTTTGTAAAGATTTAACTACGGCCTCAGCTTGAAACAGTTCATTCAATAGACAGTTCTTTCTAGAATTTGGGAAATTATAATTTAATCCTTTATTTAATAGCCTCATTTCAAGATTGTCAAATAATATTTTTAGACCAAGAGCTAGGACACATTTTATTTACCCGAGTTTACCATGATCTATTTTATGTTTTTTAAGTAAACCCATAATCTTGAGACTCCAAAAAGGCAATTCTTAAGGTTGGTGAGTGGTGGGTGTCCGAGTAATGACGTCATCAATATGGCTGCCGCGCAAAAGTGTAAAACTTTACAAAAACGAACGTAACTTTGCAACAGAGTAACGTAGAGCAATGATCTTTTTTTTAAATTGTTGGTAATAAAATTGCCTTTATTTTATGTCATGTCAATATATATCGTAAGTCTAACGGTTTTCCTGATATTTAACCTAAACTTTACTTTTTGTGAATTTTTAGTATAAAAGTAAATGTTTAAGGCTCAATAACTCCTTAACTGTGACGAAATAGACAAAATATATAGGAATAAAAAAGGTAGATAATGTTATAAGGGTTTTGAAAATACCATTTATGTGGTCTTTTGATGGTGGCTTGTACGATAAATATGTTAATGTTTAACATTCAACAAATTTATTTTGCCCTGCAACTTCTGTATACATTGTGCAGTAAAATTAAGTGATTAAATAGGTGGAGGTAGAAATAATTGAAACAAAAATTATTCTTGTTGTAAATGGTAGGTAATATGCTCCTAATCGGCATACATCCGTAATGTCGCGGGAAACCCCTCAAAATCACGTTTAAAAATGGCGGCTTTTCCCGCCATAAAAAAATCATGAAAATAGTCTGTCGACTGCATTTTTTGTCAAATTTTTTCAAGATATTGACTTTGGACTACCACCAACTATTGTTGGGTGATTGGATCTTAATTTTGACAGGGTACTCATTTTTGGCCGCCATCTTGGATCCGCCATATTGGATATAAATTATTTTTTTCTCATCTAAAGATGGTGTTGTGACACATCATTATAGACTAGATTTTTACCCTGAACTCAATGCTGAAATCCGTTTAAAAAAATCTCGATTCGTTAAAAGGGTGTGCTCAAAAATCGGCACATAATATACAACCCTATTTGAAAAAAATCAGCCCTATGCATTTCTTATGGACATACCGTGCTTTGAATATTATTTTTGATTATTTATCTCATATCTCCAGTTCTAAATAATATATGCCGCATGTATTAGTCTTAAAATACTCAGTGATTTGATGGCTTTCATGTGAGTTATTGATCAATAAAATCGGACAAGTGTTGGACGAGCTATATCAATGCTGAAAGCAACTAGACAATTACTATTTTCAAAATTGGTTTTTTGTTGAAGATTTTTAGTGCAGGTTCTAAATGGGTCACAACATTCGTTCTGGTCTCAAATTACTCAGTAAATTATAGGCTTTCATATAAGATATCACTCATCAAAATCGGACTTACTTAATTTGAGTTATGAACCTTCATTCCTAATAAAATCTGTTTACTTTCTTAAACTGAAAATAATTAATGACTCATACATAGAAATCTAACAGAGACTCATGAAGGTTTTAGGTCTTAATTAACTCAGTATATTATTGGCTTTCATTTAAGATTTTATTTATTTAAATCGGTTTAGATTGACGTGAGGTATGGACCTCCAACTAATCTAAAAGTTCAATTTTCAAAAATTTCATAATTATTTAAAGATTTATATCCCCAGCCCCAACCATGGACCTGCAGGTCAGAATGGTTTTAAGACAACTGGTGAACTATCAGCTTTCATTTAAGCTATAAATAATGAAAATCAGATAAAATTAGGATAAAGTATAAATCTTAAACCAAAAATAAATTTTGAAAAAAAATCATTTTCAAGCTGCTTTTTGCCTTATAGCTCATCCAACATTTGTCCAATTTTAATGATCAGTACCTCACATAAAAACTGTTAAATCACTGAGTATTTTAAGACCAAAACATGCAGCATATATTATTTAGAGCTGGAGATATGAGATAAATAATCAAAAATAATATTCAAAGCACGGAATGTCCATAAGAAATGTATAGGACTGATTTTTTTTTGAATAGGGTTGTATATGTATATTATGTGCCGTTTTTTGAGCACACCTTTTTAACGAGTCAAGATTTTTTTAAACAGATATCAGCATTGAGTTCAGGGTAAAAATCTAGTCTATAATGATGTGTCACAACACCATCTTTAGATGAGAAAAAATAATTTATATCCAATATGGCGGATCCAGGATGGCGGCCAAAAATGAGTACCCTGTCAAAATTAAGAACCAACCCCCCAACAATAGTCTTGAAAAAAATTGACAAAAAATGCAGTCGACAGACTATTTTTATGATTTTTCTATGGCGGGAAAAGCCGCCATTTTTAAACGTGATTTTGAGGGGTTTCCCGCGGCATTATGGATGTATGCCAATTAGGAGCATATTACCTACCACTTACAACAAGAATAATTTTTGTTTCAATTATTTCTACCTCCACCTACTTTATCACTTAATTTTACTGCACAATGTATACAGAAGTTGCAGGGCAAAATAAATTTGTTGAATGTTAAACATTAACACATTTATCGTACAAGCCACCATCAAAAGCCCACATAAATGGTATTTTCAAAACCCTTATAACATTATCTACCTTTTTTATTCCTATATATTTTGTCTATTTCTTCACAGTTAAGGAGTTATTGGGCCTTAAACATTTACTTTTATATTAAAAATTCACAAAAAGTAAAGTTTAGGTTAAATATCAGGAAAACCATTAGACTTACGATATATATTGACATGACATAAAATAAAGGCAATTTTATTACCAACAATTTAAAAAAAGGATCATTGCTCTACGGTACTCTGTTGCCAAGTTACATTCGTTTTTGT
The DNA here is from genome assembly GCA_035578135.1 of Flexamia atlantica. Classification (NCBI taxonomy): domain Eukaryota; kingdom Metazoa; phylum Arthropoda; class Insecta; order Hemiptera; family Cicadellidae; genus Flexamia; species Flexamia atlantica. The sequence goes on along the minus strand of JAQJVK010000007.1, from coordinate 4,417,063 downwards.
AAAGTGTTACACTTTTGCGCGGCAGCCATATTGATGACGTCATTACTCGGACACCCACCACTCACCAACCTTAAGAATTGCAATTCTGAAGACTATATGTTATGACTAACCCTAAATTAACAACAAATTTGATGGTAAATTTGGGGTAAATAAAAGTGGTCTATCTCTTGGTCTATTTCGTAAGATTAGTAACTCTAGGATGGAAGGTATGGTTGCAATTTATTTCCACAGTTACACAATGGGTGTTAAAAATGTGTTCAATCTTTTTACATTGGATTTTTCTCTTAACTGTGATTTTCTTGGTTATCTGGGACTCAAGAGTAAAAAATACTTCATCTTGTATGGAAGGATGTAAGCAACTGAGTAGTTCTAAGTGTCATTTGAGGAGTAATTTGTTAAGCATACATTTATTCGTATACAATTGTTTTATTTAATTTCTTATCCAAAAATTCTGCCCTGCTCTTAATGTTTTCTTAGCTACAGTGGATTTGCTAGGGATTTTAATAGATACATATTTAGGGACTAAACCGAATTCTAGGCATTTCTTGTTAAAGTTAATGTTCTCGTTTGTCTTTATAAGAGCTTGATTTTTACGTTCTTGTATTTGTAGGCTAAAGTTGCTTGACTGGCGTCTAATTTCATGATTGTAGACTCCGGATTATTGATGTTTAACAAAAAATGGTTTATATTACCTTGTTCCGTCAAGTAATCCAAATTTACATAGCTGTTGCTACGGCCGTTTCGATGCGCTGGGCATCATCATCAGGTACAAGAACATAAAATATCACTCATGAAGTTTGTTAGATGTATAATCAATGGGAATAGCTTCTTCCCTAAATGGGAAATTCGCTAAAACCTGTTAAAACACCATATTTCCTCATAAAAATCTGAATCCAGGGGGGGCAGGCCCCCCCTTGCCCACATTGATGGACGCCTATGTTCAGGGGCCCACGATGTTAGCACACTTGGGGCCCAGCTTGGCTCTCGGCGGCCCTGGGGAGGGGGATGTGTCCATCAGCTATAAACTATAATCACAGTGGTGTCTGTGAAGGGCCGTTTACTTCTAGAATTGTTTGTATACATGATTTTTTGAGGGAATGGGTCAAACCTAAATCTCAGATCTCTAAATTGCCTAAACTCTGACAAAGAATCGGTTTTGAAAAACCAAATGTTAAATTGTAAGATTAGACAACACACGACGCGGATGCGACAGCAATCTGGTTTACAACGACGTTATGACGGTGAGATTAGTTTGCCCGTGTCGCGTCTGCGTCATGTGACGGACGACAAGATGTTTACCGTAACGGGAAGACGATAGTTAACTGAAACTCCATGGAGATTTGTTTACAGTGACGTGATAAGTCGTTACGTTATCCGGAAATCAAGTACGAGTTTAAATACCAAGACGCGACTATGAGTTTGTTTGAGACAAGGATAGTTTTCCTAAACTGCGTCGAACGAATTGCGCGGATTGTGTCGCAGTAACTTGAACAAAATCGGTCTTTAGCGTTCAAAGTGGACAACAAGAGGCAAACGTCATGGGCAGGACAACTTGCTCCCAAACCGATGTAAAGCATTTGACGTTTGACGCTGTCTAGGCAAACCAGCCTTTACCACGATGCAACGAAGAGTTCTTGTTTACCACGGACGCGAGGACGAGTTTGTTACCGCTATGCTACATTCATTTAATTCACCATGATGTAACAAAATACCATACAGAAAAGAATCGTATGGTTCGTACAATAGCGATTTTCAATCTTCGTTTTAGGCTGTGCCTGACAAAGCCGCGACGGAGCACTGCTCTAGTTCCAAAAGCCGTGGCGGAGTGCCGCTCCGGACCGCTCCGGCCCCACTACACCACTGAGGCTACTGTAATGTATATATCATGTGACCCGCCAAGAGAAAAGGGACCTTATCTTCCCACAAAATTTTACAGGACAACAAGTTTTGGAGGATAGGGTCAAAAAACACATTTTCTGATTTTTATTGTTTCTTACTGTTTATATGTTTCCAAAGAATATTTGGTCCATCTTACCAAATGGTTAACTTTTAAAATGGTTAAATTAATTTTTTTCGAAAATGTTGCAATCTGGAGAAAAGGGACCTTGACATCCCCGATGCTATTTTAACGCTTTGAAGTTAAGAAAATCCTAGAGTTCTGTGAGCAATAAATGCAGGACTTGCTAAGCCTTGATCGAGGAATCAGATCATGAAAATGTACAGGACCTTCCAAAAGAAGTAGTCGATGACGTAGTTCCTGGTCCATGTGAAGTTTCAAAACAAACAAAAATCTACCACAAGGTCAACAAATAAAAAGGTAAAAACTCAGACACCTAATATAATGTCATATTTTGTAAAGATGTTTTATAATAAATTCTTATTTGAATATAAAATTAAAATTAACTTAAGTTTTTATCATGTAACAAGACATTTTGTCTTTATAACGTCGTGTTTTTTTTACTACTCCCATCTATTTCAGCAACATTTGACAAAAAATACAAACAATTGACACGAATTCAATGGTGGATTCATATTCAGCTTTAAATTTCTGACAAAATGATATATAAAACATAACCAGTAATGTAAGAAGTAAAACAAATAATGAAGTTGGAAATTTTCGAAACTTTAGACCTCGATTTCCTAAAATTGATGTTTTTAATACTTCAAATTAAAAAAATTATAACTCGGGCATTTTTTAAGATATCTTGAAAATTCTTTCACCAGTTTGTTGTTTAATGTAGATTAAGGAAATAATAATAACTCAATTTCGAAAAAACGGAACTTAAGGTCCCTTTTCCTTGGCGGGTCACATATAGCCTAACAATAAGTCATTGTTTTGTGTGGTTTTGAAACATTGTGATATAATTTTGACTGAGGACATTCATATGCAGTATGAGAATGTAAATCAAAAAGATAGTTTTAATAGCCTATATTGAGCTGTGTAAAATAATTTTCAAAGTCTTCAACAGGCCTATCAAATCAAATCAAAAATCCATTTATTTAGCAAAAATGTTACATGCAGCTTACAAAATCATTTACATGACCCATCAACTTATTGTCTAATTTATTTTTATTAACAGTATTCATCTTTTGTGAGAACTTTTCTTGCAGCGAATTTTCCTTATAGGGAAGAAGCTGTTACCGTCGGTCTCATAGTAAGACTTCAGCCCGAGACCATCATAATTTCTCAATTTGAGGTCCCTAGATGCCAAAATATATTGGTTCATTTATATATATATATATATATATATATATATATTTAAGTTTTGTCCACCTTGTAGGGCTATTACTATCAATATTAAAATTCAAAAACCAGAGTATCCTTTTTTGTACAATTTTTTATTATTAACACTGACACGTCTTTCGTCCTAAGGCCATGATCACAGTGTACATTTCAGTAATAACCTAATTTGTATCATCGATATGAATATTTTTGTTCATCTTGTCGTCTTGTTGTTATTCATATGAATGTATAATGGAATACAGTAGACGCCCGATTATCCGAGGTAATTGGGACCGAGGGTATCTCGGATACGCGAAAAACTCGGATAATACGGAGGATATGTACTATGGCATAAACAAATTTGAAAAAGAAACATTATATGTGAAGTCCTTATTGATATTACGATGAAAAACGTAAAGGTGACAGTTTTACATACCTGTAAACAAATACAAAAGAGATTACGTACACACTCACAGGATGTGAGACAGATGCGCGGGCAAGCGATTCCTAGAATTAGCCAAAATAATATTCCCGGAAATCAACTGCTCGACCAAACAACAGCCAGTAGAGATGTATTACTCGACCTATCAAAAGCGATAAATGTAATATTTTGCACGTGCAACGAATATAATCCACTTCTTGCCTTAATTTTCGTAATTTTATGAGTTTTCTTTTAGTTTTAATTTTCGGAGGACTAGCTCGGATAACCAGGAGGCTCGTTTAACCGGGCCTCGAATAATCGGGCAATCTACTACTTTTTTAACGCGTTGTGTTTAGATTGTTTCTTTTTATGCTTTAGAAAATTTGCTTTCTAGGAAAGAAGCTGTTACCGTAGGTCTCATGGTAAGACCTAAGCTCGAGACCATGATAACTTTTTGTTTCGAGGTCCCCAGATGCCAAAAATACCATTTGTCCATTTTCATATATATATATGCAGGGTGAGTCTTGTAAGCCGTCCACAACAGATTGTAGACGAAAGGCTTGACATACAAGGAAAAACAAAACTTTTCCCTGCTAACTCATACCCCAGATCCCAGATACCAAAAACACCATTTGACCATTTTCATAAATATGTACATCTGTATATGCAGGGTGAGTCTTGTAAGCCATCCATGACAGATTGTAGACAAATGGCTTGACATACAAGAAAAAAACAAAACTTTTCCCGCTAACTCATACCCCAGATGCCAGAAATACCATTTGTCCATTTTCATAATATATATATATATATATATATATATATATATATAAATGCAGGGTGAGTCTTGTAAGCTGGTCTCAACAGATTGTAGACGAATGGCTTGACATACAAGAAAGAAAGAAAACTTTTTTCCTCGTTAACTCAAACCTAAGGAACGGGACTGTTTTTAGGACCCTGGAGGCTCTGAGTGGAATACAAAATGAAGCCCCTATGCCTTCGACAAACGTGGTGACCTTTTTTTAGCTCTTCAACTCTTAAGTCCCTTATTTACTCCGGACTAATGGACTCCTTTCCCACCTGCCAGTGTTTTTTGTCCACTGTTTCCGCCCTTGGGCCCCCTTTTATGCCCCTTGGTCCTCCCTTTTGCACCGAGGCCCCAGATGTCTTTAGGTAAATACAGTCCTACCAAGGAACAACGTAAAAATATTTTTTACTTTTTTAAATACAGGATATTCCAAAAACCCTGCTAACTAGGTCATGCCCATAGGTTTGTGTCATGGGTTTGAACCTCAGAATTTTTTAATACTGGATATAAATAAAATATGTCTTACAATGCTTAAAATATATTTACACTTATACTGTATTCATATACAAGAACTTTAGCAAGACCAGACAATTTTTATTTTCTCCCCCCTTTACATAGAATATGGAGAAAGTATTTCATAACAATTTTCGAATTTGAGTTGATATATTTGTTTTAGTGCTCCCCGAATCCAGAAAAGTGGTTTTCGGAGTGTTGTCTTGTGTGTCAGTGTGGATGTGCGTACGTGGATGAGTGAGTGTATGTAAACAAAGCTAGAGACAACACTAGTGGACTGATTTTCATGAAATTTGGCATGTAGGTATGAAGCCATATCTCCGGCAATTTTTTAATTTTTTCAGTAGTTGATTTTTAAGGTATTTATCCCATGAAAACAACAATCCAAATGTTTCAAAAACGGCGCTAACAATTTTGATAACAATTTAAAGGTTTTTAGTGCTTAATATGCCAAACAAAATGAAACTACCCGCATGTCTGTAAAAATTTAGGTTCAAAGTTATAGGGATTTTAGTGTTAAAAATAAATTTTTTCTAATTTCTTCAAAATTTTGGCCGCTAAAGAAAATTTATTTTCAACCATCAAATTTGGCTTAAAAATTAAATAATCCAGTATTTTTTTTAATTATTAGCCTACGTTAACTAACTACGGAGGAAATTGATATTTACATCAGGTGGTAAACGCAGTACGTTGCCTAATGTTATTCTTATGGCAGATATTTAAAAATAAGGTAATCGATACCTTCCTTGATTACTAACCCATTTTCATGAAACTCGATATTTATTTGTGAGATAGTTGCAAAATTCTTTTATTTTATTGTAGGTTTTTTGCTTTAACTAGCTTTAAAGGAGAAAGTATGTGTCAGTTTCCTGATACCGTTAATTATGAGAGTTGTCATGCCAACATACACTTATATGAATGTACATTTATAAAAAATTGAACAAAGTAATTGGTGTTACCAATAACATGTTTGTGCCCCGATACCAATTGGGGGGCCCAAAAATTGTATGATGCTTTGTCAGTATTTTTAGTTATTAATGTTTTTCTTTATTACTTTCTGACTTAACACTTAAGTTATTGGACAATTGCTGGATGCAGTATGAAGTATGTGTGTCATTAAAGAGTAAAACATGATAAATTTGTGGTTCAATTTTAAATTTTTCTCCTTCAGGGCCAAGATGGCATGCCGTACAATCCATGAACTGAGGCAACTTCAGTATGCTATGTCATGGCTTTCAACGTTGGGAGGTGCTTTCTCTGCCCTTGGGGAGCAACAAGAGAGATGTGTAAGTCTTTTCCCATGAGAACTGAAATCCTACCTTACAAGATACAATATATTTATTTGTCTTAAACATTAACCAGGCACTTTGTCATTTATTAATGTGTTGCATAGAACCGGGGGCCATCCATATATTACGTCATCGCTTTTTTGCTATTTTTGGACCCTCCTCCCTTCAATCATCCTACCATCAAAATCCGCCTGACCCCCCCCCCCCCCCCCGTTGAAAACTTTTTATGTTTCGCAAAGATCCCTAGAGAATGTTATTCTCTTCTTACTCTCCCTCTTGACCACAGCTAATTGCCTTTAAAAGCTGCAACACCTTATGACAATTGCCAATACAATATAATTCAACTTGTCATAAATAAATAAATAAATAAATGATCGATTTCTAATTTCTGTTCAGGCTAAAGCTGCAGGGGCAATATCCGTGGAGCAAATGCGTATTGCAATGAAGCTTGGAGACAAGATCGTCATCACTCAGTGTAAACTTTATTTCAGTTTAAGTCTCATTCAGCGTGGTTATTGCAAACTTGCAAAAAAACTTATTTTGGAGCAGTATTCTAGTTTAAAAAATAGCACAGTGGTCGATAGGAAGACTCTAAATATGTGTAAAGGTATTTGGGCAAGACTGAAGTATGAACTTCAGAAACGCAGGAAGTTGAAAGGAAGCCTGACAAAAGAAGTTTCTGGCAAACCTAAAACTCAGGAAATATAAAGTTACATGAAAAACAAGGAACTTATAGTTATGATGATTGTAGATAGTATCCTGACCTAATAAATTTGCTAATATGTATTATTAAAAAATATAGCTGTATATGCCTTCAGTCTTATGTTTTCAGTTTTGTATAGAAACTATAATTGGGCATAAAATGGGAGCAGTTGACTGGATACATGTAATCTATATTATACTGTAGAAGGTAGTGCTGGAGGAGTAAAAAACAGTAATTAAATATTGGCTAGGGTATTACTGTAAGATCATTGTTTGTTAATAATTTAAGGGTTTTTAAGGGTTTTTTTGTTTTGAATGAAAAGTGTTCTCAGACTGACTGAATTGCTCTTCTAAAATTAAAAAATGGATAGGCTACATTTATTTACCACTGTTCCAACTCTTGAAATGAGATTAAATGAGTTGTCCTTTATCATCCAACAGAATATCTTTTCAGTAGACCATTAATTTTGAAAAAGGCTACGTAGGTATGATACAATGTTTTTAGAATCAATTTTTGCTAGAACCAAGCGTTTTTGTACAAGACTTTCAGATAACTTTGTAACAAAGCTTTTTTCCTGTTAAATAGTTTTCACCAATTAACTCGGTTGCAAAAATTTAAGTCATCAAACCATTGAATTTTATGTTTAATATTAAGCCATAGCAATAATAATTTTAACTGCTCTTTGAGTTATTATTTCAATATAATGTATAAAGATTAAATGTATTGTTATATTAGTTTTCCTTTACAATATTTGTTTTGTTGAAAATCAGTTTCTTCTTTATGTTGTTGTTTTCATCAATAGTGGAAAGTAAATATTGTTATTTTTACCCACATTATAGCAAACCTGCTTAGGTACCCAGCCTGTTATCATTGTCGGGTGGATACAAAATTGCTTGATCTTAACATTCTTTTTGTACTTCTTGTGGATCTTGCCTCTACATGTACACCGATTTAAATCATGTTATTGAGGACTCGGGTTTGCTCTGGGTCAATAATATTCAATCTGTCTGCGAAAAACAAAGATGGCAAAATTGGTTTCTAAATGTGATATGTCTCATGGTTAGACCTGCCATATTTTCAAACCGGGACAACTAACCAAGGTCACTCCAATATGCTCTCAGAGGAGGAGACACACCGGGGGGGGGGGGGGGGGGGGGGTTTGGGGGGTATCCTATATCCTCCAGAAAAGGGGGTTCCGGGGGCCCTCCCCCAGAAATTTGTGAAAATTGTTGAGCAAAATAGTTATTTCTAGTTAGTTTTTGCAGTGAAAATTAACTTTAAGCAGACCTATTTTGTGTCCAGATTATTGAATCAAACTAATAATTTTTAGGTAAATATATTATGAGGTAAAATTTACTTTTTGATAAACTTATAATCTGGTAAAAATTTATAAATTTTTTAAAGGAAAATTGTAAGTTTTGGTGATTTGAAAAAAACTTGTTTTTACTTTTTGTATACTGAATACTGAAAGAGCAATTTTTATTATGGTAAATTTAAAACTGTTAATACATGTTAAGAAGGATAGTAATAATTCATCATTACATGAAACAATAATTATAATCAATTTTATTTCAATGGAAAAGACAAATGCATTTTATACAAATGGAACATGATATAAAAGCAAAAATACATATATACGTTTTTTTCTTGTTTTTGTTGGGATGTAACAATTTTCACTGCTACTCCCAAACCATTCATATTTTGCACTGGTATGAACTTTTTTATAAAGTCTTTGTTCTTTTACACTTTTTCATAAAATTCCGAGCAAGAGATACCATAGTAGACTATTTGCTTTTTGTAAGCCGTTCAGCGCCAAAGCGAACTTGTTAAACTAACAGTTTAGTTCATTATTTAATAACATAGTGTGCAATAATTTAAAAACTGACTGGGACATCGGGAAAACCGGCCGGGACTCCGGGACAAGATAAAAATACCCGGACTGTCCCGGTCAAACCGGGATGTATGGCAGCCCTACTTATGGTTTATGTGTTCTGTCAGTACAGTAGACACCCTCTTAACCGCTCATTTTGAGACAGGATCCATGGACGGATAATCAAAAAAGTCAGCAAAACTGAGACTCATGCTTTTGTCATATTCAGCAAAAACATTTTTTTAAACTAGTAAAAGATTGACTAGATTTTTTTCAAAATAGTCAGGGTGGATTTACACAGGTCGAATTGGCGGGCGAGTTAGACTTATTTAGAAACTGGGTAAGTGATACAAATTACAATCAACTACTAACTCACCCAGTTTGATTCACCCTCCAACTCACCTGTGTAAATCCGCCGTTACATCAACAGTTCATTCTCAGCCTAAGAGATCATCCAATACGATTTGTTCCAACACAGGAACTGATCATTTGCTATAATGCCAACTGTTTATAGCACAGTACCAGAAAATCAGCAGGGGGGTAGTTGACATGAACAATTATCAAGGAAGATTGCTCTGACTGTTATTTCTCATATTTCTTTCAATATGATCACTAGATCCACAATACTTGATAGCGTTTTGTGAATGGAAAGAAAGCTTAACAGGTTTTCTGCCTACCGCCTGACATACTCTGACCACCACAACATGAACATTAACATAGGGCTGGAAACAATGTGTTTGTATTAATACCATCATTTTTTAGTAAATAATTACCAGGAATATACACTCCTAAATCACACAAAAGTGTGTGATGTAGCACTCATACTGCATACATAAATCAACCAATTTGTGTGTAAACCACTTGTTATTGCAATACTGTACAGTCATGTTGTTACTCCGTTAATTATTATTTATTAAAAATTATAATCAAATGCAACTTTTAGGCAAATAAAATAAGAGAAAACATATGCTGGAATGCCACTCTGTAAAACTTCATCGTCATGGTAGATGCGAACACTACTATCTAAGCCCTATGTTGAGGCGATAATGAATTTAGCATGAGTAGTGATAAAAAGTGCCTGGGCATTTTTGACATTTCAAGACAAACCTGTAATGCTACATGCTGTCAGCTACAACACACCAAGAAAAATTCTTTAAGCTCTCCCCCCTACCTTAATTCCTCTGAACTTAGAAGGTGGGAGCTGGCCCACCTATGGGAAGCCCCCAGACATCAACCTCAGATAACTTTCCCCTCCCTCTCCTCTCAGCAGGTTCTTTGGAGTGTATAATAAAGACAATCATAGATAATTATACAATTAACTCCCCACTATTTGAAGAAGGAGCTAGTGACTGAAAATCCATGTTTTGTTACTGTAATGTGTTTTATTTTATTTTGTGAGCTCTTCAGCAGTTTTAACCACCAGGTAAGCCTGCTGATTCTCCTATCTTACCTTGATTTCTTACAGCTCAGGCCTAGAGCCCAAACTTCACCAAAATTATATAAACACTCTCAGTATTTTTGTATCTAGATTTATAGCCTTTGGATCGTTATTTATTTAAAATCATATTAGTACCTAAGGCAAGGCTTACGTTACGATCCTATTATTTTAGTCTTGGAGACCTAGGTTTTCTTTTGTGCCAATTTGTGATTTTGTAAATTAAATGTGACGTATCAACTTGACTGAAATGACAACATATCAATCAAGAGATGACAAAATTGAATAGGTTGCTTAACCTAGGAATTATTAAAGCTCTTCGGAAATCGGAGCTGAAACCTAGGTCTCTATAGACTAAAAAAATAAGATCATGAGCATAAGATAATCCTAAAGTACTAATATTTTTATATCCATCTTGGCTGTACACACAACTCCGCCCGATACACAGCCAAAAGATTTGCCGGCCACTTTATAAATCGAGTAAATGGGTCGAGAGATTTACCGCCCGTAATTTTTTCTAAGTATGAATTCACGATCAAAGATGCAATACCATAGAAAGGGGTATAAAGGGGATGTCTCACGGGATACCCGGCACGGGCAGTGAGCGCAGTCTGTAATAACGTTCAGGCCGCTGGCCGATGTAGCTTAATTGAGAACGCTCCCGTCGCAGCGCTGTTGAGGCTGTTCCAGTGATTTTTGTAGTTGTTTTATCGTAACAGATATGTTAAAACTAGTTACCGCTACGCATTGGTTGGTTGGTGTAGTGGTTATAGTGCCCGCCTACAAACTTGTAGGTAGCCGGATCGATCCCGAGAAAAGAGTAGCTTTTTGAAGGGTTGTTTCTGGAGCCAGCTGCCATTGGTTGTTGGGCTATTAATTAACAATCCTGTCTAAGGAACATGCCAACCTTAGTCAGTAACAAGGCTACAAGATCGCGCCACTATCATCACACTCATCCTTCACTCATATTCAGGGTAATGTCCTCCATGAGGTACCTGTCTTATTAAAGTGATTAAGCATCAGTTACATTGGTTGAAGCGCGACTTAAATTCCTCCGCAATGCCGCCGTGCCGTCCTGCCGTTTCAGTGAGCTGTGTGAAATCGAAATGTAGGCTAATTGGGAAATACGGGGTGTTTTTTTAACGCAACCCATTTTCAAGATTGAATAATGCACATATAAATATGAAATGAGTATTGTTTTGTTAATCTTTACATTTTATATAACCTATTATTTAAGTGTGATCACATTTAGTTTACATTATGTGTTCAAACAATCCGCCATTGGCATTCGTATGAAGTTGTGCTCTCTACATCAAATTCCTGAACACCTGTTGCAAGGTGCCACTTTGAATTTCAGTAGATGTGGATGGTACGTTTTAGAACAGCTGAGCTAAGCAAAAATGAGAATTAGTGTCGTAATTGTAACGTATGGGTGACGTGTTTTATGACGTATTAGGGCAAAATGATAAAACAGTGTCGTACTTGAGGCGTATGGGTGACGTATTAGTGAGGTATTTGATGACGGATGTGTGACATAGTGATGACGTCAGAGAGGCGATGATGTGTAGTTTAACATAGGGCTGTGTGTTAACACTCCAACAGGTTTTGATCGGGTGGACGGCGCGACGGGGCCGCCGAGAGGGCAGTGCGACGGGGGACGGTTGGAGTTGCGGTGCCGGGCGGTTACCGTATCGTCGGTGTCAAAACTACCGGTCGGAGAACTTGGACTTGGAAAATAAATCAAGGTTTTACTGTAAAGTATGAAATATAGCCGCAATATAAAGAAGAGGGATTTTTCGATGAAGTAGTTTTACCGTACAGTCGAACTTAGTGTTATGGTGAGGTTTGACGCTAAGCGTATCGTCGACGTCGGCGTAGATTATATTTCTATACTGTCGCCAAAATAGAGTTGTTACTTTCCGAAGACGCGGGAATGAAATAGTTTTTTCCCGTACCGCCGACAACAAAACTACCGGTCGGAGAACTTGGACTTGGAAAAATAAATTAAGGTTTTACCGAACTGTTGTGAAATGTAGGTCAAGGCCACCTAGATGTGTTTTTAAAAACATTTATTTTTTCAAAACTGCAATACGGAATTTTAAGTTATAGCTAAGTAATTTACAAATTTGGAAAACACGACAATAAGCATGGTGAGATGTAAGTTGAATTATTCTGTTTGGTCTGGTCCGGTGGATTGCCCCACATCATTAGGCGGGTACACGGGATCCGAAGTCCCGTTGTCGGAGCCTGTTGATTCTTGCGGTGGAACGTTTTCGGTTGTTGATACTTCAATCGTAGGTGACGCTGTGGGTTCCGGAGACCATTCGGGGGCGTGTTGAGAACAAGTCGACGACGAAGAATCTACCCATCCGCAGAGATTGCTGTCGAACTCCACTGTGACCTTCAGTTGTATCGGTGGATGGTCCGCTATCAAGTGTAAAAGTGTCTCATGTAGAATTCCTAGATCGATCTCGTCACAAATAACCAGTTGGAACTGCATGGTGCTCGGCGGTGCGGGGTCTTGGGGATCGCTCATGTCGACAGGTCCGCTGTCGAGGGAAGAATGGTGACAACTGATCATACAACTATCGAGATAGTCAAAGATAATCGAACTGTATGACGTGAGCTGTTGTAAGTATCTGATTATTACAGGTGTCAGATTGGAGAGGATACAAAATTCCTCATAAGTCAAAAGTAACTTTTTGTTGTGTCTGGACAAGTCCATGATTCTCACATATTGGGTTCCTCTGAGTCGGATATTGTCGATTTCCAAGTCTGATTCGCCAAACCCCATAGCTGTTTTTCTCCCTGTCAAATTGTTGAAAAGATATGCTTCAATAATTGAGATATATTTGGTAAATCTGTCCCACATTTCAACGGTAAGCACTAAAGATGTTTTTCCACTTTGGTGTAGAAGAACCGCGGGTTTAAAATTCAACGATTTAAATACTCCAGCTGTAATAGTCTCATCCATATTTTCGTTCAACGGGTACATAGCTCGTAGAAATATACCTGTTGTTAACATTAATTGATCTTCAAATCTCTTCCTCTTTGTTGGAGGATTATTTTCATTGAACTTTATAAACTCTAGAAGTTCCTCTTTGATTTCTTTTAAAGATCTTGTATCATCGTTTACGTTGAGTTACTCGGTAGACTTGTTTTCCAAAACTGTCGTTGAAGAATGAGCGTCAGTGTCTGTATTATCAACATTTTCATTCGAGCTTGCGTCTGCTACAATTTTTCTAGGATCACGGCTCATCGGATTTCAATTGGATGTTGTGGCCGGCTCCAAGTTTTTGTCAGTTAAGATTTCCTTTGCACTATCTAACAGTAGAGGGCTTTTGAGGCTGCCAGCTCATTTCCCATCAATCAAAATTTTTGACAGCTACTTCCAGTCACGCAACCGGATGTGACGTCATCAGCTGTGACGTCACAGGTGGGCATTTAAACTTTAAATGCCCGGCTGTGGCTGGGTATTTAAAGTTTATATGGCCGGAAGTGGGTCAAGGTCGCCTTAGGGTATTTAAAAAAAAAATTCTTGCATTTTCGGATTTTCCGAAAATGCAAGATATCTTATTATTTATATAAAGTAATCGAATTAAACTATCGAATGAAATTATCAAGTTAAGTTTTTTATTTTGATAGTATTTTTCTTTCATACTTTATTTTATTTATTTTGTACAAACTGTTTCTTAATTGTTGTTTTGTTGATTTTCATTCCTATTAAAATACCATGTTCAAATGGATTACACAAGTTAACAATAACAAAGTATCCTACTACAAAATATCCAAATAGAAATCCAATTATACAAACATAAACTTAAAAAAAAGTAGCGAATGTTCTTTTTTAACTGTTAACATTTCCTGAACAAGGTATCCAATAATGTAACCATATATAAATGAAACTACGCAATGAACAAATTTCGGCGGGTTCACAAAAACAAACTTGTAAAGTAGTGAATTTCCTTTCTCCTCCATTGTTGAATTTTAGTCGAAACCTATTAATGATAACATTATTGCTCGCAAATCAGAACTAACAGTTGATGAAATTTCAATTACTTGTAGACTTTTAGTAGTTTCATTTGTAGTAGCTAATTGATCGCAAGTTTGTGTAGATGTAGAAGAAACAGTATTATCTTGAAGTTCAGAGTCCACGTGTACTCGGGTGAAGAGCTGGAGCTCTAATGACGTGTGGTAGCCGTTGTCCTACCCCATGTTAACAGTTGGTGGTGGTGGGGGGTCGTTAGGTTCATGCACAGAAATTTGGATGCAATCATAATCTTCTGGAGGATCTACTAAAATTTCTTGTACAGGATCTGAATTAATAGTGAAACTTTGCGTTTGAATGCAAAGTCCATCTTTGATAAAATAAACATATAAAACAGAACTCATTTTTATTTAGATATTTACTCTGCGAGACCTACCAGCAAACTGATGTGTCGGTGGTGGTGCTGTGTACTCCCTTGATATGACATGTGCTGCATGGAACATCTGCCGCACACCTGTCTTCCCCCACTACCATGAGACTCCTCGCTATTTTATGGATATGTAGTGTTAGTCATACTGTAGGTGTTGTAGAGTGAACATGTCAGTATTGAACAATCGTTCTTTACATTTACCTTAAAAAATATTTTCAAAAGAATATAGTTTTAAAACACTTATATAACTTTGTATAAGTTACAAGATTTAAAAGATCTACTTTATTATGTTGCCCTGATACTTCTGAAAATATCTAGTTTAAGAAATGCAAAATAAACTACAGTTGTAATCAAATGTAAACTTGGTTAAAAATGTGAATGATGTAAACTGGTTTTTGTGTTATAACTTTTACACCGTTGGTTGAATAACAAATGTTACCGAAGCCTTTTTGTTCGTCTCATCATTCTACGTAATTTTAATACCACATGATAGGTTTTGGAAACATATAAAGTAAAATATAAGATGTAGAAATTTTTTTTAGTTTTTGTGTTATAACTTTTTTACCGTTGGTACCACCACTTTTACACTACTCCTAAACGTTCAAAATTTTAAGTCTCAGTTTAATTAATGTTACATGTACCCATACCAAGTTTGGTTAATATCCATTTTTTATTCCCCAAGATATAGAGTTATATATTTTTAGCCCCTTCATTTGTGTGATGCAACCCGCAGCGCACACTATAATATGAAGGTTAGGCTACTATATACCCATATACCAAGATTGGTTTATAACTGACAATTAACTCCTGAAATATACAATTTTAAAATACAGCACCTTCATTTTCTCGGATGCTTACCCGCATAACACATGTTAGGTACCTTTATTTTTTAGCCTCGGCTTATGAGTGACCATATACCAAATTTCACTTCAATAACTCATACTGTTCGGAAGAAATTATTTTTTGAATTTTACACACTGGTTGCCCCTTCATTTTTCAAGATGCAATCCGAAACATCCTAGTTAAGACCTGTCATGTGTGTAGGTACCCCATGGGAGTACCTACGGTGGTTTCTTGACCTCAAAAATGGCGTAGGACTTACCGTTTTTGAGATATTAGCATTTTAGGTATTTTTATAGGTTTTTTAGTACTCTTAACACACTTTATATAGTAATGTATGCACCATGAGTATGGGAGGTATTTTATATAGTATTATAAAAGTACACATGATAGGGTTTGGAGACACTTTGTAACACGGATGTTGTGTTGAAGTTGTTGAAAAGGATTTTGGGGCAATTACAGATGTAACATCGTACCAATCATGGTTGTTATTGGACTGAAGAATTTTATACCCCAGCAGTTGTAAATGGGAAAAGCAATTGTACCAAATGTTAAAGTACTGGGAGCGGTTCATGTTGAAGTAGG
The DNA here is from genome assembly GCA_035578135.1 of Flexamia atlantica. Taxonomy (NCBI): domain Eukaryota; kingdom Metazoa; phylum Arthropoda; class Insecta; order Hemiptera; family Cicadellidae; genus Flexamia; species Flexamia atlantica. Next base: position 4,400,961 of record JAQJVK010000007.1, on the reverse strand, counting down.
AGTTGTTAGGTTGGTGGCAAAGCAGAGAATGAGCTGTTGAGTGTAGTGTGTGAAGCAATCAAGGACTTGACCACCTGGTGTGTCAGCTGACGCAGCGAGGTCGACCACCTGTATTGCCAACTGGTGACCTTGGACCCCCGGTGACCTTGTAGTCAAAAAGGTGGTTTTCAATAAAACCAACGGTATAAAAGTTATAACGAAAAAACAACAAAAATCTTTTTCTACATCTTATATTTTACTTTATATGCTTCCAAACTCTATCATGTGGATACTTAAATTATGCGAAATAAGAAGATAAACAGAAAAGGTATAGTAACACTTTTCCATCAACCAACGGTATAAAAGTTACTACGCAAAAACTGAAAAATGTTATTCTACATCATCTCTGAGCCAGATTTCTATTCCTGGTGACCTTGTAACACTTCCGCTAGTAAGCAGTTGGCAATACAGGTGGTCGACCTCGCTGCGTCAGCTGCTACACCAGGTAGTCAAGTCCTTGATTGCTTCACACACACTACACTCAACGACTCATGACCTTGAGCAGAGTTGACAAAAGGGGGTCCGAACTAGTGTTTCGGTATCAGTCGCTCGCTAGACAGTGAGGTGGTAACATGCTCAGAAGGCGCCCTGATCATTTCATCATTTTTACTGTTTGGTGAAAAATATCTTGGTGTTATTTGTATATTAACAACTTGACGTAGGACTGATTAATTTTAGGCAGGGTAGTTTAAGCATGGTAGTTGTTTGTGCTTGAAGATACCCTAGGGTTTGTAGTTTGTTTTTAATTTGCTAGTTTGGTAGTTAGTATTTAGTAGTTAGTATTAACTTAAAGTCTTTCTTTCACTTACAATATATTTTGTCTTGAGTGTTTAAGTTTAAAGTGATAAAGGAATATTTTAAGAATGTTTTTAATACCTTTCAATTCCAATTTCCTTTCCTTTTTCCTTCCTTCTTTTGGAGTACTGGGTAACCAATTAATTTATGGTAAACCGGCTCTTGCTTTTGTGGTGATTACGGCCATCAAACCGGGTCACTAACGACCTCTATACGTGCTGGATGGGTTGTTCGCCTACCTCCGGAGTTTCGCTAGACCTCAGTTGTACTGCGCCTTATGGTGATTCGCTGGCTCCTTTAGTGTTAGGAAATAAAAACATATTTATACAACATTTTTGTAAATTTAATTGAGCTAAGTCTTGTGCTCGCAATTTGCTATTTCAGTATAACATTTTTTCTGTTAGCCCAGTGTCGTGCGCTCATGTGCAGGGCTGGGCTGACTAGCTATTTTTTACTTATCTACTTTTTTAACTTTTTTAGTGAATAATTGTTAAACTCTAGGCAGGTTGTACTGTATTGTAAATTAGCTTTTCTTCTGTTAGGTTTCCGAGGTGTACGGTTCTGTAAAACCGTACACCCCCATCCCCTTTTTAATTATTGAACGACCTTGACCTACTTATTTTGAAAGGGGGGGGGTTAAAAGTTGCTCCAAACCTTATCATGTGGGTACTCAAATTATGCGAAATGAGGAGACAAACAAAAAGGTCCATTAACATTTTTCGATAAAACCAACGGCATAAAAGGTATAACGCAAAAACTAAAAAAATCAATTTTGGCTTTCGCTAAAGCCTCAACCCTTGGTGACTAACAAGAAGTCCACGTTCCTCTAAGTCCCAAAGGGTAAGTCAATTTTGGAAAACGTAGATGAGTACTTTTCAGAGTTGTAAAAAAATGAATTAATTGACCTTGAAAAGTGGAGGGGGTAATATCTTATAAGAACAGGGATAACAGAATTATTTTTACTTTCTTAGGATCTAGCGACATGGCAATTACTTCGTCATCCAGTTGTAGATCTTCCTCCTCCTCATCAACATCATCATCATCTGTTGTTTCTATAGTTAAAAAAATATTCTTCTCCAAAAAATATTCTCCAAAAAAATCTTCTCCCAAAAAATCATCACAAACCAAATTTCAGAAAAACTTCAAAAATTAAGAAAATCTTGTTTTAAAAAAGAACAATGTTCACAAGAAGGGTTTTTAAGAAAGGAGCAAAAAAAAGTGAAAGATGTGTAAAAATGTGTAGTGTGAATCAAACATTGTGCAGTCTACACAACAAAGGTGAAATAAAAAGTAAACCTTCTGAAAAAGTAAAAAAGTGAACTGTCTGAAAAACTGTAAGTTATAAAAGAATTAGAATAACAGATTAAAATTAAACCACAAATATGTCTTTGAAAAAAGATCAGCAATAAGGATGTTGTTGTTAGCTGTTGTGATGAACACTACATGCTCAAATTGCCAGTAAATCTTCAAATTCCAAATATCGGCAGTACTCACTATTTAGTAAAAAAATCTCCATCTGTTAAAGTTGAGTGGTTAAAGTAAACACGTAAAAATAAAGAAAATACAAAATCACAAAAATACAAAAAAATAGGAGCGGAGGAATAGACCACTTTGTAGTTACAAAAGAATTACTTAGCGGTCTATTCCCTCGCGCATAGGGTACTTAGCGGTCTATTCCCTCGCGCATAGGGTATTTTTTGGTGACATTGACCTACTTTCAGACTTAGAAATTTTCGCTAAATACAAAAAAATAAAGCGGGGGAATAGACCATTTTGTAATTCCAAAAGAATTACTTACCGGTCCATTCCCCCGCTCTTTAAGTATTTTGGTGACCTTGACCTACTTTCAGACTTAGAAATTTTCGCTAACTCTCCTGTTTACCTTCAAAATAAGTAGGTCAAGGTCATTCAATAATTAAAAAAGGGATGGGGGTGTACGGTTTTACAGAACCGTACACCCCCGGAAACCTAACAGAAGAAAAGCTAATTTACAATACAACCTACCTAGAGTTTAACAATTAGTAACTAAAAAAGTAAAAAAAATTAAGTTAAAAAGTAAAAGTAGTAAAAAATAGCTAGTCAGCTTAGCCCTACACATATGATAACGGTTCTACTTTTGAAAGACATGTATTTGGTGAGGTGCAATCTATGTAACTATATTTTTGGGTTTCTCTCACCTATTGTTATCCCAGGGATGTTGTCGATGCAGTCAAAACACGTAGACAAGAGGAGTGATCCCGGGACATTGTTTGTGCTATGTGTTTTGTGTTTATGTGTCTACGTGTTTTGACTGCATCGACAACATCCCTGGGATAACAATAGGTGAGAGAAACCCAAAAAATAGTTACATATGATAACGGTGTGAACTAAACGTAAGCTCTCGAACACACCTTACCATAAGCGCACGACACTGAGCTACAAAAAAAATGTTATTGCTGAAATAGCAAATTGCTAGCACGAGACTTTGCTCAATTAAATTTACAAAAATGTTATGTAAATATGTTTTTATTTCCTAACAATAAAGGAGCCATCGACTCACCATAAGGCGCAGTACAACTGAGGTCTAGCGAAACTCCGGAGGTAGGCGAACAACCCATCCAGCACGTATAGAGGTCGTTAGTGACCCGGTTTGATGACCGTAATCACCACAAGAGCAAGAGCCGGTTTACCATAAATTAATTGGTTACCCAGTCCTCCAAAAGAGGGAAGGAAAAAAGGAAAGGAAATTTGAATTGAAAGGTGTCCCTAACTAAAAAGGAGTACAAGACGAGAGGGAATGCCCTCAACAAGCTTGTTGGAAAAAGGAAGTTGGAATTGAAAGGTACTAAAAATATTCTTAAAATATTCCTTTATCACTTTAAACTTAAACACTTAAGGCAAAATATATTGTAAGTAAAAGAAAGACTTTAAGTTAATACTAACTACTAAATACTAACTACCAAACCAGCAAATTAAAAACAAACTACAAACCCTAGGGTATCTACAATCACAAACAACTACCATGCCTTAAAATTAATCAGTCCTACGTCAAGTTGTTATCATACAAATAACACCAAGATATTTTTCACTAAACAGAAAAAAATATAAAATGATCAGGGCGCCTTCTGAGCATGTTACCACCTCACTGTCTAGCGAGCGACTGATACCAAAACACAAGTGCGGACCCCCTTTTGTCAACTCTGCTCAAGGTCATCCCCCCCTCCTTTCCCCCTTCCACTTGTCGCGCTATGTTCTGCTTACCCCCTCCCAAACAACAGGAACCTTGCTTTGAGTTTAGTTTCCATCATTCTTTCGCCACTGTTACCTTGACCAGGTTGATCCAGCTATTTTGTTTATAACTCAGTGAGGGGTGGTTCGTGATTGACTGTAGTCCTCTTGGGAAGGCGCCACCTTGTTGTGCTGAAGTTCTCCGTGGGGTAGACAAGGAAGCCCCACAGCAGCCAGGAAATTAGAATTAAAGTTAGGTTTACCCTCGAGGACCTAGCCGATCATATAGGCTTACACAAAATGGTTATCTGTTTTGGTTAATCATTACTAAAGAATTAGATCCTCTGTCCATTTAAATTTAACTAGGCTATCTGATATATACAGGGTGTCTGTAAAGTCCGCCACCAAACTCCATAAATTGGTTTATTGGGTCAAAATAAGCAAAAGCGTTCCGTGAAGGTATGTCCTAAAATGCATATATACCCAGATATCCGCCATTTTGTATTTTTCACAAAATATTTTTTATCTCCAAAGTTTGTGAATCGATTTTTTTGAAACTTAGTATGTACCTATGACTAGTCAAGGTCAGTTTATGAAAAAATAATCAGAATGATCGAATGGTAAATTTCAAAATGGCGGCCGCTTAAAATTTTTAATTTGAAATACCAGAAAAACGTTACGTAGTTCAAAAAAATATGAAGGTTTGACATTTTTTAGAATTACCAGTCTAATGACAGCCGAATTATGAAAATCGATCGATAAATAACTGAGTTATGGTCGAATTTATCCAACGAGGCAGCATAAATTGGAAGGAGAATGGCCCATTGTTGCATTGAGTCATGCGCTGACATAGGTCAATTACGCTGCCTCAGTAGATAAATTTGACCATAACTCAGTTATTTATTAACCGATTTTCATAGTTCTGGTGTCAATAGACAGGAAATTAGATTTTCTAAAAATTTTAATTCTTCATATTTTTATGTACTACGCAACGTTTTCCGATATTTCAAATTAAAGGTTTTAAACGGCCGCCATTTTGAAATTTGCTATTCGATCATGCTGATTATTTTTTCATAAACTAACCTTGACTAGTTACCAACCAAGTTACATACCAAGTTTCAAAAAAATTAAATCACAAACTTCGGAGATAAAAAATATTTTGTGAAAAATACAAAATGGCGGATATCTGGGTAAATATGCATTTTAGGACATACCTTCAGAGGAACTTTTTTGCTTATTTTGACCCAATAAACAAAGTTATGGCGTTTGGTGACGGACTTTACAGACACCCGGTGTATTGAGCTTCTCCGATAGTAAAGTATCCTATAGAATATTTAGGCTCTTAAATAATTGACCACGGTTTGATAAACATCATTTTTGATGCAAAAATCAGAGCGCTAATTCTCACTAGCCTACATTCCGTATTTGAATACCTTTGGTGGCCACCGAATTTTCCATAGATCAAGTTTACACATTTAGGCTAGTTTAACAACTGAATATTTACATAGCCTACAGAACACGATGTGACGGTTTTACAAAAAAAACAAAGATAGGCCTATGCCACACAGATCGATATGAATTTTACATTACTGATCTTTAAATATGGCGTTTGGCTTGAATCACAAGAAAAATTGAAGTTAATTGAGGCACATAAATGGTTGGAAGTCACTTATCGGTCCGAAGCGGAGTTTCCACTATGAAATCAGGCTGTAGTCCCGGGCGACGAGGCAGGTCCGAGTCCAGGCCGTCTTGATGGGGTATATGGAGTCCTCAGAGTTGTTGCCCATGGATAACTCGCGTCGGCTCGTACCACTCTCCCTCGAGGGTTCAATAACAGCAAAAATTTGGAAAGGGCAAGGCGAGAAGGTTAGGTGATCCGAGGCAGTTGGTTTTCTCGGTAACAGGTTGGCCGCTTCCATCCCACGCCGTCCAAAATTGTCCTGTTTTATAACCAAAACATGTAACTTTCATGTCGACCAATTCCACCAATCAGAAGATGACAACTTGGTTTCGGTGTTCTAAACGTCCAGATGGATCTAGAATGTTCCGTCGGCATGGGGAAGGAGCCAAAGTTATGTGGACTCATACTATATAAAAGTTTGATACTATATAACATGTCGATTTTGCATGACCAGCGGAGGGATCAGTCCAGGCGCGCACTAAGACTGTTAAACTAATATTTGGTTGATCATTCCAAATTCCCCCTCTGTAAATCTGCCGGTGTGCAAATTAACTGTTACAATACTCCCCCACCTTCCAGAAAATTTACCATTTTTTCTTACTGTTCCAAGAGGTAAGGCTTGATATCCGAAACATGCCAGTTTCCAGCATTTTTCCCTTTTTCGTCAGCTAAGGTATACACGTCGTTGGACTTTTTCTCAGTTAAGGTGTAAGGACCCACGAAGCGGGGTGTGTGTCATTAGCAGAATGAAAATTGGCTTTATTGGACTGGGTGAAATTCCTTTTTAACACCAGATCACCAGGTTGGAAGATGTTGGGCATCTTCGCAGGTTGTAGGTCTTCTCATTCTTCTCGTGAGCTTCCTCCAAACGTCTTGCTACATCGGCATATATTTGCTGAAGGTTGGTCATCTTCTTAACGTATTCTGTTTCACTTTCTAGACCAGGCTGTAAATCGGCAGGGAGGGTTTGGTGACCACTTCCAGACACAGCTAATTCTCTGCCAAAATTTAAGAATGCTGGTGTATAACCCGTACTCTCATGTTTGGCTGTTCCGAGGGCAAAACCTAGGGCCGGGATATTTTTATCCCACTCCCGGTGGTTATCCTTAATGTAGGCCCTGATCATCGTGAGGATGGTTTTGTTAACCCGCTCAGTCGGGTTCGCCTGTGGATGTCGACTTTGGTTAAGCAGCACTTTTACTTTGTACTGGGACATTAACTTTTCCATGGCTGCGCCGGTAAATTCTGATCCATTATCACATTTGATGGGACACCATAGGCCAGAAAGACTTGTTCTTCTAAAATACGAGCTACGATACTGGCAGTGGCTGCTCTAATTGGGAATAGCAATGTATATTTTGTGAATTTATCAGTGACGACCAAAAGATATTTGAAACCCTTGGAGGATCGAGGATATGGGCCTAAAAGATCCGCACTAACAGTGCACCAAGGTTTAGTTCCACGACTCATTCCTAACAATCCCGCAGGTTTGGTTTGCTTGTACTTTACTCTTTGACAGATCTGACAGTATCTCACATACTTGACAACATCTTGATGTAATTTAGGCCAATAGTACCGTTGTTGTATACGACTTAAGGTTTTGTAGATTCCCAGGTGACCAGCTGTTGCTTCGTCATGATTTTCTTTGAAGATTTTTAAGCGTTGTTCCTTTGGGACGACTAATTTCCAGTCTTTTTGTGAGTTGAAGAAATTCAATCTTGATGGATTATGTCTCCACAACATGTTCTGGTCCACTCTCCACAGAGGATACCTTTCGGGGTGTTGGGTCACTAGTTTTAACATCTTGTTATACCATTTATCTTTAATTTGGGCCTGAAGCTCTGCTATCTCTACAGTTTGACGTTCCGGCATAGCACGGCTCAATAAGTCAGGTACGACATGCTCATTTCCCTTCCGGTGAAATAATTTAAAATCAAAAGGTTGAAGCCTAAGGGCCCATCGGGCTAACCTGCCTTGAGGATCCTTTAAGTTGTTGAGCCACAATAGACTATAATGATCGGTCACTACGGTGAAGTGTGTCCCTTCAACATAAGGTCGGAAGCGTTCAATCGCCCATATGACGGCGAGGCATTCCCGCTCGGTGGCCGAAAATTTGGTTTCTCCTTTGGTAAGGGTCCTACTGGCGTAGGCGACCACTGCTTCTCCCTGCTCTGTAGACTGACTCAATACTGCTCCGTTACCAACTCCACTTGCATCACAAGAGATAGTTAATTCCATAGAAAAATCAGGGTAAGTTAGAATAGGTGACTTAACTAAACAATTTCGAATATCGATAAAGGCTTCTTGGGCTTCCTTGGTCCATGTAAACGGAGTCTTTTTCCGTAATAGCCTAGTGACAGGATTCAAACGGGTCGCAAAGTTTGGTATGAATCTCCGATACCAAGATGCCATGCCACAAAAGCGCCGAACTTCCTTTTCGCTCTTAGTTATAGGAATGTCTAGAATGACCTTGACTTTCTCGGGGTCTACCTTTAATCCGTGTTGATTAACTACATAACCTAGATATCTCAACTCTCCATACAAAATTTACATTTTCCTTTGTTTAAAGTGATCTGGGCGGCCTGTAAACGCTTGAAAGTTTCTTCCAAAATCTCTAAGTGTTTTTCAAAAGTTGAACTACAAATCACAATGTCTTATAGGTACACGAAAACGTGTGGTTCTAAATCAGCACCTAATACACTATCGATAAGGCGTTGCCATGTAGCGGGCGCATTATGGAGACCAAAGGGCATTGTTACGAAGTGGAACAGGCCACGGCCTGGAATCGTAAAAGCTGTCTTCTCTTTACTTTCGGCCGACAACGGGATTTGCCAATAGGCGTGCTTCACATCGAGAGACGAGATGTATTTAGCGTCTCTAAGACGGTCTAAGATCGTGGTTACCTGAGGCAAGGGATAGGCATCCCGTTTTGTTACTTCGTTGACTTTGCGTAGATCCAGACAAAATCTATATGACCCATCCGGTTTCTGGAGGAGCAACGCCGGAGATGACCAGGCACTTTTGGAAGGTTCAACTACTTTTAAATTTAACATACGATCCAGTTCCTCATGCAGGATCTTCTGGCGGGCTGGTGATAGATTATAATATCGTTGCTTGATGGGTTTTGCGTCCCCCGTGTCTATTACATGTTCAACTTGGTTAGTCCTTCCTAACACTTTATTTTCTGCAGACAGATAATCTTTCCAGAAGAGCCTCTAATTTCTGTTTTTCAGACAGATAGATGTTTCGATCCCTTTATTCCATCCTCCTGTGATACCGCCAATATGCTGTCATTAGGCCCAAATTCCCAAGTCCGATGCAACATACCTGTTACTATTTGCATTTATGTCCAAAAGTCAATTCCTAGTATTAGTCCTTGCGACGAACTTGGTACAACTAAGACATTTATTATTCTAGTTCTTTCCTCTAAGGTTATTGAAAGGGCTACAATTCCTGTTACTTCATGTTTCTGGAAGTCTGCGGTCTCGACATACCTTCCTTGCACTGGATGAAAATTCTCTTTAAGTGACTCAATTAGGTTAAGGCCTTCACTGCCAATAACAGTCTGTGAGGCACCAGAATCCAAAAGTCCTTTTATTTATCTCTACCATCAAATACGGGCGGGGATCGAGTCCAGATGAATCCATAATATAGGTAAGATTTTCAACCCCTGAAGTAACCTGAATGCCTGTAATCAAGGTTAAATTCTCACTACGGTTCAATTTCCCCTGGGGGACCAGTGGTTGTCCCACCTGGGCCCCCAGCCTCACTAGTCTTTTGGATTACAATTAACACAGTCAGTTTTCTTAACACCTTGGGCCCTGCAAGAGTAACAAAACAGATTACGTTGAAGACGGCATCGTGAAAATCGGTGTCCTGATTGTTTGCAGTTCCAACACTCTTTGGTCGTATCATCTCCCGTATGTTTCGTATCACCCGACCGACGATACACCCGACCTCTAAATTTTTCCTTCGGCCTACGTTCAGTCTGATTATAGGCTATCGATGCAACTTTACCTAGTATGTACCCCGTTTGTCTCCGCTGCTGGGTATTAAACCTAGTTGAAGGGCTAACATAGGCGAGATTGGGTTCTAACACTTGAGAGGATTTAGGTGGCGGCCGTTGTCGTATTGCCCTCATGCGTCCTGCCTCTGCTTGGCGTCCAAAGTGTCGAAGGTCGTCTAAGGTGGTTGTTTTGACCATACACAACTTGTAATGCAAGAAGCCATTGATATTCTTCAATATCTGTTTAAGTTTCTCTTCTGGTGGAATTTCTTGATTTAAACGGTGGTAGAGGCCCTCCATTGCAGCTAAGTACAAATCGATAGTTTCTTCCTCTCCCTGTGTCCTATCTTTGATCTCCTGTAATAACCAGTCATCGTAATCTGGATTTTGAAATAGATATTTAAGTTCTCTACATAACTCTTTCCATGATGTGACCCGCCTCTGGGTTGATCTATGCCATATAAGAGCCCACAAAAAGGTCGACTGCCGACTCAAATAACTCGGACACTCCTCGGGCACGGCGTAACTCTTAAACCCTCTCCAAGAACGCACCAATGCTTACTGATCCATCATTATTAAATTTAAGATTCCACTTGTAGACCGGGGCGGACTTAGGACCATGCAATTGCTGTTTACTTTCAACAGTTGACCTCGAGGGAGATGGTTCCGTTGTTGAATGTTGTTTAATCTTGAAGATCGCAGGTGGTGGTTCTGTACTATGGGAGACCTGAGTTTCCATTTCAGGTTTGCCAGTCAAAACCTCTAGACGGTTCACCCTGGTTAAAATATCGACATCGTTGGTACCTTACCTCCGTCCTGGGCTATGGTTTTAGTAGAGCCACTAAGTGTTTCGAATAACTAAGTGCATTCTTTTACTTTTGCCATAAGCTCTTGTTGTTTTTCTTCATGCCCCGTATCTGCAGATGGTACTATAGGGATCCTCTCTAACCGATAGTATAGATGCCACAATCGGGATTTTAATCTCAATGCCTCGCTATCCTTATAATCTCCATCATATGCCTCTATCAGAAAATTTAAATCAGAATATTTTTCTTCACAAGCTTCGATTTCTTTACTTACATCCAAGGTATTAACCACAGTTTTATCGACCGGGGCTTTGTTCGCAAAGCACTGGCTCAGCCGCTTCCGAAGGTCATCCGCAGTTCCGGTGGTGGTTACTCTTCTGATCTTGAGCTCATATTCAACTTCATATTTCCTCAATCGATAGGCATTCATGTTGTATGCCGTTAATATTTAGTCAGTCCAAGCAAAATTACTAATTAGGCCAAAAAATTCTCCAAGTTCTCCAGCAACAATACAAGACAGCAACAATAATAAACAGCGACAATAATAGACAACACATACACACAATATTGGCTTCCCTTTTATATATCAATATATTACTAGCCTAATGCCTTTCAATAATTCATAATATGCCCTTATTTTAAGTATTTAAATATTAGGCTAATATTCTGTGAGGCATGAATATCATTGGATAAATAACCCACTTATTTAGGTTGAGCCACCAAATACTTCCAAAACAATAGTTAATTTCTCAAGCTCCCTAAAGCCTATGATTTAATGAATGAGTGGCCCCACGTTACGGGCGCCATTTGTGACCCTGACCAGGTTGGCCCAGCTATTTTGTTTGTAACTCAGTGAGGGGTGGTTCGTGATTGACTGTAGTCCTCTTGGGAAGGCGCCACCTTGTTGTGCTGAAGTTCTCCGTGGGGTAGACAAGGATGCCCCTGAGCAGCCAGGAAGTTAGAATTAAAGTTAGGTTTTCCCTCGAGGACCTAGCCGATCATGTAGGCTTACACAAAATGGTTATCATGTTTAGGTTAATCATTACTAAAGAATTAGAACCTCTGTCCATTTAAATTTAACTAGGCTATCTGATATATATATATATTGAGCTTCTCCGATAGTAAAGTATCCTACAGAATATTTAGGCTCTTAAATAACTGACCACGGTTTGATAAACATCATTTTTAATGCAAAAATCAGAGCGCTAATTCTCACTAGCCTACATTCCGTATTTGAATACCATTGGTGGCCACCGAATTTTCCATAGATCAAGTTTACACATTTAGGCTAGTTTAACAACTGAATATTTACATAGCCTACAGAACATTTAACACGATGTGACGGTTTTACAAAAAAAACAAAGATAGGCCTATGCCACACAGATTGATATGAATTTTACATTACTGAACTTTAAATATGGCATTTGGCTTGAATTACAAGAAAAATTGAAGTTAATTGAGGCACATAAATGGTTGGAATTAAACCCTAGCCTGCTCAGTCAAAAATAGAAAAAAAAATAAAATAAATGGTTGGAAGTCACTTATCGGTCCGTAGCGGAGTTTCCACTGTGAAATCAGGCTGTAGTCCCGGGCGACGAGGCAGGTCCGAGTCCAGGCCGTCTTGATGGGGTAGATGGAGTCCTCAGAGTTGTTGTCCATGGATAACTCGCGTCGGCTCGTACCACTCTCCCTCGAGGGTTCAATAACAGCAAAAATTTGGAAAGGGCAAGGCGAGAAGGTTAGGTGATCCGAGGCAGTTGGTATTCTCGGTAACAGGTTGGCTACTTCCGTCCCACGCCGTCCAAAATGTCCCTGTTTTATAACCTCGCCAAAACATGTAACTTTCATGTCGACCAATAATTCCCCCAATCAGAAGATGACAACTTGGTTTCGGTGTTCTAAACGTCCAGATGGATCTATAATGTTCCGTCTGCATGGGGAAGGAGCCAAAGTTATGTGGACTCATACTATATAAAAGTTCGGTACAATATAACATGTCGATTTTGCATGACCAGCGGAGGGATCAGTCCAGGCGCGCACTAAGACTGTTAAACTAATATTTGGTTGATCAGGCCAAATTCTCCCTCTGTAAATCTGCCGGTGTGCAAATTAACTGTTACACCACTGCTCAAACAGGCAACAACACTTCTTTATTTATTTTACTTTACATTGGACTTGTAAAAATTTAAGTGTTAAAACTTTCCTATAGTCAACATTTTTGGACTTTGAAATTTTTTTTAACATTTGCTTCAACACTCACGTTACAATATTACGTTTTTTAGAATGCCTCCAACAGACAACTTTTTTTCTACTGGACTTACAATCTTAGAAAAATTATATAAATTGGTTGAGCCAGAAGATCTAACTGATGAAGAAAGTATTTTTGAAAATAGTTTGATTTCAGTAGAAGATATAACTGATGAGGAAAGTATTTTGGAAGAACCAGTAAGTTCAGGCTATGATTTTGGAATAATAGGAGGAGAAACATTAGAGACTGAAGATAATGTTAACAAAACACCGTTAAGGTACAACAATAAAACAGAAAGATTTGTGTTTGCTGCTCGTCGTTTGTTTCCATCAGACACGGAGGAAGATGGAAGCGATTTTGAAATAGAATATTTGGACAACACCGATGACGATGATAGTTACAACGAATAATATGTATTTTTTTTAAAAACTTACATTATTTGACCTTGAAACTTAGATTTTTCTTAAAAACTTGCATTATTTGACCTTGACACTTGGATTTCTTTTTAAAATTACATTGGATGATCTTGAAACTTAGAGGTTTTTGAAATATAAGAAATTTAACTGTTATTTACACTTTTCGTGTTTAATACAGAAAAAGTGGTGGGGGTAATGTTATAAATAGGGGTAGTTTTAGAGTGGTTTTCATTATTACGGCAACTCTTGTGGAGAGCACACCTACATCATGTATTACTGCATTAGTTTCGAAGAATCTTTTGAAGATGAAATTTTGCTAAAAATGCACCAAGACGTTTACCATAACAACGAAACAAACCAAAATGCAGAAAACGAAGAAGAAGATTTGGAAGATTTAGATCAAATGCTGGCTACCCATCAACAAGAACTAAATTTAAGACCAAGTGTCATTCAATACGCACCCGGACCTTCTTTGTATGTGGAATTACTCGCCCGAGCTTTACCAGGTAGTGTGGTAACTCATTTTAAAATTGACAATGCTCAATTGCAACTTGCACAATTTATATCAAAAGCAAAAACATTAGTAACAGAAACATTGAACAATGAACCAAGAAGATTAAATTTTATAAAGTTTGGAATTTTATTAGATGCTGTATTTACAAATGTTCAGAATGAAACATAACCAAGAGGATTTTTAACTAAAAACAAAACCATCATGTTTGCATCAGATATAGGCTCAATCGTGGATGAATGTTTTGAAGAAATTTTAAAAAAATTGCAAGAACACGAAGGAAGAGGTTCATGTTGGAGTTTGTTAGGTATAACAGGGCTAGATATTAGAGTTCATAAACATGGATATGGAATAAGAGGTAGTAGTTATTGCTTTGCCAAAGAAGATTCAAGAAACCAAATCTTGAGTTTATGTTCAAAATAAAGATGCTGAATGTTTCAAGTATGCAGTGCTAGCAAAATATGTAAAAGTTAATGTGGTACGACCGAGTAGAGCATACGATGAGGTTTGCCATAAGTATAACTTTCAAGGCATGACTTATCCTGTTGCAATTCAAGACATATCAAAATTTTGAAAGAAAAAATCCTTTTGCATCTGTAAACATATTTGGTTTAGATTCATCCAACAACGTCTACCCGTTACGTATAAACACCATTGAACGCAGAGATCATACTGATTTATCATTAATAACCAAAGGTGATATTTCACACTATGTATACATTAAAGATTTTGAAGCTCTAGTTTGCAAACAGTTATCAAAATGTAAAAAACGAAAAACCACTTGTAAAAGATCTTTCTGTTTTGTAACCAAACCTTTAAGGAGTTTCAGAATGGTTGACGAAACACCAAAAATTATGCAGTGGAAACAATGAAGTAAGAATTAAATTAATTTGACAAAGTTATCCAACAATACAGAATTCCAGTTGTAGTGTATGCGGAATTTGAATCTTTATTGCTTCCATTTGAACAAGAAGAAGGAGAGGAAATTACCAGCAGAACAAAGCAGAGAACCAGTCAACTTCACAAACCAAACAGTTACTATTTAATAATAAAATCGACTTTGTCTGAAGAACATCTTAGAGAATATGGTTTGTCATTTACACCAAAGATCTATCGTGGAGGAGAAGCAGCTTGATACTTTGTTGATGAATTATACAACATTGCTGGGAAAGTGGAAGCAATGTACAGCAATGTAGTTCCTATGTCACCTATGACACCGGAAGAACTTTATCTTTATAATTCAGCAAAACCATGCTATTTGTGTAACAATCTATTTACACAAAATAAAGTTAAACTTCGCGACCATGACCATCTGACGGGACCCTACAGGGGTGCAGCTTGCAACGGTTGTAACATCAACTACAAACTACCATCTTTTATCCCTGTGGTTTTCACAATCTTAGCGGATACGATGGACATTTTATCATTCCAGAATTAAGAAGAGACAACGGTGAAATAGACGGTTTAGCACAAACTATGGAACAATTTATAAGCTTTTCAAAAAAGGTGGGCAAAATTAAACTTAGATTTGTAGATTCTTTTAGAGTTATGCCTTCTAGTCTAATGAAACTATCTGAAAATTTAAGAAGACAAGATTTAATAGAAACAAGCAAAATTGTACCTGCAGAAAAAATTGATTTAGTTCTTCGGAAAGGAATCTTCCCGTATGATTACATCGATGGACTACATAAATTTCAAGAAACATCACTTCCTCCACCAGAAGCATTCAAAAGTAAACTTACCGATTCGGAAATTTCACCTGAAGTCTATCAACACGCATGCAGAGTTTGGAACGAATTGGAATTCTGTCTTTTATGTGAAACTCGATGTGACCCTTCTCTGCGATGTGGTGAAAGAATTTAGAAACACCTGTTTTGAAGCCTACGGATTAAACTCTCTTCATTCTTATACTTCTCCAGGACTAGCTTGGCAAGCTATGCTAAAAGAAACAAAGTGCAACCTTCAATTATTAACAGATATTGACATGGCGTTGATGATCGAATCGGGCGTTAAGGGTGGATTTACCCAAAGTGTTACTAGACATGTTAAAGCTAACAACAAATATCTTCCAGACTACGATGAAGAAAAACCATCAGTGTTCTTGGGATATTTCGATGCCAACAATTTGTACGGATGGGCCATGTCTAATCCACTTCCTTTTGGTAACTTTGAATGGGTTAATCCAGACTCTATTTGTGATATTTCAGAAATTTTAAAACACGGAGACAGCGGATACATATTGGACTGTGACTTTGAATATCCAGAGCACTTGCATGATCTTCATTACGATCTTCCGCTCCTTGCAAAAACAGAAGTTTCACCAATTGGCAAACATCCAAAATTAATGATGACTCTTGAAAATAAACGAAGATACGTAGCTCAATTTTGGGTTGTTCAACAAGCACTCCAATTGGGTTTACGTATAACCAAAATTCATAGAGCTTTAAAATTTTCCCAATCGTGCTGGTTAAATCCGTTCATTGATTCAAACACCAGAAGAAGAGCAGCTGCAACATCAACATTCCAAAAAGATATTTTTAAATTAATGAATAATGCGATATTTGGCAAAACATTGGAAAAAAGAAGACACAAAAATGTTAAATTAGTTACAGATCCGAAAAAACTACAAAAAACTTGTACAAAAACCAAACTTTGGAACATCCGTTATTATCAATAAAAATCTTGTGGCAGTATCTATGAAGAAGACAAGCGTGAAAATGGATCGTCCCTTGTACGTTGGAATGTCAATCTTGGATATTTTCAAAACTCACATGTACGATTTCTACTACAACAAAATGGTCGACTTCTACGGTAGAGATAACATCGGAATCGCCTACATGGACACGGACGCTTTCATCTATTGGATTCTTACTATACCCCGACTATCGAAAGAAGGTGAGCGGTGCGGCGGCGGCGGAGCGAGCGCGCGTTAGTAAAAACATTCTTATTCATAAAACTGTAGAAACGTAAAAAACGCTGTTAAAAATTTGCAGACCACTTTATTCCAATGACCAGTTTATTACCTAATCAGCACTGTTTTCCAATAATTTTACACGTTTATAGTTTAGTTTATACTCTGAGTTATATTACTAAAAATACGATTTACGAATTAAAAAAGTCAATTCTTTGTGTTTGATTTATGATAACTCTGCTTAGAAGCATCGGGGAAAAAAATCCTATAGAGAACCTTTAGTCGACTTTCTTGGGAACAATATTTCAAAATATGAGAGTCTTGTGATTAATATTTACGTCGTTATTAATTTATTTCTAAAGAACTGTTAACTCTTTTGGTAATTGAGATTTTTATTTCATTTTTCCTATAATGGCATTAGATTGTTTCAATATATCAATATTGATACTATATTCAATCAATACTATATCAATCAATATTCAGTTAATAAATTACTTCAATACTACTAGATAAATCCGTAATCAGTTGATAATTGAAATTAATTATCAACATTGCTTGGGCGAGCGCGATTCAGACGAGGTACAGCAACTGGCGAACAACAACGGAGCACATGCTTCCAACACACACTGCACATGCAGTTCGGAGGAACTGAAAGGTTCCTTATTGTTCAATGTTGGAAAATCGGCATTGTTTTTACAATGAATTCTACAGCTGGAAGCAGGCGTCTTTTATAAGAGAAAAACTTAAACATGCAGAGGCGCGCGAATAAAATGGGTCCACTAGGTCCAGACTGTACTTCAACAGTCATTGTTGCACTCTGCCTCGCAGTGATACTATCGTTTATATATTAATCGATTATGAGAAACCATTCCAATAAAAACATAAAGCTGCGACGTAATCAACCTATATTTCATTCAAAGACATTGTTTACTGAATTTCATTCATCAAAGTAGTTTAATAGCTGAGATAACAGTACTTATTAAATAAATTAATAACGACGTAAATATTAATCACAAGACTCTCAAATTTTGATATATCGTTCCCAAGAAAGTTGACTAAAGGTTCTCCTTAGGAATGTTTTGTTGCTTCTAAGCAGAGTTATCATAAATCAAACACAAAGAATTGACTTTTTTAATTCGCAAATCGTGTTTTTAGTTATATTACTCACAGTATAAACTAAACGATGTACGTTAAAAATTATTTGAAAACAGTGCTGATAACATAATTAACTGGCCATTGAAATAAAGTCGACTGCAAATTTTTAACAGCGTTTGTTACGTTTCTACAGCATATTAAATAGGAATGTTTTTAATGCCGCGCGCTCGATCAGCCGCCGCCGCGCCGCTCACCTTCTTTCGATAATCAGGGAATAATGATATGTATTTGGATCTTCGAACATTTGTTCACAAAGATGAATTTGATTTTAGTGACTATCCAAAAGATCATTTAAATTATGACGATGATCGAAACAAAAAGAAACTTGGAAAATTTAAAGACGAAGCAAATGGAGTTTTACTGGAAGAACTTATTGAACCAATGTCAAAATTGTATTCACTACAGTTGCATAAAGAAGAAAACAATGTTATTAAAAAAGCTAAGGGTGTAAAAAGTTTGTATCTTAAGAAGAATGTAAATTTCGAACTTTACTAGCAATGCTTATTTGAAGACACAATTATGACTGCAAAATTCAACACCATCAGAAGTTTCAACCATCAACTGTACAGCGTAACAGAAGTGAAAAAAGCACTCTGCTGCAATGATGAAAAACGGCACATACTTCCAGACAAATTTCACACTCTACCATTCGACCACTATTCTCTCAATCCTATCTATCAGTAAACCCGTTCATCAACCAACTACCTTTTTATCCTTTTCCTTTCCGTAAAAAAGGGAAAATCACAGCATGCTCGCTGTGGTTTCCGCTTTTTTTACACATATTGAAATGACCTTGAACTATAAATGTGGATGCAGTAAAAGAAACATTCAATACTAGCTTGACTGTGCTAGTAAAAACATCATGGCAGGGTTAAAGGAGAAGGTTGTTAATGAACTTCCTAAACCTGCAAGAATAAAGTTTTTACGAAGAAATACTGTTATAAAAGGAATAAATGATTTATATCAAGCAGATTTAATTGAAATGCAACCGCATAGTAGAATAAATAAAGGATTCAAATACATACTTACAATTATTAATTGTTTCACTAAAGTTGCAGATGCTTTACCATTAAAAGACAAAACCGCTAACAGCATAGCAAAAGCTATGGAAGTAGCTATAAAAGGAGATAAAAATAAAATTAAACATTTACAAACTGATGATGGAAAAGAATTCTTTAATAAACCTTTTGCCCTGTTAATGAAGAAATGTAAAATAAATCATTATTCCACAAATTCTGAGAAAAAGGCAGCTATAATTTAAAGATTCAATAGAACCTTAAAAGGTGCAATGTATAAAATGTTTTCGAAAAGAGGTTCTTACGTATGGGTTGATATTTTACCAAAATAAATAAGCGAGTACAACAACACGTTTCACAGAACTATTGGTATGCCACCTAACAAAGTGAATAAGAAAAACGCTAAACTTGTTTTACAACGGATTAAAAAGAATACACAGTCAAAAGCGGAACAAAGAAAACCAAGAAAATTTAATGTAAATTTTAAAGTTCGAATTAGAAAATACAAAGGAGTGTTTACTAAAAAATACCTGCCCAATTGGACAAACAAAGTTTTTACAGTGTATTAAATGCAACCTACTGTACCGGAAACTTATATTTTAAAAGATAACAAAGGAAATTTGTTACAAGGCGGTTTTTACGGACATGAATCGTTAAAGTCAACAGTGGGTGATGTCTTTCTTGTTGAAAAGGTGTTGCAAAGGAAAAAAGACCAAGTTAAAGTACGTTGGTTGGGGTTTGACAAAACTGAAGATTCGTGGATACCTATAAAAGACTTGATTTAGTTTTAAATCAACTTATTTCTCCTCCTGCCTTTGAATAAGATGGAGATTGTTCACCACAAAGATAAATTTAGTATTAATAACATTGATGATTCAACTGTAGATAACGTTAAAATCAACAATGGTAAACACGGCAGTTTATTTCCAAACACTATACGATGTATAGTAAGCGGTCCTTCAAACTGTGGCAAGACTAACGTTGTGTTTAACTTAATCTCAAACACAAAAGGATTGCGGTTTAATAACCTATATATTTTTTCAAAGTCCTTACATCAACCAAAGTATCAATTGTTTGAAAAGATCCTGACCGATGTGCCCGATGCCAACTATTACAAATTTAACGCTAGTGACAGTGTTATGCAACCAGACCAAGCTAAGCCGTATTCTGTATTTGTATTTGATGATGTATCTAGTGAAAATCATGATACTATTAGAAACTATTTTGCCATGGGAAGACATAATAATATTGATAGCATATATATCGGACAAACATATAGCAAAATTCCGAAACAACTTATAAGAAACAATGCAAATATTCTAGTTTTATTCAAACAAGACGATACAAACCTAAAACACATATACAACGGTCATGTGAATGCCGATATGACATTTGAAAAATTCAAAGAGCTTTGTGAAAAGCGTGGGCGGAAAAGTACGGATTTTTGGTAATTATGAAAGATAAACCTATAAAAGATGGTCGTTACCGGATAGGTATTGATAAATTTGTTTTAATACGTTAATTGTCAACATTACTGTACAAGTCTTCATGGTGTAAACATGGTTAATAAGGAAAAGTTATTAAAAGAAATAAAATCACTTAGTGATTCTATTAGACATAAAAACAGAGCGTTAAGATTAGGAATAAGTGAAAGAGAGAAATTTCTGGAATCAACATTTAAATCTATTACTGAACCATTAAAACAAATCGGACAAAATGTTAAAACTTCAATATTAAATTTTTCAGGAGACGCTATTTTACATTTGAACAAAAAGAAGAATATGAAGGTGATACAAGTTTTACGCAACAAGGAGAAACAACTGAAGAAGAAAGCGAAGAAGTTGAAGAAACGGATGTTTTAAGAGAAAAATTGAATTTTTCTACAAGCGAAGAACAACAAGAAGAAGAGTCTATTAATCCGTCCAACTTGAGCAAGTTAGGCACGGATATTGCGTATAAAGGGCCGCTTGCAAGACAATTTGTATTAAAAATGTTACATTCTGCACAACCAACTCGAAAGTATCATACTTTTGGTGCTAGAATAGCAGAAAATGGTCTAATGATTGGAGATAGCATGCTTGATGCAGACGAACGTGACAATATTATTATAAATAATAAACTATATAAGGGTCAAAAAGATTGTTTGAACTTATTTTTAACCGAAACCTAATAATTATACTAAAACGGATTTAACCATTTTTAAACAAATATTGGAGGATACAAATGCGCATAAGAAAAATTATTCTAAAAATTTCGATGTCCATAGAAATTCCTCAGAAAAATATAAAACTATTATTGCTAAACTTTTCCCACCAAAAAGAAGGGTTCAGATAGAAAGGAGATCATTATCTTCTGCTGAAATGAATGTTTTACATAAAAGGAGAAAAACAAATCAACCAAGTTTATCAGGAAAAGGATTATTGAAAATCTTGTATGATACTAATATAATATACTACAACGATATAAACAAATTGGTTGACAGAATGAAGTTGATATATGAGGCTAAACAAGCCGGACTTAGCGGTTTAGAAAACGAATGGGTAGCTTTGGTCGGCGAACTGCGAAATCGAGGAGAAATCGCATAAAATATGAGTATATATAATAAAAGTATAACCGATGAAACATCCAGTTTAACCATGAGTGTGGATAAGTTTGGGCGGTATTCCGAATCTGGAACCAAATCAGGATCTTATGGAAAAAGAGGTGGTTTACCACCAACATCCGATGGAGATTATGATATAAGTAACAAACGTTTAAAGTTTGTAAATGATCCAAAAGATGATAGTGATGCAGTAAATTTCAAAACTTTAAAAAGTGAAAAATCATCTAGCTTAAAGCTTCAAAATGAAGTGTATAACGCTAATTTTTATAGAATCGTAAATCTTCCAAAACCAATAGATAAATATGATTCGGTAAATAAAGAATATTTAATGTGGTACATAATCCAAACTTTAAGATATGATTCTAAGAGTATAAAGTATATGATGCAAAAGATCTTAGAATAGCCAATACAGCAGATCCTGTTAATGATCAAGATTCAGTTACCAAAAAGTATTTACATCCCTGAAAAAAACAGATAAATTTTCCTTTTACAACTTTGTAATACACGATATTGGAGACCCTAAAGATATGAAAGATGCGGTAAACCTTCAATATCTTACAGATCACTGTATTACACATAATATTAATACGACTAATTGCAAAGATAAAGTGTTAACTAACGTTAAGGAAGGAACTGCAAAATCAGATTCAGCTACAATAAGTCAAATAATGAAATTAAAAAATAAGAAATGGGATGCGGATGCAAAAATAATTACTAATGTTAAAAAAGGGTTGGATGAAATTGATGTAGCAACAATTGGACAAGTTCCCGTATTACAAGAATATCAAGCAGGCCGTCGACAAGGCTTTGATTGCAAAGGGAGACCACTAACCAATGTTGGAACAGGAGTAGGAGACAGTGATGCAGTTACAGTAGAAGAATTGCGTAAGAGAAGCCTAAGAAAAGATTATCAAATTTTTCAATTAAAAAAAATCTTTATTCATTCAAAAACAACAGTACAAACATTACATTTGTGATTAGATTCCATTCACAATCTTCTTGTAATAAGAAACATAGACACTATAAAATGGATGAATGAATAGCTAGGTACCTGTTATATCTAGTTATATCTATTGGTCTGTATTATAAAAAATCATATGTTTTAATGTCATTTCTCACTACTGTTTACATGATGGTCAATGTTTAAGAAAACAAAGATTGTACAAATAAAATACATTCAAAACTATTTTCAATATTCATTACTAGGATTTTAAAGTGGCGACTTCGGTAAAGTAAAAATGGATCCTGATCAATTTCAACAGCTTATGCAAACTCTTACAACAGCTATTCAAGGTATGTCTCAAGTTCAACCTACAAGAAATATAACTTTGATTTCCAACTTTGACGCTTTTGATAGTAGTAAAGAATCATTTCCTCAGTACAAAGAAAGGTTTGAAAACTACCTGAAATTAAAAAATTTTGTTGCTGACAAAGATCTTTGTGCTCAGATTTTTCTAAATAGCCTAGGGTCCTCCGGTTATGACTTGTTGAGTACGCTGTCCTTACCTAGAAAGGTCACTGACCTGACGTATGATGATATCACAACCGTGCTGGGAAATCATTTTCCCAAACAAAATGAAATTGTTCAACAACATCAGTTTTTGTCAAAGGTTCAACAACCCGATGAGTCAATTTCCGACTATGTAACTTCTCTTAAAAAACATATATCTTCGTGTAACGTCACCTGTTCGGCTTGTCATGCTCCAGTCTCTGATCTGTTCCTCAGAGCACAATTCATCAGGGGCATAAGGGATTCATCCATCAGGGAGAATCTTCTTCAACAGGAGGACTTGACCTTCGATTCTGCTGTACGACGAGCTTTGGCCATTGAAGCTTCAAAGATAGATAGCAATGTAATTAATGAGTTTACCAGGCATCAGACTGCAACCGACACGTCCGTCCACAAGGTGACAATGCAGTCAACCACTGGGCACTGCTCATCCCGCGGACATAGCCGTGGCCGCTCCACCTCTTCCGTGAGGGAGTCTACGGGCACACGCCATCCGCTCGAGGACCAACGTCGGAGGCACATTGACTTGACCACCCTGGGATTGAGTGGCCTTTGTCTCCGGTGTGGCAAGCACAATCACACTTCAAATCAGTGCACTCTCCACCGTTCTCGACTTCGCTGTAAGGAATGTAACAGAGAAGGACATGTTGCGAAGGTATGTATTAAATCCTTGTTATCAAGACAAAATAAGACAGCTTCGATACAACTCTTGCATCCCGATGACGACAACCAGACCCTTACATCAGACGATGATGATGATTATCTTTACGGTGTAGGACAACTTAGTAATATTTATGACATACATTTGTCAGACACGGATAAATTTATTACGACTGTTCTTATTAACAATCTACCTCAAACATTTGAAGTAGATTCCGGTTGCGCACACACCCTTATTCCTGTGGGAGATTTCAATCGGCTACATATTTCAATGGACTCACTCCGACCGACACCTATAAAATTTCGATCTTATACTAACGAAGTAATTTCACCTTTGGGTATAGCTACCGTATATGTAGAATCTAATGGAATTTCATCG
Source organism: Flexamia atlantica (assembly GCA_035578135.1). Taxonomy (NCBI): domain Eukaryota; kingdom Metazoa; phylum Arthropoda; class Insecta; order Hemiptera; family Cicadellidae; genus Flexamia; species Flexamia atlantica. The sequence continues at coordinate 4,377,019 of JAQJVK010000007.1, read as the reverse complement.
TTTCAGCAACTTTTTGTTGTTCCCAATGGGTACAGTCCACTGTTGGGCCGAACATGGATCCGCCATCTACACATTAACTTAAATAACATTGATGAAATGTCTGAAAGGGTCAATGTCATCAATTCTGTAAGTGACGATATCGATGATCTTATCATTAAAATAGAAACACAACTCAGGAAACTTCGCACAGAATTAGACATGATGCGGCCACCTAGCAAGTCCACATTTCGGGAGTGTTACCCACCAGTGCCGCGCTCCTTCAGGGAGGGGGAAAGGGTCCTGGTACGTATGGAGGCCAAATGGAAATTTGGAAAAGTGATAACTAGGCTTGGACCACTCCATTACAGCGTTCAACTCGACTCTGGATATGTCTTAAAGAAACACATAAACCAACTGAAACGAACGGAAGTTCCTGAAACTGACACCATAATCAAGAGACCCCATAAAGATTCACAAAAACCTGATTCAGAAAATTATGCAAATAAAAAGGTTACATTCAAGGAAACCCTTGAGAATTCTGATATAACAATTTTTCGTCCTTCGACCACTATTCATCACCCTAACATGAATTCACCTGTTGTCACTCGACCACCACGTCCACGACATACATCAAGAAAGGTTATGCCACCAAACCGATTTAGTCCTTGAATACTTCCTCAGTGCCGAAGAATCTGTTATATCTAGTTATATCTATTGGTCTGTATTATAAAAAATCATATGTTTTAATGTCATTTCTCACTACTGTTTACATGATGGTCAATGTTTAAGAAAACAAAGATTGTACAAATAAAATACATTCAAAACTATTTTCAATATTCATTACTAGGATTTTAAAGTACCTCATTATTTCGTGTTGAGGTACCAACACAATCTATAACAGACATACTGTGAAAAATACAAATTAATACATAATGCTACAATATACTTTAACAAAATACATAATCTAAATTAAAATATGAATAACAATGTCCCTTTGGAATTAACCAATGAGAAGTAACTATTTAAAATCACGCATAAGTCCAAGTAAGCCAAATATCACAAACAAAACAATTTTCAACACAAAAAAAAACAGAAGTATTAAAAATGTTATAAAAAGAACACTTCAATGTCCGGAACAGTAAACAACCAATTTTTCAGTTTAATTAGAAATGATTTAATGTTTTGACACAAACAAATTTCTGTTGGAAGTAAATTAAAAATTTTGGGGCACAATACTTAAAAAATCGTTTAAAAAACTCATTATATGGCTGAGGGGTAATTACAAAGTTTCTAGACCTCAACCTATCAGAATAAACCCGTATGTTTCCAATTAAATGGCCTGACTTAATATAAAAAATCCTAAGAACCCTGAAAACAAATAAATATCTAAGTGGAAATATTTTTAGTGATTGAAATAAAGGAAATGAATGGTCAAAACGATTAACACCCATTATCAATCTCACAATCTTCTTTTGGCATGTAATTAAAGGAAGGAGATTGGAGAGATAAACACCACCCCAACAAGAGATTCCGTATTGCAATTTGGAATCGACTAATTAAAAATAAACTATTCTTAATATGTTTACTGGACAAACAGACTTTAGAAGGTAAAATTTCCTTAAACATGATAAAAAATAATTCTTTACACTATGAATATGGCACTTCCAGTTAAAATTTTCATCTATTGTTAAACCAAGGTATTTAATTTCTTTAACCTGCTGGATTTTTAAGCAAACATCACACGAACTTTGAGGATTTGGCAAACAGCTAACACATTTGTAGAATAAATTGAATGGGTGAATGCAGAAAGGGCTTCAGTCAATTTTTTTTAATACATCCCTGATTTTTATTCTATGTGTTTTTATTTACAGCCTCTGCCATTAAAACAATATTTATAATGAGAAATGTTAACTGTTTTGACACCAAACAATGTTCAAAATGGCCATGTGAAGACATTTCGAGCAAAAAGGTCTTCAGTCCAGGTAAGTTTTTATTTTTTTTTTGAAGTTGTTATAATTTATTTCCCAAGAACAGTGATGTGCCAATGTTTCTGCTTGTTTACTTTACTAGACCTAAATGTTTCAGATGATTCAAGCAAATAATAGTGAAATTAGAAGGTTTTTTTTAATTTGCCGAAAGTTCATTGTTTTGGACTGAAGCCCTTTCTGCATTCACCCATTCAATTATTATTAACATTATTCTTACTTCTTAAGGAGAATTGCATGATTTTGTCTTACTACTAAGAGCCATTCGATTAGAAGAGAACCACAGTTTTAATTTATCCAGATCCTGTTGCATATATTCAATCAATAATTCAGATTTTCCAAGGGAGTAACTTAGCACAGTATCATCCGCGAAACAAGTTATTTTACCAAAGAAGGAACCAGAACATAAATCATTAATATAAACCAAGAAAAGTGTAGGCCCCAGAACAGAGCCTTGTGGGACACCATAACTAATTTTATTTTTAGAGCTGGTAATATTTTGCAATCTTACACACTGAGATCTCCCATTCAAATAACTTTCAAACCAATTCCAAACAACTCCCCTTACACCGCTATTCCATAATTTAGATAATAAAATGTTATGATCGACCGAATCAAAGGCTTTTGTAATGTCAACAAACAGAGCACTCACGTTGTTACTAACATTCAACCCATCTGCAATTTGAGAACAAAATTGCAACAAAGCATCCTCCGTTGACTTACCATCGATGAAGCCAAATTGATTTTTATTAAAAAACCTATTCGCATTCAAAAACTTCAACCTAACCTTGACTAACTTTTCAAAAATTTTTGAAAAAACTGAAAGCAGGGATATAGGCCTAAAATTGTTACAATCTCTAATCTCACCCTTCTTGAATAAGGGAATGACTACAGCTGTCTTCATATCATCAGGAAAATTCCTGATTTTAAGCTTTGATTTAAAATATTTGCAAGAATGGGAGAAATTAAATCATGGACAGACTTCAAAACAGAAACAGAAACCCCATCGATCCCAGGTGACTTATTTAAGACCTAAAATGATTTTACTAATTTCATCAGAGACAATTGGTGCAAAAAACATAGATCTTGTGCATGTTGATGATGGAAACACATCTGAATAGCAAGGAAAATTTAAACCATAAAATGATTCCAAATTGTTGTGTAACTCATCTATTTCATTGACAAAAAATTATTAAACTGATTGGCAATATCTTCAGGTTCTGTCAGCAAGACATTCGGGTTTGAAACTGAATAAATGGAATCAATACCCTTGTTAGTAGCCCTGGAACCCAAAATACTATTAACTGTACGCCACTGTTTTTTCACATTACTTTTATTTGACTCAAACAGAGATAAATAATACTGTTCTTTTCTTTGGTTCATGTCCGACTTCAATTTGCTTGCAAACCTTTGAAAATACTGACATAACCTGACATTGTTAGGATCTTTCTTGACCTTTTTATACAGTGAGTTCCTAAAAACTTACCTTTTGCATAATTCAGTTGTCATCCAAGGTTTTAAAATTTTATACTTAACATGTTTTTCCTTAAAGAAGGTAGCCTCATTAATTGCAGATGTAAAATATTCTAAAAATAATTTAAAACTAAAGGATACATCATTGCAACTTACAACTAAAAACCAATCAATAAATTCTACTAGGTTTCTGAATTTAACAAAATCAATTCTTCTGATCTGGTAGTAACTGTCTGTACAATTCATTTTAAACAACTGAGAACACATAAGGCTGCAAACAGTACAGTCGTGATCGGTTATTCCTAAGGCAATTACTTTACCATTACAATCAATATTAACACTGGACCTAAAATAAATATGGTCAATTAAACTCATAGAAGTAGCAGTTACTCTTGTAGCAGTTGTTATAATTTGATCCAAACCATGACTAGCCATGACAGATTGATATTTATCGGTGTCGGAAGAATTTTGAAGCAAACATAGATTAATATCACCAACAATCAAAAAATTACGAGCATTTATGATAAAACGTGGTCTAATTCGTCAATAAAAAGAAGTTTTGGATGTAAATGCAACCTATAAATTGCAAGTAGCGTGAGGGACAAAGTTGGAAGAATATCAACAATGACAACAGCTGAATCAGCTGTTTGCATCACAGCAGACGGTACAACCAGTCTACTCGAATACCTATTGGAAATGTAAACAACTAAGCCCCCAGCACGATACTCATTATTACATAACAAAATAATCACAATAACCATCTATAGAAAATGCTTCCGATTCAAAATCATTAATCCAAATCTCACGTAACACTATAACATCAGGTAATTTTCTTAATCTACTAATAACCAATAAAAATGAATTAAAATTTTCTCTAACGCTTCGAATGTTTTGGTGTAGTATACTAAACTCATTATTATTCAAAAAAATTACTTAAAGATAATAAATCATCACTATTGCTTGTTATTGACATTTAGTGCAAAGATACACAATAACTAATTTTTACATAGAGTAACAACATGGAGAAACAACAATCAACTAAGATTACTACAAAATTTACTGAATGATAGGCTAGAGAATAAAAAACTATGAGATAAAAAAACAATTTAAAAACTTGCAAGTGCACCAGAAGCGTTAGAGCGAGTTAACATCATCTAAAGTCGCAACAGAGATGGCAGCAGAATTGTCATCCTTTCTCAAGAATATTTTGCCATTACGAACCCAAAGATATTTGAAATGCTTGTTCTTTCTTACCTCCCTAGCAGCTGCATACACCCTTCTTCTTCCAGGACTTATTCCAGGATTTGGCACAGGGTGGGCAATACCAGACTTGGCCTTGGGAAATAGTATAATCCACATCTTCCTTGTTCATATTTACACAAGAACTATGGCACATCTTCTTACACTCACTGCAGGAAATATTACTATTTTGCCGTGTAGGGGTGACAGGCCTGTTACATACATTGCAGTCCGCCATTTTGAGGTTATGCTCACAGTTCAACTTATATTTATTAAAACTAGGGTTTAATAACTTGGTGGTACCTTGATTTAACTTAAATAGACTTAATAAAGGAACATTAACATTAAAATTCACCACAGTAAAGTTAGCATAATAGCATAAATGTCAAAAAAGAAGAGAGCTGACTAAGTATGTCTGCACTACTTGACATCACATAGAATAATGAAAAGGTTATCATAAAAAGGTTTTTTATTGTGAAAACATGCGATTGAGCAACTTAGATGACCCTCTCGATTTTAATGATGCTGTTAATGTAAATTACACTGTAAGACTCCTAAGTGTAGTGTTATATGATGTTTATAACACAATAAACCCCATAAAATCTTATAAAAAACTACATTGGGTTAAAAAAATGCTATGGAAAAATATTTTTTAAATAAGGAAACTGGAAGTTTACGATCTTCTAGAAATGATGATGATAAATATCCTATCAGTAGTGATGAAGAAGATACAATCCTAACAAAAACTGGATAAATGTTTATTACCCATAAACAAAAATACTTATACATGTTCTTTTACATGTTTACTATAAATAGACAATGTCAAAGGATAAGAGCATCAGTCTTTAAAAAGTATGTAATGAAAAGAAGTAAATAAAATGGATTCATTCATTTTAGAGCATTTATAAAATAAACAAGTATCGTCATTTTTTCACTATAAAAGACCATGTTGAAAGTTCAACGCATCAGTCATAATCGACACGTTATAAAGAGAGGAAGAGGAATAGCATCAACAGCACTTTCTCTTATTACTAAGCCGGTTGGAGCTATAGTTAATAAGGCTTTCGATTTATTACCTGTAGAACTATATTTACCCGGAGGTTGTCAATATTGTGGTCCTGAAACAAAATTGAAAAAAAGACTTGCTAGAGGAGATCCTGGAATAATTAAACTTGATCAAGCCTGCAAACAACACGATATAGCATATTCAAAGTCTGCAGATACTAAGAATAGATCAATAGCGGATAGAGCACTTGCTGAAAAAGCTTGGCAAAGAGTAACGTCCAGTGACGCTAGTATCAATGAAAAATCAGCGGCTTTAGCGGTATCAGCAGCAATGAAGGGTAAAACGGCGTTTGGAGGTGGAAAGAAGAAAGGAGGTGAAAAAAGGAGGAGGAAACCCGCAAAGAAACGTGGAGGAAAAATAAGAAGGAAACGACGATCCACCGCAGGTAAAAATAAAAAGTAACCAACAATATGGTCAATGATTAAAAAGAGGAGGATTACACCTAAGACCGTAAGGTGTGTATTAAACAGGAAAAAACAATTACTGATTCCAAATAAAGAATTAACAGATAAAGAATTAATTACCTATATTTCTTGTTAAAAAATTCCATTTTTTTAGAGGAGTGTTTATGAAAGATGCATTACCTGCTAAAATTTGGAAAAATGAAACCGGAATATAAATTTGGATAATAGTGAAGGATCTGGCACTCATTGGGTATGTTATAAGAAACTGGGATCGACTATTTACTACTTTGATAGTTTTGGTAATTTTCCGCCACCAAAAGAACTACAGTATTATTTTAAAACGGCTAAAAATACACTTTACAATTATAAAAGATAGCAACCCGATGATACGGTAATCTGTTGACATTTGTTTAGATTTTTTAACAAAAAGCGTTAGTCATCTTTAAGATGTCTTCCTATACAGTATCATTAACTGGAACTTCATCTACTTTGTGAAGATAAAATAACAATAAAAGGAAATAACGATACTATGAAAGCTGAAATCAAATCTAAATTTTATATAGATTTTAGCAAAGAACATTCAATTGGTAGTTTATTAGGGTTTCCTAAAACAACGGAAATTTTACAACCTAATACTAATTATGCAGGTGCTAAAACTGTGACAATAATGAAAGTTAACAGTATAGATGTTACATGTAATATTATTCAAGGCTCTTATAGAGATGGAGAAAATACTCATATATAGCACACATTCTATCCAACGGTCGCTCCGGGTTTTAAAATTGTGGAAAAGCCACAAAACCTAGTGTACTTACCGTTAAACACCAGTTTCATTTCAGACATTGTGGTGAACATACTAGATACATATTGATTTTAGACAGGAACCTATAACTATACGAATACATAGAAAAACAACCGCTTAACAATGGGGTTATCATTTAAAAAGAAAGAGCTGACTGGTAAACATGTCAGTAGCACGTCAGCTATAGAAGGATTAACAAGTGATAACATTCGTTTTCTAGAAGAAATTGGATTAAAACTTATAAATAATGGAAATATTGGATATAGCGCAGGGTCCGACATTCGACGAAACCCTATGGGAAAAGGAATATCATACGCACAACCCTTACGCCTCGTCAAAATAGAACAATAATGATGAAATTAGAATTCTCATACAACAACAAGATATTTATACACTTCCATGTGAAAGTTATTTGTATATCGAAGGAAGAGTAAAAAAAAGGATGGAACCACTGCAAGTACTGTTCCGTTCATAAATAACCCCATGGCATATTTGTTTGATGAAATAAGATATGAAATTACCGGAGTTACAGTAGATTCAACAAAAAAGGTGGGAATTACAAGTACATTAAAAGGATTAGCATCTTTAACACCGAGTGAGAAAAATATGTTGGCCGCCGCAGGATGGGTAGCACCCGATTCCAGTACAATCACTCCAAACAGTTCAGGCAATAGTTCAGTTTAGTGAGTTGGTGGCGCAGTTGGTAGCGCACTCGGCCCCGGTTCTGTGGCGGCAGCGTCGTAGGATCGAGTCCCGATGATGCTGCATACTTTTAGCAGTACTGTTCATCCTTGTACTGTACCGGCTCACTCCTTGGGTTTGCTTGATAACTTCCACGCATAGGCCTGAGGCCCATCTGGGGGGAGGCAAATGCAAGGTAAAAAGAGGCCGCCACCGTCTTTCAAAAATTGATTTTTACATTCCTTTAAGATTACTTTTAGGCTTTGCCGAAGATTAAAGGAAAATAATAATAAACGTAAAACAAGAATTAGTTTTGTTAAGATCGTCAAACGACAAAGATATTATTAAAGCGGCTGATTGAACAACGGAAACTACTTTAGAATGGAAAATGTATTTAGACAAGATTGTTTGGAGAGTACCGCATGTACGGTTAAATGATCAAAATAGAATTTCATTATTGAGAACATTAAAATCAGATCGTGATATCGTAATACCATTTAGAAGTTGGGAGTTTCATGAATATCCAGTTTTACCGGAAACACAACGTCATACATGGACTGTAAAAACCTCTACTCATTTGGAAAAGGCAAGATATGTAATATTCGGATTACAAACAAAAAGAAGAAATGAGATAACTAAACATGCTGGTGAATTTGATCATTGCAAACTTACAAATTTTAAGGTGTTTTTAAATTCACAATTCTTTCCATACGACAACTTTAAGATAAACTTACAAAAGAGAGGTTTAGTGTTTTGTACGATATATACGCAAGATTCCAAAATTCCTATTATGGAAAAACAAACACACCTTTATTAACGCCAAAGCAATTTCAATCTACCTATCCGATTGCTGTAGTTGATTGTTCCAAACAAAGTGAATCTGTAAAATCTTCTAGTGTAGATATAAAAATAGAAATGGAATTTGAAGACAATGTACCCAAAGATACATCTGCTTATTGTTTAATTTTACATGATACAATTGTTACATATACACCTTTAACCGGTATTGTGAAAGCAGTTTTGTAAAAATGAAAATATTACCCCCATGGCTCGGTTATAAAAGCTGGAGCGGGAACGCGGATTGTTTATTTATATCTATATTTTAGCATATATATAAAAGTGCAAAGTTTTTAAATAATCAATTACAACTATTTTGCGAAGACAAAATGAAGCCAATTCACAACAAATTTAAAAAAGGTGATATGGTTTTCGCAAAGTCTGAGGTTATTCGCCGTGGCCGGCATATATTGAAAGTATAGAAGAAGGTAGAACCAGCTTTAGGTACAAAGTAGTTTTTTTGGCACCAAAGTAACGGGCACATGCAGGGAACAAGACATCTATGAATATATTAAGTACAAAGAAAAGGATATGGAAGAAAACAAAAAATGAAAGCTGAGCTAGTAAATGCTTTGAATGAGGCAGAGTTATATGAATATGATGGCACATATGAGGAATGCACTGTTTCTAATGGCGGATTATTGTCCATGGCAAATGACTCAATTCACAGGGACGTTTTTGAATCTGCCCAGAGTATCCATGCCTCCTTGAGCAAAGTTTCACATAAATACTCCAGTGGCGCTATTGAAGACCTGATACCAAAAATCACTGGACTTCTGAACAAGTTTGAAGAGGCCCTTAAAAAATTGATATTTTATCTGAAGAGCTAAAAGATGCCTTAACTGAAAAAGATTTAATGGAAAAGTCCCTAGAAGCAAATAGACAGATACAAAAAGCAGACTTAGAAGCGTCAATTACCTACCAAGAGGAAACTGAGTCCGAAATTTTAACTTTGAAGAAACAGGTTGAGGGTTTGAAGTCAGCCAGAAGAGGATTTGAAGAGGAAATCAAAGCTAAAGATGCAATCTTGGACCTTTTGACTGCAGATTGCAATACCCTCACACAGAGACTGAAGGAGATAGAATCTAGAAATAGCAAGCCATCAGCTATTGAAGAATCACCTACATTTGAGCTGCCAAAACGATTCAGTCGAGAAAAGAAAGTCGCTCTGAATGTACCGGCCGTTGAAGCTAAAAACAGATACCTACCGTTATACCCCAAAGAGTATGAAGAGTCTGTATGGGGCCCCCTGAAATAATCAAGATTGATGTCCAAGTTCATCATCCGAGTACTCCTAGTACTTCAGTGCAGCAGATGCGGACACCTCAGAAATCTGACACTCGGGGAAGGGTCGTTGTTGTTGCAGACAGCCATGGCAAGGATCTTTATTTTAATATGACGGTTCTGATACCAGACTTTGAAGTTTTTGTTTTTTCCCAGCCAGGAGCAAAATTTAAGCAGGTGGTAAGAAGGAGCCACTAAAAAATTGATGGTCTAACAGAAGGAGACATTATAGTGGTTGCTGCAGGAACAAATGACATCGGTGAATTGGATCCTGGATATCTTACTGTCATACAGGGAATGACAGAACTGCTGGCTTGGAGAACTGAAGCAAAAGTTGTTTTCCTTGACATTCCTCATCGCTCTGACAAGCCGCATCTCAACATTGACAATTTTTACGCTAATTTGGCAGTGAAAAAAACAATATCAGAGTACGTGGGACCCTTGAAGATTGAAAATCTGCACATCAACGATACCTTAAGAAGAGCTCACTACACTCGTCTTGGTCTTCATCTGGGACGGCTTGGTAAGGTGGCTCTAGGGAGCATGGTCTCTGAAGTCATCATGAGACTGAAGGACACTACAAGAGAGGCTGTAGAGTACAGCGCAATTAAAACTGTTGAACAGGGAAAATCTCAGAAACAACCCATTTTTTCTGATCCCCGTCCACCATCAACAGACCTTGATGTAATTGAACCTTTTCCTGATGATGCAAACTCGATTCTCATTAATTCCACTGCGCATTCCCACAACAAAAATGACTCACAGATTTCAACTCCCATCACTTTGAGACAACCTTCTGACGTCAGCATGGATTCCATCATTGAGGAGAAGCTCTTCATCATGTCAATGGAGGACTTCCCGCCTTTTCCCAGCCAAGGACCAATTTCAAGATATGGATCACCAACAGCTTGTCTTCAGCAACGGCAGACAAGTTTTTTAGAGATTGCCACCTCATCTCTGATGGTGAAGTGAATGTGCCTGGTGAAGTGAGTTTGGTGGATTCCCGGGCTCCTTCCAATGCACAAGCTCCAGCCTCTTCTGCTTCATCTCATAGCCTATTTCATTGCAATATTCAGGGGTTGACTCAACGCTCAAAAATTGATCACTTTAACGTTTTTTTTAGATACCTTACAAGTCCAGCCTAGCTTTATTTGTTTAACTGAGCACTGGCTCAATGATTCTAACATTTTCTGCCTCAACAAAATTACTGGGTATAATCTGATCTCTAGTTTCCCGAGGAAAAGCATCACCAGGGGAGGAGCTTGTGTGGTGGTGGGGGATCGGATACAATCAGAGCCTGTACAAAGTCTCAATTGTTTGTCTGTGGAAGGGGTAATAGAATGTGCAGCTGCCTGCATTAATAGTTCACCACCCTGTCTAATTGTATGCATTTACAGACCACCTAAGCATGTTAAAGTAAATATAGATGGATTTTTTCTGTTCTAGAAAAGTTACTTAGGAAAGCTCTTAAAAAATTTAACAAAGGGAAAGTTCTGTTGACAGGTGATTTTAATATTGATGTTCTTAAGGATGGCAGTTTAAAATCTCAATTTTTAAATTTTTTCATTAGTTTCAATCTGCATCCAAATTTTCTCAGTCCAACCCGCATTACTCCGACTTCTAAAACCTGTCTTGACAATGTTTTTACCAATTTCCAACCTAGCTCATGCAGCACCATTGAAACTGGCCTCTCTGATCATATAGGAAATTTTGTGACTTTTGATCTTAAGACCCCAAAGAGCGAGAATGTCTACACGTCAAGGCGTTGCTTCTCGGAGAGAAATATTCTAAACTTTCTTTCCGAGCTGCAGGCGGAAGATTTTGACATTATTCATAGTGAAACACTAAACACAAATGAAAGATACAAGATTTTCATTGGCAAAATCAGACAATTACTTTTCTCAGCTTTTCCTGTTATAAACTCTAAGGTTTTGCCATCTCAGAAGGGTCCTAAAAATTGGATTACCCTGTGATCCGCATTTCTAGTAAAAGAAAAAGTGAGCTGCATGAGAGGAGCAAATGGTGTAAAACCCCTAATTTTCTTGATTTTGTGAAAACATATAAAAGAATTTTCAAAAAGGTTGTAAAAGCAGCAAAACTTAAAACTAACAGTGATTTCATATCAAAATCAAAAAACAAAGTTAAAGCTGTGTGGGAAGCTGTGACAAAGGAGAGTGGTAGGATGGATAAGAAAACAGAAATTGACAAATTGGTTGAAAATAATGTTGTAATTTCTGAAAAAAAGAAATAAATAGCTGAAACTCTCAATAATCATTTCTGTAACATTGCCAAGAAACTCACGTTAAATCCAAACTTGCCACAAGCTCTTGAATGTGTTAGGAGTAGTTTTAAGCCCAAAGATACATTAGTTTGTTCGACTGATATCGGAGAGAGAGGTCTCCCAGGTGATAAAATCCTTTGAACCAAAAAGATCCGCAGGTTGGGACGAGGTTTCTCCCTTTTTATTAAAACGATGTTCTCACATTTTGTCTAAGCCTCTGACCTTTCTCATAAATAATTCAATCCAGCGAGGAATTTTTCCAGACCTTTTGAAACAATCAATAGTCAAAGCAATACCAAAGAAGAATAATGTTCACTCTTTAGATAACCTAAGACCGATCTCCCTGTTGTCAGTTTTCTCAAAGGTTTATGAAAAGATTATTTTTATAAGGTTGTATGACTTCTTTGAAAAAAATCAACTGTTATCATGTTTTCAATTAGGATTTCGAAAGGGTAAGGGAACAGCTCACATCATTTTTGAGTTTTTGGATCGGATTGCAAATGCCGTGGATGGGTCACAGTTTATTGTTGGGGCATTCTGTGACCTGTCCAAGGCAGTTGATTCAATCAACTTTGAGATCCTCATTGAGAAGCTGAAGTACTATGGTGTGGCTGGTACTGCATTGAGCTGGCTGCAGTCTTTCCTAACGGGCAGAGAACAGAAGGTGGTTGTGAATTCAGGGGCACAAAGTGGCTATTGCAAAGTAGTTTTGGAGTCCCTCAAGGCTCCATCCTGGGTCCCCTTCTTTTTCTGATATACTGCAATGACCTTCCTAACCTCACATCCAAGGCACAAATCTTGATGTATGCTGATGACACCTCCGTTGTCTCCTCTAGTGAAAACAAGTTTGCACTGTCCCGGACTCTGACTGATACCTTGGACAAATTAGACTCATGGTGTGACGCAAACGGCCTAAAACTGAATCCAACCAAAACTCAATTTATCAACTTCCATATAAATCATCGCAAAAATCCTCAATCAGATGATTCTTATCTTCCTTCTCATTTCAATTCAGTTGTTTCCACCAAATTTCTTGGACTTGAAATCGACTCAACACTTTCCTGGCATCAGCACGTCGATTTTCTTCTTCCTCAGCTTAGTAAAGCATATTATGCCTTGCTAGCCATTTCTCAAGCAGTAGAATTTAAGGTACAATGGCAGGTATATTTTGCTTACTTTCACTCCCTGATTTCTTATGGACTGTTATTCTGGGGAAATTCAACTGAGGCAATCAGAGTTTTCAAGATGCAGAAAAGGGTCATCAGACTTCTCTCTGGCTCAGGCCCAAGAGAATCTTGCAGGCAAACATTTAGAGATTTTCACATTCTTCCACTTCCATCCCTGTTTATCCTTCAGTGTCTCTTATTTGGTGAATCAAACTACCACAGGTTTTTTGACAATAATCATCGACATCAATATTCCACTAGAAATGGTGCAGTTTTACAATATCCAATTCACAAGACAACATTTTTTGAAAATTCACCATCATATTTCTGTTTAAAATTTATAATAACTGCCCCACTCACATTAAAAACGAGCCCATTTTTAAAAAGTTCAAAACGTTGGCTATTGAATTCCTTCTTCAGAAGTGCTGCTTCAGCATCTCTGAGTACAGATTGACTGGCACTCCGATTGCAAATGTTTTCATGGTTTTTCCTCAGGCTTGGCAATTGAATTTAGTTTATATTACATTATTAATGTAGTACTGTGTCATGTATTACGCACCTTTGTTTTTTAACTTTAAGTAAGATTGATTATTGATGTAGTACTTTTTGACAAGTCTAATACCCAGGCAATTAGTTGCATGTAAGGGCGAAAGTGGATGATTAAATAAATAAATAAATAAATGTGAAACAGTTGGTAATTTCAAGCTCTGTTATTAAGGAATATTTGTTGGATACATGCGAAAAACAACCTGACAGCGCTTTACAATACGGACCAATAGATACATCCATCTTTAATAGAATACCTCACGAAGAGGAAATGTGGAGGCAGTTGAGAAACTTTGAGCCTTTTACCGAAATTGCAACGGAAGCTACAGAAGAAACCAACAACAATACAGGAGAAACAACCAACGACAATACAGAAGAAACTCAGCAAGTTTAAAAACTACAATTTAACTTAACAAAAGAATAAACCGTGGGGTAGGCCTACCGGGAACGGTGCCCACGTTAAACATACACCAACGCGCCTACAACTGTACGGCCTGGTCTATATAACTAACCTACAGTGGTGTGGAAAACAGTTGATCGGCAGACACCGTGATAAGCAGACTGGTTGAAGAAATGGCAGCAAAACCTTGTGTAATTCAATTTAAAGCATTTCGCGGAAATGATGATAGATTTATCATAAAAGAATTGGTGATTTTAAATTTGCTCACACAAGTGGCGAACCCGTTCTTATTTGAAGCACCGTGTTCTGTCCATGAACTAAAGTCAAAAGCTAAAATAACAACCTGATAACAAATAATTTTCATCATATCCATTGGTATGAAGGTTTTCTACCGTACAACAATGTACACAAAATTATGTTTCATTTTTGCAAACAATTTACGCACATATACACCAGAGGATTGGAAAAAATAATTGGATACAACAGTACACAAACAAAGAAGTTTTGAACATAAAAGTGGACTAAACCTTTCAGTTTGATGCTAGAAATATTTGTGTTTCTAAAATAGATCCGAAACACAAACAATCTCAATGCGCGTTACAAAACGCATATCATTGGCTGCTTACTTACAACAAACGGAAGAATGTGGTGGGTGTTCCAAAGGTTATAAAAACGAGGAGGCAACACACCCCCAGTATCACTCTCACTCCATACTCCGAACAGACAACAGTAGGGTACGCAGGAGTTTAGAACCGGAAACAAGATGGCGGCCGTTTCCCGCCAAAATGTGACGTCACCGGAAACAAGATGGCGGCGTCTTTTCCCGCCAAAATGGTGAACATAACCTCACTTTTGGTTCCCGCCAAAACACATAACCTCACTTTTTCCCGCCAAAACTCATAACCTCACTTTTGTTTCCCGCCAAAATGGCTGACATAACCTATACCCATAGAGTATAACCTCACAGTACATAGAGTGCTATAATATTATGTCATGCTACCCCTATTACATACGTATTTACATACGTACATACTATGTCATGCTCCTGTATATTATCCATTTATATATGTATAACGGTATATTATAATGGTTTATGGGTGGACATAACCTCACTTTTTCCCGCCGGCGGAGACATAACCTCACTTTTGGTTCCCGCCAAAATGCGGCGGGAAACAAGCAAGATGGCGGGTGACCTGCCAAAATTCATAACCTCACTTTTGTTTCCCGCTAAAATGGAAAAATCTATACCCATAGAGTATAACCTCACAGTACATAGAGTGCTATAATATTATGTATGTTGGTCTTGCGCGCCAAAATGGAAAAACCTATACCCATAGAGTATAACCTCACAGTACATAGAGTGCTATAATATTATGTATGTTGGTCTTGCGCGCCAAAACGGAAAAACCTATACCCATAGAGTATAACCCCACAGTACATAGAGTGTTATAATATTATGTCACGGTACGCTTACAAGTAAGATTAAATTGTGTCAAGGAAGGTAGTGTCTCGCGTAACAGTTTGTGGTTGTCGCGGTTATTGCGGCTGATGCGGTCGAGTGATTATCATGGTTGAGATAGTCTTGCAGTTTTTGAGTCCCTAATTGTAGTGTTCTCAATTTAGATTCAGTTATAAACCAGAGCTACACCACGGTATAGCTTATCAGTCTGCGGGTCTCTGTCATCAGAAAGAAAAGGTAAGAAATATTACCATACTTTACAATTAATTAGTCTTGATGGTTTCCTTTTCTAATATAAACAGTTTTCATTAATAAAAATTGATGTTTTTTCATTATAAGTCAGACCCGTTTGGGAGACGGGTCTAATATTTTAAAAAGTAAGCGTATCATTTTTATCAACATTTTTTCTAATTGCTTGATTTGTATCTAAATAACTGAATATGTCAGTTAAGAGGGTTCCCTACCTACCTCAAAACATGCCCAAAACACGCTCCACGCGGTGTCATTTAGCGCCTCCATTTCTTAAAATAAAATTTAATTTAACACAGCATTTCAAAGATAAAGAATTTTAGGATGTTAATTGCTAACCTAAAATCGCTCTTGTTAACGTATTCTGAAGATACATTCCATTGAAGTTAACTAACTTTAACGCCATGTATCTTTTTTAATGAGTGAGCATAAACGATTTTGGAGAAGCAATGCGGACATAACCTCACTTTTTCCCGCCAGCGGAGACATAACCTCACTTTTGTTTCTCGCCAAAATGGCGGACATAACCTCACTTCTGTTTCCCGCCAAAACACATAACCTCACTTTTGTTTCCCGCCAAAACATATAACCTCACTTTTGTTTCCAGCCAAAATGGCGGACATAACCTCACTTTGGTCTCCCGCCAAAATGGAAAAACTTATACCATAGAGTATAACCTCACAGGTACATAGAGTGCTATAATAATATGTCATGTTACTTCCTATAGGTATATATATATATGTAAGATTGAATTAGAGAATGTAATATGTATAAGACTATCTATTTACATCTTTCCTTATGTATTCTTTTTTGCTCCTCCTTCCTCATGTCCTCTCCTTCTTCTTCTTCTCCCCCTCTTCCTCAATGCCTTTTGTAAAAAAGAAAAACCAAAAATTAGGTTGGTAATACTGTTGTGCATGCGCGGGAGGTGTTGTCAGTGTATTCAAGTGTACCTTGTGCCAGTTGTAACCTGAAAATTTCAAGCCCTCTCATTTGTCGAAATATTCTGCCCTGTGATTGGCTATAATTAAGTGTACTATTCTCTGATTGGTCGTGAGAATCAGCGCCCTTTTGGATTCTTCCCCCGGCTCATTCTCTTACTTGCTCCTGTGTCGGTAAGACGTCCCTGTGTTACTTTGCTCTTTGATATTGCATAACCTTACTTTAGTGTAACATAACCTCACTTTTATTAAATATAATCTTACTTTAGTGTAACATAACCTCACTTTTGTATAATATTATCTAATTACCCTTGTATATTATTTTCGATTTAGCTTTTTTGTATATCTAGTTTCCTCTTTGGTCCTTTGATTATTATTATTTTGTGAGAAATGGCTGTTGTTAACTCTGACGAGGAACAAATCGATATTGTTGAGTCTGCACCCATATGTCCTAATGAAGAGGAAGAAGTAAAGGTTGAACCTGTTTATTTGTTTTCTAGAGATGATTCCTATGTCAAAAAATTTAGATTGTACGGATCCAGAATTACTTTTAAATTTTCTAACCCTCCTCCTGAAACTAATGAAATTGATTGGCTGAGACAGGGGTTTGGGCAGATTGTAACCATGATGAAAGAAGAAGCTTCAGATAGTGACTACCTTGGATTTACTTTAAACAGTCTAAATTTAAAATCTAAAGAACCTGGCTTTGTTACTTTTCGACCTGCAACCGAAATTAATGAAGACATCCTTTGGCAAATTTTTGGGGGGATTGTGCAATCTAACAGTGAATCGATCAAATCAACAGATACGTTCTCAGTTGAGAGCACTCGGGTAAATCTCCCTGTAGGTAGTGGTAGAGTAAGGCCTGGCCTCTATAATTCATTTGTGGAAGAGTGTAAGGCTAGGAAAGGGATTGTAGTTATTAATAATAAAGACAACTTGTGCCTCAGTAGATGTGGTTGGATAGGTATAGATCAGCTGACATAGGCAAAATGGTAAAATAGTGTCGTAATTGTGACGTATGGGTGACGTGTTTTTGACGTATTGGTGACGTATTTGATGACGGATGTGTTACGTAGTGATGATGTCACTGAGGCAATGACGTGTAGGTTTAAAAGGTTGGGTTTTGAAGTGACGATGTCGGGGTGGACGTCGCGACGGCGCCGCCGAGAGGCCGGTGGGACGGGGGACGGGACACGCCGAGAGGACGGTGGACAGCGCAGCGCGCTGGCCGGCGGTGCAGTGCGGCCGGGGTCACCAGTCGTACTGTGAGTGGCCAGGTCGGTTATACATAGATGGTTTTAACGTAAAGTCTTATTTTCGAAGTGTTGCGATGTTGCTTAATAAAGTATGAAATATAGTCGAAATAAGGAAAAGTGATTTTCCGAAGAATTAGTTTTACCGTACCGTCTAACATAGTGTTATGTTTAGTTTTTAATGTATACCGTAGCGTCGTCGCCAAAATAGTACTGAAACTTCCCGAGGACTCTAAATGGAATATATATTTCCGTATACGTACTATTGCGTAGCGAAAATTATACAAATCATAGCCTCTTACTAATCGTAGGCCCTACTAATTAATGTAACTCTCCGAATACGCGAAAATTAAATATATGTTTACTATATACGCACTTGTGCATGCTCGCACTTAGAGTCTTAGTGGGTTTAATGTAGCGACGGCGTGAAATAGTGATAGGTAAATTTATTGTATTAACAAATAAAACACCCAAACGATTATTGTTTTAGAAACATGTTTGTAACATACTTGCTTCAAACATATATTATATCCCTAGGGATGCAGATAACAGTATTTTTTAAAAAATGAGCAAAATAGGCCTCCACATTTTAATTTGATCGGTGAATTTCCGACAGTAAATTCATCCAGTCAATTGTGACGTGTATCCCGTTTTGCCCACTCCTTTTACGCCGACCCAACTGGATCAATTTATCATCGGAATTCACCGATCAAATTTTAGGCCCCCAGTGACAGGATCGAACCAACACTCACACGTACATCGTTGGCCAGACAGTGCACGTGCGGTAGCCATATAGCTACAGGGACCTATGAGATAAGTTAGGAACTGTCTCATTTAACATGCAGTTATCGCGACAGACAACATTATCTATATGCTTGGAAGCACATCGTTGCGCATTCTGGTGTTTGCAGCGTACAACATGTGTCCAACTTGTTAGTGTCGCTGTTTGGCAGTAATTTATCAAACTAATTGCTTGCCTACATCACCACCAGGAGTCTCTGTGTTTCTCTGTCTGTATTAACGAAGTGTTTGTTCAAATCGCCGCAGGATAGCGTGCGAGTTAACTTTCGGAAAAATAAAATAATTTAGTGGATATTTTTACAATTTATTTAAAGAGAGGCTACGAGCATAATAAATTATAGGATAGTTTACGTAAATTTACTATATATTAACAACATGACTTAACAAAACATCTAAGTATTAAAAATATGACTTGTATTGAAACATTTTTAATATTTTCAGACGATCGCTGAAAAAATCTTGGGTATTTGATAGTAGTTGCGAAACCGGGATTCTAGTACACAGTTTTGTTAAAACTATGGTGTTTGATCTTAGATGCACAAATTAGGTACGAGCATAAAATTTATTATTTAAACCTTGGTGTTTCAGAGTAGATGTAAAACTGACGTTCTGGCACACAGTTATTTTTGAAGGTTGAGTAAATTAATTTTCAAAGATTTACTGGGGGCCCGCAGTTGCGAGTACTCGTTACGCGTGAAGTTTGGTAATTTTTTGTAACGAACATGTTCAAACAGGTTCAAGGTCATTTGACAATGTTAAAAAAGAAGGATCCCGACTGTACCAACTTCACGTCGGCGACCAGTCAGGAAAGGAAGGGTCTACCATAGTGCCTTCACGGCACCGACTGGAGACCCCTAGGGGGTTTTTGGGCGGCAGCAAACACATTGCTGTAACCGCCCGGGCTTTTAGGATGTGACGGGAGAAAGGTAATGGGACACAGTTTAAGTTTTACACTTTGGGAAAACAATATTAGTAGTAGTAGTTATACGAGTACCCCATACAAAGCGCAAGCCAAATAGCAGAAAAAGACAGAAAAGAGAGAAGGCAAGGCATCGACTCGACAGGGCCAAACTGCACCGGGATCAGACAAGCAGCTTCAGCTCCGCAGCAGACTTGTCCAACGGAGGGGCTGTATTTCCCAGGCATGGCAACAACACCCCGACGATGTCGCAAGTCAGCTCAAGAGGCCCACGGCGATCGCGACGGAAAGCCGCGTAGGTCAGAAGCGTTGAGCGCAGTGACCTACACTGTTACTGTGGTATGCGCGAGGTTCCATCCAAGGCGGTTACCACGCAGCGGGGATGCGTTTCGAAGTGGGATCTCGCCTTGCTTCTTCCTCGAAGATCTCCGCCGTTTCGCTGCAGGTCTTCTGTGGAGGTCTGAAGATGCTTGGCTTGCCCCAGTGCAGTCGGCCCGTCGAGTGATGGGATCGCAGTGTGCGACCCAGTTTTGTCAACTTTCCCGCTGAGTCAGCAGAAAATACAGCCTCCTCATTGGTTACAATGTCTCGACCAATGGGAGGCGGGATGTGGTCAACGACTAGCACCGTGGCTCTGGGAGACAATTACTGCTGCTCTGACGCACCTACCATCATGTTGAGGAAGCCTACCCGTCCAAAGATGGTCACCCTGCCCCGCCGAGACCCATCTCAGCAGCTAGCCGCCAAGCAGGTCAAGTCTATTTTACGACGCCCCGTCCTGCAACCATCTGGCGACCGTCCGAGTACCGTGCCACGCAAGCGGGTGCATTTCGCCGACCTGCCACGCCGGATATTAGTTTCCTGCTATGCCGCAGACGCCCACAGCATACTCCGGGAGATTCTTTCCGAGAGTCACGGTCCGGAAGCGGCCAAGATTTACAAGCTGCACGCTAGTACAGTGCTGCCGTATAGCAACCTGTTGATTCCCGAGGACGGCTATCGGATCCCGGTGATTGAGCCTTCGCATCGCAGAGCTGATCGTCACACTTGGTCGACAGCGTTTCCCGGAGTAAGAGGCCACCGCTTTTGGAAGCTGAAGTCGGGACAATATCGCCTGGTTGACTACCGAACAAATGGAGAGCGCAGAGAAGTTTTACTCGGGCGCGGGAAGGATCTGGTCCGAACTACTCTACCTGTCGGCGTGGTTGGACCATCAGAGACAAGTGCAAACACCTAACTCGAGATTGAAGAGTTTCGAGATGGGTACTGTCGCAAGAAAGTCAGAGCGAAGTGGGTATCAGTATAATTTTACTGGTATATAAAAACGGCCTTTGTAAAGGCCACCAATTGTTCTCGTATTTGAACTCAGACACGCTAACTGGCAACACCCGATTTTTTCAATCCTTGCATTCATTATTCCCCTCCTAAGACTATTACATTTGACCGTGGTCATCTTTAAAATTATGTTAAGGCCTCCAATAGTTATAGTTTATAACTCAAACTAACGACCTACACCCGATACTTTCAAAAATTCCATCAGTAACACTCCGACTAACTATTACACTTTAATTATATTTGACCGTGAATATTGTACATATAAACACGTGTTCGCTAAAGGATATCTTCCGAATTGGACAAACGAAGTATTTACCGTTTACAGAGTGCAACATACTATCCCTGAAACGTATATACTTAAAGATAGTAAAGGTGAAATTTTGCAGGGAGGAATTTACGGTCATGAAATGTTGAAATCAAGATCAGGAAATGTTTATTTAGTGGAAAAAATCTTAAAAAGGAAAGGAGATCGAATTTTGGTCCGTTGGTTAGGATTTAATAAATCGGAGGATTCGTTGATAAACAAAAAGGACTTGCTTTAATATTATGTAGTCAGTAGGAAAGTAACACTAGATCGAGCAATTACAAGTTTCATTGTGAAATGGAGGTTATAAAGCAAAATGAAAAACTTGATATTAACAACATAGATCATTTGACTCCAGATAGCTTTTATAACACTGTAAGTAAGCACGGAACTTTGTTTCCAGACTCGGTTAGGTGTATTATCAGCGGACCATCAAACTGTGGAAAGACTAATGTAGTTTTTAATTTGATAACTAAACAAAACGGACTAAGCTTCGATAATATATATATATTTTCGAAGTCTTTAAATCAACCAAAATACCTATTATTACAAAGGATTTTAGATGATGTGCCAGACGTTTCATTTTACAAGTTTGATGCTAGCAGTGAGATTATGGAACCAAATGAAGCTAAGCCGCACTCAATTTTTATTTTCGACGATGTATCAAGTGAGAACCACGAAAAAATAAGATCGTATTTTTCAATGGGTAGACATAATCAAATCGATTCCATTTACATTGGACAAACGTACAGCAAGATACCAAAACAGTTAATCAGAGACAATGTAAACTTTTTAATTGCTTTCAAGCAGGATGAGAAAAATCTTAAACATGTGTACAATGATCACGTTGGAGCTGACATGAGTTTTGAGAAATTCCGTGAAATTTGTGTAAAAGCTTGGAAAGAAAAATACGGGTTTATTGTTATCGACAAAGAAAGACCAATGGATAAAGGTCGCTACAGGATTGGATTCGATCACTTTGTAATTGTACATTAATAGTATACAAGTATATTTTAATCTTTAGTATGTCTTTCGAAGTCGTGGAGTAAAGAGGACAACAATCATGACGGGTCGAAAGGAGTTGCTAAGTGAAATAAAAGCGCTAAGTGACTCAATACGAAAGAAACATCAAGCATTAAAAGTAGGGCTTAAGGAAAGAAACCGGTTTTTAGAAGAAACATTTAAACCAATTGTCGACCCTCTTAACAAATTGAATGATACGTTAAAAAAACCATCTCTATTGACAGATGAAATATCACCTAAAAAAGAACTTAAGACAACCGAAAAGGAAAATTCTGCTAATGATACAGAATCGTATAGTAAATCAAGTGACATTATAGAGGAGGAGGAGGAGGAGGAGGACGAGGAGGAGGAGGAGGAGGAGGAGGGGGAGGAGGAGGAAGAGGAAGAGGAAGAGGAAAAAGAAGGGAACTTAACAGAAGAGGGACATCATGAGCATTCTGAAGATCAAACTGAATCACCAACAAACATCAGTATTTTGAGTCAGGAAATCGGGAATAAAGGACCATTGTCAAGAAAATATATATTAAAAATGTTACACAGTGGTCGTAAAAGTGCAAAATATCACGTGTACGGTGCACGTCTAGAAAACGATGGACTCAGGATAGGTGATAGTAACTTATCTGTCGATGATAAAGATAATATAATTATAAAAGGCCAAACATTTAAAGGTACGGCTGGATTGTTCGAGTTGATATTCAAACCTATTCCTACAAAGTACTCGAGAAATGATTTAAATAACTTCAAAAAAATTTGTATACTAACGAATTCTCATAGGAAGGCGTACTCTCCTTCCACCCCTATACACAGGAACAGATCTGAAAAGTACAGAAACATAATCGCAAAGCTGTTTTCTAAATATAGAGGTAAAAGTCGTTCCGTTAAAGGTAAGGGGATGACGATGAAATCAATGCACGAGACTAATATAATTTATTATAACGATGTGAACAAACTGGTTGATAGAATGCGGTTGTTGTATGAATCAATTCAGGCTGGACACAATGGATTAGATAGTGAAATGGTAGCATTAACAGAGGAGTTGAAAAGTAGGGGGTTTATAGTGTAAACACTCAGTCTTAAAATGAGTGTGGATAAGTTCGGTCGCCACGAGTCGTCTGTTGCTCGTGAAGTTTTAAGAGGTCCTCCTGGTGAAGGATTCTATTTAACGCAGGACGGTCATTATGACCTGAAAAGGAAACGTATTTGTAATTTAGCAGATGCTATTGATAGTGAAGAAGCCGTAAACCTGAAAACTATCCGTACAATTTCCTTACATTGTGACAGTGACGATGGCATGTTTGATGCTAAAAACAAATTAATAAAAAACGTAGCTACTGCTGTAAATGACACGGACGCTGTAAATTTTGCACTTCTTTCTCGAGAAATAAACAAACTAAAACAAGACCTATACGATAAACTTGAAAAATTGTCATCTACAGTTCCACTTACCATTAGTTCCGTTGCTAAAAGTGACAAAGAAAACTCGAACAATATATACTATGCATATAATGTTACAAATGAGAAACATGACGCATTACCTCTTCCGCATTCACATGAAAAGCCTCACGTTAATCTCATTGTATAAAATACAATGAGGAACGACAATGGATTCATTTGTTGTTCAACTCCCATGAGAAGAGGAGGAGGACTCACTAGTTCTGCAGTTTCTATTTTCAAAAAAGCCATTGACACTTTACCAACAGGAAATCTCGTGAACACAGCTATCGACGCCTTGCCAATAGAACTTCATATCCCGGGTGGATATCAGTATTGTGGACCAGGGACCAAATTACGTCAGCGTTTGGCTCGTGGGGACCCTGGTATTAATAAATTGGACGAGGCCTGCAAGGAACACGATATAGCATATTCAAATTACACCGATACCGAAAGAAGAGCGATTGCTGACAGGGCTTTGGCCGAGAGAGCTTGGCAAAGAGTTAAGTCTAGTGACGCTAGTCTTGGTGAACGAGCAGCCGCTCTAGCGGTAACAGCAGCCATGAAAGCAAAGACTGCAGTGGGAGGTGGATCGAGAAGGAGAAAACGAAATGTACGCAAAAGAAAAGTTTCTGGAGGAGGCAAGAGAGCTAGAAATACTAATTCCCATGGCAAGCGAAAGAGAAAAAGATCCTGTAAATGCTCTAAAAAAAAGGTAAACGGAAGAGGCTTGTATTTAAAACCTTACCGTGTATACTGAGTGAGAAACATAAGTTAATAGTACCAAATAAAGCATTGAGCAACACGGATTTGGAAAGATACGCATTTTGCCTAAAAATTCCATTTTTTAGGGGGGTGTTTATGCGCAATGACTTGCCAAAGAATATTTGGAAAAACGAAACTGCAATTGTAAATCTTGATGATGCCAACGGTGTTGGTACACATTGGGTCTGTTACAAAAAAATCATGGATTCTGTTTATTATTTTGACAGTTTTGGATATCTTCCCCCTCCAATAGAGCTAAAGCAATATTTCGGTGAAGGATCTAAAATCTTTTACAACTATGATCAAAAGCAAAGTAGAGACTCGTCGGTTTGTGGACATTTATGTTTGGAGTTTCTAGCTACTAGCGTTAGTCAACTTCATGATGGCGTCTTGTACAGTAACCATTAATGGTTGTTCGTCAACTTTACGGAGCACCCTTTTCCCACCATTGCAACTGACACCTAACAGACAGTGGGAAGTTGCACTGTTGGATTTTTCTACATAAAATTCAATTCCAAACATAATAGAAGGAGTTAACAATAAGCTTCACTACATTCGTAATAAAAATAGTCAAGAATCGTATGGAGAGACTGAGGTTGTTGAGATTACAACCGGTTCATATGAAATTACAGATATTAACAAAGAATTCCAGAACCGTCTGGGAAATGATGTTATTGAACTGCGAGCTAATAACAACAACTTAAGAAGTGAAATTAAGTGCAAATATTTCATCGACTTTACTCAACCAGCTTCGATCGGTTCCTTGTTAGGATTTCCGCCCTTTTCATCAATACTTGAACCAAACGTTTATCACACAAGTCCAAAAACTGTAAATATTGTTAAAGTTAACGTAATCAATATTACCTGCAACATAGTTCAAGGTGCTTATAAGGATGGGTCAAATCAGCATATATTACATTCGTTTTACCCAACTGTACCGCCAGGATTTAAGATAGTTGAAAAACCACATAACCTAATTTATCTCCCATTAAACACCAGTCACATATCGGACATCGTGCTGGACGTACGAGATCAAGACGGAGACGAAGTAGATTTTAGAGGAGAAGTAATAACTATACGCCTACATATTAGGCAAGTGTTGATAGGTAACGATGGGTCTTAATTTCGTATATAATACCAAAGAAACTTCAGAGAAGGTCAGTACCACTCGGAACGAGGAGGGACTAAGTAGAGAGAACGTGCAATTTTTGGAAAGACTCGGATTTACAGTTAACAAATATGGACATACTGGACATAAAAAATGGTCCAGTTTTAGACGAAACGTTATGGGAGAAGGAGTATCACACACACAACCCTTACGCTTCATCGAAATTGGGAAACAAAGATGAGATACGAATTCCAATACAACATCAAGATGCTTATACATTGCCTTGCGAAAGCTATATTTATATTGAAGGAAGAGTAACAACGACAAATGGGGACGCTGGATCAAAAGTGCCTTTCACTAACAATCCCATGGCTTTTTTATTTGAAGAAATTCGATACGAATTATCAGGGATCGTTGTTGACTCCACAAAGAAAGTTGGAGTTAGCAGTACAATAAAAGGATTGGTTTCACTGTCACCAATTGAATCAAACTCTTTGATAACAAGTGGATGGGTATTGCCAAGTGAAACGAAATTCACACCAAATACAAATGGTTATTTCGATTTTTGCGTTCCTTTAAAACTTTTATTAGGATTTGCTGAGGACTACAAAAGGATAATAATTAATGTTAAGCAAGAATTGGTTTTATTGCGATCATCCTGCGATACGGATGTGATAGTAGCTGACTCTGGAACGTCAGCAACAACACTTGATTGGAAGCTAACTCTAGATAAAGTTGTTTGGAGAGTGCCGCATGTACGATTGGCTGACGAACGGAGAGTAGGACTATTGCAGATGCTCAATTCTGACAGAGATATAGTTGTCCCGTTTAGAAACTGGGAAATTTATGAATGGCCAATACTACCGACAACACAGCGTCAGACCTGGGCTGTAAAGACATCAAGCCAATTAGAAAAACCTAGATATGTGATCTTTGCGTTACAGACCAACAAAAAGTCGAATATCACAGCTAACGCAGGTAGTTTTGACCATTGTAAACTAACAAACGTCAAGTTGTTCCTAAATTCACAATTCTTTCCTTACGACAACTTGAATGTTATGTTTTCAAAGGGTAGATTTGGAATTTTGTATGATATGTACGCCAGATTCCAATCGTCATATTATGGAAGAACGAATTCGCCTCTTCTGAACCCCAAAATGTTTAAGGACATTGCACCTATTGTAGTAATAGACTGTTCAAAACAAAACGAATCTGTTAAAACGTCTACAGTTGATATTCGGATAGAATTTGAGTTGGAGGAAAACATTCCTGAACAGACAACAGCATATTGCTTGATACTTCATGATACAATCATAACGTATACCCCCTTGACAGGAGTTGTAAGGAGAATGTTATAGATTTCACTATTTCCCCCCCCCACCATCAACACCGAGCTCATAAAAGCGAAGTCAATCGTCGGTACATTAGGTTATCTTCTGTCAGCAGAGTGGTAACATCGTATCTAAAACAATGGATAATACATCGTTAGATAGTGCAAAGGAAATCTTAACCGACAAAAACTTGGAGCCGGCCACAACATCAAATGGAAATCCGATGAGTCGTGATCCTAGAAAAATTGTAGCAGACGCAAGTTCGAATGAAAATGTTGATAATACAGACACCAGAGCTCATTCTACAACGACAGTTTTGGAAAACAAGTCTACCGAGGAACTCAACGTAAACGATGATACAAGATCTTCAAAAGAAGTCAAAGAGGAACTTCTAGAGTTTATAAAGTTCAATGAAAATAATCCTCCAACAAAAAGGAAGAGATTTGAAGATGAAGATAAATTAATGTTAACAACAGGTATATTTCTACGAGCTATGTACCCGTTGAACGAAAACATGGATAAGACTATCACGGCTGGAGTATTTAAATCGTTGAATTTTAAACCCGCGGTTCTTCTTAACCAAAGTGGAAAAACATCTATAGTGCTTACCGTTGAAATGTGGGACAGATTTACCAAATATATCTCCATTATTGAAGCATATCTTTTCAACAATTTGACTGGGAGAAAAACAGCGATGGGGTTTGACGAATCAGACTTGGAAATCGACAATATCTGACTCAGAGGAACCCAATATGTGAGATTCAGGGACTTGTCCAGACACAACAAAAAGATACTTTTGACTTATGAGGAATTTTGTATCCTCTCCAATCTGACACCTGTAATAATCAGATACTTACAACAGCTCACGTCATACAGTTCGATTATCTTTGACTATCTCGATAGTTGTATGATCAGAAACCCTAAAGTCCCATTGCTCTACGGGCCGTTGGATAGCTCTGTATATAACCGCTTGCCTCAAGAAGTGTCGTTTTACAGAAACACAGAAATTTTGCGCAATCAGCTCAAAAGCGAAATCGTCAAACCGGAAGACTCTACGACTAACGGTCCTGAAGACAAGAAAGAAGAACCTGCTACGAACGATCATGAAGACGAGAGCAAAAATGAGGCCGATGAAAATAACACTTTGTAAGTGGTAAAGTACTGAAATGCCCGCTTTTTTAAAACGCCTTTTGCATGACCTTGAAAAATAAACAAGGCACGAAAATTATTATTCTTCTCTCCTGTAATAAATATGGTGCAAGTCGAAAACGTTGTCATTCTTTACTCAGTGATCATGGAGAAAAACTCTCAAAAAAGTATGATCAGATACTGTTGTGAAAGTAAATGTTTTACTCGGCCCATATGTCAAGTAGATGGGATGGCGTGTAGGCGTTGTGAGAATTTTGGTTTTTGCAGATGTCTTTGCGAATCGTTTAAAGCTGAAACACCAAAGCCTGTCACTCTAAAAATCTACAAGACTCCACATTTTAGGACTTGCTGTGAAGAAACGTGTTCCAAGTTTCATTATGAAGATTTATCGTATCCTTGTTCCACTTGTTTTCCTAAGCCGCTCTGTGAATGTAAATTAAAACATTGTAAAATAGAAACGATTGGCCCTCTTAAATAAGACAGTGGATAAAACATATTACACTTCCATATTTGAGTCAGTGTCATCAAGTTGCTCAGAAAAATGGACAGGACGGTTACATTTTATGATGAAATTACACCACCTCCCAAAAGATGTGCTGAAGAATTTCAAGCATTTAGGAACAATCGAAACAAGTTTGTTATTAAAGAGCTTGCATTTTTCGATATATCAACTAATGTTGTAAATTATTTTCTATTTAAACCGCCTTACTCTTTTAGACTTTTGAACAGTAAGAGTGCAAGAACCAACATTTGGATAACAACACATCTCAACCACATCGAATGGGATGAAGGTTTTACACAGTACAAGGAGCTCCACAATATAATGCGTCACTACTGTCGACAGTACGACGAAATTTACACTACCGGAAGTGAAAAAACCAAATGGATCGAAAAATACTGTAAGTGTAACGTAACAAATGTTACACTAGACAAAGACTTTGCAACTCATTTAAACGGTCTATGCATCAGAGTGAAAAATCCTCATCATAAGAACACTAATTGTGCATTATCTCGTGCGTACAAGGTCGGTGCGTTGATGTCCAGTAACTA
This sequence comes from Flexamia atlantica, assembly GCA_035578135.1. Taxonomy (NCBI): domain Eukaryota; kingdom Metazoa; phylum Arthropoda; class Insecta; order Hemiptera; family Cicadellidae; genus Flexamia; species Flexamia atlantica. Next base: position 4,347,755 of record JAQJVK010000007.1, on the reverse strand, counting down.
GTGGAGGGGGAAATACCACATATATACGTAACAAGACTTGTGGTATAATCATTCGTACCCAGATCGCGACACGGGAAACATCTAACATCTCACCATGACATCGATGGAAAAATTGCAATCCCTAGCCGATAAGTTCAACCAACATTCAAAATCCGACCTCATAACTCTAAAAAAATGCAGCGAACTACAAGAGAAGAAACACTGCGCAGTTCACGCGATGAGGAAAATGGACACATCAGTTGGCGAAGCGGTCCTCGCTGTTCTTGGCGATTCACCGTACAAAGAAGACGATTCACCAAAGTTCCAAGTCTACCTTCCGAAACGATTAGTCAGTGTGCTTATGAACGAGGACTTAGACGCTATTAAGCCAGGTTCATTCTACTTAGTCTCACTCGGCCCTTCAGCGAACAACTCTACCGAGATCACTCTCCATGTAAATAGTTCATCTTAGTTTTACTCATGTTTACTCTTTATGTAAATAAATAATTGTAGTTTAGTTATTTCGTACTCATGTTTATTTCCATAGGTTTAGTTTTTTTATGTATCATTTTGCTTTAGCGATATTAAGTTACACAGTTTTTTTAAAAACCCCCTACGGTGACCTTGAAACAGTGTTTGGAGAACACGTACCCCCCCCACCCACCCACACCCCTCCATGCATAAATACGCGGAGTGCACGTCGCCAGACGCCATTCTTCCCTCGACAGCGGACCTGCCGACATCAGCGATCCCCAAGACCCCGCACCGCCATGCAGTTCCAACTGGTCATTAGTGACGAGATCGATCTAGGAATTCTACATGAGACACTTCTACACTTAATAGCGGACCATCCACCGATACAACTGAAGGTCACCGTGGAGTTCGACAGCAATCTCTGCGGATGGGTAGATTCTTCATCGTCGTCTTGTTCTCAACACGCCCCCGAATGGTCTCCGGAACCCACAGCGTCACCTACGATTGAAGTTGAAGTGTCAACAACCGAAAACGTTCCACCGGAAGAATCAACAGGCACCGACAACGGGACTTCGGATCCCGTGTACCCGCCTAATGATGAGCCGCAAAATACCGGACCAGACCAAACAGAATAATCCAACTTTCAACTCACTGTGCTGAGTGTCGTGTTTTCCAAATTTGTAAATTAATTAGTTATAACTTAAAATTCTGTATTGTAGTTTTGAAAAATAAATGTTTTTTAAAAACACCTCTAAGTGGCCTTGACCCACATTTCACAGCAGTTCGGTAAAACCCTAATTTATTTTCTAAGTCCAAGATCTCCCACCGGTAGTTTTGACACCGACGATACGGTAACCGCCCGGTCATCCCGCCCGGCACCGCAACGCGGCCGTCCCCCGTCCCACCGGCCTCTCGGCGGCGCCGTCGCGACGTCCACCCCGACATCGTCACTTTAAAACCCAACCTTTTAAACCTACACGTCATCGCCTCAGTGACATCATCACTACGTAACACATCCGTCATCAAATACGTCACCAATACGTCAAAAACACGTCACCCATACGTCACAATTACGACACTATTTTACCATTTTGCCTATGTCAGCTGATCTATACCTATCCAACCACATCTACTTGCCTCCCTCGTGCTTTAGCTGTGGCTATAGCAAAACTAAATAATGACCCCCAGTACAATCTCATTAGAATGGATAAAGGTAAAAGACAAACTATAATGGCCCAAGAACTTTGCCGTAGAGCTAGGGTAGAGATCCTAGAGAGCGGGGCCGGCATCCCTGAGCTTGAAAAATTTCAAGATTTGTTGAAAGACTATAAAATCACCGTGTATAACTATGATAATAAAGGCCGTGAAGTCTACTTTGAGGGTCGGGTAGACAACCCAAAATTCAAAATTAACCTGTTGTTTCACAATCGGCACTACAATGTAATCAACTCATTGACTGCGGCATTTGTCTGTAACTACTTTTGCGAGGCATGCCATGTCCCCTATGATCACAAGGGCTACCAGGCTACCATAGGTGCTCTAACATATGTCAACAGTGTCAAACCATCTCTCCTCCCTGTAAAGAGGAGCATGGGGGAATAACTTGCTCTGACTGTAACATGACTATGAGAAACCAGCACTGTTTTATTGCTCACAAAGTAGATAGATGCAAAAAAGTAAAAAAATGTCTTGACTGTGGAAAACTTATTCAAATCAGTGAAAGATCAACTCCTCACAAGTGCGGAGAAGTCTTTTGTAAAATTTGTAGTGAATTTAAAGATCCCAACCACAAATGTTACATGAAGGTAAATAAAGGCAAGCCGAAAACTAAAGATTTCTTTTATATTTTCTTTGATTTGGAAACACGTCAAGACGAGACTTTGGCTTTTGATTCTAGTAAAAATGTTCACAAAGTGAACTTGTGTGTTTCACAACAGTTTTGTTACCAATGCATTGAAGGAAAATTCTGTATGGCTTGCCAGAACCGAACAAGAGTCTTCAACTCTGACCCGGTTCAACAATTCATGGACTATGTCATGTCAGTCAGAAAACAGTTTAAAAATGTCTGTGTGACTGCTCACAACGGTCAGGGCTTTGATTTTCAGTTTTTGGTAAAGTATTTGTTAGAGGAAACTAAATTCACAACGGAGCTAATCATGAGGGGAACCAAAATTATTTTGATGGAAATTGACAATGTAAGGTTTGTGGACTCTTTGAGCCATTTCCCCATGGCCCTCTCTGCACTCCCTAAAGCCTTCGATCTGCCTCCCGAGAAAAAGAAGGGCTACTTCCCACACTTGTTCAACACATTGGCAAATCAAAATTATGTGGGCCCTATGCCAGACAAACAGTACTATTGCCCAGAGGCGATGTTCGAGAAAAATCACAACGCCTTTGAGAAATGGTACAGTGAACGAGTATCTGAAAACTATGTGTTTGACTTTAAAAAAGAAATTTTGGAGTATTGTATTTCTGATGTGGAAATCCTGGCTCAAGCCTGTTTGAAATTTAGAAAGATTTTCCTAGAGGAATGCAATGTTGACCCGTTCCTTGAAGCAGTCACTATTGCTAGTGCCTGTAACCTGGCCTTCCGCCGAAACTTTCTAAAACCAAACACAATCGGTCTAATTCCAAAGGACGGGTACAGATTGACCGATAATCAATCAAAAGTAGCCCTTCAGTGGTTGTCTTGGGAAGAGGAAAAGCGAGGTGTGAGGATAGAGCATGCAGACAGGGGAAAAGAAGTCAAAATTAATGGGCTGAAAGTCGATGGGTTTGACGGGGAGAATGTGTATGAGTTTCACGGGTGTTATTGGCATGGGTGTCCAAAATGCTTTCCCTACAGCAGAGAGGCTCCTCTGAAGGAGGATCCCTCTGATTCACTTCATTTGAGGTACGAGAGGACTTTGAAAAATATGTCAAAAATCAGTGAGTACGAAGTTGTTCAGATGTGGGAGTGCGAGTTCAGAGCCTTGAAAAAACAAAACAATTTGAAACATTTGGACAGTTTGCCTATCCTCAACACCCTTCCCCTTGACCCAAGCCAGTCATTCTTTGGAGGTAGAACTGGAAATTGTAAAACATACTACAAATGTAAGGAGGAGGGAGAAAGCATACAGTATGTGGATGTATGTTCTCTGTACCCGTACGTTTGCAAGTATGGGAAATATCCAATTGGTCACCCTACAATCTACGTTGGTGATAGGGAGTGTAGACAGAGAGGTATGGAAGTAGATGGTTTGCTGAAATGTAAAGTCCTGCCCCCTCTGGATCTCTACCACCCCGTACTCCCTGCAAAGATGAACGATAAATTAATGTTTGTTTTATGCCGAACTTGTGGTGAGGAAATGAGCCATCGTCCATGCCTCCACAACAGCGATGAAAGAGCTTTAGTGGGAACATGGACCATGAATGAGATTAGAAAAGCAGTAGAGAAGGGTTATGTGGTGTTGGACATGTATGAGCTGTGGGAGTACGAGGTAGCCACGTACGAGAAAGGAGGCCTGTTTACCGATTTCATCAATAAATTTTTGAAAATGAAACAGGAAGCATCGGGGTACCCAGAATGGTGTAAGACTGAGGAGGACAAAGACAAGTACATTGCAGACTATTTTCAACATGAAGGGATTCAATTGGAAAAGGACAAAATTGCTAAGAATGGGGGTTTGCGATCACTAGCCAAATTGATGCTAAATTCATTTTGGGGAAAATTTGGGTAGCGGGAGAACCAGACTAAAGCAACAATCATCAGGGAATCCAAAATTCTGTTCGACATGATTATTAGCCCGGAAATTGAAGTTAACCGAGTCCAAATTGTAAATGAAGAAGTGGTCATTGTAAATTGGCAGTATAATGAAGAGGTCGGGGAGCCCCTCAGCAATGTCAATGTCGTAGTAGCAGCCTTTACCACTGCCCAGGCGAGGTTAAAATTGTACGAGCATCTGGATGCTTTGGGGTGTCAGGTGTGCTACTACGACACTGACAGTGTGATCTACTACTTCCGGGGAGGACTTTACAGAGTGCCTACAGGGGATTACCTGGGTGAAATGACAGATGAACTAGCAGAGTACGGTCCAGGTTCGTATATTGTAGAGTTTGTGTCTGGGGGACCTAAAACCTATGCCTATGTAGTCTGGTCAACTAACAAGCAAGCCCTTGTCTCAGTATGTAAAATAAAAGGATTGACATTAAATTGTAAAACTTCCAAGACCCTAAACTTTGAAAAGGTGAAAGAAATGGTTTTAAGTGAAGCAAAGCAAACATTGGAAATTGAAGAGAAACGAATCAGGAGGACTAAAGACAGAGACATTGTAACTATCAGTGAAACAAAAATATTTAAAATCACTGGACCTAAGAGGAAAATAGTTGAAGACAACGATACAGTGCCGTTTGGTTATAAATTACAAAAACTCACTACCTAATCCCACCACTCAATCATCCTACCTCTCAATTTTATACAATTGTTTTTTTATAGCTTTAATTGTCCCTTATACGAAAACTATAAAAAAACTCATCACTGTAGAGGCTACCGCTGCTCTCCCATTGGCTCCCCCCACTCTACAGCGGGCGGAGCCAGGAGGCGTAGCCCCTACCTATCTTATCTTACTGCTTTGGTTCAGCCATTTGTAGCTGTATTTGTAGCTTTAAAAAAATGTTTTTATCAACTTTGTAAATATTGTTGAAAAATGTAAAAGAAAAAATCACCCCACTGTGTGTGTGTGTGTGTGTGTGTGTGTGTGTGTGTGTGTGTGGTGTGTGTGTGTGTGTGTGTGTGTGTGTATGTGAGAAGTTAGTAAGGCTTAGTCTTGAAAGCTTCTGTTCTGTGGACAGACACCCACATTTTGGCTGGGCTAACCCCTGGTGAGTCCATATGTGGATGGCAAGTTGGCTTAGTTGCTGTAGAAAATGATTTCTTGCGTCTGCCACAGACAAGGACTTGATGTCCGGTGTGAATGAAGGTCCCTGGCGCGGTGTAAAAACCCGTAAACCTGAATGATGGTCACTGGCGCGGTGTAAAAACCCGTAAACCTTGAATGGTAGGGCAAAGTTAATAGTTTGGCTCAGAACTTGGCTGGGTCATTCAATTAATATGCCCGGTTGGGTGATTAAAAAAAACTTAAAAATACGGAGGAGGCAACTAGTTTATTTATGGTAGGCCTCCACGAGCCATGGCGGTGGTGGGGCCATTGGCTACATAAAAATAACAAAAAAACCTCTGTCCTTTGTTTGCTAAAAGGGAGAGGACATTAGTTCATACTGGGTGAAAGCGGGAAAACTGAGTGAAGTTTTCTGGACTCCCCATGTGTGAAATAATAGTTAACCTGGGTGTGTAAACACGAGTGGTCTCAAACCCCACTCAAGCAAACAGAAATAACTGTAACTTACTTATTCAGAGTAACCGGGATTCATGACAGCATTGACCGGGTTCCGATGAGGTAACGGTGGGGGCCTATCTATTATTTCCGCGTACTCTGGCTCCTGTGAGGTCGGTGGTGTTTTCGAAGGCCTCCACGGGTCATGGCGGTGGAGGGGCCATGGCTTTATAAAAAAACAAAAATAAATTGTAACCTTTAAAAAAACCCCATTTTAAACTAAATTATTGTTAAGATGGTTGAGATGCAGCAGCAGCAGCAGGAGCAGCAGCCTTATTCAAAGGTTTTTTTGGTAAATTCACTCACTATGAACATTTGTTTGACAACATTTGCTTTTGCTATTCCCCTGGGTCAGAGGTGACAAAAAAGTTAAACATAAAATGAAAAACTATTATATTGAGCAAGGTATTGAATAGTTCGATAAACACATATAAACAGCCTTATGAAAAATCAACCACTCTCATACATTTTCTCTGAGGTTAAAGTGAGTAAGATTCAAGTGGAATCAAAAATGTGGAAGGAATTTATAGCCAGGGGTGGTTATATGAGTATTTTTTACCAAAACTTGTAAAAATTTACAACAATACCCCGAGATATAGAAGGACTAATGAAGCTGAAAGAAACATGTTTGGTCTGAAGAAATATATATGCGATTAAACCAGCAAGACCTGCGACATATATATACTACAATGAGAATAAAAGAATTGACCAAGTCTAAAACAGGTGATATATTCTTGATTGAAAAGGTTCCAAGTTATTCATGAGGTGATAGCAGCGGCCATAATAATCTGCTTGACAGGAAGGTCTTGGCAGCCTCAAGGAAAACCGCACATTGATAATAATAGTGATTGAAGACCATCTGCAGGAAACAACATGCTGATAATTGGCAGCCACATAATGCCTGCAGGAAACCATGTTGATTACAATGTCCGTGAAGTGTTGATAGCGTTATCTGACCATTAACCACTGTATTTCTTGTTAAAACCTTGTATATCGGGTGGCATGGTAAAAAAGAAATAGGTAACCTATTACCCAGCTCTATGCATTATTTGTGGGCCGAGTAATTTGGGGGAAAGACAAATGTACGGTTCAAAATCCACCCTAATGATTTCATTCTGTTTCATTAATAAACCTCATTTTTTAGGGGTTGAACCCAATTTGGGTCCCACATATATCAGCCAAATATTTCTTGTATCGATTATTAATATGTGTTAGTAAGACCTTTTTCTTAGATTGGAATATCTTAATATTTCAGAGTTATTTTTAGTTTTTACCTAATAAATTACCATAGACCTTAGTTGTGTGTGAAAAGTTTTTTGAAATTAACATTCTTTTTAACTTGCAGGACGAAAAGTAACAACCAACAGAGGACCAAAAAATCTATTAGTGTGACAGATAGAGCTTGTAGCAGTTCTATCCTCACCCCAGAGGTTAGGCCTACAGGGGATGCTCTGGGTTAACAAAAAGAGCGCGCCGAGGCCCCTACGGCATAGCCATAAAGGCTTACCGTGGTGTGGAAACGTGGGCCCTAAAAATTTGTTGACTTAGAAGTGTTGAGCTAAAGTTATTGTGGGATGGCTTTAGATATTGCTTTTCTGAAAAGAGCACTGAAACGGTGCTCTCTTCAGTGTGCGTTTGCATATGCGTTTGCGTTTGCATGTTTGCGTTCGCATATGTGTTTGCATGTGTGTTTATGTTTGCATTTGCGTTTGCATATGTATGTGTTTGCGATTACATATGTGTTTGAATATGCGTTTGTATGTGCGTTTGCGTTTGCGTGATGCGTTTGTGTATGTTTTGCGTTTGCTTTACGTATGCTTTGTGTTTATTTTTACCTAACTTGACCATGAAAACCCCGTCTATCAGATGGGGTTGAGAGATAATGAAAAATTGTCTATTGTCAGTTTGTGATCATGTAAAGGAGAAAAATATCATTCCCCTTTGAACTATCAAATATATTTATTTATTAATGGACCTTACTTGTGTTGTCACTTAATGTTTTCATCTATCCCCAGACGAGTTCGTTTCTGACTCGAACTGAACCAATAGGGTTGCAGTTTTCCGACTTGTTGACTCGTTAGGATCCGAGTTCGTGTAAGTTTGGTAATCTCCGTACAAGTTCGTGTCTAACTCGGATTATGTCATGGCGGCCAACCGGTAGTCATTGTGTTTCGTACGGACCGGAAGAAGGGAGCACCGATTCGGTGCTCCCTTTGATTATCGTATATTTTACAGTGTTTGTTAGTGAACCCGGCTTGTATGAGACTATCTGCTTATGATGTTTTAATTTTGAATGGTATATGTTAGGTGTGCACAGGAATTTCTTCAAAGTAAGTGGATATTAAGCTAAAAGTTTTAGTAAAATCAACATATATCAGCACACCTAACATAAAATACCTGAAGATCAAGTTGACGGAAAAACTTGTGATGAATGTAATTCTTTCTGCTACTGTAAATGTGGTTGCAAAACATATAAAAAACCGGTTGGATAAAGTAGAAGAATTGCAACATCAATTCGATCTATTGTGGCAGCGAATAAATGCAAAGTGATTAAACAAACGAAATCACGACAGCTACAAACGACTTGGAACAAATAGAATTTGAAAAGAAGTTTTTAGAAGAAATGGAACAATTGACTGCTACAATTGACTTGGAACAATTAGAATTTGAAAAGAAGTTTGTAGAAGAAATGGAACAATTTCGTCTAATTAATGAAATTATTAATGAACCATTACCAACTGAAAATGTTTCCTTACCATCAGTCGAAAACTTGGATGAATACTTTTCGGAGTTATAAAAAATTAATTGTCCTTGAAAAGTGGAGGGGGTAAGCGGGTGAGGGGCTGTTATAAGAGCGGGGCTAACAGAGTAATCTTTACTTTTTAGGATCCAGCGCTATGGCAGGTACTTCCTCGTCGTCCAGGTCTTCCTCCTCCTCCTCATCATCATCATCATCTGTTGTTTCTATTGTGAAACAAAAATCTCCTTCTCCAAAAAAATCTTCACCGAAAAAATCTTCTCCAAAAAAATCTCCTAACAAAATTTCTGAAAAACTTCAAAAACTTCAAAAATTAAGAAAATCTTGTTTTAAGAAAGAACAGTGTACTCATATTTTAAAAAAAGGAGCAAATAAAGGTGAAAGGTGTGTGAAATTGTGTAGTGTAAATGAAAAATTGTGTAGACTGCATAACAAAAGTGAACCTTCCAATCTTCAATCTTCCAAAAAAGTCAAAATTCAACCTTCCAAAAGTGAATTGCCAGAAAAAACTGAATATTATAAAAGAATTAGAATCAACAGATTGAAATTGAACCACAAATATGTTTTTGTAAAAAAGATCAGTAATAAGGATGTTGTTGTTAAATGTTGTGATGAACTCTACATGCTCAAATTACCAGTAGATCTTCGAATTCAAAATATCAGTAATATTCATTATTATTTAGTAAGAAAATCTCCATCTGAGAAAGTTAAGTGGTCAAAGTAAAAAAAGTGAAAAAAGACAAAAAAAAATTGGAGCGGGGGAATAGACCACTTTGTAATTCGAAAAGAATTACTTAGCGGTCTATTCCCCCGCTCATTAGGTATTTTTGAATGACCTTGACCTACTTTCAAAAAGAGAGTGAAGGGGGTAATATCTTATAAAAGCGGGATAACATAATGACATTTTACTTTTTAGAATCCAGCAACATGTCAGGTTCTTCATCATCCAGTCCTAAAAAAGAACAATGTTCGTATATTATTAAAAAAGGACCGAAAAAGGGTAAAAGATGTGTTGTGTAAATCAAACATTATGCAGTGCGCACAACAAATACCTCCTTTTGTTAAAACTGAGAGGTTAGTGTAAAAATGAAATAAAAAAAATAGGAGCGGGGGAATAGACCACTTTGTAATTCTAAAAGAATTACTTAGCGGTCTATTCCCCCGTTCATAGGGTATTTTTGGTCTTGACCTACTTTTTACACTTATAAATTTTCGCTAACTGCTATTGACCTTGAAAATAAATAGGTCAAGGTCATTCAATAATTAAAAAGAAAATGGAGGTGCACGGTTTTACAGAACCGTACACCTCAGAAACCTAACAGAAGAAAAGCTAAATCTATCTATATAAAAATGACCTTGAGACTTAGAAATTTTCGCTAAGTCTTTTTGTTGACCTTGAAAATAAGTAGGTCAAGGTCATTCGATAACTAAAAAGAAAATGGGGGTGTACGGTTTTACAGAACCGTACACCCCCGGAAACCTAAAAGAAGAAAAGCTAATTTACAATACAATCTGCCTAGAGTTTAAGAATTAATAAAAATAAAAAATAAAGAAATAAAATTTAGTTTAAAAAAATAGCTAGACAGCCCAGCGCTGCACATCATGATTACAGTGTGATCATCGCGTAAGCGAACTCACACACCTCACCATAAGCGCACAACGCTAAGCTAAAACAAAAATCTTATTTTGAAATAGCAAGTTGCTTAATTAAATTTAGGAAAAATGTTATACAAATATGTTTTTTATTTCCTAACACTAAAGGAGCCAGTGTCTCGCCATTAGCGACGCAGAACAACTGAGGTCTAGCGAAACTCCGGAGGTAGGCGAACTACCCATCCAGCACGTATAGAGGTTGTAAGTGACTCGGTGTGGGGAACCGTAATCACTACAAAAGCGGGAGCCGGTGAACCATAAATTGGTGTACCATACTCCAAAAGAAGGAAGGAAAAAAGGAAAGGAAATTGAAATTGAAAGGTTTCCCTAACTAAAAAGGAGTACAAGACAAGAGAGGGAATGCCCTCAACAAACTTGTTGGAAAAAGGAAGTTGGAATAGAAAGGTATTAAAAACATATCATATAACATTCTTAAAAACAAAAAATTACTTTAAACTTAAACACTCCAGGCAAAAATATATTGTAAGTAAAAGAAAGATTTTAAGTTAATACTAACTACCAAACCAGCAAACTAAAAACAAACTACAAACCCTAGGGTATCTACAAGAACAAACAACTACCATGCCTTAAAATTAATCAGTCCTACGTCAAGATGTTATTATACAAATAACACCAAGATATTTTCACCAAACAGCAAAAATGATAAAATGTTCAGGGCGCCTTCTGAACATGTTACCACCTCACTGTCTAGCAAGCAACTGATGCCGAAGCACAAGCGCAGACCCCGGACCACAACTCGGCTCGAGGTCATCCCTCGATCTTAGTACTTAGGTGTTTTAATACAGAATACATACATGTTCTGTTTAATACAGAAACAAGTGGTGGGGGTATTGTTATAAATACGGGTAGTTTTAGAGTAGTGTTCATTATTACGGCAACTTTTGTGGAGAGCACACCTACATCATGTATTACTGCATCAGTTGCGAAGAATCTTTTGAAGATGAAAACTTACTACAATTACACAAAGAACTTTATCATAAAAACGAAACAAACCAAGAAACAAATAACAATGCAGAAGAAGATTTGGAAGAATTAGATCAAATGCTGGCTACCCATCAACAACAACTAAATTCAAGAGCAAGTGTTATTCAATACGCACCCGGACCATCTTTAGATGTGGAATTATACGCAAGAGCTTTACCAGGTAGTGTAGTAACTCATTTTAAGATTGACAATGCTCAATTGCAACTTGCACAGTTTATTTCAAAAGCAAAAACATTAGTAACAGAAACATTGAACAATGAACTAAGAAGATTAAATTTTATAAAGTTTGGAATATTATTAGATACTGTATTTACAAATGTTCAAAATGAAACATCACCAAGAGGATTTTTAACTAAAAACAAAACCATCATGTTTGCATCGGATATAAGCTCAATCGTTGATGAATGTTTTGAAGAACTTTTAACAAAATTGCAAGAACATGAAGGAAGAGGTTCAGGATGGAGTTTGTTAAGTATAACAGGGCTGGATATTAGAGTTCATAAACATGGATATGGAATAAAAGGTAGTATTCATATTGAATTGCCAAAGAAAATTCAAGACACCAAAATCCTGTATTAATGTTCAAAATAAAGATGTTGAATGTTTCAAGTATGCAATGCTTGCAAAATATGTAAGAAATCATGCGGAACGACCGAGTAGAGCATACAATGATGTTTACCATAAGTATAATTTTCAAGGCATGACTTATCCTGTTTCAATTCAAGACATATCAAAATTTGAAAAGAAAAATCCTTTTGCATCTGTAAACATATTTGGTTTAGATTCATCCAACAATGTCTACCCCTTACGTATAACACCTACCGAACGCAGAGATCATACTGATTTATTATTAATAACCAAAGGTGATATTTCACATTATGTATATATAAAACATTTTGAAGCTCTAGTTTCCAAACAGTTATCAAAACGAGAACAACCAAAAACAACTTGTAAAAGATGTTTTTGTTTTGTAAACAAACCTTTGAGAAGAGGAGGTTCAGAATGGCTGACGGAACACCAAAGACTATGCAGTGGAAACTATGAAGTAAGAATTAAATTACCACACCCTAGAAGATCGCAAGTAAAATTTGACAAAGTTATCCAACAATACAGAATTCCCGTTGTAGTGTATGCAGATTTTGAATCTTCATTGCTTCCACTTGAACAAGAAGAAGGAGAGGAAAATACCAGCAGAACAAAGTATCAACTTCACAAACCAAACAGTTATTGTTTAATAGTAAAATCCACTTTATCTGAACAACATCTTCAAGAATATGGTTTGACATCTACACCGAAGATCTATCGTGGAGAAGAAGCAGCTCGATACTTTGTTGATGATTTATATGACATCGCTGGGAAAGTGGAAGCAATGTATAGCAATGTGGTTCCTATGTCACCTATGATACCGGAAGAACTTTATCTTTATGATTCGGCAACAACATGCTATTTGTGTAATAATGAATTTACAGAAACTAAAATTAAAGTTCGCGACCATGACCATCTGACAGGAGCCTACAGAGGTGCAGCTTGCAACGGATGTAACATCAACTACAAACTACCATCTTTCATTCCAGTGGTTTTTCACAATCTTAGCGGATACGATGGACATTTTATTATTCCCGAATTAGCAAGAGACAACGGTGAAACAGACGTTTTGGCACAAACTATGGAAAAATTTATAAGCTTTTCAAAAAACGTGGGCAAAATTAAACTTAGATTTGTTGATTCTTTTAGATTTATGCCTTCTAGTCTTATGAAACTTTCTGAAAATTTAAGAAGACAAAATTTAATAGAAACAAGCAAAATTGTACCTGCAGAAAAAATGGACTTGGTTCTTCGGAAAGGAGTTTTTCCGTATGATTACAACGATGGACTACAAAAATTTCAAAAAACATCACTTCCTCCACCAGAAGCATTCAAAAGTAAACTTACCGATTCGGACATTTCACCTGAAGACTATCAACACGCATGCAGAGTTTGGGACGAATTAGAAATGAACACTCTGGGAGATTATTCTGACTTTTATGTAAAACTTGATGTGACCCTTCTATGCGATGTGATGGAAGAATTTAGAAACACTTGTTTTGAAGCCTACGGATTAGACCCTCTTCATTCTTATACTTCTCCAGGACTAGCTTGGCAAGCTATGCTAAAAGAAACAAAGTGCAACCTACAATTATTAACAGATATTGACATGGTGTTGATGATCGAATCGGGCGTTAGAGGTGGATTGACCCAAAGTGTTACTAGACATGTTAAAGCTAACAATAAATATCTTCCAGACTACGATGAAGAAAAACCATCAGTGTTCTTGGGATATTTTGATGCAAACAATTTATACGGATGGGCCATGTCTAATCCACTTCCTTTTGGAAACTTTGAATGGGTTAATCCAGACTCTATTGGTGATATTTTGCAAATTTCAAAAGACGGAGACACCGGATACATATCAGATTGTGATTTTGAATATCCAGAACACTTGCATGATCTTCATTACGATCTTCCGCTCCTTGCAAAAACAGAAATTTCACCAATTGGCAAACATCCAAAATTAATGATGACTCTTGAAAATAAACAAAGATACGTAGCTCACTTTTGGGTTGTTCAGCAAGCACTCCAATTGGGTTTACGTATAACCAAAATTCATAGAGTTTTAAAATTTTCCCAATCGTGCTGGTTAAAACCGTACTTTGATTCAAACACCAGAAGAAGAGCAGCTGCAACATCAACATTTCAAAAGGACTTTTTTAAATTAATGAATAATGCGATATTTGGCAAAACATTGGAAAACAAAAGAAAACACAAAAATGTTAAATTAGTTACAGATCCGATAAAACTACAAAAACTTGTACAAAAACCAAACTTTGGAACATCTGTTATTATCAATGAAAACCTTGTGGCAGTATCTATGAAGAAAACAAGCGTGAAAATGGATCGTCCGTTGTACGTTGGAATGTCAATCTTGGATATTTCCAAAACCCACATGTATGATTTCCACTACAACAAAATGGTCGCCTTCTACGGTAGAGATAACATCGGAATCGCCTACATGGACACAGACGCTTTCATCTACTGGATTCTTACTGAAGATATGTATTTGGATCTTCGAACATTTGTTCACAAAAATGAATTTGATTTTAGTGACTATCCAAAAGATCATTTAAATTATGACAATGATCGGAACAAAAAGAAACTTGGAAAATTTAAAGACGAAGCAAATGGAATTTTACTGAAAGAACTTATTGCACTAATGTCAAAATTGTATTCACTACAATTGCATAAAGAAGAAAACAATGTTATTAAAAAAGCTAAGGGTGTAAAAAGTTTGTATCTTAAGAAGAATGTAAATTTTGAACACTACAAGCAATGCTTATTTGAAGAAACGACTATAACTGCAAAATTCAACACCATCAGAAGTTTCAACCATCAACTGTACAGCGTAACAGAAGTGAAAAAAAACACTCTGCTCCAATGATGACAAACGACACATTCTTCCAGACAAAATTCACACTCTACCATTCGGCCACTACTCTCTCAATCCTATCAATGAGTAAAAAGAAAGAGAAAAAAAAGAAAAAAAATAAATAAAAAAAGAAAAAAAAGGGGAAATCACAGCATGCTCGCTGTGATTTCCCCTTTTTTTAAATATGTTGAAATGACCTTGAACTATAAAAGCGGATGCAGAAAAAGAAACACTCAATACTAACTTGACTTTGTTAGTAAAATCATCATGACAGAGTTAAAGGAGAAGATTGTTAATGAACTTCATAAACCTGCAAGAATAAAGTTTCCACGAAGAAATACTGTTGTAAAAGGAATAAATGATTTATATCAAGCAGATTTAATTGAAATGCAACCGCATGGTAAAATAAATAAAGGATTTAAATACATACTTACGATTATTAATTGTTTTACTAAAGTTGCAGATGCTTTGCCATTAAAAGACAAAACTGGTAACAGCATAACAAAAGCTATGGAAGTAGCTATAAAAAGAGATAAAAATAAAATTAAACATTTACAAACTGATGATGGGAAAGAATTTTTCAATAAACCTTTTGCCTTGTTAATGAAAAAATATAACATAAATCATTGTTCCACAAATTCTGAGAAAAAGGCAGCTATAATTGAAAGATTTAATAGAACCTTAAAAGGTGCAATGTATAAAATGTTTTCGAAAAGAGGTTCTTACGTATGGGTTGATATCTTACCAAAATTAATAAGCGATTACAACAACAAGTTTCATAGAACTATCGGTATGGCACCTAACAAAGTGAATAAGAAAACGCTAAACTAGTTTTACAACGAATTAAAAAGAATACACAGCCAAAAGCGGAACAAAGAAAACCAAGAAAATTTAATGTAAATGATAAAGTTCGAATTAGTAAATACAAAGGAGTGTTTACTAAAAAATACCTGCCCAATTGGACAAACGAAGTTTTTACAGTGTATAAAGTACAACCTACTGTACCGAAAACTTATATTTTAAAAGATAACAAAGGAAATTTGTTACAAGGCGGTTTTTACGGACATGAATTGTTAAAGTCAACAGTAGGCGATGTTTATCTTGTTGAAAAGGTGTTGCAAAGGAAAAAAGACCAAGTTAAAGTACGTTGGTTGGGGTTTGATAAAACTGAAGATTCGTGGATACCTATAAAAGATTTGATTTAGTTTTAAATCAACTTATTTACTCTTCTGCCTTTGAATAAGATGGAGATTGTTCACCATAAAGATAAATTTAATATTAATAACATTGATGATTTAACCGTAGATAACGTTAAAATCAACAATGGTAAACACGGCAGTTTATTTCCAAACACTGTACGATGTATAGTCAGCGGTCCTTCAAACTGTGGCAAAACTAACGTTGTGTTTAACTTAATTACAAACACAAAAGGATTGCGATTTAATAATTTATATATTTTTTCAAAGTCCTTACATCAACCAAAGTATCAATTGTTTGAAAAGATCCTGACTGATGTGCCTGATGTTAACTATTACAAATTTAATGCTAGTGACAGTGTTATGCAACCAGACCAGGCTAAGCCGTATTCTGTATTTGTATTTGATGATGTATCTAGTGAAAATCATGATACTATTAGAAACTATTTTGCCATGGGAAGACATAATAATATTGATAGCATATATATCGGACAAACATATAGCAAAATTCCAAAACAACTAATTAGAGACAATGAAAATATTTTAGTTTTATTCAAACAAGACGATACAAACCTAAAACATATATACAACGATCATGTAAATGCTGATATGTCATTTGAAAAATTCAAAGAGCTTTGTGGAAAAGCTTGGGCGGAAAAATATGGATTTTTGGTAATTATGAAAGATAAAGCTATAACAGATGGTCGTTACCGTATAGGTTTTGATAAATTTGTTTTAATACATTAATTAACAACATTATCGTACAAGCCTCCATGGTGTAAACATGGTTAATCAGGAAAAGCTATTAAAAGAAATAAAATACTTAGTGATTCTATTAGACATAAAAACAGAGCGTTAAGATTAGGAATAAGTGAAAGAGAGAAATTTCTGGAATCAACATTTAAACCTATTACTGAGCCATTAAAACAATTAGGGCAAAATGTTAAACATTCAACATTTAATTTTTCCGGAGATGCTATTTTACCCATTTCAAAATTTGAATAAAAAGAAGAATATGAAGGTGATACAAGTTTTACGCAACAAGGAGAAACAACTGAAGAAGAAAGCGAACTAGGTGAAGAAACGGATGTTTTAACAGAAAAAGAAGGTCTTTCTACAAGCGAAGAACAACAAGAAGAAGAAGAGCCTATCAATCCATCCAACTTGAGCAAATTGGGCTCGGATATTGCGTATAAAGGGCCGCTTGCAAGATAATTTGTTTTAAAAATGTTACATTCTGCACAACCAACTCGAAAATATCATACTTTTGGTGCTAGAATAGAAGAAAATGGGCTAATGATTGGAGATAGCAAACTTGATGTAGACGAACATGACAATATTATTATAAATAATAAACAATACAAGGGTACAAAAGGAATGTTTGAACTTATTTTTAAGCCGAAACCTAATAAATATACTAAAAAGGATTTAACCATTTTAAACAAATATTGGAGGATACAAATGCGCATAAGAAAAATTATTCTAAAAATTTCAATGTTCATAGAAATGCATCAGAAAAATATAAAACTATTATTGCTAAACTTTTCCCACCAAAAGGAAGGGAACCCATAAAAAGAAAATCATTATCTTCTGCTGAAATAAATATTTTACATAAAAGGAGAAAAACAAATCAATCAAGTTTATCAGGAAAAGGATTATTGAAAAACTTGTATGATACTAATATAATATACTACAACGATATAAACAAATTGGTTGACAGAATGAAGTTGATATATGAAGCTAAACAAGCCGGACATAGTGGTTTAGAAAATGAATGGGTAGCTTTGGTCGGTGAACTGCGAAATCGAGGAGTAATTGCATAAAAATATGAGTATATATAATACAAGTATAACTGATTAAATATTCAGTATAACCATTAGTGTGGATAAGTTTGGACGGTATTCCGAAACTGGAAGCAAATCAGGATCTTATGGAAAAAGAGGTGGTTTGCCACTAACATCCGATGGAGATTATGATATAAATAACAAACGTTTAAAGTTTGTAAATGATCCAAAAGATGATAATGATGCGGTAAATTTTAAAACTTTAAGAAGTGAAACATTACCTAGCTTAAAGCTTCAAAATGAAGTGTATAACGCTAATTTTTATAGAATTGTAAATCTTCCAAAACCAATAGATAAGAATGATTCGGTAAATAAAGAATATTTAATGTGGTACATAAACCAAACCTTACGATATGATCCTAGGAGTAATAATAAAGTATATGATGCAAAAGATCTTAGAATAGCCAATATAGCAGATCCTATTAATGATCAAGATTCAGTTACAAAAAAGTATTTACATTCAGTCATCCCTGAAAAAACAGATAAATTTTCCTTTTACAACTTTGTAATACATGATATTGGAGACCCTAAAGATATGAAAGATGCTGTAAACCTTCAATATGTTACAGATCATTGTATTACACATGATATTAATACAATTGATTGCAAAAATAAAGTGTTAACTAACGTTAAGGAAGGAACTGCAAAATCAGATGCAGCTACAATAAGTCAAATAATGAAATTAAAAAATAAGAAATGCGATGCTGATGCGAAATAAATTATTAATGTTAAAAAAGGGTCGGATGAAATTGATGTTGCAACAATTGGACAAGTTCCTGTATTAAAAGTATATGAAGACGGTAGTCAACAGTTTGATTGCAAAGGGATACCACTATTCAATGTTGCAAAAGGATTAAGAGACAGTGATGCAGTTACAGTAGCACAAATGCATGAAAGGGAACATATTTACTATAATCTTTTTCTAAGAAAAGATATTGGTAGGGAGTCTTTTTATTGTGAAGACTTGCGATTGACTAGCTTAAAAGACCCTATTAATTTTACTGATGCTTTTAATGTAAATTACATTGTAAGACTCTTAAGTGTAGTATTATATAATATTTATAACACAATAAAGCCCATAAAATCTGATCAAAAATTAAATTGGGTTAAAAAGAATGTTATGGAGAAATATTTTTTAAATAAGGAAACTAATACTTTAAGAACTTCTAAAGATGATGATGATGAAGAAGATACAATCCTTCCACAAAACTGGAAAAAAATTATTTACCCATAAACAAACATACTTATAAATAAACAATGTCAAAGGATAAGTGCATCATTCATTATAAAGCATTTATAAAATAAACAGTATCGGCATTTCCTTTCACTATAAAAGACCATGTTGAAAGTTCAACGCATCAGTCATAATCGACACGTTATAAAGAGAGGAAGAGGAATAGCATCAACAGCACTTTCTCTTATTACTAAGCCGGTTGGAGCTATAGTTAATAAAGCTATCGATTTATTACCTGTAGAACTACATTTACCAGGAGGTTATCAATATTGTGGTCTTGGAACAAAATTGAAAAAAAGACTTGCTAGAGGAGATCTTGGAATAAATAAACTTGATCAAGCCTGCAAACAACACGATATAGCATATTCAAAGTTTGCAGATACTAAAAATAGATCAATAGCGGATAGAGCACTTGCTGAAAAAGCTTGGCAAAGAGTAACATCCAGTGACGCTAGTATCGGTGAAAAAGCAGCAGCTTTAGCGGTATCAGCAGCAATGAAGGGTAAAACGATGTTTGGAGGTGGAAAGAAGAAAGGAGGTGGAAAAAGGAGGAGAAAACCTGCAAAGAAACGTGGAGGAAATATAAGAAGAAAACGACGATCCACCGCAGGTAAAAATAAAAAGAAACAAACAATATGGTCAATGATAAAAAAGGAGGAGGACTATACCTAAGACCGTATCGTGTGTATTAAACAGAAAAAAACAATTACTAATTCCAAATAAAGAATTAACAGATAAAGAATTAATTACTTATGTTTCTTGTTTAAAAATTCCATTTTTTAGAGGAGTGTTTATGAAAGATGCATTACCTGTTAAAATTTGGAAAAATGAAACCGGAATAGTAAATTTAGATAATAGTAAAGGATCAGGCACTCATTGGGTATGTTATAAGAAACTAGGATCAACTATTTACTACTTTGATAGTTTTGGTAATCTCCCACCACCAAAAGAACTACAATATTACTTTAAAACAGCTAAAAATGTACTATACAATTATAAAAGAGAGCAACCTGATGATACGGTAATCTGTGGACATTTATGTTTAGATTTTTTAACAAAAAGCGTTAGTCAACTTTAAGATGTCTTCCTATACAGTATCATTAACTGGAACGTCATCTACTTTGCGAAGTGTTCTTTTCCCTGCGTTACGTTTGGAAAAAGATAAATTATGGGAAGCCGCATTATTAGATATAACAACTTATAATTCTATTCCCAACGTTACTGAAAATATTTTGATTAGGATTTTTGCGGACATTTGCCATCACTGATTGTAAAAAACAAGTTTCACGACGTTTCGGGATCTGGAATCTGATCCCGTCTTCAGGTGGAAGAAAACCTAGAACATAACAAGATTAGTAAAACATAGCCAGGAAAACCTGGAGAAAAACACAGCTAAAACAGAGAACTGTAAAAGCAGTCACGAAAACAATAAGCTGAAAAGAAAAACAATACACAAAATAACACAGGAATCACAAGTATCAAGAATCACCAGGCAGGAGAGAGCACGTCCACACCCAATCAGAGCTGAGCTGAGACTGGTGGGAGGAGAGCAAATGGCGGCGGCAACGGAAATGGCGGCGCCCACAGCCAACCAAATCACGGCGCGCTACCGGTGGCGAAAACCTGAAACAGAGACATGTGATATGCAAATTCCGTGTGTCTGTTTGTGTTTTGTTAGTTAATTTTTAACCTGATTTTGCCCCTTGGCCTTGCTACGGGTTAACATGTTATGAGAATTTTGAACAGAATTGTTAGTAATTACCCTATTTTCTGACACTTTATTTTCCCTGTCTTTCAATTCTTTGTTTAATATTGGTAGCCATACTGGCCTTATTTCAAGTGAAGATTGACTGATTGGTTGGTCTGCTAGTTTTATGTATGAAGCTTCAATTGGTTTTCTTTTGAAAAAATGAGGTTCGCGGTGTACTATTTTTGCTTCGTCAAAATTCATCTGGTGATTTTCAGACCAGCAGTGTTGAGCAATTTTTGATTTATCAACTAAGCCCTTCCTCGTGTTATCTTTGTGTTCTTTGATTCTAACATTTAAAGGTCTTTTTGTCTCGCCATAATACGGCCTAGAGCAACTATTGCAGTTTATTCTGTAAACACAGTTTTTTGATCCCTGAGTGCCATTTTTTGGTTTGGTTTTTACGAGACATTGCCTAAGAGTGTTTTGTGTCCTAAACGCGGTTCTAACTTTGAACTTCCTAGCAACTCTTCTAATTTTTTCCGATAATCCCGGCACATAAGGGATTGACATAGGAACGAATTTTTCAGTGTTTTCTGACTCTTTCTGTTTAGCCCTACGGGTTTTGCACTTTCTTATTACGGATTGAGGGTATCCATTCTTAGCCAAATCTTGCTCTACTTTTTTGATTTCCTGATTTAATCCATCTTGATTTGAGCAAATGCTCTTTGCTCTGTCAAATAGTGAGTAAGCCACCCCTTCTTTGACAGATTTTTGATGGTTCGATTGAAAATTTAAGTACTGCCCTGTGTGTGTCTTTTTTCTGAAAACAGTTGTCCTAAGCGTGTCCCTATCCTTTTCTACGCACACATCCAAAAATGCTAGTTTGTTTTGGACTTCCTCTTCCATTGTTAGGCGGATGGAAGGAGAAATACTGTTAAGATGCCCTAAAAAGTCTTTTAGTTCATCGTCTCCATGCGGAAATACCACGAAGGTGTCATCGACGTACCTCCACCAAATCTTCGGTTTGAGTTGAGCCAAAGACAAAGCCTTTTGCTCAAACTCCTCCATAAAGATATTAGCAAAGATAGGCGACAATGGCGACCCCATGGCCATCCCCTCATCTTGACGATATAATTTACCCTCTAGTTCAAAATAGTTACATTGAGTGCATAATTCAAGCAGTTCCATAATGACGTTAACAGGAAGTTTAGTACGTTCAGTTAGACTTTCATCTTTTTCGAGCCGAGACTCGATTATTTTTAAGGTTTCAGGAACTGGGACATTCGTGAACAGACTTTCAACATCAAAACTAACCAGCTTATCCGTCTCAGCCAGCACTATGTCCTTTGACTTTTCAACGAAGTCTTTAGAATTTTTTTTTATGTACGAGTCAGTTTTTCCTACCAATGGTTTTAGGATGTCCAGGAGGACTTTAGACAGTTCCCTACACGGTGAGTCGCGAGAGCTAATTATAGGCCTAAGAGGTACATCAGTTTTATGAATTTTAGGTAACCCATACATGTGTGGGATTTTCGAGTGATGCGGTGTTAAACGAGTTCTTTGTTTATCAGAAAAAAACTGTTTATGCTTCCTAAGAGTGCTTGCAACTTTACGCTCGAAACTTTCTGTAGGATCTTTATTTAGTTCAGTATATTTACCAGCTTGGAGAGTTTCCAATATTTTCTCTTTATATGTTACTGTGTCCAAGACAACAGTAGCGTTTCCTTTATCCGCGGGCAATATTTTGATAGTATCATCTTTCCCAAGGATAGATACTGCCTTGATTTCCTCTTTCTTTAGGTTGGGCTTTGGGACAGGAATTTTATTCAGTAAGATGCTGGCCTCGCACCGAAACTGATCCCCCTGAGTCTCAGGGAGCTGAGACACAGCGGACTCAATCCCCGTAACAAAGTCAAGCGCCCTCACTGATTTAGGCACAACAGAAAAGTTCAGCCCTTTAGACAAAACGGAAATTTCATTTGAATTTAAATTACGTGAAGAAAGATTCACAACCTGATTATTTGCATCATTAATCTGTTCATCATTTTTAGAGTTATTACTAATTTCGACAGGTCTTAATTTTTCTAGCTTTGATTGTTGTCTGGATTTAATATCAACCGATTCTTTGTCAAACCTATTTTGGATGCTTTGAAAAATGTTCTGAAACTCAGAACCAATTAAAGTTGCCAATTCAGATTTCTTATTTTCAATTCTGATTTTGAGGGTTCTCTTTTCCGTACGATGAAAGTTTATTCTTTCAATTAGGAGAGATTTTGAAGCTGCAGACATTATTTTGCTGGCTTTAAAACTACTAAAAGGAGGTTTAATTCTGAAACTCTGCGGTATTAGATTTTCGAGTTTGCACTTAGTGAGAAAAGTTAAATGGTTGGTGTGCCTAGCCAACTTTAGGTGCATTTGTTCAAGTTCACTTAATTGATTACTTACTCCGGGCCCGTACCGAGAATCAATTCTTTGTTTGAAATTCATTGTTGGTGATGGTGATTTTATATTTTGATTAGGATTTTTGCGGACATTTGCCATCACTGATTGTAAAAAACAAGTTTCACGACGTTTCGGGATCTGGAATCTGATCCCGTCTTCAGGTGGAAGAAAACCTAGAACATAACAAGATTAGTAAAACATAGCCAGGAAACCTGGAGAAAAACACAGCTAAAACAGAGAACTGTAAAAGCAGTCACGAAAACAATAAGCTGAAAAGAAAAACAATACACAAAATAACACAGGAATCACAAGTATCAAGAATCACCAGGCAGGAGAGAGCACGTCCACACCCAATCAGAGCTGAGCTGAGACTGGTGGGAGGAGAGCAAATGGCGGCGGCAACGGAAATGGCGGCGCCCACAGCCAACCAAATCACGGCGCGCTACCGGTGGCGAAAACCTGAAACAGAGACATGTGATATGCAAATTCCGTGTGTCTGTTTGTGTTTTGTTAGTTAATTTTTAACCTGATTTTGCCCCTTGGCCTTGCTACGGGTTAACATGTTATGAGAATTTTGAACAGAATTGTTAGTAATTACCCTATTTTCTGACACTTTATTTTCCCTGTCTTTCAATTCTTTGTTTAATATTGGTAGCCATACTGGCCTTATTTCAAGTGAAGATTGACTGATTGGTTGGTCTGCTAGTTTTATGTATGAAGCTTCAATTGGTTTTCTTTTGAAAAAATGAGGTTCGCGGTGTACTATTTTTGCTTCGTCAAAATTCATCTGGTGATTTTCAGACCAGCAGTGTTGAGCAATTTTTGATTTATCAACTAAGCCCTTCCTCGTGTTATCTTTGTGTTCTTTGATTCTAACATTTAAAGGTCTTTTTGTCTCGCCATAATACGGCCTAGAGCAACTATTGCAGTTTATTCTGTAAACACAGTTTTTTGATCCCTGAGTGCCATTTTTTGGTTTGGTTTTTACGAGACATTGCCTAAGAGTGTTTTGTGTCCTAAACGCGGTTCTAACTTTGAACTTCCTAGCAACTCTTCTAATTTTTTCCGATAATCCCGGCACATAAGGGATTGACATAGGAACGAATTTTTCAGTGTTTTCTGACTCTTTCTGTTTAGCCCTACGGGTTTTTGCAAGCACTCTTAGGAAGCATAAACAGTTTTTTTCTGATAAACAAAGAACTCGTTTAACACCGCATCACTCGAAAATCCCACACATGTATGGGTTACCTAAAATTCATAAAACTGATGTACCTCTTAGGCCTATAATTAGCTCTCGCGACTCACCGTGTAGGGAACTGTCTAAAGTCCTCCTGGACATCCTAAAACCATTGGTAGGAAAAACTGACTCGTACATAAAAAAAAATTCTAAAGACTTCGTTGAAAAGTCAAAGGACATAGTGCTGGCTGAGACGGATAAGCTGGTTAGTTTTGATGTTGAAAGTCTGTTCACGGATGTCCCAGTTCCTGAAACCTTAAAAATAATCGAGTCTCGGCTCGAAAAAGATGAAAGTCTAACTGAACGTACTAAACTTCCTGTTAACGTCATTATGGAACTGCTTGAATTATGCACTCAATGTAACTATTTTGAACTAGAGGGTAAATTATATCGTCAAGATGAGGGGATGGCCATGGGGTCGCCATTGTCGCCTATCTTTGCTAATATCTTTATGGAGGAGTTTGAGCAAAAGGCTTTGTCTTTGGCTCAACTCAAACCGAAGATTTGGTGGAGGTACGTCGATGACACCTTCGTGGTATTTCCGCATGGAGACGATGAACTAAAAGACTTTTTAGGGCATCTTAACAGTATTTCTCCTTCCATCCGCCTAACAATGGAAGAGGAAGTCCAAAACAAACTAGCATTTTTGGATGTGTGCGTAGAAAAGGATAGGGACACGCTTAGGACAACTGTTTTCAGAAAAAAGACACACACAGGGCAGTACTTAAATTTTCAATCGAACCATCAAAAATCTGTCAAAGAAGGGGTGGCTTACTCACTATTTGACAGAGCAAAGAGCATTTGCTCAAATCAAGATGGATTAAATCAGGAAATCAAAAAAGTAGAGCAAGATTTGGCTAAGAATGGATACCCTCAATCCGTAATAAGAAAGTGCAAAACCCGTAGGGCTAAACAGAAAGAGTCAGAAAACACTGAAAAATTCGTTCCTATGTCAATCCCTTATGTGCCGGGATTATCGGAAAAAATTAGAAGAGTTGCTAGGAAGTTCAAAGTTAGAACCGCGTTTAGGACACAAAACACTCTTAGGCAATGTCTCGTAAAAACCAAACCAAAAAATGGCACTCAGGGATCAAAAAACTGTGTTTACAGAATAAACTGCAATAGTTGCTCTAGGCCGTATTATGGCGAGACAAAAAGACCTTTAAATGTTAGAATCAAAGAACACAAAGATAACACGAGGAAGGGCTTAGTTGATAAATCAAAAATTGCTCAACACTGCTGGTCTGAAAATCACCAGATGAATTTTGACGAAGCAAAAATAGTACACCGCGAACCTCATTTTTTCAAAAGAAAACCAATTGAAGCTTCATACATAAAACTAGCAGACCAACCAATCAGTCAATCTTCACTTGAAATAAGGCCAGTATGGCTACCAATATTAAACAAAGAATTGAAAGACAGGGAAAATAAAGTGTCAGAAAATAGGGTAATTACTAACAATTCTGTTCAAAATTCTCATAACATGTTAACCCGTAGCAAGGCCAAGGGGCAAAATCAGGTTAAAAATTAACTAACAAAACACAAACAGACACACGGAATTTGCATATCACATGTCTCTGTTTCAGGTTTTCGCCACCGGTAGCGCGCCGTGATTTGGTTGGCTGTGGGCGCCGCCATTTCCGTTGCCGCCGCCATTTGCTCTCCTCCCACCAGTCTCAGCTCAGCTCTGATTGGGTGTGGACGTGCTCTCTCCTGCCTGGTGATTCTTGATACTTGTGATTCCTGTGTTATTTTGTGTATTGTTTTTCTTTTCAGCTTATTGTTTTCGTGACTGCTTTTACAGTTCTCTGTTTTAGCTGTGTTTTTCTCCAGGTTTTCCTGGCTATGTTTTACTAATCTTGTTATGTTCTAGGTTTTCTTCCACCTGAAGACGGGATCAGATTCCAGATCCCGAAACGTCGTGAAACTTGTTTTTTACAATCAGTGATGGCAAATGTCCGCAAAAATCCTAATCAAAATATAAAATCACCATCACCAACAATGAATTTCAAACAAAGAATTGATTCTCGGTACGGACCCGGAGTAAGTAATCAATTAAGTGAACTTGAACAAATGCACCTAAAGTTGGCTAGGCACACCAACCATTTAACTTTTCTCACTAAGTGCAAACTCGAAAATCTAATACCGCAGAGTTTCAGAATTAAACCTCCTTTTAGTAGTTTTAAAGCCAGCAAAATAATGTCTGCAGCTTCAAAATCTCTCCTAATTGAAAGAATAAACTTTCATCGTACGGAAAAGAGAACCCTCAAAATCAGAATTGAAAATAAGAAATCTGAATTAGCAACTTTAATTGGTTCTGAGTTTCAGAACATTTTTCAAAGCATCCAAAGTAGGTTTGACAAAGAATCGGTTGATATTAAATCCAGACAACAATCAAAGCTAGAAAAATTAAGACCTGTCGAAATTAGTAATAACTCTAAAAATGATGAACAGATTAATGATGCAAATAATCAGGTTGTGAATTTTTCTTCACGTAATTTAAATTCAAATGAAATTTCCGTTTTGTCTAAAGGGCTGAACTTTTCTGTTGTGCCTAAATCAGTGAGGGCGCTTGACTTTGTTACGGGGATTGAGTCCGCTGTGTCTCAGCTCCCTGAGACTCAGGGGGATCAGTTTCGGTGCGAGGCCAGCATCTTACTGAATAAAATTCCTGTCCCAAAGCCCAACCTAAAGAAAGAGGAAATCAAGGCAGTATCTATCCTTGGGAAAGATGATACTATCAAAATATTGCCCGCGGATAAAGGAAACGCTACTGTTGTCTTGGACACAGTAACATATAAAGAGAAAATATTGGAAACTCTCCAAGCTGGTAAATATACTGAACTAAATAAAGATCCTACAGAAAGTTTCGAGCGTAAAGTTGCAAGCACTCTTAGGAAGCATAAACAGTTTTTTTCTGATAAACAAAGAACTCGTTTAACACCGCATCACTCGAAAATCCCACACATGTATGGGTTACCTAAAATTCATAAAACTGATGTACCTCTTAGGCCTATAATTAGCTCTCGCGACTCACCGTGTAGGGAACTGTCTAAAGTCCTCCTGGACATCCTAAAACCATTGGTAGGAAAAACTGACTCGTACATAAAAAAAAATTCTAAAGACTTCGTTGAAAAGTCAAAGGACATAGTGCTGGCTGAGACGGATAAGCTGGTTAGTTTTGATGTTGAAAGTCTGTTCACGAATGTCCCAGTTCCTGAAACCTTAAAAATAATCGAGTCTCGGCTCGAAAAAGATGAAAGTCTAACTGAACGTACTAAACTTCCTGTTAACGTCATTATGGAACTGCTTGAATTATGCACTCAATGTAACTATTTTGAACTAGAGGGTAAATTATATCGTCAAGATGAGGGGATGGCCATGGGGTCGCCATTGTCGCCTATCTTTGCTAATATCTTTATGGAGGAGTTTGAGCAAAAGGCTTTGTCTTTGGCTCAACTCAAACCGAAGATTTGGTGGAGGTACGTCGATGACACCTTCGTGGTATTTCCGCATGGAGACGATGAACTAAAAGACTTTTTAGGGCATCTTAACAGTATTTCTCCTTCCATCCGCCTAACAATGGAAGAGGAAGTCCAAAACAAACTAGCATTTTTGGATGTGTGCGTAGAAAAGGATAGGGACACGCTTAGGACAACTGTTTTCAGAAAAAAGACACACACAGGGCAGTACTTAAATTTTCAATCGAACCATCAAAAATCTGTCAAAGAAGGGGTGGCTTACTCACTATTTGACAGAGCAAAGAGCATTTGCTCAAATCAAGATGGATTAAATCAGGAAATCAAAAAAGTAGAGCAAGATTTGGCTAAGAATGGATACCCTCAATCCGTAATAAGAAAGTGCAAAACCCGTAGGGCTAAACAGAAAGAGTCAGAAAACACTGAAAAATTCGTTCCTATGTCAATCCCTTATGTGCCGGGATTATCGGAAAAAATTAGAAGAGTTGCTAGGAAGTTCAAAGTTAGAACCGCGTTTAGGACACAAAACACTCTTAGGCAATGTCTCGTAAAAACCAAACCAAAAAATGGCACTCAGGGATCAAAAAACTGTGTTTACAGAATAAACTGCAATAGTTGCTCTAGGCCGTATTATGGCGAGACAAAAAGACCTTTAAATGTTAGAATCAAAGAACACAAAGATAACACGAGGAAGGGCTTAGTTGATAAATCCAAAATTGCTCAACACTGCTGGTCTGAAAATCACCAGATGAATTTTGACGAAGCAAAAATAGTACACCGCGAACCTCATTTTTTCAAAAGAAAACCAATTGAAGCTTCATACATAAAACTAGCAGACCAACCAATCAGTCAATCTTCACTTGAAATAAGGCCAGTATGGCTACCAATATTAAACAAAGAATTGAAAGACAGGGAAAATAAAGTGTCAGAAAATAGGGTAATTACTAACAATTCTGTTCAAAATTCTCATAACATGTTAACCCGTAGCAAGGCCAAGGGGCAAAATCAGGTTAAAAATTAACTAACAAAACACAAACAGACACACGGAATTTGCATATCACATGTCTCTGTTTCAGGTTTTCGCCACCGGTAGCGCGCCGTGATTTGGTTGGCTGTGGGCGCCGCCATTTCCGTTGCCGCCGCCATTTGCTCTCCTCCCACCAGTCTCAGCTCAGCTCTGATTGGGTGTGGACGTGCTCTCTCCTGCCTGGTGATTCTTGATACTTGTGATTCCTGTGTTATTTTGTGTATTGTTTTTCTTTTCAGCTTATTGTTTTCGTGACTGCTTTTACAGTTCTCTGTTTTAGCTGTGTTTTTCTCCAGGTTTTCCTGGCTATGTTTTACTAATCTTGTTATGTTCTAGGTTTTCTTCCACCTGAAGACGGGATCAGATTCCAGATCCCGAAACGTCGTGAAACTTGTTTTTTACAATCAGTGATGGCAAATGTCCGCAAAAATCCTAATCAAAATATAAAATCACCATCACCAACAATGAATTTCAAACAAAGGAGTTACTGAAAATGTTAATGACAAAATATATTATTACAAAACAAAAGATAAAAATACAAACAAATATTCAGATATACAAGTATTTAGTTTAGCCACTGGAGCATATGAAATTGATGATATAAATGAAGCGATACAAAATCATATGGGAAAAGATAATATAACAATAAAAGGAAATAACAATACTATGAAAGTTGAAATTAAATCTAAATATTATATAGATTTTAGCAAAGAACATTCAATT
The DNA here is from genome assembly GCA_035578135.1 of Flexamia atlantica. Lineage (NCBI taxonomy): Eukaryota > Metazoa > Arthropoda > Insecta > Hemiptera > Cicadellidae > Flexamia > Flexamia atlantica. The sequence goes on along the minus strand of JAQJVK010000007.1, from coordinate 4,318,179 downwards.
GGTAGTTTATTAGGATTTCCTAAAACAACAAAAATTTTAGAACCTAATATTAACCATTCAGGTGCTAGAACTGTGACAATAATGAAAGTTAACAGTATAGATGTTACATGTAATATTATACATGGTTCTTATAGAGATGGTGAAGATACTCATATATTGCACACATTCTATCCAACGGTCGCTCCGGGTTTTAAAATTGTGGAAAAGCCACAAAACTTGGTGTACCTACCGTTAAACACCAGTTTTATTTCAGACATTGTGGTGAACATACTAGATCAAGACGGAAATCATATTGATTTTAGAGACGAACCTATAACTATACGAATACATATAAAATCAACCGTATAACAATGGGGTTATCATTTAAAAAGAAAGAGCTGACTGGTAAACAAGTCAGTAGCACTTCAGCTATAGAAGGATTAACAAGTGATAACATTCGTTTTCTAGAAGAAATTGGATTAAAACTTATTAATAATGAAAATATTGGATATAGCGCAGGGTCCGACATTCGACGAAACCTTATGGGAAAAGGAATATCATACGCACAACCCTTACGCTTCATCAAAATTAAATAATAATGATGAAATTAGAATTCCCATACAACAACAGGATATTTATACACTTCCATGTGAAAGTTATTTGTATATCGAAGGAAGAGTAACAAAAAGAGATGGAAGCACTGCAAGTACTGTTCCGTTCATAAATAACCCCATGGCATATTTGTTTGATGAAATAAGATATGAAATTTCCGGAGTTACAGTAGATTCAACAAAAAAGGTGGGAATTACAAGTACATTAAAAGGATTAGCATCTTTAACACCGAGTGAAAAAAATATGCTAGCCGCCGCAGGATGGGTAGCGCCCGATTCTAATATAATCACTCCAAACAGTTCAGGCAATTTTGACTTTTACATTCCTTTAAGATTACTTTTAGGCTTTGCCGAAGATTACCGAAAAATAATAATAAACGTAAAACAAGAATTAGTTTTGTTAAGATCATCAAACGACAAAGATATTATTATGGCGCCTGATGGAACAACGGAAGCTACTTTAGAATGGAAAATGCAATTAGACAAGATTGTTTGGAGAGTACCGCATGTACGGTTAAACGATCAGAATAGAATTTCATTATTAAGAACTTTAAAATCAGATCGTGATATCGTAATACCATTTAGAAGTTGGGAGTTTCATGAATATCCGGTTTTACCGGAAACACAACGTCATACATGGACTGTAAAAACTTCTACTCATTTGGAAAAGGCAAGATATGTAATATTTGGATTACAAACAAAAAGAAGAAATGAAATAACTAAACATGCTGGTGAATTTGATCATTGCAAACTTACAAATTTTAAGGTGTTTCTAAACTCTCAATTCTTTCCATACGACAACTTTAACATAAACTTTACAAAAGACAGGTTTAGCGTTTTGTACGATATGTACGCAAGATTCCAAAATTCATATTATGGAAAAACAAACACACCTTTATTAACGCCAAACCAATTTAAATCTAACTATCCGATTGTTGTAGTTGATTGTTCAAAACAAAATGAATCTGTAAAATCTTCCAGTGTAGATATAAAAATAGAAATGGAATTTGAACAAAATGTACCCAAAGATACATCTGCTTATTGTTTAATTTTACATGATAAAATTGTTACATATACACCTTTAACCGGAATTGTAAAAGCAGTTTTGTAAAATGAAAAGAAAAAAAATACCCCCACCACTCGGTTATAAAAGCAGGAGCGGGAACGAAAATTGTTTAGTTGACTGTCTACAGTTGTATGGGTAACATCGTCTACAGCATTATAAACAAAATGACTTCTTTATCAGTTGTACAAGGCGTTTCCGAAACAACACCTTTATTGGAAAATGATAATGATAAACATTTTTAAGAAAATGTTGTAAAGGAAATAGATGACTTTTTAAAGTTTGGAAAACAAAATAAAAAGTTGGAAAATAATAAAACAAACGTAAGAAAGAAAAGAAAACTTGAAGAAAATATTCCACCAAACATTTTAACTGAAGTTTTCCTTCGCATCTTTTATCCTATTTCATCTTGCATGAGTAAAAGTGTGTCGATAGGATTGGTAAAATCATTAGACTACTCTCCCGCAGTAATACTAAGCCATGGAACAAAGATGGTTATATTTTCAGAAAATGCTTGGGATTCCTTTTTAAAACATCTACATCTAATTGAATGTTATTTAGCCAACAGTTTCTTTGGAAGAAAAACTAACATTCGACTTTTGGATTGTGACAATGAAATTGACATTATTAAACATCGTGGTCAACAACAAGTAAGAATTAGAGACTCGACACAATTTGAAAATAAAATTCTTCTAACACGTGAAGAATTTTACATTTTAAACTATGCAACATCACCTATTACCAGGTATATGAAACAATTAGTATTTTCAAGCTCTGTTATTAAGGAATATTTGGTAGATGCATGCGAAAAACAACCAGACAGCACTTTACAATACGGACCAATAGATACATCCATCTTTAATAGAATATCTCACGAAGTGGAAATGTGGAGGCAGTTAAGAAACTTTGAACCTTTTACTGAAGTTGCAACGGAAGCTACAGAAGAAGAAACCAACAACAACAGTACAGAAGAAGAAACCAACAACAACAATAATACAGAAGAAGAAACTTTGCTAGTTTAAAAACTACAATGTAATTTAACAAAAAAATAAACCGTGGGGTAGGCCTACTGGGGATGGTGCCCACGTTAAACATACACCAACGCGCCTACAACTGCACGGCCTGGTTTATATATCTAACCTACCGTGGTGTGGAAAACAGTTGATCAGCAGACACCGTGATGAGCAGACAGGATGAAGAAATGGCAGCAAAACCTTGTGTAATTGGATTTCAAGCATTTCACGGAAACGATGATAGATTTATCATAAAAGAATTGTTAATTTTAGATTTGCTTACACAAGTAGCATACCCGTTTTTATTTGAAGCACCGTGTTCTGTCCATGAACTAAAGTCAAAAGCTAAAATAACAAACAGATGGCTCACAAATAATTTTCATCATATCCATTGGTATGAAGGTTTCCTACCGTACAACAATGTACACAAAATTATGTTTCATTTTTGCAAACAATTTACACACATATATACCAGAGGATTGGAAAAAAAGAATTGGATACGACAGTACACAAACAAAGAAGTTTTAAACATAAAAGTGGACAAAACATTTCACTTTGATGCTAGAAATATTTGTGTTTCTACAATAAATCCGAAACACAACCAATCTCAATGCGCATTACAAAACGCGTATCACTTGGCTGCTTACTTACAACAACAAACGGAAGAATGTAGTGGGGGTTCCGAAGGTTATATAAACGAAGAGGAAACACACCCCGAGTATCAGTCTAACTCCATACTCCGAACAGACAACATCTCCTGTGAAGGATGGCATCACAACAGTTTCTCCAATGTTTAGTTGAACAATTCAACTTGCATTCAAAATCAAATACTATCAAGAAATGTTCAGAATTAAAAGAACAGAAACATTATATTGTTCATGAAATGAAGAAAATTGATACAACGCATGGAGACGCAGTCGTCGCATCTTTATCCGATGCACCATATACACCGGGTGATGAACCAAAGTTTCAAGTATATCTTCCAAAACGATTCGTCCAGTTGCTGCAAAATGAAGATCTGCGGGAAATTCAGCCAGGATCATTATATTTGGTGTCACACGGAACGAGCGGAAACAACTCTACGGAACTTACTCTGCACATCACACAAAAATAACATTGTAAATATTGTAAAAAAAAATGTTTTAAATAAAAAGATAAAAAACAACATATCAGTATATGTTTTTATATACTGATATGTTGTATTTTTTTAAAAACTCAAACGGATGACCTTGAACATTTAATCGATTGTATTATTCGATTATTTTATTCGATTGTTTTATTCGAATACTTTACATAAATACGAAACTTTAACGTTGAGAGGCTCAGTTCTGTTTAAGACAAGCTACAAGCAACATGTCATCCAAAAGAAATAATCTAACGTTTATAACTTATTGTTGCAAAGAAAAATGTTTTAGAATACCTGAAGATCAAGTTGACGGAAAAGCTTGTACAAAATGTAATTCTTTCTGCTACTGTAAATGTAGTTGCAAAACATATCAAAAGAACCGGTTGGATAAACTAGAAGAATTGTAACATCGGCTCGGTCTATTGTGGCAACGATTAAATTCAAAGTGAATAAACAAACACCTGTCATTACCCCCACCACTACCATCGGAGGTACCCACAGCACCGGCTTTGCAATAGTCATTCCTGCTACACCTCTCGTCGAGTAAACAACTCTAGTCATGTCTCTCAACATTCGCGGGATTCATTACAACACTATCAATCTTACAACCTACAAGGATTTGGAAATTTTTAGTGAAGAACTAAAACAACTTATAGCCACTGGGTTTGGTTTATCTTTAGAACTTTATGCAACAAACAATCAAAACGAAAAAAATGTGTTCTTGCCAACTTACAATAACAACAAAAAGAATGAAAATAAGCAAGAAATTTCACCACCAACAACAACTTACTTTTCAAATTTGGGAGCAAACTTTTCAACCTTAATGTAAAAAAAAAAATAATAAAAAAATATATCTTGCATTTTTGGATTTTCCGAAAATGAAAGATCTTTTTTAAAAACATCCACAGCTGACCTTGACCCATTTCCGCTCATTTAAACTTTAAATACCCACCCCTACACGTCACAGCTACGTCACAGCCTCTGACGTCACCACCGGATGTAGCTGTCACTTTTGATTTATGCGTTTTTGGCCCAGAAACGCCACTTTGCCACTACTTTGGGGTTCAGAAGAGGCGAATTCGTTCCTCCATAATATGACGATTGGAATCTGGCGTACATATCATACAAAATTCCAAATCTATCCTTTGAAAACTTAACATTCAAGTTGTCGTAAGGAAAGAATTGTGAATTTAGAAACAACTTGACATTTGTTAGTTTACAATGGTCAAAACTACCTGCGTTATCTATGTTATTCGACTTTTTGTTGGTCTGTAACGCAAAGATCACATATCTAGGTTTTTCTAATTGGCTTGATGTCTTTACAGCCAAGGTCTGACGCGGTGTTGTCAGTAGTATTGGCCATTCATGCATTTCCCAGTTTCTAAAAGGGACAACTATATCTCTGTCAGAATTGAGCATCTGTAATAGTCCTACTCTCCGTTCGTCAGCCAATCGTACATGCGGCACTCTCCAAACAACTTTATCTAGAGTTAGCTTCCAATCAAGTGTTGTTGTGGACGTTCCAGAGTCAGTTACTATAACATCCGAATCGCAGGATGATCGCAATAAAACCAATTCTTGCTTAACATTAATTATTATCCTTTTGTAGTCTTCAGCAAATCCTAATAAAAGTTTCAAAGGAACGCAAAAATCGAAATAACCATTTGTATTTGGTGTGAATTTCGTTTCACTTGGCAATACCCATCCACTTGTTATCAATAAGTTTGATTCAGTTGGTGACAGTGAAACCAATCCTTTTATTGTACTGCTAACTCCAACTTTCTTTGTGGAGTCAACAACGATCCCTGATAATTCGTATCGAATTTCTTCAAATAAAAAGCCATGGTATTGTTAGTGAAAGGTACTTTTGATCCAGCGTCCCCATTTGTCGTTGTTACTCTTCCTTCGATATAAATATAGCGTTAACAAGGCAATGTATAAGCATCTTGATGTTGTATTGGAATTCGTATCTCATCATTGTTTCCCAATTTCGATGAAGCGTAAGGGTTGTGTGTGTGATACTCCTTCTCCCATAACGTTTCGTCTAAAACTGGACCATTTTTTATGTCCAGTATGTCCATATTTGTTAACTGTAAATCCGAGTCTTTCCAGAAATTGCACGTTCTCTCTACTTAGTCCCTTCTCGTTCCGAGTGGTACTGAACATCTCCGAAGTTTCCTTGGTATTATACAGTATACGAAATTAAGACCCATCGTTACCTAACAACACTTGTCTAATATGTAGGCGTATAGTTATAACTTCTCCTCTAAAATCTACTTCGTCTCCGTCTTGATCTCGTACGTTCAGCACGATGTACGATATGTGACTGGTGTTTAATGGGAGATAAATTAGGTTATGTGGTTTTTCAACTATCTTAAATCCTGGCGGTACAGTTGGGTAAAACGAATGCAATATATGCTGATTTGACCCATCCTTATAAGCACCTTGAACTTTGTTGCAGGTAATATTGATTACGTTAACTTTAACAATATTTACTGTTTTTGGACTTGTGTGAGAAACTTTTGGTTCAAGTATCGATGAAAAGGGTGGAACTCCCAACAAGGAACCGATCGAAGCCGGTTGAGTAAAGTCGATCAAATAATTGCACTTAATTTCACTTCTTAAGTTGTTGTTATTACCTCGCAGTTCAATAACATCATTTCCCAGACGGTTCTGGAATTCTTTGATAATGTCTGTAATTTCATAAGAACCGGTTGCAATCTCAACAACCTCAGTTTCTCCATACGAATCTTGACTATTTTTATTACGAATGTAGTGCAGCTTATTTTGACTCCTATTATGTTGGGAATTGAATTATGTGTAGAAAAATCCAACAGTGCAACTTCACACTGAATGTTAGGTGTCAGTTGCAATGGTGGGAAAAGGGTGCTCCGTAAAGGTGACGAACAACCATTAATGGTTACTGTACAAGACGCCATCATGAAGTTGACTAACGCTAGTAGCTAGACACTCGAAACATAAATGTTCACTGAAGCGGGGAAAATATTGAGAGAAAATTATATTATAAGTTAATTAATTGTTCGAAGGACCAGGGACTTTAAATGCCCAAAAAATTTAATGTTTATAGATAAAGTGAATAATTAGTTGTAAAACTGAGATTAAATTTCACTGAGAAAATATCACACAAATGTAAAATAAAAACGGTGAGTACCTTTGTCCAATTTTCAGTGGTCTTCAGCCAGAGTAGAGGGGTCCTTGTGACGGGAAGAATGCCGCTGCCATTGCTGTCCTGGGCCGTGGAAGGAAGATGGAAGACGCGCGACAGTTCTTTTCACACTTTATCTTGAATCTTGCCGCGATCGCGGAAGAACGCCAAACGAATGTTCGTCTGCCGCGGAAGCGCGCACAATTGAAGTTTTTGAAGTTCTAGGAGCACTGAATTTACTGAGATTTTAACATTAAACACTGAATTTAAAGGGAAAAAAGGAAAACTGTTGACTATTGAGACTAGATATAAACAAATTATTAAAATGTGTATATTGGAGAGATTTGAGAGATGTAAAGAGTTATTAAATTGAGACAAGAGTCGAGATGCGAGTACGAGAGAGACCGACGCTAGACTGATCGACGCCGGAAACTATGATCGCCAGGATGAATCTAGTTCCAATCAAAATCAAGGAAAGTTCTCGTAGTCACGGCAACGGGATACGTCATATCGCATGATTTTTGAAAGGAATGACAGATATATATATATCTCTCTGTCGCACTTCAAAATAACGATACAAGCGTTTTGGGCATAATATGCGCTCTTGGAATAATAATTCGACTTAATATTGAATTGATCACACATTAAATTATATTAGTAACCTTTACGTAAAACCTTAAAATAAAGAGTGATTTTTTTAGTGGTGCGATTTTCAAAACGAAAGAAAACAATTAAAAATAACCTGTATTGACATAAAATGCATTTATTTTAACCACAGTGTTATGACATTAGTTTAAAAACAATTATTTCTGGCATATGGGCTCCATTGCATTCCCGTAGAAAGCCCAATCTAGCAGACCAATTTTCAAATACCCCTCCCAGCAGCTGGAGCGTATTCCGCCAATAACTCGACGAATGTTGGCTTCCAAGTCATTCCAAGTCGATGAAGCCGACAGATTACTTTCTGTGGGGATATGTCAAGTCTAAAGTCGACGCTGACATGCCACAGACTCTAAATGACTTGGAAGCCAACATCCGTCAAGTTATTTATTGATGGAATACGCCCCCAGCTGCTGGAGGGTATTTGAAAATTGGACTGCTAGATTGGGCTTTCTACTGGAACGCAATGGAGCCCATATGCTAGAAATCATTTTTAAACACTAATGTCATAACACTGTGGTTAAAATAAATGCATTTTATGTCAGTACAGGTTATTTTTCATTGCTTTATTTTGTTTTGAAAATCGCACCACTAAAAATCACCCTTTATAAGTACTAAACATTCCGGCCTCCTTGAAGCATTGTAGGCTTCAACAGCGAACCACACAATAGAGAATCGCACTACACAGCTTATAGAGATTGGGGTACGGAAGGAGAAAAGGCTTTATTCAGTGGGCAGAGGAAATACCTTTACCACTGGTCGGGGAAGATGTCCATTTTGGGTGCGTAAGTCCACCACGCGCACAACACCATCAGTCCCTGGGTGTACGGCGGTAACACGTGCCAGAGGCCACGAAGGGGGCGGAGAGTTCTAGTGCACCAGCACGAGGTCACCAATTTTGATGTTATTCCGTGATTGGGTCCACTTATAACGTTGCTGGAGCGTGTGCAGGTATTCCAGCTGCCATCGTTTCCAAATGCATTGGTGAAAAGCTTGGACCAACTGCCATTGTCATAGGCCGTTATGCGGTACTTCAAGGAGGTCGGGTTCTGGGACCGACGCTAGGGGTGCGCCAATCAAACAGTGTCCCGGAGTGAGGGCGGAGAAGTCAACAGGTTCGCTGGAGAGATGAATGAGAGGCCGCGAGTTGAGCATGGCCTCTATCTGAGTGACGAGTGTCATAAATTCTGGCAGTGTTAGAACGGTATCTCCCATGACGCGGCGCAAGTGATGTTTAGCGCTTCTCACAGCGCTCTCCCACAATCCACCCTGGTGGGGAGCAGCAGGAGGATTAAACTTGAACTCGATCCCCTTGGGGTAGCGAAGTGAAGCAGTTTCCTTTGCGAATCGGTTGAGAACAAAGTTTCCTTTATGGTCTTTTGAAGGGCATTGTCAGCGCCGACGTAGTTTGTACCACAATCGGAGAACAATTGGACACATAGACGTCGTCGAGATACGAAGCGAGTGAGTGCAGCTATAAAAGCGTCGGTGGTTAAGTCTGTCACAATTCAAGGTGTTCAGCCTTTGTGACCATAAAACAAATATACAATTACACACCTTTGTGTGTCGAATGGCACGGAGATTTAACACTTTTGCGTTGAAAGGTCTGCAGAAGTCTGTTCCGGTGAACAAGAATGATCGAGCGGGAGTCACCCGTGACGGAGGAAGGTCATTCATTAATGGAGCTTGATTACGTGGTTTGTTTCTAAAACACGTCCGACACTGGAAAATGCGTGAGCGTATGACCACCGGTCTGACACTTAAATGGAGCCAAGTGGTAAGCTTATTAGAGCGGGTTAGTTCGAAGCACTTTAGTTAGATGTCGTTGTAAAAACATGGTTTTCTTCTCCACTGAATCAGCCAATCAAAACCACGATAACGATCTGCTAACTTCCTATTCCGTTTCCCCTGATTTTCTGTCACGACATGTACACAACCAAAACGAGTTGGAATTCATTTTAGTGTGGGAAAGTATGGGTCGTTTGCCACTAGGTAGTGCTAGTTGTTTTGCAAAATACTGTTCTGCTTGATTCATATTGTGTTTAAAGCGATTGATAGAAAATAAATACATAGATCTTTACATAAAGCACTCAATAAAAATGAACTAAATTAATTTTTATTAAGTGCTTTTATGTAAACATCTACGTATTTATTTTCTATCAATCGCTTTAAGCACAATATGAATCACTCAGTACAGTATTTCGCGAAACAACTTGCACTAGTGGCAAGCTACTTAATCAGTTTAATCTAAACAAATCGGTAAAGCCATTAAAATTGAAAGTCTAGCAAACAATACAAGAAAACGAAAATATAAACAAAGCAGACGGCGACGACGACGATAGATATATCGCATCGTCGACGATCAATATATCGCATTGACGACGGTCGATATATCGCATCGATCTTTTTAGTTCGTAGCACTTTTATCAGACAGCGCTACTGTTCCTTTACCAACGAGTTAACATGGAAGTGCCAAGTTAACATGGAACTCTTTACGAAGTTCATTATTACTCTGTGATATGACGCTCCGCGCGCAGAGAATCCATACGGATTGTGATAACAGAGATTTAGTAAGCTGTGGTCCAGCATGTAGATTTAAGCGGTGATAATGATCCACAATGAGGTTGACATGGTGTTTCTTGGGTAGAAGCACAGGATGACGGATGTCATATGGCAGAGAAGAACGGCTGAGACGCCCACCAACACGCAGAATGCCTTATGTGTCCAGAAACGGCTTTAGGCGTTGGAGTCTTGTTGAGCAGGGACGCTCTGAGCGTAGTGATGAGATGTCGTCTGCAAATTCAGATTTCTGGACGAGACCGAAGATCTTGAGCCTTGCTGTGACGATTTCAGATGTGGAGAGATATCCCTTGAGACGATTAGCGCTGCGACAGTTGTGTACGAAACGCAGAACTAGAGCAAAAATGTGCTGCAGTTTGTCCTATGACGAGAACTTTGTCAGAATGTCCCAATCTTTTTGCGGGACGGCAGCTAGGACGACTAGCGGAGTCTTCTTGAGCTCGTCTGTCGATGAGAGGTCCATAGGAACGAACTTCGTAGAGGGCCAGTCCTGTTGAGGGAGGCTGAGCCACGGTGGTCCAGTCCACCAGAGAGAGGGGTTCTTAAGATTAAAGGCGGAAATACCCCGTGATGCGCAGTCAGCAGGGTTGTTATTTCCTGCGATATGACGCCATGAGTCAGGTGATACAAGTCCTTGTATCTGGGAAACTCTGTTTGAGACATATGTCTTAAGCCTATAAGGCGGAGTTCGTAGCCATGTAAGGACTACTGTTGAATCACACAATAGAAAGGTGGTTTGAGGGGTGATTGTCTCATTAAATATTGTCTGACAATGAGTTGTTATTAGATTAGCGAGCAGATGCGCTCCACAAAGCTCGAGACGAGGAAGTGTCACTCGTTTCAGAGGAGCGACACGAGTTTTCGCCATTATGGGACGAATGATGACGTCACCTGTCGAGAGCTGGCAACGGAAATACAGCACTGCGCTATATCCACTTTCTGACGCATCTGAGAATCCGTGGAGTTCCACGGTGCAAGAGAGTGAGAGCAGAAACGCTCGAGGAATTGACACATGCTCTATATGCTGCACATCAGTGACAAATGAGTGGCATTTGTTGGTGAGTTCGAGTGGCAAGGGTTCATCCTAAGACAGGCCTGTTGTCCAGAGGAGTTGCATAAAGCATTTTGCTTGCATTATGCAAGGAGAGAGAAACCCACAAGAGTCATATATCTTGGCTATTAAGCTTAAGACGGAGCGTTTGGTAGGGCGCTCGTCAGGTGGTATGTTGAGGGAGTATGTGAAACAATCCGTGGTGGGTGACCAATGTAGACCAAGAATAGAGAACTGCGGAGATTGAGATTCCTGCAGAAACACTGGAGACTCACGATATCCTTCCGGCAGAGCTTGGAGTAGGCAAGTAGAGTTCGAGACCCACTTCCGGAGTTCGAAACCTTCTTGGCGCAGTAGACGGATGAGCTGTTCATGTAGTTCTAAGGCCGGTTCCTCGGTGTCCGCATCGGAGATGACGTCGTCCACGTAGGTCTGGGTCCTCAGTACGTGCGCAGCGGAAGGGAAGTTCCCACCGTCGGTCGTCGTCAGCAAGTTGGTGCAGAGTCCTGATGGCCAGGGAGGGAGACGTATTCATGCCGTAAGTCACAGTGTTCAGTTGATATGTTGAGAGAGTCTCTTCAGGACTGTCACGCCCCAATATAAGTTGAAACTTCCGGTCATCTGGATGTACTCGAATTTGCCGATACATTTGACGGGTGTCACAGCAAAAAACAATATTGTGACTCCTGAAGTGAAGTAGTATGTCACAAATATTTGTTTGGAGTTTGCGCCCAGTCAATAAGACATCGTTGAGGGAAACGCCAGTACTGGTTTTGCAGCTCGCATCAAATACAGTACAGAGATTTTGTGGTGGAACTACTTTCCTTTAGCACCCCATGGTGGGGAAGGAAATAGTGAGGCTTAGTCAAATAAAGATTTTGAACTTTAGCCATGTGATCGAGTGAGCGGTATTCGCTGATGAAATCGTGATAAAGTTGAGAGAAGTGAGGTTGAGCGTTGAATTTTCGTTCGAGAGTGAAATCGTCGCTCAGCAATAGGCTGAGACGATCCTAGGGCAGCGTGATTCTCCTTGAACTGAAGTCGAACGGTGTTGCGTCCGGTTTCATCTCGAGAGTGGGAAATGTCAAAATGAGCATCATATTGTTTTTCTTCTTCAGTCTTCTTCGAGGGCACAGGAACTTCCTCTTGAAGCCAAAACCGTTGAAGTGATGAATGTAGATCTGCGTCGCTTGCTGAGTGTAGAGAGACATTGAGGCTCATAGAGTGGAGAGTGGATGCGGAGGGTGCGCTGGGAGCAGTACACAATACAACAAACCCAAAAATGTGTGCCAATTACATGTGGCATATATGCTGCCCCAGAGAAATGTGTTCATTAGTGAGTATTTTTGGAAATAAACTTCCACCAAGGATGACGTCAATGCGTCCAGGTAAGTGGAATGTGGGGTCAGCGAGAATGTAGCGTTTGGTCTTATTGTAGACTTCTGGAGCTAGAGGTACTCTGGGTAAATCCACAGTCAATTTATCCAAGATTATCATTGGCTGGTGAGGTGCAATTATGAGACCAGATAGAGTACTGATTGTAAGGTGAGTTTGACCTTTTCGTTTCGCCATGCTTTGACTGAGGCCAGAGATGTGAGTTTGAGACTTAGTACGGCGCACTCCCAAGAGCTGAGCAGCGCGTTCGGAAATTAAATCCGTCATACTCCCTGAGTCAAGCAGAGCCCTGAATATGTGGGACTTGCCTTCAGGGGTTTTGAGTTGCACCAACAGAGTACCCAACAGCACAGTATAACATGCTGGCATATACGGCGGTGAGTCTTGAGAAACGTGAGTCACCTTAGAATTGTTATGGTCATCCCTAGAGAGGTGACTTGCATCAGGGGCGTCAGAAGTTGTGTTACCATGGACGGGCTGATTAGCAGCGTTGCCCGAGACAGATTGAAAGTGCAACAATGAGTGGTGTGTTTGGAACACGTGAGACACGTGGCCTTAGATTGGCACTCTTTGAGTTCATGAGAGCCTAAGCATGAGACACATCGCTTATGTCTCTTGACGAGCTGATGTTGCTCACAAGGAGTTTTGTCACGAAAGAGTAGACTTTATGTATAGTCTGATTACAGACGAAGCATGGAGGAGGCATAGACTTCGATTGAGCGGGGTTAGAGCGAGTCGTGACCATAGAAACGTCACTTTAGCGAAAATGCACCTTTTTTGGCGCAGACACCTTGTTGCGGGCGTGAGGGTGAACATAGGCTGGAGCCTTAGCCTGCGGAACACTATGAATGTTAGCGTTCTCAAATTGGCTGCACTCAGTATTCAAAATTTTGATTATTTCTTTAACTTCCGGCAGCGAGTGATCAGACGGGCCGTCCGATGAGGTTGAACGAGAAAGTTCCTACTTCTTTCGTAAGTCAGAGTCCATACGGAGAATGAAGAATGAGAATGAGAGCGGAGAGGAGCGGATTGTTTTCGCCTACATCGCAACCCAAAGCTTTCAACGCTTGAGAGTGTTCAGTGTACTGGTTGACAAAGAGTCTGAAGCCCTTCATTGAGGACGAGCTTATTTGAGGCAGGTCCAGTAAATGATTTAAATGGAGAGTTTGTAACCTCCGGGTGTTATGGTAGCGTTCCCGTAAGAGGTCAAATGCTATTAGGTAATTAGCAGAGGTTAGATTGAGACCTTTAATTAGATTTAGAGGTTCGCCGCTCAAAACGCTCAATAAATATTGAAACTTCATTACCGCACTTAGGCTGGCATTGCGGTGAATGGTTGTATAAAATAGATTGATAAAAGAAGTCCAAGTCAAAAGATCGCCCGAGAATTTCTGCAAATCTAATTTTGGCAGACGGACCTGAGAAACACTAGGGACCTGTGGTGTCATGCTGACGTCACTCGAAGCTGAGGGGGTCTTGGGTTCATCGACTGAAAGTAGCGTTTCGATTATACCCAAAATCTGAGCGTAAAGATCATTGATAGAGTCCTGATCTTCCGTTAAGACCTCGTCACTAATGGCCTCTTCGTCAGTTAGATTTAAGGCGCGTTGCAAGTTAGCGTCAAAATCCGCTTTATTTTTCTTTATTTCATTAGAGAGAGTAGTTAAGCTCCTTAGTTGAGCAGGCGTAAGAAGCTCCCTTTGAGTAGCTAATTCTTCAAATTGAATTTTTATTTTATCAAAACGCGTTTTAGTTAACGCTGTAAGGCGAGTATAGAGAGCTGCCTTGAAATCAGATAGTAGATGATATTGGCCGGTTTGACCCCAGCAGGGTGGCGGTGGCGGTGACGTCACAGTGACGTCAGCCCCCCCCCCCGACTGGACCACCCACGAAGCCTAACCTAACTTAACCTAACCTAACTTAACCTAACCAAACCTTTTATTTATTTATTTATTTTTTATTGTTAGATCAAGATTGGATGATAACATATGTAAATTGAATTAGATTATAGCATATGCAAATGAGATAAGAGATTAATCGATAATATATGTAAATGAGCTTACGTAATCCCCCCCGTGGAATACGGACGCTCGCTCGCGGGCGCTTCGACAGACCACCCACGAAGGGTCATTGACCTCCCCCCCCCGATGGAGAGATAAGGTGATTGACAGGTCCATTAGCGGACCGTTAGAGGACAAAGCCAGGGGGACCGTGGAAATAGACTCAGTGCCGGACTGTCGCAATTAGATATACACACTTTCACCGACTGGCGGGTGAAAGTTTCACTATCCTCGAACTGGCGGGTCGAGGTTATAACTGGAAGTCTAGAAATTTCTGGCGAACGGCGCTTTGGTCACGTACGCACTTTCCATCCGTTGACGAGTCTTTGTTTGAACTCTCAGTCTAGTGTTGGAGTTCGTAGTGCGCAGTCGCTTGCAGTAGACACGCGTTCGCGAGTGCTATTGTAAATCTGTATTGTGTGCTACAGTGCTTGCTGTTTGGATACTAACTACGTAAGTTATTGAAATACATTTTATTTAATATTAAGAAAAACTTTTTGATTAGATTTCAACATTTTAACTTGAAAAAAAGTGTTGTGTGATATAGAGTCATCAATTCAAAGTTTTCAAAATTGACTAAAATTGGATTATTTTAATTTTTTAGTCTATTATAATATTGAATTACTCATAATTTCAGTTCAGTATTAGTGAAACTTAAAGTTTAAACGACTTAGGTTTTGGCTGACGATTTAAACATGTAAATTTGAAATAAACAAGTTAAAAAGGGAAAATGTTTTTTTTCCAATTAGTTGTAAAAATGAATTAGTAATCGTGTACCTAAACAGAAACATCGTAGTGTTAATAGTATTAAGTAAAATTAATTATTTGAATGTTACACAACACTATAATGCCACAGTAGAAACCACCCACGAAGGGTCATTGACCTCCCCCCCCCCAACTTTGCAAATTTCATGAATTTGATCAAAAAATTTTACTGATAGTTTTGATCCGCATGATAGCTTTAAGTTAAAGTTTGTATAATCCGGCTGACATTTTACCGGGGGGCGGCTAGGCACTGCATAGATTGGATATGTTTTTGTCTAAATTGTAGTTAAACAATTACTACTATGCAGTGTTGGGCTCAGGTCAAACTCGGGCCAGATCTCGGATTATACAAGCTTGTGTGCATGGTAGAAATTTATAAATAGGCTAAGGTTTACGTCAGGACGCTCAGTCTACACACATAGTAGCGGGCGTCACGTCGCTTATGTTTCTACGTACAGCGAGGCTTGTTTTGTGATTTCAGGATGGACTTACGTTGCGACACCTGCGGCAAGACGTATGGGCGGAGAGACAACCTGCAGCGTCATCAGGCCAGCCACAACGCTCCGAAACTCGGTTGCACTCTGTGTGGCTACTCCACTCACCGGAGGGACCTGATGAACAAACACAAGTCGTCCGCGGCGCATCTTCGACGAGCGGGATCGCAGCCGCCTCCGCCTACACCTCATCTCGCCTGCGGAGTGTGCAGCATTACGTTCACCCTCCAGAAGAGCCTGGACCAGCATATGCGGGAGCAGCACGGCCCGGACGTGGAGCGGGAGCATCGTTGCCTGATGTGCAACCGTCAGTTCACCCGCCGCGCCAACCTGGTCGTGCACCAGGAGTTCAACTGCCCCGCGAAGAGGGAAGCAGTGTGGGGCCCGATAGCGCCTCGCAGACCTTCCCGGCCAGGGGTGAAACGACCGTTCCCGCAGCAGCTGCCGTCACAGGAGGAGGAGGAAGCACAGCCGGGACCGAGCAGTGACCCACAGCCGGGACCGAGTAGTGAGCCTCAGCCTCGTGAGATGGACGTCGACGGCAACGAGGGCCCGACCTTTGTGCTTGTGGAGGTCGGGTTCCAAAATAGGCTCCAGACATTCTGCTTGCGGGAGCCTATGCCGGTGCTAGTGACAATCCCCGAGGTATTGAGAGACTTGTCGGACTGGCTTGTAGAATTGTTAAGGAACGCTATCGAGGAACATCCGAACATTAAAGTGAACTTATTCCTCCAGTGCGAATTTGTGGACGTGACTGGTGAGAAAACGTGTTTGCGGGCGTTCAAGACGATGAACGCTCCTCTCGATAGCACGACGGACTCGGAAAAATTCGTCGAACTTTCGTTTGAAAAGCTCGTGTACGAGAAGGAGCAGTGCGAGATGGTCGGCTCCGGTTGGACTTACCTGCGTGTTAAAGACTTGGAAGTTCGCATCAACAGGTACAGTCCGTTGGGCGGTGGGTAGCATATTCTACTACCCAAATCGCTCACGGGTACGCGTAGTGTAATCAATGTAAATAATACGGACAATAGATGCTTTGCTTATGCAATGTTATCGAAATTTGTTGTGTCGCACCCCGAGCGGCCGGAGTCGTATTCTGACGCCTTGTTCGCCCGCTACAAATGACGTTTTTTTTGTTACCTTAAAAACAATGACAGTGCGCGAGTGGGCAACCTCAAAACTTTGACTGTGCGTCATTACACCGTGGAGACAGTGCGCGGACTTATACTGCACGCGAGTGTTTGTGCGCGAGTGGAGGTTGCCACAAAACAGTGCGCGAGTGGGTGGATTGGAGCGGGTGTAGGGGTGTGTGGGAGCCCGCTTGGGGGGTTTACCCCCCAAAAATGTATTGTCAAATGTACGGATTAATAAACAAAGATTTGTTACTACACTTTTGTGTTTTTTCTTACCACCTTACAACTACTACTAATCTATGAGGTATAGGGTAAAAGCCAAAAGACATTGGTTGAGTAGATAGTTTGTTTATTTTTGAAAAACCCTTAAAACTAACAATATTGGTTAGACGTATAATTTAGCAAAGAGCTTCTGGACCAGCATGTCGTTCTCAGCGGTCGAGTCACCGAAGAGTTGGACGAAATCGTTCATCTTCACATCATAGTTGGTACGGTAGTACAGGTAAGTCAGGCAGTAGTGGCTGCAGACCGAAGTATCCAATCCTTGTAGACGGTACTTGTTGTAGGTGTAACGCAGCATTTGTCCATTGATGTTACGTCTGAGAAACTGTTGAAAATCACCATGGTACGGAGGTCGACCAAAACTGTCAAAATATTCGACAACACAACTGTTGTTGCTGTTATCTTGTTCTCCAGGTCTGTAAAACACTACCCAATGTTCACCGCTCTGTGTATGCGGTTGTGTATTGGCTATTAATGCAGATGACGGAGCAATATATCTCGGTAGACGATCCGATGCAAACACTCCGACATGTTGCACGTTTTTCAATTGACGTAGATATTTGCTAATGGTTGTGGTGTTCATATTTATAAAGTTGAACACAGTTCCAGACTGGAAAACAGTGCTGCCGTTGCTTTTTTCGGTTTTTCGTTGTGACGAGGACAGCAACAATAGCAGGATCCACAGTGCGGTTCTTTAGCTGTCAGTAGTAACCAGCCACGTAACAGTGTACAATATACCAGTGCACACCGATGTTGCACACTTTTATGTTGTCCGCAACGTAGCGTGTGGGCGGACAGGAGGTTGCTAATGGTGGTCGAAGATCCACAACCGATATCTGCCATGTCCACTACTAGTACTTTACCGCTGTTAATGATGAGATGTTTCATGGCGTATTTTTTCTTTTCCGATCCTTTCACGTACACGACAGATTGACTACTGAGACATGTACGCAGTTTATCCAGTAATACGTGGTACGGAATATCACCATGATTCCAGTCGATACCGTGACAGTGTTTGGTTAGCCAGTAGCTTTCTCGAAGTTTCTCTTCAGACAAAAAGTCACGATCGAATGGTGGGCGTGCGATGTGGTGCAACAGTAGTGTGCCGGTACACACGTCGATGACACTTGCTTCTTTAACAACAAAATCGTTGCTGTTGTCTTTGAAACACTGTAAATCCAATACCACAGACGATCGGTTCAGTTGATGTTGCTGCTGCTGTTGTGATCTATCCATGTTTACTGGGACGCTGTCACCGTTATACTGAGCTTTAACGCACTAGTTGATCGTGCTTTATAGATTTTAACTGCTAAAGTCCACTGACACGTTGCGATTTCGGTCGATTTCAATTACATTGTCCAGATCTGCATAGACGATGACGTTGACGGATTCGGTCAAAGCTTGACTGAACCCGATCTCGACTCGTAGATTGCCGTTACGAACCAGGTTCCAATGTGAAGTATCGCCAGCACTCAAGTCAGGTGTTAAATCGAATGCCATCAGACAATGACCGAACGGGTATTCGTCTCTGTCGATACCGTTGCCCGCATTGTAAAAGTGCATACCGGTGCCGGTGCAGGGGCGGATCTAGGAAGTTGTTCAGGGGGGGGCGCATTCCGGGGGGCCTGAGGGGTATGGAATACCCCCCAGACAAAAGAGGGGTCCGGGAGTCCTCCCCCGGGAAAATTTTAAAATTTAGACTTTAATGATAAGGGTTTTTAAGCATTTAAGGCACTAAATTTAGAGTTTAGTTAATCATAATACAGTGCGTTATTTTCTTCAGCTTACAGTATTAGAATCTTTTTAGTTAATCGCGATCGCAGGGGTTAGTGAGGTTCATTGTATGTGATGCGGAAAGTGAAAAGGGACATCAAGTCGAAATTTTCCGCTTTTGAGTTATTAACATCCTGAAATTCAGCATTAAATTACAAACAATTTGACATATAATTTATAGTACTATAATTTTTCGCCTTTGAGTTGTTGGCATTTTAATTTTAACTAGTTAAAACGGGTATTTTAGGAAATAAGAGCCCGGAACTTCAAACGTTCACAGAATACTTATTTTTAGTCTAGTATTTAAGAAATGAATTAGGTATCAAAATAAAGCTAAAAACCAGATCTTTAAAACTGAACAAAAAGAGACGTGATACACTTACAATTTCATTGTTTAAAAAACAAAAAAGTAAGAAGATAGAAAAGGGACCTCAATTAACTCGGAAGGCAGAATACCGAGGAATAAAAGAGAAATACACTATCAAGATGGTGATTTTCGGACTTAGACAATATTCTTTTACAACGAAAAACTTGAAGTAGTTCACTTATCCGCCGGTAGATGTCAGAAGAGACTAGTTTTGTAATGCCCCTGACGACTCTGTCAGTGCGGGCTTGCACATTTGGGAAATGGAGCCTGAAGTCGCCCGCCATGTTATTTCCCATTTAAGCGACTTGAGGTTCCTTTTTGTATGCTAAATAGACATAGACTGCTAAATCGATTATTTTTAATATTTCTCGGTTTCTTATCGCTAAAATAACCGAACCGAGCCGTACACAAAACAACTGCGTTGTGTTTGGTCAAATTGCCGATTAAAGGTAGAGCACGATGCCAGAACGAAATTACCCCTCCGCGCACTACCACGTTTAGCTCCACAACTTAGTAGGAATGCAGACAGTTATTTAGTTAAAATATATAACCTCAATTAGACAATGTTGAAATGGGATGGTTGGATTGTATATTAAGAAATAACTCTAATACATTAATCTGAATAAGTGCAAGCCCTATGCATTTTTGTGTAAGTGAATCCCATTTCAGACCCCAACTATTAAAACGTAAAACAAACTCTGGACCTGAGGGGGGGGCGATCGCCCCCCTCGCCCCCCCTCTGGATCCGCCACTGTGCCGGTGAATAAGGTATGATAGGACATTATATACATCATATTGTTGAGCGTGAATTGCGGTTGTAACGCTTTCATCGGCACTTGTTCACCGTCCACATATAATGCGAAGTAATTGGTGTCGTAATGGTGAAAACTGAACGGGTTCTTCTTGTAGTCACCGTTGAACGCATTGTTGGGGACCATCCCGACGATAACATGTTTCAGTAACTGACCCAAGTACACACTGTCCAGCGTTTTGCTCTGTATACCACTGGGTAATGTGAAGGATTTCACTTCGACACGTGTGATCGGGTACTTTGCGGTGCCGCTCTCCAGCGTCCTACTGTGAGCCAACAGTACGCTCGGATTGATCTTACACCGTCGTACAAACAGATTCGCTTCGTCGATGCGTACCTTATAGTCGGTAATGGTTTTCGACATTATGGCAAAGGAGTTTCTCGAATGGATCATGCGTAAACGTATCTCGACACCGTCCAACATGTATTTATTCTGGTTACAAAGATCGACATGCAGATGACCCATCATGTCCACCACTCGACTTTGCTTTGTAAATTGACGACGTATTTTAAAACCAGCGTTGGTTTCATCGTTGATATCGTCGAATTTGCCGTGTGGTCTCATAGCGCCGAATCTCATAGCGCCGAAAGCGGATTCTGTGTTATAGCTCCGAAAGTACAAACGTAGCATAGCGCCGAATAGATTCGGTGCTATAACACAGAATGCCATTTCTTTCGGCGCTATGCAACAACTTGGACATTCGGTAAAATGAGATTCTGTGCTATAGAGCAAATAACAATAATTATAAATATGTTGTATAGGAAAGAAATGACGATCTGTGTTATAACACCGAAGTGTCCATTTGTGTTATAGCACAGAATCTTATTTGACCGAATGGGGAGGATATGCGTGCTGTGGAACAGCCGCCCAGCGCACCGTTGCAGTGTTTCCATTTAACGGGAAATAATACCCCACGGAATGAAACAAAATTCCCAAGGGTTGAACGTCTGCCCCTGGCGCCCATAGTTGTAGGACACTGGCTTGTTATAAACATGTCACAGTGTCATAAACCCTTCACGCCTATTACTTTCCACAATAGCAGCCAAGTTCGGGAACACCCTTCATTCATCCGTTATGTCGTTATGTGTTCGGCCTTGTGTAAAACTATCTTGAGGAGAAGGCTGAACGGTCCAAGGCGTGTATGTCGGAGAAGTACCTCTCAAGTTCAAGTCTCCGTCGGAGGCCATAGTTTTTCAACTAGAAATATAATTATAAACTTTGTTTTTGTTGGAAATATAATTTTTGTAGACGTACAAAGTTAATTTCTTTACAAATACGTTTGGCAAAATCGACACCAAAATATGTTTTGTAAAACTATAAATAGTTTCTTATGGCGTATTTTCTATTCAGAAGGTGTTATAGGCCTATATTTTCTATATAAATGAAATTAGAGTTTTGTCTGTATATTGCTTAGAATATTGAAAAATTCATGATTTGTGTGTTTGAAGGTCACAGAATCCGAATGAAGCCTTATATAAATTTTTGTCCGCCTGTCTGTTATATGATGGCGCTCTGCACCACACATTAGGCCGCTTCTCATGCAAAAACTAGAGTGCTGTTATGACTGAAACTTATGTTCTGTAATGTTTGTACTTATGAGAAAGTTTTAGATGGATTGAAACTAGCGTGTTAGTACAGTAAAATTGGGGTTTTAGATCGGCAACCGGTGTCACGGTACCTTTTCAATGTTCCAAGCAGACCTTTATTGATGATTTCGTCTGCTACAGATTTTTATGATTTGATACACTTTATTTTTTGAATTTAATAGGTATTTATTTTTATTTGACACTAGCAATTGCCCGTGACTTCCCTCACGACAAAAACAAAGAGGGAAGTCCATGTAAAACTAAAAACGATGGCTCAAGTCAAAACATGACTCCTTTTTAATCTATAAACACTACTGTCCAATAAATTTAGTGCAAGATGGTTCGGATGGTTTTCTAATTTTGTTAAGCAGCTACTTTGCGCTAAATCTTTGGATTTCTTTCCTCACCGTTGGTAACTGTTGATAACTCCCTAAACAACATATTTTAAGAAAAAATGTAGACTTATAGTGATAAGTGCTGAAATTATTCAATATGTTTAGAAATAACCTAGTTAGCATAAACTAGAGGCTTGAAGGGGCTAATAGCCCCTGAGCATAATCCTTCTTTACTATAGTACAAAATAACTTCGCAGAAAATAGGCTTTTGGATCAAAAAAATTTTGATTATATCTAGCATTTGGTTTTAAGTAAACAAAGCAGACCTTTTTACATCCCAATGGTTTTTAAATGACAGCTACTTTACGTTATTTCTCATTTTATAGTAAGTTTAAATTAAGTAAGTTAATTTTAGTATTTTCCCCGAGTCCCTGGGATGGAGACCTTCAATTTCAGCCCCCTCCCATCATCCTGCGACCTTCCAAACGCCCACAATTTTGGCGCAAAAATTTCCCTACGTAATAATATATATATATATATATTTAAATATATATATATATAGATCATTTGGTATTAAATCTGCATCGTTATAACATAAACTAAACAAACGTACTTAACTTTTTGTAATTTTAAATTATGGAAAAACTCAAGCGCTTAGTTATTATGAAATCAAAAAATCTTAAATTTAAAATATTTTTTTGATTTAGTACATTGAACGTGCATAGTTAGCTGCATTTTGAAAAAAATCCCGCATGTCAACATCTACCATATGGCTCTGAATCAAGCATTAGCACCACATGTTTAATGTAAACAAAGCAGACGTTTTTCAATCCCAATGCATTTCAAATGTAAGATTACATTTTAAATGCAATTTAAATGTAATTTCCCAGTAATTTCGGCCCTCCGAAATTACTGGGCCGATTTCAATAATTTACGTGTCGTTTGAAAGAGCTTGGCGTGAAGTTTTGCAGGAAATAAAATTTATGAACGTTAGACTAAAGGGAACAGCCCTAGACGCCCTTAAAGTTTCATATTTGTCCATAAGATTTAACATGGGAATATAAATTTGAAACAAACCAGCTGAGTGGAATAAACAAAGATATTCAGCAAAGCCAGGTGTTTTGAATGGAATTGAAACCAATGTATATATATATATATATATATATATATATATATATATATATATCTTGAAGCAAACTTTAAACATTTATTTATGAGCAGATTTTAGAAAACCATTTCAGTTTTGCTCAAGATGAAGGCGGGATGTAATTAATTGCAGATACTGAAATACAGAAAGTTTTATTATAATTATGTAAAACCTACGAAACAAAGTGTAGGTTTTTGAAAACATATTAATTCTACAATACCGGTACCTATTTAAAACAACCTGCTTAAAATCATGTGTGTTTTATGAACAAACTAGCCGTTGTTAACCCGCTTCGCTGGGTTGAAAAATCTTATAAAGGCCTAAATAGTAGCCATAGTAGCCCAAAAGATGTAATTTGGAAGCAAGAATTATAAAGTCTAATGTAATCTAAAATTCAATATATTATGATGTTTCTCCATACATATTATATTTGATAAAGCCGTGGGTGGCATATTTGGTGGTAGCAGCCTTATTTTCCCTTTCAAACAGCACATAATATGAGTTTTCTTTTTGAATTAATCTTTGTGCTATGCAATAACTAAACATTTTGTCCATCTTGCAAATTCTACATTCGGGTGTTCAATACAATCTACATTTTATTGGAATAATGTGTACTTTACAGCCAAAATCATAGTTCCTTGTCCTTTTGTAAATAGCTTTTAAACCGTTTAATTTAATTCAGCTTCTTCTGTTTAATCCCTTTTTCGAAGGTTCTCCATTATATCTCTGTTCTGATTATTTCTTTCATCACCTGGTGCGTCTGTCTCCCTTTCTGTTCCAAATCTGCTACGACAGTGTTTCTTGATGTCGCTGTGAATTTTCCCGTGATACCCTTAGATTTGTTTCTTTCTTTTCGTTGTTTCATTTTTTCTTGCAATCGTTCATTTACGTGATAAGATACGGAATTTCAAACATTTTCTCCTACGTTTTGACATTTTTTCGTCTTATTAACTACTATCTTTGAATTTAAAAACAAAAAAGATGTAACTCACAGTTTAGTGCACTTCATGTTTTTTAAAAACATAACCTAACAGTAAAAATTTACTAAATAATTGAAAACGTAAATAAAACACACTTTCTAAATAAGACTGTATTCACCTGTTGTACAAAAAACAATTGTAGGTGCTGCATTCTGTTGGCAACCACTTTAACCACGGTTACCTTTTCAAATTAAATCATGTGTTTTGATATAAACAAATAAAACCTCAAGTACTCACAAAATCCTTGACATAGGTCCCTTTCGGACGATCCTGTGCCTACACCCAATAAGATATATCGAAACCCAACCACCATAGTGCAGATCATGAGATTCCAAGCTTTAATTTGATACCAAGATCATAGGTCTACGACGTGTAGTTTTGGCTGTAGCACTAAATATACCAACACACAACTCTTCTTTTATATATATATTGATTTACTGTCAATTTCAAATAAATATTTGTCTTGGTTTATTTATTTTATTATCATCCCAAGAATAATTATTTTAACTAATGTAGTTTAAATATGACAAAGACACCTAGAGAAACTCGATTGAATAAACAATTTACTTGGAGGTGATGGTGAATGTTAATGTGAAGTGTTCGTGAGTAATTATCTAAAAATGAAAATGTAATTTTTTCATAAAACTATTTTAATTTTGTTCAACTGTGAAGTGCTGACCATGAATGATGTAAACATTAAACAATATTTTACCAGTTATTTTTGCATTTAGTGATGTTCTGTGACTGTAGTAATGATGCCCCATAAACATAATTTTCGTTATACTGCTTCAAAAACATATTTTTAATGCAGGTTTTCCGGACCTAAATACACTCTTTATATTCTAGTCCAGGCGGTATCTGTTAAAAAAAGCACATGGTTGGGTAAATCGTACAGTTTCCGAGATTTTTGTGTTAATGGCTTCGGAATATCATTAAAAAACAAAATTTCACTATGCGTACAAATATAAACCTGTGCAAAATTATTTATCGAGGGAAATATTAAAAATTAAACAAAAATATCCACGTTTTTCGTCTGTTTTTTGCGGATATCTCTAAAACTGTTCACTTTAGACAAAAATAAATGACACCAAACGTTTTGTTATAAAATTCTACATTGAAAAAAGTTATTTTTAATTTAGTTTTTCCTACAAAAAGTGCATTTTTTAATTGAAAAATGTAAAAAAATAGTAAAAAATAATCTAAAAATTTACGTTTTTCGCGATTTTGTTGGGACACGACGACTCAACCAATGACCTTCAAACTGTTCACAGTAAATGTTTGTATTATAAAAAATAATTACACCAAGTTTCATAAAAATCAGCCTAATATCTTCAGCACAATAGTCATCTAATAATCGTACTACCAAAAGATTAAACAATTTTCAAATCCGTCTAAACCGCAAAGCACGATCCGCAGATACATGAAAATTGGACCAAATATAAAGGAAAAGTAGATCTTTCAGATAAATCTTAAAATATTGAAATCGGTTCACTAGGAGAGCCTAGGCAGGTGTTTAAATGTAGTATTATTTTGGCAATTTCTAGCAATTTCATTAATTCGCATTATTTTCTATTAAAGTATATTTTTAAGACTAAAAATAATTTATTTTAGGCCTGAGTGGCCTAACATCGAGACTGACCTTCATTTGTCAAAGTTCGGCCCCCAAAACCGCAAGGGGCGGCTTTTATTAGCAGTCCTCGTACAACGCGATCGAACCGACATTCGCATGCATGAAGCTCGGCCCCCAATTACATAAATCCCTTATCCCTACCTTCCCTTCGTCAAGCTCGGTCCCCGAACTGAAAACTTTGCTGATAATGAGCAGTGCACAATCCCTCATGGGCAATTAGTACACATTCTCATTTATCCCTAGCTTGATTCTCAATCTGCAGAAAGCTGCAATTGTACCCTTATTCTTTTATTCCTCAAGCTCGATTTCTTAAATTCCCCCCCCCCCCTATATTCAAAATTATTTTATATTATAAAGATTTATTTAATTGTGATTCTTTTCTTTTGAATACATACGGAACTTTACCAATTTTTTTACAAATGTCAGTTTAAAATATTTTGCATTTGTTTAGTGCAATGACACTGTGATAAAACAACGTGTAAAAGATATTCAGGCAATTTATGTGAAATTTATGGTTTTTTAACTGTTTTCCACGTGAAATTGGTTCAAATTTCATAAAATTATTTCAAGGAATTTAGACTCGGTAGTTCCTTCTTTATCGAGACGTCCTTCTCGAAACGTTTATTCTTAACTAGGCCTACCTTTTTACAATAGAAAAACGTGCTACACATCTTTTTGTCTCCTTATTCTGAAGTCTAAATGTACTGTCCATATACCTTAGATTATAATAGGAAAGAACAATATACTGGACTCTTAGCGTTTTAATTATTTTCTGTAACAAAAATTTAGTTATTTTGTTTGTTCATGCACATAGAGGAAGTTTTTTATAAGGAAGTATTTTTTAGTTAAAGCTAATTTCTATAGCCTTAATGGTTTTACTTAAGCCAACACGAACAGACTCCCACTGGATTTTAAGGATTAGACGTTCAGAATTCTGTAACATGTATGTAATTTAAAGAGAGTATTTTAACAAAAAATGTTATTTTACTATGGAAAAAAGATTATTTGATTTATTGTGAAAGGGCTACCACTGATGTAATAGTACATTCTAAGCATGCGTGTCTGTTATTGTGTGTGTCCTGTGCGCAAATGCATGATATGTGGGACGGTGATCATCATATTAAGATGGTGAGACTATGCATGTAAGTAAAAAAAGGTCATGTTTGCTGGTAAGAAAACCTTTCTTCCTAATATGTATTTTATACCTTTTATTCTTTTTTTTCAGTTAAGATTAAAAAATGTCAAAGTGAACAATTTTTTACACGAGTGTAAATGGTTTGATTAAGATGAGGACTATTTCTATTTCCCTGAATACTTGCTACAGACTCTGTAGGGAGATATTTTAGTCACTGAAGACTTTTGTTTTCAATAGTGTGTATTTTACTAAATAAATAATTATAATTCTTGTAGTTGTCTACGTAGAGCTCAAAATAGCAGTTTTCATTACAAGG
Source organism: Flexamia atlantica (assembly GCA_035578135.1). Taxonomy (NCBI): domain Eukaryota; kingdom Metazoa; phylum Arthropoda; class Insecta; order Hemiptera; family Cicadellidae; genus Flexamia; species Flexamia atlantica. The sequence goes on along the minus strand of JAQJVK010000007.1, from coordinate 4,290,720 downwards.
AGCGACTTTATCATACTGTGAAAATAAGCTTTTAGTCGTTAAAATTCTTCTCTTAAAAGATTTTTGACGTTAGAATGCAATTTACAATGTTTACATTTCTGTTGTTTACAAACAACACTTTTAATCTTACAAAGAGCGACTTCCGCATACAGACATAAAAAGTGGACAAGAAGGACCTTCCGGTTATGAGAGAAGGCCACAGGAAACTGAAGTGGACCTTTTCACTTGGTAATTTATCTTCGTATAAAAAAAGTCCAATGATAGGGGATGAGTATTATTTAAAGAGGGCAACATGTATAATTTGGGGGACCGAGCTTGGCGAAGGGAAGATAGGCATTAGGGATTTATGTAATTGGGGGCCGAGCTTCATGCATGCGAATGTCAGTTCGATCGCGTTGTACGAGCACTGCTAATAAAAGCCGCCCCTTGCGTTTTGGGGGCCGAGCTTTAACAAATGAAGGTCAGACTCGATGTTAAGGCCACTCAGGCCTGAAATAAATGTTTTTGAGGTTAAAAAATATACTTTAATAGAAAATTATGCAAATTAATGAAATTGCTAGAAACTGCCAAAAATAATACTATATTTAAACACCTGCCTGGGCTCTTCTAGTGAACCGATTTTAATATTTTAAGATTTATTTGAAAGATCTACTTTTCCTTTATATTTGGTCCAAATTTAATGTATCTGCGGATCGTGCTTTGCGGTTTAGATGGATATGAAAATTGTTTTATATTTTGGCAATACGATTATTAGATGACTATTGTGCTGAAGATATTAGGCTGATTTTTATGAAACTTTGTGTAATTATTTTTTATAATACAAACATTTACTGTGAAAAATTTGAAGGTCATTGGTTGAGTCGTCGTGTCCCAACAAAATCGCGAAAAACGTAAATTTTTAGATTATTTTTTACTATTTTTTTTACATTTTTCGATTAAAAATGCACTTTTTGTAGGAAAAACTAAATTTAAAATAACTTTTTTCAATGTAGAATTTTATAACAAAACGTTTGGTGTCATTTATTTTTGTCTAAAGTGAATAGTTTTGGAGATACTCTCAAAAAACAGGCAAAAAACGTGGATATTTTTGTTTAATTTTTAATATTTCCCTCGATAAAAAATTTTGCACAGGTTTATATTTGTACGCATAGTGAAATTTTGTTTTTTAATGATATTCCGAAGCCATTAACACAAAAATCTCGGAGACTGTATGATTTACCCAAGTCAAAACATATACCGCCTGGTCTATTCCTAGGAATTAAAAGCTCGATACCAGCTGACTCTTTATAGTCCTAGGACTATAAAAGTCAAAAAGTGCCGAGTACGTGGTAATAATCGAACAATATTCATTCGATTACAAATAATCGAAACATTCATCGTTATTATCGAAACATTCATTGTTGTCAGTTTAATCAATTTGTGAAACTCGCTCATTTCGCCAATCGTTTATTACATGCGTTCGATACGTCGATAGTTGTTCATTGTTGTCAGTCTACCCTAACACAAATGAAGCAGACAATCAGCTGATTGCTTCAAATAACAAGAACAAGACGGTGGCATCTTTTGAAGGCATCTTTAAAGGTAAACAAGCTGTAAAATTTTGGTTTTCTTAAGTAGTCTACGTATTGTATTGAGCAATATAACGAAAAATATAGTTCATCACATGGACCTAAAGCTGCTTTTCGTTACTCAAGTTTTACAAGGTAAAACTTGACCTTGTACGAAAAGGGTCACTTTAGGTCCTTGTAATGAAATATACTATTATCCATAACTTTACATAAATCACTTTTTTTACATGTAATGTTGAAGATTTTTCCTAACTTATTTGTGACAACAATAATGCCACGAATCCGAAGAAGGCATTTACGAAGAACTCATGAGTATCAACGAAACGCCATTAAAACGGTGCGCGAACAGAATCGTATTGATATGAACATTGCCTCATATAAGAGGTTGAGCCCTTTACTTTCGGGCCCTTGGGGAAAAAAGGTGTTTCTTGCGAAGCAAAAAATTTTAAGACTGACGCAAATGGAAACAAAAACACTTCATATAAATTGAGCCGTCACAAATGGAAGGTAATTTTGCAAAATAACACGTGACTCTTATTTAAAAGCACGCTTTCACTCGATAGACAGACAAACAAAACATCTCAAAACTACTTGGAAAATTTCAAATAATTAAATTCTGCATTTGTTATGGTGAGCTCAGAGTCTCACCTCGATGAGTCTGTTGGGTGGTCTATATAATTTTCATATAGATAAACATTTTTATCATAGAACAGTTAACTTATTACCGGAAGACAGCATTCCAAAGTATGCATAAATGTACAGTTTGACGCAAAAACTTCAATCAATCTTAGACGGATGGAGGTATGAAACAAAAACTATGAAATACATTTAATGCTGGAAACTGGACTTTATTTAAATTACGTAAATGTTGAAGTCCGTTCGTTTAGAAATTTAGAACAATGGCATACATATGCCATCAGTCATGTGAGAATGATGTCTGTATAAATATCTTTGCAGACAAAAATTTGGACGAAACACAAAAAAAATGCAATTACCACAGACGTTGCAACCATTTTCCGTGCAAGATATGGATAACCTTCAGGAGAAAGAAATTTGGTTGTTTTGCTCGATTTCGAGGAACGGCTTAACTAGTTAGTAATTAAAAGAGTAATTAATAAAAGTGTATATTTTTAATTTGTGATGCACATGAAAAGTTAAATAGTTTTTAATTATAACTTTTTTATAATTAATTATCCGTTATATATATATACATTGTAACTACGTGACGAAAACTTAATAATTTTCCAAACTCAAAACTTAATAAATCATAGACTCGATAGTTCGCCTCATGAAACTATAACTTGTCCGTCTGTCCGTCTGACCGATCGTCTTTCATTCGTCCTTTCCCAGCTGACGCGAGCAAGATGTGCCCGGTAGGGAGTTCTTCTAAGAACTGTATCAACAACCTTTAAGACACTCCCTATCGGGGATGACAGCCAATGAGGAGGCAATTATCTGCTCGGCGGGAGGAAGAGAGAAGAGGAGTGGGAGAAGGAGACCTCTGGACGAGAGGGAAGACGGACAGACGGACAAGTTATAGTTTCATGAGGCGAACTATCGAGTCTATGATTTATTAAGTTTTGAGTTTGGAAAATTATTAAGTTTTCGTCACGTAGTTACAACATATATATATACATATATATATATACATATATATATATATGTGTATATATATACACATATATATATATGTATATATATATGTATATACAACGTTTTTTTTATAACTATCCGTTACACTCGTATATACAGGGTATCGATAAAAAACTTCAGGACTTCGGGATATGGTTACTTACATCTAAACTAAGAAAAAAGTTCCTATAAACATGGGTCCTAAAATGCTCGGTTATCCGTCTGTCTTGTATGTGTCTTTAACAATATTTTGCATAACTGTGGAACTACTAATGGGTTGACATAGGAACTCCCATGGCAGCTGATACAGGACCAGAGTCATGCAGTATTATGTATAGAAATATGAGCAATGCCAATGCCAATGTCAATAAATTTGGAAGTGATTTAGCCAAAGTAAATTGGACTTTGTGTACAGCATAAATATTTGTGTACAATATAAAGTTCTTATTAAAAAGGCTAAAATTGAATATCATGAGTTTCAAATTAATAAGGCCCAGATCAAATGCAAGGAAGCTTGGAAGGTTATTAAAGGAGAGTGCGGCTCTAGTAAACTTAAAACTGAAACATCTTTAAGTGCAGATGATTTCAATGATTATTTTAAATCAGTATCTAGTATCAGTAAGAGTGATGGTAAATTATGTAATATAGCTAACCCCTTAGATCTTGTCTCAACAACTGTTCCACCTTGAGACAGCCAAACTGTTTTCGTATTCTAGGTTGTAAGTCCAGACGTATGTTATGTACCAAGGATGTAGAATCAGTTGTTAAAAAATTAAAACCAAGTGACAGTAAGGATTACTATGGACTTTCTTATAATTTGGTAAAGAAAATAAAACCCAATATGCTCCACCCACTAACAGATCTGGTTAATATGATTCTCATGCAGGGAGTCTTTCTTGAACGCCTTAAAATTACTAGAGTTGTTCCTGGACATAAAAAGAATGATGTTAATGACCATTCCAACTTCAGACCAATTGCCTTAGTACCAATATTTGCAAAAATTAATTGTTGAATGTGTTTTAAAAATCAGCTATAGTATTTTTTACAAGTAATCATCAGCACAATTTGGTTTCGTTCGTCAATCATCAACGATTGATGCTGTCACAAATGTAACAGAAAAAATATTTGAAGCATTTGAAAAAAATTCTGTCTTATGTTTGAACTTGCTTGATCTGAGTAAAGCTTTCGATTCGATTGATCATACGATTCTTTGTGGGAAAATGAATGCTTATGGTATAAAGAACAAAGAACTCATGCTTTTGAAATTTTACTTAATGGATAGGAGACAAATTGTAATGGTAAAAAACCAGGAATCTAACGTAAGGATTGTTGAAAGAGGAGTTCCACAGGGCTCTATTTTAGGGCCAACTTTGTTTATTATCATGATTAATGACTTGCCTCAAAATCTACCCTGCAAGACAGTTCTCTATGCATATGACACCTCTCTTATTTGAAATGGTGTATATTTTCCTAGAGTCCGAAATCAATATTCAGCATGCAAAATCCTGGTTTATTTCCAACTGCCTGACCTTGAATGAAAGTAAGACTGAACAGATACTATTTACATTAAAAAAGTTGAGATATTAAACAAACCTGCCACTAAAGAAAAGGGCCTATTTCACAAAAGAACAAGTTACATATTCAAGTCAGTTTATACGTTTGGACACTTGACTTGTGAAAAATAGTTACAGTTGTTACTTTTATAGTCACAAGTATCAGGATTTGAGGTTAGAGATACTAAAATTATTAAATCCAAATTTTTTTGACACTGGAACCAAGATAGAACTATTTTGCTATATCAAAGTATATTTGATTAATTATACCAGATAGAAATTTTAATTTGTCTGTTGAATGAATGGTCTGTTTGTTGACAAACATTAACATGTGCTTCGTGGACAGAAATTTAAGGGTAAACAAGTCTTGTTGTAGCCAGTTACATTTCACCTATTCACCTACACTAGTTGAAATAGCTAACTTTATCACCTAACCAAAGGAACAGGTAACTTTGATTTTTTTCATTTGACCCATTTATAATTCACGGTTTCTCATTTATAGCAATAATAAGGCGTTGAAATGTCATTTTACAAAAAAGTTTTCCACTACGGTCATTGTATTTAACGCTGTTATTAATTAGTAATCTTATTTTTCGTCAAAATAGGTTTTTGCCATTCTTTTCTGCCAGGATTATGGATTGTATCAACAAATTAATCCTAATTGTGCTTTGCCATATTAATTGTCTTTTACAGTTGCAATTAGCTAACTCCTTTATTAGAACTATGCTACGCGATCGGCAGTATAGTACCGCCGAGGCGCTTCACCGAGACGTCTCGGCAAAGTTTTTGAAAAATGTGGCTAGATGAGAGGGATGACAAATGAGACATGCTGAGCGCACCATAATGGTGCAAGTACACTCTCGGAAGACAGCGTCTCCTGGACCAAGCGAGTGCGAGGGTGTTCATGGTGCGGTCAGCATGACCAGTGACGTATCTACACTTTCTGTCGCCCAGGGCAAAATCGGAGTTTGGCGCCCCCCCCCATCACCAAACACAAGAAATATATTATATTTTTAGTCTTTAATGTTTTGGAAGAGCAATTATTTCGTACATCATAATATGATTTTATCTAATGGTTCTTATGATTTTTTATAACCGATGTTCATAGGCTACGATACAGCCAAACTAAGATCTGTTATTGCCATAATATGACCGAGAAATTTGCCAGCCGCTGTAAAACCAAAGCAATGTGTCTACCATATTTCACATATGAAACTTCCGGCTTCTTTTCTGACCTTTCCCAAATACTGTATTTCAAATCAATCCCCGAACAGCGAAATCGGCCATATTGCCTTCTAAAACGAATACTTGAGCCCAATCTATGTAAAGTCAAATACAATATTATTTTACGGCCGCAATGCGACCGAGAGATTTTCGGTCGCGATATGTCCCAACATAATTAACAGCCGCAATGAGACCAAGAGATTTGCTGGTCAAAGAAAAATAGCGATTTTTTACGGCCGAAATACGACCGAGAGATTTGCCGGCCGTGGTGTATACGAACGCGATTTGACAGCACCGATGCGACCGCGGAAGGTGAAACCGGCCGTGACAAAGGGCAAGCAGTAGTTGCAATGCTACACATATTTGCCAGCCGTGGTCTAAACGACAGATTTTTCGGCCGCAATGTGGTCAATAAATATGACGACCTCGAAAATAGCGAAATACTTGTCGGCAGTGAAACAACAAAGGAAGGTGCCTGCCACCAACTACTGATTATCTGTTCAAGATACGGCCAATAGATGTGACGGCCGCGATAAGAGCGAGAGACTTGTCGTCCATTATGCGATCAAGAGATCTGCCGGCCGTAAAACAAGCAGGCGATTTTCCGACCACTAAATGAGCGAAACAAGCGAGCGGTTTTCTTGCCTTCAAACGACGATAAATGTGACGGTCACGAAAACAGAGACAGGTTTGACGGCCGCGATGCGACAGAGTTTTTCCGGCAGTGATATGCTACTGAGAGATTTGCCAGCCGCGAAACGAAAAATATCTCTTTAAATTAATTTTTTCAATTTTTACCTAACTGGAGCCAGCCAGGTGGGGTGCCGCTGGCGCCCCCTACTGGCCGGCGCCCGGGGCACGTGCCCCCGCTGCCCCCCCCCCTAGATCCGTCACTGAGCATGACTCGTTCTGCTCATCCCTCTCATTGAGGCCAGGTGCTTCAATATCGTCCCAAAAATTCACAGTCGCCTAGACCTGCAGGAGTTTGCTAATGTATAAGACATTAACTGGATAGCCAAGTGGATAAATTGCTCACATCACAACCTCAGGGTCACAGGTTCGAATTCTGACCACAATCGATACTGAGGCCGGTTGTCATTTGTCATTTTAGGGCTATGAATCATTTTTATTACTATCCATCAAAAGTTGATAATACATCAGCAGTCGCAACGGCATTGACGATGATCTCATACTGTTTTTAATGTAGTTTAATACACACTTTATAGCTTAACTTTAAAGAAAAAGCTGGTACACGTTGTGAGGAACATGGTAAAGCTCGGATGCTTGCTAGTAAAAGCGGTTGAAACCGGATTTTTTTAAGGTTGAAGGAGAGCAAAATGATCCTCAATCGATAATGTAATGATTGTTTATGAAGTCCTTAATATGATATACTTTCAATGTACTTTCCTCTTTTAATCCTAGCAACACAACATTCTAAATGGCAAAGGCAAGTCTATCAAGTTTATGTATCTTAAGTCAATGATATAAAAGAATAATTAAGAAATCATTCATTTTAAAACTTACTATTTCATATGATAAATCACAGCTGTACTGTATTTCTCATATGTTTATGTTTTTGGGTGAGTAAATATGTATTAATTCAATGGTAAATCGGTGAATTTTTTTTGTAACACTTTATTTAATTTACAATCTGTTCAATTACAAATAGAACAATAAGCAAATCTACATTTTTACAATCAGTAGTCAGTCTTCATCCTGCGATAAAGCCAACAAACAAACCTTGCATTTTTTACAACAAAGTGAGAAGTCTATGTAAAACTAAAAACGATGACTCAAGTCCAAAACATGGCACCTTTTCAATCTATAAACACAGTCACTAACACAGTTATTGTCCAATAAATTTAGTGCAAGATGGTTCGGATGGTTTTCTAATTTTGTCAAATAACTTTGCGCTAAACCTTTGGATTTCTTTTTTCACAGTAGGGGTCCGAGTGTCTCTATGTAGTACTTCGTTACTGACAAACCACGGGGCATGGAGGATGTATCGGTGAAAAAAGAAAACACTTGTGAAAAATAAAGTCACAAGTTCATACAGAATTTATACAAACTCACGTGTGAATATGTAACTTAGCATTTCGTAAAATGGGCCCCAGATGTAAAAAATATTCAAAATTCAATACAGTAACAAAACAGCTGTCAAACCAATACTGGAATCACACATGGGGTCATATGAAGTTTTGTCATGGGCGTGAGACCGTAGGGACCACCGGTCTGACACTTAAATGGAGCCAAGTGGTAAGCTTATTGGAGCGGGTTAGTTCGAAGCACTTTAGCTAGATGTCGTTGTAAAAACATGGTTTCTTCTTCTTCACTGAATCAGCCAATCAAAACCACGATAACGATCTGCTAACTTCCTAATCCGTTTCCCCTGATTTTCTGTCACGACGTGTACTCAACCAAAAAGAGTTGGAATTAATTAGAGTGTGGGAAAATACCTAAAGTACGTTTGCCACTAGTGTAAGTTGTTTCGCGAAATACTGTACTGCGTGATTCATACTTTGCTTAAAGCTATTGATAGAAAATAAATACGTAGATGATTACATAAAAGCACTTAATAAAAATTAACTAAATTAATTTTTATTAACTCCTTTTATGTAAACATCTACGTATTTATTTTCTATCAATCGCTTTAAGCACAATATGAATTACTCAGTACAGTATTTCGCGAAACAACTTGCACTAGTGGCAAATGTACTTAATCAATTTAATCTAAACAAATCGGTAATGTCATTAAAATTGAAAGTCTAGCAAACAAAACAAGAAAACGAAAATATAAACAAAGCAGACGACGACGATCGATATATCGCATCAACGACGATCGATATATCGCATCGACGACGATCTATATATCGCATCGATCTTTTTAGTTCGTAGCACTTTTATCAGACAGCGCTGCTGTTCTCTTACCACTGAGTTAACATGGAAGTGCCAACTCTTTACGAAGTTCATTATTACTCTATGTAGGGACTTGCTAATAAAACGTTAATTAAAATCCAAATTTTAAAATATTTGCTTACACCCCGGGTTAAACCGGTAACATCGTACAGTATATCTTTTATTTAGTTACGCTATTTTGTATATTTGTCATATTGTGTATTTGCTCTTATAAAACACGTATATTTGCTCTTTGAAGTAATTCGACGCGATTCATAACGTCGGAGATTAATTAAAACAACCAAAAAGAACCTTTTTCACTCGTCTGGTGGTAACAGTTAAAGGTGCAGTATGATGGACATTAATCTAGTTTATTCATTACTCACCTAAGTTAATGGATTTCTTTTGTGAAATTTCAAAATAAGACACGAATGAACTCAAAGTGCAAACGTTGTAAAAGATTCAATTTAACTTTGTCAAGTAAAATAAACACTTCGACAACCATTTAATTATTTGGGTTGTTACAGGATGAGTAAGTTACATTGTAAAAGATGTACTAAAACTTCAGATGATATTCAGGTGATTTTCAGCAAAAAGGATTTTACTGCCGCTACACTTATTCTTACTAGGTTTAAAATATCTACCTAGGCAGGTCGACATTTCAAGGTAGATTATAAAGTTATACAAATATAGGCAACAGCAGTTCAGTTAAGAATTAAATACGAGAAGTCGCCTGGCCGTGGTTTTTATTGTCCTCCCCGCGGGCGGACACACTGCCACTGCATGGAAACAGTGATGCTCACATCGGCACGAAAATGCCCGGCCAAGAACGGGCACATGGGGTTCTCGCTCCTCGCTGCGCTGTTCCGCCGCGCGTACATCCTCCCCATTCGGTCAAATGCAACAGTTTGCCATTTCGGTGCTATGCAACAGTTTGGTGATTCGGAGCTATACCACAGTTTTCGATTTCGGTCTTGTAATTTTCGGCACTATGCAACAAATTGTAAAACTTTCGGAGCTATAACACAATCGTACATTTCGGTGCTATGAAGCAGTTTTATATTTTCCATTCGGCGCTATGCAACATTTGTACTTTCGGAGCTATGACGCAAAATACACTTTCGGTGCTATGAGATTCGGTGCTATGATACCGCACCTTTGAACCTTACTGTACCGGGCTCCTACCCTTTGTTCTCATTGGTTTGTTGTAAAGGGGACGATGACAGTGGGCTAGTATTGCGATTTTAAATATTTATATTGTATATCATTTAAAAATAATTTTACGTTTATTCCAACCCTTTTCTCGACTATAATTTGGTTTTCTGCGCTCACTGTAGAATAATGTAGTTTATTTCCTTATGAACTAACTATGATGAGTCATTTACTAAAAATTAATTTTATAAATCTAGAGAATTATAGTTGTGTTTCATTTTTTACCTACCGTGATTAAATTTGAGGTAGGCAGAATTTTAATATTACCCATTAATGGGCCAATAATGTGATTTTGAATGATCAGATTGCATCATTTTAAAATTATATAAAGTTAAATACAACCCCATTTTCGACAATAAAGGAAAACTATACTATTTGGTAAGTTCATTTCTTCATACCAAAAAATAAACAAAAAAGAATAAATCCCATACCTATTCTTATATTATGAGCAATAAATTTATAAGAATACTCTTGCTTGCTCAATTATCTTAAAAACGGCTCCAAGGATTTCCTTAAAAGTCTTGAAATAACTAATTTCTGACTCAAAAAAGTTTAATGTAGGTTTACCAGGCCATAGAAATTCTAATAAGATAGTAAATTAAATTTTAAAGTCGAAACACTTCACATTTGGCCTTTTATACTATACTTCCTTATTCTTAAGATACATTGCATAAAACATTTACTAAACTCAAGATTTAACAAAAAATATTACTTATAAGTTAATTAAATATTTTTTAACTACACCATGTCTTTGGTAGATTTAAAATGCGGCCCGTTTAAAAAGTTCTATAATTCATGGTAAAAAGTAAAAGAAGGTCATTGGTTAGTGTTGATTAAAATGTTTTTCATCAAATTAATCTGTGTTCAGTAACCATATTATTCTGTAAAACAGGGACAGAAATTGTTTGGCATAACAAAATGTCATAGATAATACTCAGGAATTAAGAAAATCTTTTACAGTAGAGCGCCAATTATCCGAACGTCGGTCATCCGAACCGTCGGTTAACCGAACGCCGTAATAATTCATATTTTGAACAAGATTCTCAAGCAATTCTAATTTGCGCGCCAACCGAAACTCCCGTCGCGCCAGGATACCCATGTGTTCTGATAGATTTCATAATAAAATTACGTGAATAATTTTTGTTTGATAATTTTTTAGCCTTTTTACAACTAAGAATTACGTTACATATATAATTTTAAAATGTTGTCTTTTCATGTTCGATTATCCGAATATTCAGTTATCCGAACACCCCTTGTCCCCAATTGGTTCGGATAATCGGCGCTCTACTATCTAACTCTAACTTGGTCATGGTAAACCGGATTACTGACGGATCTAAAACTAGGCCTATATTACTCATTGTACGAAATCGATTAGAAAACTGTCACTTTAAACAAGAACAAGAAAAATCATGAGGACATTCATCACAATTAAGGTATAAATATCATGTACACGTATCCAGCTGTTCTGTTTCAAATGCCCCTCAAGTATCGGAGGAGCGGGATTTTCATAAAGCAGCCAATAGAATTTGGGGGTGTGGGTAATATGGCGAAGAGTACAGTCAATGACATAAATCGGGGAGTGGCCAAAAGCGCTTTGTTCCGTTTGTGCGCGAAGCGCCAAACCCAGACTGTTTTAAAACAGTCCCGAATCTTCGGAAGCGTCAGGTGCCAAACCCGGACTGTTTCATTTTTGCACAGAAACGCCAAAGTCGGACAGCGCCAACTCAGGACGAAAAAACAGTCCAGAGTTGGCGCTGTCCGACTTTGTCGTCGTCCGACTTTTTTGACTTCACCACACTAACGAATTTTATTTGAAATAGCTTGGTTATATGCTGAAGATCATCTCATTATCCACAATTAGACACTGTAAATTTTGTTTTTGATGTTTCCTGTCCCAAGTTTATCTCAAAGCCTAAGAGTCAGCGGTTTCCCCGCAAACAATGGGTAAATCAAGAAATTTTAAATTTTAAGGATAGGCTTAAGGTTATTTATGATAGTTGGAAAGCTACTAAAACCCCTGAATTAGGAACTCTTTATAGACGAACAAAAAATCAATAAACTAACCTTGACTAGGTACAGATACATACAGAGTTTGAAATAAATCGATTTGAAAACTTAGGAGATAAAAAATATTATGTAAAAATACAAAATATCTGGTAAACAAAGTGGTTTTGGAAAAAATTATTCTACATTTTCCATTTATTTTTTCCCCATATAACCTATTCTCGGAGTTCGGCCCTTTAGTTATGGGACACTCTGTATAAGGAGATTTGGTGAAATCCAGTATTATGTGCTAGTTGAGAAAAGGGGAGAGAACAAACTATATTTGGTTGTAAATGCATTTGAAATTAAAAAATAATCTAAGCATTTCTTATAAAACATACAGTTATATCTTGATTTGATAAATTTGTCAATACCTGTCCGCCTCAGTCCTTAGTAATGACATTTTTGTGTACCATTAATCCTGATTGCCTAGATTTTGCAGTAACTGACCTAGTTCTGGCCAGTTCTGGCCAAAATATCGCCAGATCTGGACCAGAACTGGCCAGATCTGGCCAGAACACATTTTTTCACTTGGGAATGTCATAATGAGGTACATTATTAAACCAAAATACAAACCCGTTGCATAAAGTTAACATTATGCAACTGGAGGCTGTTTCTAAACGATGTTGTGAATTAATAAAATTGACTTTGTATTTTGTAATACTAAGATTCCGGTAAGGATACAGTGGAGATGAATAGTAACTATTGATTAGTGATTAGTAGCTAATATTTGTGAAACGCGTTTAGAAACACCCCCCTGGTGTCACTTTATGATACAGGTTCTAGACCAATGAGAGCGCAGCATTTGACGAAAGTAGTGTCATAATGACAATTACGCAATTCGCACATCAGCTGATTGTTGCATTACGATTCATGTTTGAGTTGACTTATCCCATCAGCTGATTGTTCCACAACGATTCATGGTTAAGTCTGCTTATGTGCCTAACCTCAAATTTGAGTTGACCTATTCCATCATTATAGTAAAAGCCATGAGTTTTGTTTAACTTCGGGGGAAATTTTGTCGTAGGCCTATATTGTTGGTCGTAGATAAAGTAGTGTACGTAACGATTGTATTATGTCTTTAAGCCACTCGTGAGATATTTAGAACACTCGCTTCGCTCTAGGTGTGTTCTAACTTACATCTCACTCATGGCTTAAAGACATTCATAATACAATCGTTGCATAATAGTAGTTTATGCAACGATTGTATAATGAATGCCTTTAAGCCACGAGTGAGATATAAGTTAGAACACGAGCGAAGCGAGTGTTCTAAATATCTCACGAGTGGCTTAAAGCCATAATACAATCGTTGCATACACCATTTTATCTACGACCAACAATATAAAACAAAACTTCCCCCGAAGTTAAACAAAACGCATGACTTTTACTAATGATGGAATAGGCCAACTAAAATTTGAGGTTAGGCAAATAAGCAGACTGAACCATGAATCGTTGTGGAACAATCAGCTGATGGGATAAGTAAACTCAAACATGAATCGTAATGCAACAATCAGCTGATGTGCGAATTGCGTAATTGTTATTATGACACTACTTCCGTCAAATGCCGAGCTCTCATTGGTCTAGAACCAGTACTCTAAAGTGACTCCAGTACTCTAAAGTCGTCATTAGAGTACTGCTTGATTTTTGGTGTTTTAATGTATATCATTATAATGTTTATTGTAATACCATAATTGGTGCTTATTGCAATGGTCGTAGATAATAGTAGTTTATGCAACGATTGTATTATGAATGTCTTCGCTCGTGTTCTAAATATCTCACGAGTGGCTTAAAGGCATAATGCAATCGTTGCATACACTATTTTATCTACGACCAACAATATACGACAAAATTTCCCCCGAAGTTAAACAAAACTCATGACTTTTACCAAGGAGGTTATGTTAATATACTGGAGACAGCACTACAGCGTGCCGGCTGTTTAGAACAAAATATCACAGAAATGGTACATCAGTTAGTACCAACTTTTGCAAAATACCTCAATTTCACCGACTTCCCAAAATGAACGAATCAATCGAGTGATTCAGTCGAATCACAACTCACTTTTGAGCTTGGTTCATTCCGGAACCGGAAATCAATAATATTTTAAACGACGAATTAAACACTCATGATAACATGCCAACGAGTATTTATTAGATGATTTTTGTTTGAAAATAACGTCACCTAATTTATTTTTGGGTATATCTTTGATGGCAAAATAAAGTAAAAATAGCAGAACAGATACCTGGGCTTGGAAGTAATTGACATAATCAGTTACTATGCAAATACGAGAATACTTATGGTAGAAACTTGGCAGGTAAGCAACTTAAATAGTAGAACTTTTATTTCTGTTAGCGGTACAATATTGCTGAGCGACAATAACGTTTGTATAATAATATGGCTGATGGCAAAATCCTACGTAAAGAGTAAAGTTGTCATTTACTGGCCGGTTTACACTAAAACGTTTAGATATTTAAAAATACTAAAGTTGGATATTGATATTTATCATAAACAGCAATATAATTCTTTGCTATTCACTTTTTTGCGCACTTAGTGACAAAAACCATAGCCGCAAGGCGGCTATGCAAAAACTGTACCACCAACCGACCTCCATCTTGTTCATGTCCATGTCTCTGGTCTCTGTCTGATTCTGATTCTGTTTCTTGATCTTTTATCTTCTGTCTTCTCTGAAAACGAGAACCTGTGGAACGTCAGAACTCCGACTAATGAAGCAGCAGTGTGCCAACTGTCAAAAATAAATGGTATCAGTAAACTGACACATACACCGGACTGACACTTAGGCCCCTTTCACACGAAGCCACTAGTGGCCGCCACCGGTGGCCGCCACCGGTTGCCCGCCACAGCTTAAACATTGTTATAAATGGAGGCCTTCAGACGCGGCCACTGCAGTTGCCCGACGGGACACAGTGGCCGAGCAGTGTCTCCTCACGCAACTGCGAGTCGGCCACCGCGGTGGCGGCAACTCGTCGCGGGGCATTGAATGAAATGGAAGCTTTCAGACGTAGCCACCGGTGGCCGCCACTCCCGACTACGAAAGCGCGCGCATTACCTGTTTTGTTTGGGTAAACTCAAGCAGTTCACGTGCGGAGGCAGGTACAGTTGTGAAATGATTTTTCTAAACGAGTTTTAATTGTTTATTTGATTTTTTAAATGAGTGAATAGAAGAAAAAATAAATGGTATCAGAAAACTGACACAATACTTTCTCCCTTAACGTAAGAAAATCTGCAATAAAATAAAATTAATGTACAATCACTCCGCAAATACATTAGACAACGTACTGCGTTTACCGCCAAACAAAAATATCAATTATCCCCGCAACCAGTTGACATAGACTAATAATTCAAAATACTGGATTATTTACTTTTT
Organism: Flexamia atlantica; assembly: GCA_035578135.1. NCBI lineage: Eukaryota > Metazoa > Arthropoda > Insecta > Hemiptera > Cicadellidae > Flexamia > Flexamia atlantica. Next base: position 4,275,211 of record JAQJVK010000007.1, on the reverse strand, counting down.
GAAGCCAAATCTAATGGTTTCAAGTATATTTTCTTTAGTAGTTCCATATTTTGTGAAATTTGATAGATATAAATTTTTTAACACTTCCCATATTATCTTCTAAACCTGAATTTTTACAGACATGCGAGTGGTGCCATTTTGTTTGTCATCTTAAGCTCTAAAAACCATAACTATCAAATTCGTTAGAGCCTTTTTTGAGAAATTTGGATTCGCCTGGAGATATTATGGCTTTGTACCTACATGCCAAATTTCATGAAAATTGGGCCACTGATGTGGTCTCAAGCTTTTTTTACATACATCCACCATCCACAGTGTGGATTCCGCACACTTGGACAGACAGACACCACTCCGAAAACCACGTTTTGGATTCAGGGAGCACTAAAACGAATATTTCCACTAACAACTCAAATTCGAAAATTTTGACGAAAACAATACTTTCTCCAAATACTATGTATAGGGGGGAGAAAGTAAAAGTGGAAAAAAGGAAGAGGAACATTCGGAAATAGTTAAAAAACTTTTTTAGTCGGCACATAGTTCGTCAAACAACGTGTAATAAAGGCCATTGTCCATCCTATTCGTTAGTATTGCTGGATGAACATGGAACATATCCACCTGCATCTCCGCCTTCTTTTCTTGATCGGTGATGCGAGAAGAATGAGTTGTTTATTACTCATCAGCATTTTCTCGACTAAATCGGAGGTGGCTATTGGTGGAGTGGCCTGCTAGTTGCCTGTACCGTCAACTGCAGTTACCCGGGCTGGTAACCGGTGGCGGCCACTAGTGGTCTCGTGTGAAAGAGCCCTTAAATGGAGCCAAGTGGTAAGCTTTTGTCTATGTTTTTATCTATGGCAGTTAGCAGATCGTTATCGTGGTTTTGATTGGCTGATTCAGTGAAGAAGAAGAAAAACATGTTTTTACAACGACATCTAACTAAAGTGCTTCGAACTAACCCGCTCCAATAAGCTTAACACTTGGCTCCATTTAAGTGTCAGACCGGTGTATGTGTCAGTTTACTGATACCATTTATTTTTGACAGTTGGCACACTGCTGCTTCATTAGTCGGAGTTCTGACGTTCCACAGGTTCTCGTTTTCAGAGAAGACTGAGAAGACAGAAGATAAAAGATCAAGAAACAGAATCAGAATCAGACAGAGACCAGAGACATGGACACGAACAAGATGGAGGTCGGTTGGTGGTACAGTTTTTGTCACTAAGTGCGCGAAAAAGTGAATAGCAAAGAATTATATTGCTGTTTATGATAAATATCAATATCCAACTTTAGTATTTTTAAATATCTAAACGTTTTAGTGTAAAACGTTTGTGATACTTGTGGACTCGATGCTTTTTCGACCGCACTTTTGGAGAAGCACGTATGTACGCCATGTTTTGTTATTAAATTAAGAGCAATATTAGACCAACAGAAAAATAAAAGTTAATCTCAGCTTAATTTTATTATGGATTGTCCCTCTGAAGCTACCAAACCATTAATTCAAATCCCTTCTTGTATTCAACTTATTTATACCGATCATTCATAGTTTTCATTGTCAACTAATGTGCTGGCTTAACAAAAGGGTTTTGTGAAGAGATTAATTTAGGCCTAGTTCCTCTTAACTATTAATCTTTGCTGTTATGGCTTATTGCTTTATGGCATGATCTGAGGATTCCTTAGAGCCTAGGCCTATATGAAGCTAGGATGGAACCCACTCCATAGGCCCTAATAGCTTTTGGATCTAGGCCTAAAAGTTTAAATCCCAGTATGAACCTCCCGTTGTTTCCTGTATACAAGCTTTCTTGGCATTTTTCTCGATAGTGAACTGACATGGAATTCCCACATTGAGTTTTTGTCAAAGAAGCTGAGTAGGGTAATTTTCTTACATAGGCCTATCTTGTGTTGTGTGCCTGAAAACTATAGCCTATTAGATTTGTTTATTTTGCCTTCTTTCAATCTATAATTAAGCATGGTCTTCTTGTTTGGGGGAATTGTAGTAAAATTACAGATATTCTTATTCTTCAAAAGAGGACAGTCAGAGTAATAAATGGCAAAGGCTGATCCCTTGGAGCACTGTAAGCCTTTATTTATCAACCTGAGACTACAAACAGTAATAAACCTATACATTTTTGATTCTGTCTCTTAAACATTCACTCATTGAATCTAAACAGTGATTTCCACGTATACAACACCAGAAACAAAAATAAAATAGCTAGGGCCTATAGAACATTGCAGATTGACTAAAACTGATAAAAGCCACATCATCACATCTCAAAAAATCTACAATAAATTATTTAATTTAATAAATAAATATCCATTAAACATCTTTCTTAAAAAGTTTTATAATTGGCTTTAAAAAAATCCTTTTTATGCCCTCTCGGGAGTTTTTTGACCTTAAAGACATTAGTTTTTAGATTCTGAGACTACTGATTAATTTTAGCAGGCTATCACCAGACTTAGGTTAATACTTATTGGTACCTACCTTAATTAAGTAAGGTAGACCTAAATACCTAAATTAAGAACAATGTATTTCTGACATGTCTGTCTTGACTGTAATGTGACTTTGTCAATGCATTTTTTGTAAAACGGCAAATAAATTATTATTACTATCGAAGTAAGCTATTTGATGTACTTAATAAATGATACTTACCCGTAAATATTACATATTTAATCTGTTCTACAAAGTTATAGGCTATTTTATTGAAATGGCGACTTAGACCTTACACAGGTAGGCCTATAGGTATATTAAGCCAAGTATGAATCAGAGATGAGTTAAGAATGATAGTGGCGCGATATTGTAGTCTAGTTTCTGACTAAAGCTGACATGTTCCTTGGACAAGACTGTTAATAAATAGCCTAAACATCAGCCAATGGCAACTAGGGTACCTTCAGTTTGACGTGGGATCCGAACCACAATTTCCCCAAATTCAATTACGAACTGGTCTAATTACTTATGAGGATGGTCTTATTGTATGAACACAGTGTTCACTAGTCCTGATGTTAATCTCCACCGGGGAACATTGCATACTACAGGCCATCACTTAAAACTATCCACAATTCGTGACCTCCAAGTAGCTGGATCACAGGACACGCTACCGTGGATCTTAATGAACATTTACCATCACTGATTGTAATAACAATTTTCACAATGTTTCGGGATCTAGAATCCGATCTCGTCCTCAGTTGAGAAAGGACCGAGGATATAAAAAGATTATTAATCCAAAGTTAGGTGTACTTTAAGAAAAATAAACGCTTAGCTATCATCAGAATGGTAAAAGCAGCCAATCTATAAATTGTGGAATTTTCAAATCAAACATAATGTCACTGAATTCACCAAATGCAATCACCAGCTGATGATTGTTGAGCATCAACAAATCTTTACACACACAGTTAGTTCACTTAGTCACGGCGAGTAGCAGTTGTTGGTTGTCAAGATCTGGTATGTTTGCATTTATGAACTACAGTGACCATTGACTCGTTGGTGACCAATGAATTTCCGTGACCGTGACCAATGAATTTCTACCAAAGAATGCCCCTAGCCCGTATTGATACCCAGACCTTTAAATTATGTGAATCTGTGTTTAATGAAATTAGGCTACCAAAATAGCATTCATTAAGAAAATGGAAAATACTCCATTGTTGGTTAGAGATACCGGTAGGCTAACCTAAGACTCAGGCCTAGGCCTATATGCATTAAAGTTATTGTGTAAACCTAGTCTAGACTTAAAGGAAGTTCCATGATTTTTTTAAGGAGAGTACCATGAATTTTTTCAGTTAACAGAAAAAGAAAGATCTATGCAAGATAGTGAAAACAGCTTAATTAATTTTTAATTAGCCTATTAACTTAGCCTTTAAACATCCATGATAATGTAAACTTACGAGAGTAAATATTTGATTTACAAAACTAAAATTAAGATCTATAACATCATCCAATATCACTCCTAGAAAAGTTGTATAAGCAGTTTAATAGTAGATACTAAATTTGCCTGCTCGTCTATGTAACTTATAGCCAAGTTCAAGTGAGGTCTTATTCCTAACTTTTTTCTGACTGCTTTGAGTGAGCATGAAATTAGTTTAGTTTTAATTGAGGAAAATCTCTCAATTGTGTAGTCTTCAGAAGATTTCTTGATTATTTCTTAGAGATTTGGTGATTTCATGGCCATCAAAACTCTTTATCACCATCGGTCAATATCGGCATATGACTATTCTTCACTATACCGGTTTTCCAGCCTAAATTTTCCAATAGCTAATGTAAGACATTAAATCTCTTATTGCGAAACCTATTATTTGTTGTTCCTTTTAGGTATGTATGAAAATTCTTTTAATTCCCTATACTTATACAATATAGCGAAAAACATAATTTTTTGTTAGGTTCCATGTATTTTATGGTGTTTTTGGATTCCACCCAGAAAATTTTGAATTTGTTGAATTGGTATTGTTTTAACAAAAAACAATACTTTCTCCGAAAACCATATTTTTGGATTCGGGGAACACTAAAACAAATGTTTCCGCTAATAACTCAGATTAAAAAATTTTGACAAAAGATACTTTCTCCTTATACTATGGTACAGGGGGAGAAAGTAAAAATGACAGAAAAAGTAAAAAAATTGAAATACATTCAAAAAATTATAAAAATAAGGAGGTTCCTCATAGGAAGTTTACTGACAGACACGAAATGAAAAAGTTAGCTTGGAAAACTTAAGGCTAGACTATATACAATGGTATAACACCTAGAAAGTTAAAATATGTTATTTGTCATGTTCTTGAAACACAATTCTACAGATTCAGTCACCACAAACCTACTTAAATAAAGTAAATCACAACATAAACAGTAAACCATGTTATGACAGTAAAACATGTGTCTTAAAACAAAGCTTTATACAGTAGACGCCCCCTAGTTCGGCTCCGGTTGGATCGGCCGCCGGATGGTCCGGCCGGTCCTAGGAGGGTGACTCGTATCCGTCATATATCCAAGTCGCACCGCGGGGGAATGATCTTCGACAGGATTTATCCTGAATGTTTAAGTTTCCGGCTGTAGAAGTAAACTATTTATGTCAGTTCAGTTTACGGCGAGCTTGTAATTGATGGACACACTTGACCTCAACTAAAAAACTATGTTGTTATCCTTTAAATCAAAGGACAAAGTAAGATTTGATCTGAGATTTCATGTATGCGCTTTTTTTGCTGTTTAGTATTAGGACTGTTTTCGGGAGAGAACGTTGCGAGTAATTGTAAATTGTACGTATGCGAATTTACTTTGATAAAAATGTTTTCTAAAATGGGTGAAAAACGTAAATACACGTTTGTGATAATGGAACAAAAACTGAGTAAAAAAGGTTTTGCATATCAAAAGAAAATACAGATTTCTTTTAATATCGTTTAACACGAAGAAATTACTATACATAACACGAACTAATTTTTTGGATATATTTTACCTCTATAACTCGAAGGGACACAAAAATTACCTCTATAACACGAATTTCCGTAGATAAGACGAATTCGATTCACGCTTTACCTCCAAACCCGAAATTTACCTCCATACCACGAAGTTTTCAGAATGGACCTCTGTAATACGAAATCCCGGCGTTCAGGATGCAACCTGTCGGTGAATCATATCCGGGGTCAAGCGCATGTTTTAATACAAAATATAATCGATACTGTAATTGTTTTTACAAAGAGGAAGATTACGGACTTTTTGATTAGGGGAATTAATAAAAGTTAAAAGTTTATTTTTGTAGCTGAAGGGGATACGGTAAAGTTTCTTTACATAATTCGTTTAATAAAAATTATGATCGATACTGTAATTGTTTTACGTGTTTAAGCAGAGTAAGATTACGGACTTTTAATCAGAACTAATATGATCTTGTATGTTTTTGTGTTTTACAGGTTACTGTAAAACACAAAAACATATAATTGCATTATAAATACTGTATTTTTCATTGATATATAATATTTAAATAAGTTAGAAGCTTAGATTTGTCGAAGATTGAGGGTATAAACTACTTTTTTCTTTACCTCTGTATCACGAATTTTCATTTGGCTTACCTCATTAACTCGAACTATGCCTACGACGAACTATACGTAACACGAAGAAAAATCGCAGTCCCGTGGAATTTCGAGTTAGCGAGAGTCGACTGTATATAAGATGTCATTCATATGTAAAATAAGAAAAGGAAAGGCTCTAATACAGAACCTTCCAGTAATCCACAAATGACTTGGCCTTCATTTAATTTGAAAAGTTTCTGTTTGGAAAAAGAGGTGTGATGGATTTCTGTTAAATTTGGATTCTGTTTAGTTAAATAATCTTTAAGCCAGTTAACAGCAACGTTTTTTATTCCTGTACTACTAAGTTTTTGCAGGAGAATAGGTAGGCCTAGCTATATTGACACATTTGAAAGCTTTGGTCAGGTCGGTGAAGCAGCCTACAACCGACTCACCACCTTCCACTTTGTCAGTACGCTCATTCATAAAATCTATAAATGCTAATTGGTAGATTTATACCCGTACTGAAACCATATTGCTTTGAATATAAAATACTACAGTTTTCTAAACTATTGTTCAGAAGCTAACTTATCGCTGACTAATTTTTCAATTACTTTAGAAACTACTGGCGGGAGTTATATTGGGCGAGAGTCATTCATTTTGGTGTCCTTTCTTATACAGTACATTGGTCTTGCTTTGACCACCTTGCACTGTCTTGGAAATATAAAAGATCTCAAGGAAATATTGATTATAAAAGTGAGTGGCTTTATAACTTCTGCTTTACAAAATGTTTGAAATTTCACACTAATGTTGTCAACACCTGTTGGAGGTTTAGGTTTAATGTTTTGACAGATTGTCATTGACTTACTCCTTAGTTGTTTCTTGAAAGCTACCAAGACTGTAGGGTGGGGTGTTAATTTGAGCCTGTTCAAATCTATAACTGTATTTTTATCTGCACCTACTATTTTGGCCACATTTATAAAACAACAAAATTCTGAAATAACTGTATGGTTCTTCCTTTTAACCCTCCCCGGACAGCGTTGAATTGTGCTCATGGCCAGAATTATTTTAAGCCAAAATTCAAAAACTAAAGTTGCTATTTGTAGTACTTTATTTGTTTGAAATAATTCATAGATCATGAAAAAATTTACCTTACCAATGAAATAATTTTTGTAAACAAGTTATGGGTCATTCTCATATAAAGAGATAGTTTAAGCAATAAAATCAAAAATAAATAAATGAAAAATATATAAAAGTACAGGCTGTAGTTTGTTTTCAAACACCTTTAAGAAACTATTTTCAAAGCAGCAGTGCTGAATTTTTTTATTTTCTATTTTTTCTCAATTTTTTAATGCATCAAGACTCATCATGATCAATGGTTAAAAAATGTAAAAAATAAAAATAAATACTTCAATGAACCATATAAACGTATTTAAAATGTAGTGAGGGTCTTAACTATTATAATGGATACTTGATTTAAAATGGTAAAATGACTTTAATTTCATAAATTTGGCTCAAATGTTAAAAATATAAGTCTTACAACTATCAAAAACTCAATTAGTCAGTGAAAAAATTACTTAAAAAGAACCTTTTTCACGAAATTTTACAAGACGTCTTCAAGTGTTAAACTGGGTATTTTTATATTTTTTTAAATTTCATTATTAATTGGTATATTTTAACTAAATTCACGGCGACCGAAATGACGTAGCGGCGACCGAAATGACGTGGCGGCGACCGAAATGACGCAGCCGCGATCAAAATGAACTTTAAAGGGTTTTATCGTTTAAGAAATATGTGGTCTCTATTAAAATTAAACAATTTGTGATTTGGCAGAACATTTATTTTCCAAACATTATAGGAATATGAAGTAATAACCTAAAAATAACAGATGGAAAGAACCAGTTTAAAAAAAGTGTGTTTTACAAAAATAAATTAAATATCTGCTTTTGTTTTATTATAATTTTGTTAGTTAGTAATAATATTCTGTTAGAAATATTAAGGTAAATGTGGTAAAGCGACGTTATGACTGTTTTTCAATGTAAATTCGTCAACTCGGTCGCCAAAATCATATTCGGTAGGCCGACCGAAATGACGACTTCCGAATTGACGATTTCACTTTCTTGGCTCTGTCGTTCTCAGAACAAGCTACCTAGATTGCTTCCATTTCTAGGTTATGTTACACCATTCAATAGCTTTTGATTGATATTGGTAGTGTAATTGTTTCTATGATTATATAAAAGTAATACTGGAGACCGAATTGATTTACAATTAAGGTACTGCAAGTTTCTTAACTTGTTTTGGTGATATATCTATTTTAAAACTGGTTTTTAATTCACGAAATCATAAGGGAACTCACGTTGCACCATTTTCAACACTACCTCAGTTGTCTGGGATCATGGAAGACGGAAGCTGGTCTTTGTGTGGGAGTTTTAAAAACTCATGTTCGGACGCCGTGTATTTTTAGGACAGCTGATTCCATTCAATTATTAATATTGAAATGAAACTTTTTCTTTTGATACTGTTATTAATTAATAAATTTATGTTAAAACAGACATATTGACCTAGAATATAAAATATATCTAGTTATTTTATTCATTTTTACAGGCATGTAAGTTTGATTGATATAGGTTGGGACGGCGACCGAATTGATGAATGGGATTAGGGAAGGCATTTTTTGGCAACAATTTGATATTCACAAACAAAGAATTATATGGATTGAATAAATAAACATACACATATTTTGGGTAAATATTTTATTTCAACAACATTATTTAAAAAATGCATTTTTTAACCTAAATTATCTCTTTATGTGAGAATGACCCTTATAAAGTAAATAAAATGAAACAACTAAAGGAGTAAGTCAATGACAATCTGTCAAACATTAAACCTAAACCTCCAAGAGGTGTTGACAACATTAGTGTGAAATTTTAAACATTTTGTAAAGCAGAGGTTATAAAGCCACTCACTTTTTGTCCTAAAAACTGCACTAAAATCCAGAAGGAAAAAAATTACAAAATTTCCATGAACGGACGTTTTTTTATTTTACAAGAAATATTCAAAAATCAAGTTCATTTTGTTGGACATTTATAAAAAGTTACAAAATTTAGGCCTACTACTATATAAAAAATATATTTCAAAATAGGCGATTTTGATTCAGAAAAAAATTGAAAAAAAATATACAAATTTATACCACATATCAACTCTGTTTACAAAAACTCGAGAAGACGAGCATGTGCGCTCTTGACAGTTCGGCACTATTTCCGGTATCCAAGCACAATATGACGCAAAAAACAGCTGAAACAATCATTATTGCCAACTGCAGAAACAACCTTATTATAATGCCTAGTAATTTTTATATTCGTATTATAAACAATGTATATTAATTTGCTTTAGAGACGGATATATCCGTCTTTATCCCATAAAAATTATTTTATTTGACGGATATGTCTGTCTCAACGCCCATAACATAAACGGAGATTGACGGATATATCCGTCAAAAGCTCAGGAAGGGTTAGTACTATTGTCTGATTTTACATTTTTTTTAGTTACAGGCTATGTCTCGATACAGTACACTCCCGATTATCCGAGGTCTTCGGGACCGAGGCTATCTCGGAAAATGCGAACCTTGGATAATGCGGAGTTTACGTGTGTTTTAAGGTTGGGCTGTAATAAGACCACTTCAATATGTTTTATTAGATATAGTATTAACCAATAAATACAACAATGAAAGTCCTTTCGATTTGCAAATAAAAGAACTTGTTTTACGCATTACTATAACGCTGAGTAAGAAAATAATACCCCCGTTGCAGCAGACCTGCATACTCAGCGAATTTCAAATGCAAAACAACATATTTCAATCAAACATAGCAAGATTTGACATGTTTTGGTAAGCTCCATAAGAATAACATGGGGAATGAGTATGCAGGTTTGCTGCTACAGGTATATTAAAACTGGGTGGTTTTGATTCCATTTTCAATGAAAAAACTCGAAAAACCCATTTTTGGGGGGGTTTATCCCCCTTTACCCCCCATTACGGTGGTCCGAACGGGCTGGTTCACGAACTCGTCCGAGTGATTACCACTTTACACGTATGTACCAATTTTCATTAAGATTGGACCATTTTTACGGCCGCTATCGTGCTAACAGACAAATATATATATATATATATATATATATATATATAAATTTGAACGAATAGTGTTTTTTGCTTCTGGTGGCCCCAAAACGAAAAGTTATCATAGTCTCGGGCTTAGGTCTTACCATGAGACCTACAGTAATAGCTTCCTTCTTCCCTATAGGGGAAATTCACTAATAAACCAATAATACAATATAAACAAACAGAGAGATATCCAAGAGAGAATCAGAGGGACTATGCATCTTTAAGTATGGGAAATATGTTTGATATCTGTGGCTGGATAAACCGAGGACCGATAAAACTGAGGCGGGATATGAGATGTTCTACTTCACCCCTAAAAGATTTAAAATCCAGAACTTTCATCAAAGAATAACTTTCATCATCCATTGTTTCAGATCATAGAATATTATTAAAAATGTGTAGGAGAAAAACTATAGAAAATTAAATTCTACTAACGTAGTTTATCCCAAAGATCACTTGTTTAGACATCAGAGGCGAAAATGTATGGCCTAAGTGGCCTATAGTTTATTTTTTCTGAACCTTCTACCCTCGGCTGAACACCTTTAAAAAATTGAGAATTTTGAAATTATGGTGGATGTGAAAAAACAAGGATTAGGCAATTATAAATAGTAATCCAAAATAATCAAATAAATTCTTATCAAAATAAATGATTTATTTTAGGTATAAATAAAATTCTACTCATTCTTAAATATCTGTATTCATACAAAATTAAGTTACACTATAACCTTGATAATTCGACACTCTATTCTTCGACACACTGTATAGTGCGACACACGCAGACTGTCAACAAATATTCCAAGATTACGATATCGGTATGTAGTCTGTCTGAACAAAATATTATTTTGTTTGGTAATATTCATAGGACCTCTGTTACAATAAAAGTTAATAAAGTAGCATGCAATAGTTTTTAATACATATGCAGCATCTCAACCCAATGGCCAATTTTGACTGAACAGTTTCGTCAAATATTTCTATGACCTCCGGGTGCTGTTAGTCCCCATAGCAGAACTACGGGTGACAGTGCGACATTGTTGCAGAAAGAAGACAAGGCCTGCAGAAAGTTCAGCCTGACCGACTGGTTGTTTTTTTAATAGTGGCTGCAGAAAATCCTAAAGTAATAACTCAGTAAAATTATTTTTTGCAGAAAACGTTTCTGTATTAAGTCGACAACATTAAGAGGCATTAAGAGGTAAATATTTAAGGTTAATAGGTTAAGAGGTTAATATTTAATTTTGATTGATGTAAACATTGAATATTTGAATTTTGAAATATTAATATACAAACAAACATAAGTCAGCCTATGAATAATTTGACATTAGTAACCAAGACCAATTCAACTAATAGGAGTAGCCTTCTTGTGATAATTAATGTAAAAACAAAGTAGCCTATGATTAATTTGCCAATAGTAGAAAAAACTGAACTCATTGAAATTAGTCAATAATTTTGTTGATCATACTTGGATTTCTCTATTCTAATTTCTTACCTCAAAACTATTTTATGTGTACATAGAAAAATTAAAATAACATTAAATGGAATTGTTTGTTTGTTTTTTAATCAAATTTTGTAACAGTTCTTTTAAAATTTTTGCAATTTATTGGTCTGGCAAATAAAAGAATAAGATTTATGATTTTTAGGCCTTCACACTAAGTTTGCTTTTTAGGTGTAAATTATTATTATTTAACATGCTTTAAATATTAAATTGCTATTGTACTATCAATTTTCTTAGAGGATTTAGTTAGTATTTTGGACTCTTAAGTAATTTAAAGATAATATTGTTGTTTCTCGAATTATTCTTACTCTAACATGTTTGAAATATTAAGTTAGGTATTATTGTATTATTAAATTCAATTTAAATATATTACCATTTTTATTTATTTCCGAATATTCATTTTAAATTATCACGCTCGCGGCCCATATTACACGCAGCTTGAACTGCATCAGGCTGCAGGGAAATTTTGGCTTTTTCAAAAAGCCCGTTGCAGAAAGGTTGAAAACGTTCTGCTTTGGGGCTGTTAGTGAGGGCTTGGCCTAGTAGTTCACTGGTTAGCTGCTGGGGTCGACTGTAGGCTTTATGCGCCAGTCGTTCTCCTGGTCGACAGTAGCTCTGTTGGCTAACGCGCTCTACTGTCGAGTATAGCATTGAAGTCGTCCAGAGATGCGTGGGTTCGATCCCCGACCATGCACAATCCCTATTAGGCTTGCAAATGTGTGGTAAAGTTGGTGGGAGGGCCCACCTAAAATAAACAGTATCGGCTTGGGTGGAAGCGGACAGCATTTGTACGTTTAATAGAGATTGCAATGGACACCTGTTTTGTTTCTTTTTACCCTTGTATAGAGGGGGAGGACGATTTTTATATTTTTTATAAATTAATTTAGCATATTGTCAATATATATGTACAATAAAAAAGGACAACCAAAATATTAGACCAAATACAGACAAAATAAATATAAGAAAATTAAAACTTGAGAAATAAAAAAAATTGGCATGTCAAAGCGTTAAAGGTATGTAATATAGAGGGTGTCCAGCGAGTACTGTGCCAAACTTTACCAGGTTACTCAGCAGGTCAAAACAAACAAAAAGTGTCGTAGGCCCTATGAACATATCTCAACGATATGCCCATAGGCCAATTTTGCCATAGGTCAATAACAGTTTGATATGCCCTATGAACATATGAACATATCTCGCTTCGTTTTCCGTCTGTCCGCTTAAATGTGATTTTTACATAACTGATTATAACTTTGACTGACTTGACGTACCTATATCAAACTTATGTATGATGACTATCAGGACCTATCTTTGTATGGAGTATCAAGTTTCTACTTTGAACCATTTCAAAATGACGGCCATTATTACTTTTAAAGCTTAATAACTAAAAAGCTACAGGTTTTATAAAAAAATTACAAGAGAGAAAAAAGTTGGACAGTTTAATTTCCTTTTCAAAAATGTACACTTTTATTGAGTTTAAAAAATAAATAACTATGAAAGTTAGATTTCTAAGCTAAAAAACACTTAATAAAATAAATGTTTGACTTAACATAAAAAAATTTGAAATACAATTTTTTTAGTTATTTATATTACAAACTCAATAAAAGTGTACATTTTTGAATAGGAAATTAAATTTTGGAATTTTTTTCTCTCATGTAAGTTTTTTATAAAACCTGTAGTTTTTTAGTTATTAAGCTTTGAAAAATAAAAATGACCGCCATTTTGAAATGGTACAAAGAAGAAACTTGATACTCCATACAAAGATAGGTCCTGTTAGTCATTATACATTTAATAAAGTTTGATATCGGTATGTCAAGATGTTCAAAAGTTATAATCAGTTATGTAAAAATCACGTACAGGCGGACAGACGGAAAACAAAAGGAGATAGACCAAATATGTTCATATGACATTTTTTGTTTGTTTTGACCTGCTGAGTAACCTGGTAAAGTTTGGCACAGTACTCGCTGGACACCCTGTATTTACGAGATATACATGCACAACCTGTATTTTTAATGCTTCTGTTGATGCAAAATATCATAGGCCCTACACTCCCTGTAGTTAGCCATTTCAACACCTCGACACCCTCAAAGTCCTCCAAGTGTTGCTATTGTGAGTTTACCATAGTTAAAAATTTTCAATTTAAAATTAAAATTTAAACCACTACCAGTGGCAATAGTTTGATTTATTTTAGCGAATTTCCCCTGTAGGGAAGAAGCTGTTACCGTAGGTCTCATGGTAAGACCCAAGTCCGAGGAGACCATGATAACTTTTCGTTTTGGGGCCTCCAGAAGCAAAAAACACCATTCGTTCGAATTTATATATATATATATATATATATATATATATATCTAAATATGTGTCTGTGAGGACGATAGCGGCCGTAAAAATGGTCCAATCTTAATGAAAATTGGTACAGGCGTGTAAAGTGGTAATCACTCGGACGAGTTCGTGAACCAGCCCGATCGGACTACTGGAAAGGGGGGTAAGGGGGATAAACCCCCCCAAAAATGGGTTTTTCGAGTTTTTTACATAGAAAAATAAAATTTAACAAATTTTTGTTGGCACCAATGAATTCAGCTCAAAAAAAAAACAATTTACTATTTTGAATGACTGCTTTATGTCCATTGGTTACCGAGATATTGAAAGTGGTAAACACAGTACGTTGTCCCAATTTTAACCTTATGGGAAATAAGTAAAATTCTACATCTCGGTTATTTCTCAACATAGCTTGATAAAACTTGGTAAATAGCTTCTTCTAGTTCAGATCTACTAAATATTGAATTAAACCACCCAGTTTTAATATACCTGTAGCAGCAAACCTGATACTCATTCCCCATGTTATTCTTATGGAGCTTACCAAAACATGTCAAATCTCGCTATGATGGATTGAAATATGTTGTTTTGCATATGAAATTCGCTGAGTATGCAGGTCTGCTGCAACGGGGGTATTTTAGTTTTATTGTGTGTATAGGAGTTGGTGGTCTTTTTTATCTATGACATGAGATAATTTTGTTTTATTGATTACAGGATGGTGATAAGGAGTTAATTCAGAGATGGAAAAGTCGCTATGCAGCAAATGTGGCAACAGCAAGCGATGGACGTGGGTGGTTGTGTTAGTAGTTGTGGGAATGGTGGATGCCGATGATAGACGATGTGCTCCTGGTATCACCACACCTGGAGGTATCTTGTCAATATTTTATAGATAGGCCTATCGATTTGTTTATTAAATATTACATTTAGGCTGATTTATATGGTTGATTATGTGACTACAGGGTGTCCACAGAGCGGAAATTTCGGGAAAACCGCGAATTATATTTCACCGGGAAATATGCGTGAAATATACATGAATTTTGTCTGAAATACGGGAACTTTGCTATTAACGCTGTTGTGTGAAGCGATGGAAGA
The DNA here is from genome assembly GCA_035578135.1 of Flexamia atlantica. Taxonomy (NCBI): domain Eukaryota; kingdom Metazoa; phylum Arthropoda; class Insecta; order Hemiptera; family Cicadellidae; genus Flexamia; species Flexamia atlantica. The sequence continues at coordinate 4,260,194 of JAQJVK010000007.1, read as the reverse complement.
GTGATTTTTTCGGCCAAGATTTTCTTCTATCTGAAAAGAGTAGCCGCGAGATTATTTACGAACCAAATATAAAAGATTTGTATTTTTCAGTTTTTATCCTGCCAGCAGGATATTCCAGGAAATAGTTTTTGTGCTAGACGGTCTTGCGACAGATGGAAGATAAGAAAGCAACAAAAAGTGAGTCACGTGTGCATGCGTATTATTTGGCTCGCGCAATAAGACCAGAAACGACGAGACCAAAGGGTCGTTGACTTGTTTACTTCCTTAGGACGAATGTCATTAAATGCGTGAGACTAAACTGAAGAACGTAATTGTGACTTGTGAAATAGTTGATTGATAACGCTGAACGATTACCATTATACATCATAATATTCTATTTCATCCTGAAGATTTTTAATCGTGTCTGAAATCATTTTGGAGCAATCGTATACCGTATCTCGCATTTAGTTTTCCTTACTGTTTCTTTTCTGTAATAAATCGTTTTCAACTGCTAAGACTTATACTTCTAACCCATTTTTTCTTCCTGAATTTTGTAGATAACAAATTTTGTAGAAGCGAAGAAGTATGAAATTTAGTGATTTGACCGAACAATATTATCTTTTTCTGTGGTAATTCCAAATAAATTATTATGGAACCGATGAAAGAAAAATTATGCTGATGATTCAAAAGATAAAGCAGCAAGTTTTATAAGCAAATAACCAAAGATAGATCACAGTATGATCACAATCGTTTGAAATAGACGATTCAGATCAAATCTATGAAATAGACGATTCAGATCAAATCTATAATTTTTAAAGATGGACGGGTATACGACTTTCTCATAATTACTCGACTGTTAAGTGCTTTTATTCCAAACATGAATCGAGAAGTTAAACTACTCGGAAAAAAGTCCACATAATTTTATCGGTAGTATCATAATTAATTGCGATCTTTTTTTGAACACGTGATACGCGATAACAGGAAGTGCTCTGCGCAACAACAATATCCCGCAAACTTAGTAGGGAAAGGACGTAAAGAAGTTTCAAGAAATACGATCTCTCGGAGTTCGGAAAATGGAATCATGGCTTATCTCGTGAATGGAATATGGCATCACATTTATTTGTGTCTTATTATGATTTTTAAAAATCAAAGAAAAATGTGAAACGTCTTTGGTTTTTATATGATTATTTGTTTGAGTTTTTGCATTTTTGTAATAAGGACACTTATCTCCCTCTTACCTGATCACGGCCTACGACAAAATACCAAACAATAGAATTCAACTGTTTGGCAGGGGGTGGGGAGGGGTTTTAAAAGTCAACAAACAATCTCTCCCACACGACCGGGCCTTTATGTAATGTATAGTTTTCATTTCTAACTTCAAAATTTTCTTGACTAAGTTTAGTTAACAATTATTTTTAGGAGGAAAATAAATCTTTTGTGATAACTTTTTGTTTTTGGGCCCCTAGAAGCAAAGAGCACCATTCATTCACAAATTCATTTACAAATATATCTATTTGTCAGTCATCACGTTTTCAAATCAAAGTCAGTTCTGCCGGGTTAATAAGTACCATAAGTAAAAATAAGCTAATAAGTAAAAATATCACAATTTCTTTAGTCTGAATCCCAAAGAAAATAAGTTTACATTGTAACTTTACTCCATCATTCACTAACAACCTTTATCAAGACTTGTTCTGATTAATATTGTTATCATTTTTAAATCTAAAACTAATCACTGTTCTTGATGAGTTTTACTATTTTGTTTTTTTATCATTTTGTCATCCTGACTTAATTGTTTTTATTGAATTTTATCAATAATTAATGTTTATTATCTGTTATTTCTGTCAATTTTATAGCCCAGTCAATGAAGGTTTTGTGTCGCAACTAATTAGGGGAAAGCTGAATTTTTGCAGGGTGTTAGTATACAAGGTAAACAATAAAAAACGACAAAGTCCCGACCCCCACCCCTCTTGCTTTTCCCCCCACCCCCTACCAAACATCGCAAGAGCATTTCTTTGGTTAAATACTCATAGCTCGAAAACTAATACAGTTACAGACTTGGTTCTTTTTTTAAATTACTCCTAATAATATGGCGAACAATTTATGTAATATATTTTTTCTATGTAGATAGCTTAGTTTTACCATAATACCCATAAACATGCACAAAAAGGCCACAGGTATGTCCAAAAAATAAGTTTAACCAATTATATCACTTTATCCTTACATTGTGGAAAGAAAAGTCTCGAACGAAACTTATAGATAATTTCATTAGCTAAAGCTAATCATATCTAATCATATTAAAATATGATGTATCTAACATTGCTTACTGTTGACATTATGGCTCCATAGAGAGCGATGAAACAGTAGCGGGTACCGCGCCGCGCCGCCCCCACGCCGCTCCTAGCAGTGCCGCTGCCGCCGTTGACTCTCGCCGCTGAGGGACACCGTATTTGTGTACTCGCATACGTAGTCTTGAGTTATTTAGAGCAGCTATATAATAATTTAAACTTCAAGTGTTTATAAGAAAATAAAGATTTAGTTCACTTGTATCACTGATAAATATTAAAATTTCACTGTCTAGGCTCTGTTGTTTACTTTAAAAATCTTAGTTTTACGATACGATAAATAAAATATTATTTTTTATACATCAAACGTATAGTATTTTTATACCTTCTTAGTTCCTGCACAACGAATACTATTTTTATTACTAATTTTCTTTTTGAGTGAACTACAAAGTATCGGTTGCCAACATGTCATCGGTTTGTTTCGAAATATTGTTACAATGTATTCCACTGCAGTGTCCATACACAGATGTGCAATAAAACCCGGCTTTTCTGCAGCTACAGTTTGTGACACACAATGTCTTACATTTGCAAGATATCATTAGTAGAAGTTCACTTGGAGCTGGGGGATTCGTCATGGGCTTAGGTATCAGTCTATTATTTGATGTTTACTGCCAACCCCACTCTCCTGCTGGAAGTTTAAAACCTAACCAAGCTTGGATCTGGTGGTAAACCCTCAAAAGATGCTGATGAGCACCGTCTGAAGTAGGTGGAAGTTCAGCCAAATCAAAGTTTGACTTGAGCGACATTTTTGCAGTTAGATGCTTGAACTTAAAATATCTGGCTTCACTGAGAGTTTTGAACTTCGATAAGTCGTACAGACTTATTTTCCTCAACGATATGGCACCTGAAAAATCTTCCATAACAATACGAGCCACTGGTTTTTCGCTTAACATACGACCGTTTACGGATTTCTCCTGCAACCTTAAACGACCCGTCAACTAATCTAGGTACTTCTGAGGTGATAGAGACATGTGACGATGGAGTGATACACGCAATTCCTCCCATCGCATGAAATGTGTTCACGCCATCTAACGATCTTACGTTAACATCAGCGTTGTCAAAAACGTATTGTCTAAAGGAATCAGGTTCTATGACTGGGGGGCCATGCGTAATTAAAGACCTGATGTATCTGTCACTTTCATAGTATGAGGAACACACTCCCAGCGCAGAAAGTACCTCAATCAAATGTTTTGACCCATAAATACTATTTAAATATAGAGACAAAGAAGTTTGTATTGACGATAGGAAGAACGTTGGTCTTACGGCGGAAATTATTGAATGATTAATCACAGCACGTTTTCTTCTTATGTCAGAGCTCGAGTTTTCAGTTCGTTTTTTAGTCACTGTAGACGTAAATAGTGCTAGTGTTTCAGGAAGCAGATCATTTGATATGGTACTTATTTCCTTTTCACTTGAATAATTTCCTCAGTCGTAATTAATTTTTTGGATGTCTTCCCTAACATCTGCTGCTGTTTTAACAATTCTTTTGCGTTCTTCTTCAGTACTGGTTTCTCTGTTTTTGTACCAAGAATCTAAAACTTTGTGACTAGTATGTGACATACACAAAATACTTTTCTTTCCAGATATATTATGCACAACTAGCCTATCTTTGAAAAAATCTACAAGTTTTGACTTAAGATAATAGTCAGTATATCAGAACCACTTAATTTGATTACAATCTCACGTAACTCTTTCAGTGAATACTGGTACTCATTGTCGTTCTCAAGGTGAAATGGCAAGCAGGTTAAATTGATCTGTAGACTTTGCTGAAATCAGCCGTCCTACCTTTTTTTCACTACTTTTAGGTTTACAACATTTTTATAACATTGCCCATGGTAACGGGCTTCAGCGGCAATTAAATCAATTATATCTAAAAGCCTAGACTTAACTTTACAGGCCCAATCATCACTCCTAACATCACAAGCATTGAGGAGCATTTGCTTTATTTCGACTCTTAAAACTTAGTGAAGTTGGGTTCGGTATTTATATGGGAGTTTTGCGTCAAAGACCACACGTTCTCCACATTACAAACAATCATGCTTGAAATCAAAAGTGTTGTCTAATTTTCTGAGAAAGTGCTGCGATGTTGAAGGTTCTACATTTTGCGCTTTTAATGCTGCTTTAATGTTGCTAGGTCTGGTATAATTTTTCCTACATGTAGAATGTAATTTTATTAAATCGACGTTAGCAAGTAATTTATGAATTTCGTCCTTTCTCTCAATACTGGACTTGATTATGGTATTTATACCCTTAGTGACAGTTACCCTGTCATCTTTGACTTCCTGATTACATATAACTCATTTATTGTTCAAATCAGTCATTATAAATAACTGATGAGTGGGCCTACATAACTGAATTAATGTAAATTGGTTGAATTCAGACTTGATTAGTTTTTACCGGTTTTAAGAGTTTCCTTCCACTTTGCTTATCTCGTTCAAAAATACATAACAATAGCACAAATATTAGCATTTCACTTCACCTGGCACAATACAACCGTATTTCTGTACACAAAATAAAACTTCAGAACGAAACACAAAATCCCAACGAACCGCACAATGCAAGGGTTAAACATAAACTAAGCAGACACAGCCCACTATTATCGAACAGAAACAGTATTCAACAAGAGGACTGTATATACTGAGGACTTTACACAAACAAACAACAACGTGCAGTCCGACGCATGGAGACATCCAAGCGCCTGAGTCCCAACGCATTACGCGGCAAGCCGGCGGCGCAGTGTCCGCTACTGTTAAATCGCTCTCTGTAAAGCCACTCTTTCATCAAATAGCTTTACTAGACCCATCATATTAAAGCTAATGAAATTATCTATAAGTTTCGTTAGAGACGTTTCTTTCCACAATGTAAGGATAAAATAATATAATTGGTTAAAGTTAGTTTTTGGATATAGCTATGGCCTTTTTGTACATGATTATGAGTATTATGGTAAAACTAAGCTATCTACATAGAAAACATATATTACATAAATTGTTCGTCATATTATGAGTAATTTAAAAAAAGAATCATGTCTGTAACTGTATTAGTTTTCGAGCTATGAGTATTTAACCAAAGTACTGCACTTGCGATGTTTGGGAGGGGTGGGGGGGAAAGCAAGAGGGGTGGGGGTCAGGACTTTGTCGTTTTTTTATTGTTTACCTTGTATACTAACACCCTGCAAAAATTCAGCTTTCCCCTAATTAGTTGCGACAAAGGGTATTTTTTTACCTTTATTGACTGGGCTATTACCACTCCATTGTATTTCTCAATTTACAACATCCAATATATTTTTCTGAATTTGTGACCCTATTACTATTCCTGGAGTATATGTTAATAAAGAAATTTTGTCTATTGTCTATTGTACCTAACTGTAAGGCTTTTACTATAAACTTTACGCTGACTTGGGGCAAATATGAATTTTTTTCCGTCCAATATAGCTGTCTCAAAATTTCCCCAACACTCCAAAATGATGTCTATGGTACTGGCTACAAATTGCCCCAGAAAGGAGCATTTTACCTTGCGTTGAACTGAGTTAAAATGAGTTTCTCAAAATTTCCTCGGGTTGTCTCATAATTAATTTCCCCATTTGCCGAAATAATGATGAAAAGGTTCGATTCAACTGATAACTTTGGATTTAACTAGTGCTGTGGAAAAATTTAGAAAAACTTTAAACTAAGTTATAACTTTTTGAGATGAAAGGTAAGTTTGAATTTTATATCAAAATCAACCCAACCCACTCTACTAATAATTAAAAATACTGGATTATTTCTTTTTTCAAGCCAGATTTGTGGTTGCAAGTAATAGGTTTTTTCGAAGAAAGTTTAAATTAAAACTTTCCGTCAACATAATAACATCTCAAAAACCTGGGCCGGAGTATTTTGGCTCATTTTGGCACATTAACGACACTGGTCCCAATCTATACATTTCATAGGTTTGAAACGTCTTTTTTGAACATTCTTTCCCTTTAAATCCAAGAAATAACAGCCTAATCCAAGAAATAACACCTATAGATTAAATTATATTTAACTATTCAGTTTTCATTGGTACAAATCAGGAGCTTGCAACAAGCTTGCATGAATGTGAGTTCAATTTGGGTCATAATCATTAAATTATCCTATTAACCTCCCTACCTCCAACTGTACCTGTTCAAAATATGATAATTTTCAACCCAAATCACAGTTTGCAACTCAATTTTTTCTTTAATTATAAGTCTCAAGTACAAACTGGCTTTGTTTGCAGATAAACTTTCAAGTTCGTTACTCATAGGCCTAGGTTTTTAATGGATGCAGTAACACAAGACTAAATAAGGCATTTATACTTATCAGTGGAACAAGATAATTGGAATTATGCAATATCATTTGCATTGGGAATCAGAAAAGCAAGTTCTAATCTCTTGTTTATTGCTGATGAATCATTTAGTGACCCTCATTTAATTTGAAAGATATGATTTAGTACTTCCTTTATGGTTTAATGAATTCTGAAAAACATAACTGTTGAGACATACAAATTTTACCGAACTTAGGTGACAAAGAGCATGAAAGTTATCATTTAAAATACTAGATGTTTACGTGTAGAAGTAGATGATTATGATTATGGTTACTCTTTTAAAGCAGCTTAGTCCTTCATTGTTAAAGAAAGAAAAAACAACCATCAACAAAAAATGACCATTTTTACAGTTTGAAACAAATAAATGTTAATGGCATTTTGGGTTTTTCACAGACGTAAAATTCATGAAGAATTAATTTGACCAATATATTTATTTTTCTCTTTCAGTCTAGTGGGATTACAATTTTTTTCCATAGTACACACGCATTTACAGCTGATGTAAACATTGTTATGTCATTTGGGTTCAAACTCAGAAATAAGGAAGGTATTGTGTTTTATTTGGGTTATGAAGAATAAAAACAAAAAAAGATAAGGTTTTGTTTTAGTTTTTATGAAATTAAATCCACAAGACTCTGTGAAAGAACATTTCAAAGAAAGAGGAATTATGACAGTTTATACTTGATTTGTTTTTCAGATAATTCTTCATATTAAATCGAACCTAGATAAATTACCAAAACTTAATTCGTTTCATAACTATTGAACTAGAAAGGGCAACCAGCTGGCATATAATAATAAACATAATTTATCAATTTACAAAAAATTACCTTCATATAACGGCACACAATTTTACAATAAATTTACCCGAAAATTTACAAAGTTTAATTGACTTTAATTAAGAAACACTTAAAAATATTTCTTGCCAGCAGACAATTATATATAATAGAGGATTTTTTCTCATTTCTTGGATAACTATAAGAAGAGGTTAAAAATAGTTCTAAGGAATTTTTTAAAATAGTCTTAAGAAAGGACTTTTTATTGTTGTTGATTATATAATATTTACTGACACCATTCTGTACTTCTGTACTTGTATGAATAAAGAAATTTTGATTTGATTTGAACATACAAGCTGAGATCATAGGTTTTGCTACTAGGCGGGCCACAAAATATTTAATGTTTATTTCAATGGATTATGAAAATACAGTAGAGATTCCCTTTTATCCAGCCACATTTTACTGGCCTTCGCTTTTACTGGTCGATGCTCCGCGGAAGTAACTATTTTTAAACCGGCCGATTATTATTGAAGTACAGTAAACTCCCGATTATCCGCGGTGCGGATTATCCACGCGTGCTACGAAAAGCAAAAAAAAACAAATTACAAAAAAAATAGGCTGAACTGACAAGTTTTTTGAGTACAAAACGCGTGCAGGCTTTCTCCGTCTACCGTAACGCGAAGACGATTTTCGTTTACTGCGACGCGAAGACAATGTTTGTCTACCGCGATGCGACAACGATTTTTGTCAACTGCGATGTGACAACACTATTTATCTATTGCGACAATGATATTCATATACCGTGACAACCATATTTGTCCACCGTGGCGTCTACCACAACGACGACACTCGTCTAGCGCATCAACGAATTTAGCCTACCGCGACGTCCATATTCGTATAAACCGACGACGATATTTTTTCTACCGCGGCGATGATACTCGTCTACCGTGACAACGATATCCTTCTACCATGACGACGACTTTCATCTACTGAGACGTGACAACAATATGTGTCTACCGCGACAATGATATTTGTCTACCACGACGACGATATTCGTTAACCGCGACGTCCATATTCGTCTGTTGTGACGCGATACTCGCCTACCGCGACGTTATAGGATACCCCCCCCCTGAAATTAAATCTGGGTTCGCCCCTAACTGTATTAAATAAACTGATTTTTAATGTTGAAATTTTTTTTCTCTTTTATTCTCTCCCATTTTCAACACTTGCGGATTATCCACGATTTTCGTTATCCGCGGTAGTCGCGCCACCCAATTTCGCAGATAATCGGGAGTTTACTGTATAAGTTTAACCAACGACCACAGCAGCAGGAAAAGGACAGTACCGATTCCTTAAGGGAATATCGCAGGCAAATTATTAGGCATCAAAATACATAATTTTTATGTTTTGATCAGTGTTGACTCATAAAGTGTATTAAATATTATTGTTACCTTGGATCATTGTGCTAAATTGTTACTGTACTTAAAAGTATGTGTTTAGTGTCAGTTCCTTTTAGTATATTTATGAGTGTTTATGTATTTCTTGCATAGAATGCTCTATTGTTACCAATGTTAATGTCTGTGTATATTATTGCATGCACTCACTTAGACTAGTCACTTGTTTATTGTATAAGGTATATTTGTAGGTAGCACCATTAGTTATACAATTGTTCACAATATTCAGCCATCTGGCAAAAACTTAAAATATGGTCACTTTATAAAAATGGATTTTCCATTGATAAATAAAAAGAAAATAATATTAGACCTATAATTAACACATTCGCTGCTAAAATTTTATGTACGGCGCTAACCTATGACTAAACGCAAAAAAACGTTTAGTCATAGGTTAGTCACCCGCCAAAATGCGAACGAACGACACTGCACGATTCACACAGGCTCGAACAACAATGCGGTAGCGTATCGACCTGCTTCTACGAGTGGCTGGGCCATGCTGGCCCGGCAAACAAAGGATTGCACGCTCCCCCACCTGTGGACCCCCCGCTCTTTGGGTGCGGCCCGTGGGGTCCACCGGTGGACCTGCCGCATCGAATGTGTTAATGCCTATATATCATCATTCAGCAGGTCTCAGTCCAGAGGTAACCAAATAAGAGGAAGACTACTGTAATATATCAGTTGAGAATCAGTCATGAATAATATTGAATGAACCAGTATAAGCCATTAAAGAAAAGTTTTTTACTTACATTTTATAACAATTGGTTAGGGAAAATAAAAAACTCTTGAGAACCCCCCTGAAATTCTGTAGGTTGTTATCCCAGTTTTTGTTATCGAATTACAAAAAAAAGATACCAAACCATTAAGGCTTCTTTCACACGAAGTGCTCTCTAATCAGGTGATGCCCGCATAAAAAGACTCGCTTCTGTCTCAGTTTAGCATGTGATTCATTAGAAATTAGAAGTGCTGCCGCTTCGTGTGAAAGCACCTATAAGGGGTTACATTCAATACCAAATCGGATGGCTCCTGTTGCACGGCAGCAACTGCATGGAAACCGCTTTGTTTGAATTGGGCCTATGTGCTGTATAACAGTCGCAGACATGATTTATTAAGAAGTAATTGCCATAATAATTTGTCTCCATAGCTATTTTATAAACAGGATTTAACCCCAAGAATAAACTGGAAAGGTTCGCCAGGGGTACAAAATGATAAACTGTTTTTTATTGTATAGACTCACCGTCTTAAGCAATCCTTTGTTCAATTTTAACTATTGGACAGCTGTTTCGCCCTTTTGTCCTAAGGGCATCATCAGCAAAATCTTGAGGTTAAAACATTGCAAACCAATGGATTTTGTTGATATAACTAATAAAATAAAACAAAGTCGAAGACACAACTGACATTTTCACAAACACTAACTTTAAAGAACATATATTTGTTGGGCTCGAGCCTAACCTAAACCTAACCTCACTTCTAGACATCTGACCGCGGTCAGCAGAACCGGCCGACTCGAGTTTGACAGCTTAGCCACAGCCTTCTAGATTGCAGAAAGTCACAAAGGTTAGATCGTTTGGAAGAGGTAGAAATATACCGCGCCCATAAAACCCAACCTCAACAGCTCATAAATATTCAAACAAATTTCACAGTGAATGCCATATCTGACAGAATAGTGCGGAGTGGCAATGATGGCGTTTAATCTAGAAGGCTGTGGCTAAGCTGTCAAACTCGAGTTGGCCGGTTCTGCTGACCGCGGTCAGATGTCTAGAAGTAAGGTTAGGTTTAGATTAGGCTTGAGCCCAACAAATATATGTTCTTTAAAGTTAGTGTTTGTGAAAATGTCAGTTGTGTCTTCGACTTAGTTTTATTTTATTAGTTATATCGACAAAAACCATTTGTTTGCAATGTTTTAATCTCAAGATTTTGCTGATGATGCCCTTAGGACAAAAGGGCGAAACAGCTGTCCAATAGTTAAAATTGAACAAAGGATTGCTTAATACGGTGAGTCTATACATTATTACAGCAATTCCTGGTAAGCCAACAAACCCAACAGTTTTTTATTGTCTAATTTATATAGGTAAATAATTTTACTTTCATTTAGAGTGTGACCAGTTCATTAGACTAATCGGTGTTAACCTAACTGAAAAGCAACCGTTTTACTTCTTGAAAATTTTACTCCTTCAAAGCCTTTAATTTAAAATACTGCTTGATTTTGCTAAGACCTGAAGGAACTTGAGGTTTCGATAACAATCGTGAAAGCTGTGCTATAATTCTGCCTTTTGTTTTTAAATTGCTAAATTGATTTTCTAAGGGATCTTATTTTTTCAGTTGTTTAAAGGAATAAATTATCATGCCATATTCTTGCCTTGTTTATATTATTTTCACTTAGGCTATACAACAATTCATGGTGATTTTGTTTCAGTAACGGTTCCGGCAGGCGATATAATTCTCAAGTATGGCTCCCCTCTGGAAATCTTCTGTGAGCTCAGTCCAACTGTGGTGGCCCAGGGCTTGAATGCGAGCAATCTGGTGTTTTATCACACATCATATAAGGTTTTACCAGAGTTCATCTTGGTTATCAATGAGACAACAGCCCGCCTTTACATTGAAAAACCGGTTCCTATGAAAGATATGTATTATTGTAAACTCAACAATGGTACATCAGAGCAGCCTGTTTGTCTTAACAGTGTTGCAGTTGGATGTAAGTAAAATTGTCTTCTGATTTTTTAGCTTCATCAGTTTAGTACATATTAACCCTTTCTTAGCGTATCAATGTTGGAGAAACTTGAAATTCCTTGTTCAATTCCTTTTGTATTCACGAGTCGCCTTGTATTTTATAGTTTGCTTAAGAATAACCTGAGTACTCAAGAATACTTTTCGAACCCCCCTGAAAAAGACCCCTGAGGCTTAGCCTTACAATAGAAGCCACATGCCGGATCGTTGTTGCCTATGTCAGAATAGATCATGTTGTTCTGGTTATCTTAGAAGGCAAATATCTAGTGTTAAAATTATGTGTTGGTCTAAATTGCTCTTATTTTTTTTCATGTTTAAATATGTGATGTGGAAAGTGAAAAGGGACCTCAAGTCGCTGGAGTAAATTTTACAGTACGGGCATTTTAGTCGAATCGGGTCAAAAATATCGATTCCTAAAGGTTTCAAGTGGATACGATTCCTTAATCTTTCCTGTACATATTCATTTGGTTATTTTAGCGATTAGAATCCGATAAATATTAAAAAATAATCGATTTAGCAGCCTATGTCATGCAAACGAAAAGGGACCTCAAGTCGCTTATATGGGAAATAACATGGCGGGCGACTTCAGGTCCCATTTCCCAAATGTGCAGACCCGTACTGACAGTGTCGTCAGGGTCATTACAAAACTACTCTCTCCTGACATCTATCGGCGAATAAGTGAACTACTTCAAGTTTTTCGCTGGTGAAGAACATTGTCTGAGTCCAAAAATCACCGTCTTGACAGTGTATTTCTCTTTTATTCTTCAGTATTCTGCCCTCCGACTTGAGGTCCCTTTTTAAACTTCTCACTTTCTCATTTTTTTAACAATGAAATTGTGAGTGTATCACGTCTGTTTCAGTTTAGATTTAAAGATCTAGTTTTCAGCTTTATTTTGATACCAAATTCATTTCTTAAATATCATAATAAGTTTTCTGTGAACGTTTGAAGTTTTGGGCCTTGATTTCCTAAAATGCCCGTTTTGACTTTTTAAAATTCAAACGCCAATAATTCAAAGACCAAAAATCATAGTACTATAAATTATATGTCAAATTGTTCGTAATTTAATGCTGAATTTCAGGATGTTAATAACTCAAAACCTGAAAATTCCGACTTGAGGTCCCTTTTCACTTTCCGCATCACATTTATGAAGAGTGTTAATTTTAGATTATTAATATTTATTTGTTCAGAATAATTGTCTGTTTTCATTAGCGAGTTAAGATTTTATAAAAAAACTGATTAAAATAGGTTATATTACCTCCATCTTCAGCTTTCAAATATCCAATCACTTAAGGACTACAATGGTTTTGGGAAGTGAATTTCCAACATCAGGTCTGATTTCATGAACACAAACTGTTTGTTGTCAAAAAGTTTGGAGGATTACAACATGAATGTATAAAAAATGTTTATTGTCTTGTTTATATGAGTATGGACAAATATATAAAGTTAAAATTCTATCTCTAAAGTTTAAAGAAGGAGCTTCGGAATTTTTAAGTGTCATTACATTTTAGACGGATCTACAGGGAGCCCAGTCTTTCACTTTTCCTACAAAAAAGTAGAAAAATAGGAATGTTCCCACTTTTTGCAAAATTTTCATACTTTTCCTTTTCCAGTAATTTATTGTCAACATTACCATTTATACTAAGGTGGACTGTTTTGAGTGTTTTTTCCTAGCAGATATTTTTTCGAGCGTGTTTCGGGGATGCAAAGTTAGTGTTTGTCAAAGAGGGTTATTTTACCACCCAGGGCCATAAAAGTATACTTTTACTGAAGGTACATTTCCAAGAAGTCCAAGAAATGGTTCTTACATTTCCCTGCCGGCACAGGGACGGGGCTGAAGGGGAAGGTGGTCACTCGACTCTGGACCTCCTGGCCTCTGGCGCGTCCAATGGAGGTTGTCAGATAGTGGATTTGTCCGACTTATTTGGTTTTCAATTATTTTATTTAAATCTAGATGTGAAGTTTATTTAAGTTTTTTATGTAGTACTTGATTGCTCTGTTGTTTGAGGGCTTTATATCTATGAAATTACTGGTTATAGTTTCAAAACAACCATTTAAGATGAGATGGAAAGGTAATTTAAAACCAGTTATAAACTTGTAATATACATTTTTTATAGTTGAACCAGAGCCGGTGCAAAATTTCTCATGCGTATCTCATAACTGGGACAACTTGAACTGCTCTTGGGTCCCACCTCACAACTTTGTGAAGACTAAGTATACCCTGGTCTACCATCTCCCTGGCAGAGCTGGAGGAAGGTATGTCTTCTTGATAGTTGCCTGCTTATTTGCTACTTAGGATTAAACCTAATTCTTTTAGCGAATTTCCCTATAGGGAAGAAGCTATTACCATAGGTCTCATGGTAAGACCTAAGCACGAGACCATAAAAAATTTTCGTTTTGGGGCCACCAGAAGCAAAAAACACTATACGTTCGAATTTTTATCTATCTATCTATCTATCTATCTATCTGTCTATCTATCTATTAGAGGTGTGCGGATAGTGAATTTTTGGATCGGATCGGATTCGGAGCGGATAGCTTATGTTCCGATCGGTTTCGTATCGGTTAACAACAGGTTCGGATCGGATAGTACTGGATTCGGATATTTACGGCGCGGCGTAATGATCAGATTTAAGTTTTCTCATAAGCCTAAGGTAATTGCAAGGAACTACCATATTATCCTAATGTGTAAGGTAATGTTTGCCTTGATAGCCCTGAGTTGTTGATTGTTCAGATATATTGTTTTCAGTGCAGGCCAAATGTCAATTAAGTATGCAAAGGTACAACTAATTATCTGTTAATAATTTGGAAATTCATTGATTCCCCTTCAGCATAGTTGCAGGGCTTGTAACATGTTTTTTTTTATTTTATTGTTATTTTTTCACTCTTGGTTATTTTTGTTATTTTTTTGGAATTTGGTTATTTTTGTTATTTTTTTGGGAATTTTGGTTTTTTTTTTTATTTTTTTCAACCTTAAGAACTGCTACAAGCCCTGTTCACACTATTCGTCTGTCAGACAATCTCGTAGCAGCATCGCAGCAGACGAATCTCGTCATCCTACATTGCATGAAAACCAAGTCTCGCCATCAAATCTAGGCTGATTTGTGATTAGTTTGTCGAGATTTTCTTTTTTACCAGGGTTAAGAATGTGTTATCTCCAATATAACGCCGGTTTTCTAATTTTCAGCAACATTTTTTGTTTACAAAAGGTTATTTTTTGGTTATTTTTTTTCTTATTTTAGTTATTTTTTTATTTTTTTCAACCTCAAGAACTGTTACAAGCCCTGTAGTTGTTGGTATTTAATTCAACAAGGTTATTAGGCCTAAATAAATTTCTGTATTAGGTTACTTAAAATTCATTTTTCAATGCAATCTAAATTTGTTCATCTTTATGCCTTTGTATTTTTTGTTCTTTTCCTTTTCATAAATCAATAAATTATTTGATCAGTGACTAGGCCTAAGTGATAAGACAAAAGAATTAAATATAAAACTTGATTCACCAATCTCTTCACATTTGAATAAAGCTCTACATTTTTATTCATGCATTAATGCCTGACAACCAAGATTTTGATTCACTACAAAATAATACTAAAAAATAATTAGTCTGAGCAGTAAACTTAACCTAAATTTCAAGATGAGTTTCTAATGTTGTAGGTTTCAGTATTAAAGCGTGGTCATTTAATTAGAAGAAATAAAAGTCTATTTGTTTTAGAAAATAAACAACAAACAAACTCACTAATTATTATCACAGGCGTAGGTTGTCAATTCAGCATTTTACTGTTATCTAAGAATGTCTATTTTAATCACGTATTGGAAATACGGCTCGGCTTAATTCGTCAAAGATTAATATTTCAACAAAATAAAAACTTAATTTTGATCATTCAACTTTGTATTTCTAGGTAGGTAATTGCTTAGGTGATGAATAAATTAATACAATTGAAAGAAAGACATTCTTGAGTTAATTCAGCTTTTAAGCAGACGACATTCAAACACGATGTGAGATGGAAAGACAAACAATGAAATGAACAGGTTCGCCAAATCTTTGGCAGCCCAAAATTATTTTAGGCTTTTTATTTTATCGTATCAACAGGCCATTTAAGATATTTTTACGGTCTGAAATAGTTGTATGAAACATCAACACGACTATTTATTTATGGGGTATTTACGGGATATTTTGTTTTTGGCAATTGAAGACGACTGTGGGGACACTGTCGGTCATTGACGAACTCTGATTTGTCTTGATTGTGATTCTCTCTCGTACAAATCGATGTTTTGTCGGTAACGGATACTGATCGAGATCACAACAGTGACAGAACTAATTAAGGATGTACTATTATTTGTTAACTGATTTAATGCTACGATACAAGAATTTATCCTAGGATGCTCGTTATCGCGTCGGGTATTGCGCAATACTTTGATCGTATACAACGATCTCGATCTTATCACGAGTCGCAATATCAGCAACCGAAATACATCGCTTGATGCACACCACTACATAATCGCATCGTATTGAGGCGTTGTTCAAGCCGCAATCACGAATCGTCGCATTTCAAAGTGTCATTTTTGCTCTGCGATGTTTTCTCTCACCACTGTACTCTCGTTGGCAGTGACTAGTTTTGTTTGGAAGATTTTCCAAACTTTAAAATTTGATCCTTCTTAAAAATTTACCCCAAAATATGCAGTCTATCCGATAGAGTCGGATATCTAGTCAGTCTTACCGGATAGTTACAAAACCCTCGAATTGGATTCGGATACTCGATCCGATCCGAATCCGATCCGAATTTTCGGATATCCGCACACCTCTACTATCTATCTATCTATCTATCTACCTACCTATCTAAAGTGTGTAAAAAAAAGTCCGTCCCCCCTCTTTAATTTTTTTGTTTGTTAAGACAAACAAATAACCTTTGGGTAATGATACTAACTCAACCCGAATTATTTTTTGCCGTCACCAAAAATTTTGAGTGTCCCCCAAAAATGGGGGATTTTGGGGGCAACTCAAAATTTTCAAATGCAAACCCCTTTTGAGTGACCCCAAATTTTAAAGAGCTTTCAAAAAGTAGATGAATGGTGAAAGTTGGAGGTCTCTAGCATGTTTCTATCCAAATTGACAGCTTGTCAAAATTTTGAATACAACACATCCTTGAAACCTAGCGTCTAGGACGTTCAGAGTTTTAATTCACCTTTTGTGACTTAAAAATGGAAAAATGTTATTAAATGAAAAAGTGGTCTCTTTTGGTGATATTTAACTTTTTGATTGTCCCCCAAAAATGAGGGATTTTGGGGGTAACTCAAAATTTTCAAATGCAAATCCCTTTCGAGTGATCCCTCATTTTAAAGAGCTTTAAAAAAATAGGTGAATGGTGGAGGTTGGAGGTCGCTAAGGTGTTTCTATTAAGATTGGCAGCTTGTCAAAGTTTTGAATACGACTCCTTGAAACTTTGAAAAGCTGCCAATTTTGATAGAAACACGTTAGCGACCTCCAACTTCCACAATTCGCCTATTTTTTTAAAGCTCTTTAAAATAAGGGGTATCTCGAAAGGGGTTTGCATTTGAAAATTTTGAGTTGCCCCCAAAATCCCCCATTTTTGGGGGACACTCAAAATTTTAAATGTCACCAAAAGAGACCACTTTTTCATTTAATAAAATTTTTCCAAGGGTTGTTTCATTTTTAAGTCACCAAAGGTGAATTAAAACGCCAAACGCCCTAGACTCTAGGTTTCAAGGATGTGCTGTATTGAAAACTTTGATAAGCTGTCAATTTGGATAGAAACGTGTTAGAGACCTCCAACTTTCACCATTCATCTACTTTTTGAAAGCTCTTTAAAGTGAGGGGTCACTCAAAAGGGGTTTGCATTTGAAAATTTAGAGTTGCCCCCAAAATCTCCCATTTTTGGGGGACACTCAACATTTTTGGTAACAGCAAAAAATAATTTGGGTTGAATTAGTATCATTCCCCAAAGGTTATTTGTTTGTCTTAACAAACAAAAAATTAAAGAGGGGGGGACAGACTTTTTGTACACACTGTATATATATATATATATATATATATATATATATATATATATATATATATATATATAGATCACTTAGACTGTATTTAAAATTAAATCCCCTACAATTTTAATCCTTGGGTACTTTGCCCTATCTCATGTCCTTAGCCCTTAAAATGGCCTCTAAAGTGATTTCTTTTGTTAATTTTCACTTTCTTTATTGGTTTTTCTTTATTTGTTAATTTGTTTTTCGACCGAGATACCTAATTGTAGACATGGAGTTAGCCAGTTTGACAGGTCAGGTTTTTGTATAGTCATTTGCCAATAAACTCCTAAAAAGTCCTCTAAAGTTGAACTTTCATAGAATTTTTAATTTTCCTTGTGGTTTTTATTTTGTAGCTAATTTATTCTTTAACTGATGGACCCAATTTTTTCAAGGGACAAGTCAGTGTCAAACTCACGATTATTTGAAGTAATTTTCCATTTCTACCCCCTTTCAACCCCTGAATTCAGCCAATAATTGAAGCGAATTGAGCATTTTTTAAATGTTTTGGCATTGTAATTTTCAATCAATTACTTTTACCTCACCCCTTGGCCTCACCAACCCTCTCCCATTTAAATAATTAACCCCCCCCCCACAACCAAACCCCCACCATTAAATACCCCCCCCCCCCTTAAGAACGAAATACCTTCTGCTGAGAACTTTAATCAAAACTTTTTCTTGTGACTTTTGAATATCCAACCTCCCCCAATGAACTTGACCCTTCAGGTTTATCAGAGGTCTTTCTTCAATTTCATCCCGTTCCAACCCTAAAAAAGTCGTCTAAATTTGAACTTGCAATATATTTTCAATGTTACTTGTGTTTTTATTTTATTTTTTATTATTTTATCCTCTGAGAGACCCAATTTTTTACTAGGGATTAAACAATGTTACTCTTCACATTTATCTGAAGTTGTTTGCCTTTTTTACCTCTTTCAACCCCTAAATCAAACCAATAAATTAATCAAATTATGTATCCTTCAAATGTTAGGCAATGTTATTTCAAAACAAATACTTTTGTCTGGCCCCCTAGCCCAACCAGTGTTCTTTAACACTTAATAAACAACCTCCCCACAATCAAAACCACCTCCACTACCACTTACCTGCCCTAGAACACCTAAATACATTGTGACGAGAATGTGTCAATAATTTAGGCAGCTTGTGGCTTTTTAACTTCCAAACCCCCCCCCCCCCCCCCCCCGGAACCTCTTCCCTTCAGGTTTATCAGATGTAATTTTTCAATATTACCCCGTTTTAACACCTAAAAAGTTCTCTGAAATTTGTTCTTTAACTGAGAGACACAACTTTTGTCAAGAGACAAGTCGGTGCTACCAACCACATTTACCCAGTCATTTTTCATTTCTGACCCCTAAATACAACCAATAAATGAAGTGAATCAAACATTTTCAAAACTTAAACATTGTTACTTACAAACAAATACTTTTGCCTCACCCCCTTGCCCCACTTATCCCCTCTTTACTGTCAAATGATTAACCTCCCAACAACCAAAACCACCCCCACCACCAACTATCTCACCCCGTACACCACCGAAGAAACATGAGCAGCTGGGAATCTGAACGTAAACAATGAAATTAATTGTCTTGTGTCTTTTCAATATCAAAAACTCCTTTAAAGGGATTCAATGCTAAAAAATGAGTGGAAAATTATTAAAACATACAATTTTAAGAGTTTGACTCTTTAGCATAATCAAAGGCTATTCGTCAGTTTTATCCCGTTTCAACCCCTAAGAAGTCCTCCTAAGTTAAACTTTCATTGCATTTTCACTTGACTTGTGTTTTTCATAAACATTTTTTCTTATTTAGAGACCCAATTTTTGATGTTTTCCTTAACCCAGGTCCCACCAAAAATTACCCCCCCCCCCCCCCCACAAGCAATAACCCCTGATCCCTACCACCAACTATCCCCCTGAACACTACCACAGATATCTTGTACAGTGGCATTGTAAACAGTTTTAATTACATTTGTTCTATGAATTTTCAACATCCACCTCCTGGTTCCATTTCATATTTATATAATTATGAAATGGAACCAGGAGGTGGAACTCACCACTCAACCAACAACACCCCGACCACCAACTAACTCCTTGAACACCACCAAAGGTACCTTGTTCTCAGGCTTTGTTAACAGTTCAATAAAAATCTGTTCCTTGACATCAATATGCAAACCTCCCCCTCCTGACCCACCCCCAACTATCCGAAGGCGAGTATATAATAATATACTATATATGTAATATACTATATAGTAGTTTATATAATAATAAACTATATATGTAATTTCTTGTTCAGTGTGGTAATTTTAGTTTAGTTGCATGCCAAGCGAAAATTACAGTATCCATAATAAAATCAAAATCTCTACTGGACACTGTGTTTGACATAATGTTCAAAAATCAAAAACAGCATTCATCATAAACATTCTATAGACTAGGACACTGCTCTGGATATTTTTTATTACTTGCTGAAGTCAGTTGGCTGTATGAATATGTTAAATTCCACGTTTTTCTTCTGTTGAAGCAAGTATAAAATAAATGAAAATTGAATTTCAAATAATAGATATGAAATAAAAGTAATGCAGTTTTTCATTTTTGTAGGGGTGTGCAAGTACTCGAGTATTGAGTTTTTTTAGTCGAGTTTACAGTACTTGACTCAAATCAAAGTTTCTAGAAATATTCGCAAGTTCGAGCTGAGTTGTTACTCCCGCGTTTACCTGAAATCAGCATGCGTGTTTGGGTTTTGCGGTAGTTTTTCACACCCATCGTTCACTGGCATTGGTAAAAAATCCTTTTTTTGAATTAAATTGAAGGTTTTTTCAAGTTATCGTCGTCAGTAAATTTATACCACTATTCCTTTCTAGTATAATTTAAAGTTATATATAAATCTTGTTCCTTCTCTTTGTCAGTATAAGAAAACATGTAAGCATGTAAGCTGATATTTTAAGCAATCATTGAGCTGTAGGCTTTATGAAGGCATAAAGTGGTGGAGTGGTGGGGGAGACCCACAGACAGTAATTCAGTCACATATTTGATCCTGATTTTTTCGAAGTTTTCTAGTGGTTATACAAAGTTTAAAAGTGAAAATTTTAGTGCAGTTGGTAAAGTGAAATCTAGTTAAACCATTTCTCTATTTATTTCCTCAAGACATGAAGACAGTTAAGAGTAATTAGATAAAATATTTATTTCCAACCTGCAAAAATCAGACAAGGTAAAGGAAATAGCTTATCATAACAGATAAGAAGGGACACTGGACTCTGGACTTCCTACATTAGCGGGCCACACTCGCTGATATATCTCAGTATTCAATATTTATATTCTTTGAACTCTCATTGCCAAACATTGTTTACAAACACTGATGACTAAAAATAATATGTAGGCTAAGATCTTCCTTTGCAGTTTACTGCTGTATTTCTTTTTATTGTAAACCTGAAGAAATATCTAATGCTAAATGATGCCATCCTCAACTACAAAGAAACAATGCATGCAAAATATTCTATAAATGACTTAGTGTTTGCTAAAGTTAAAGGATCTCCTTATTGGCCAGCTAAAATAGTGAATATTGATACAACAACTTTTAAACAAGTTGTAAAGTACAAAGTTCTATTTTATGGAACAGGTGAAAATGCTACATTTAACAATGCTGACTTGTGTATGTATAAAGACAACAAGAGTAAACACACAGTCGATTTGGTTGCCCAGAAGCATAAAGAGAGCTATGAAAAAGGGTTAAAGGAAATTGACTTTGAATTTTGTTCAGAAATTATTATTTAAGGTAAACGATGATAGTTTTTCAAAGCAATGTACCCCTCAAAATAAAAACCAAAATAGGAATGGAAATAAGCTGGCAATGACTGATTCTCGACAGAGCTTGTTGTCCAGTCAAATTACACCCTCAACACCCGTTTGTTGAGAGTGTAATACAAACGGGATGTGGAAACAAATACCATAAATACCTTAGATAGGCAATCAATTTGCTTGGGCATACTAGACTCTAAATGGATTACAGATGACACAATTCAAATATTATATTATGTAGGGGTGTGCGATGCATCGAAAATGCATCGAAATTACGATTTGATTTGATTTAATGCATCGAATCTCGATTCGATTTGGCATGCATCGAAATGCCGATGCATCGATTTGGCCTCGATGCATCGGTATTCTTCGATGCACTAGACCCCATTAAATGTATGTTGAAAACAATTAAATAACCGTTAAAATATATAAATGCGTAATATTAATGTTCAAAGCAGTTTATAAAATCGTAATGAAGTTATGAAAAGCTAAGTACGTAGTAATACTTCCAGACTCTAGACGACAACAAAGAATGCAATAAAGGATGTAACAAAGTAGTGCATTGTTATATTTTCGCCTAGTTTGAGAACTCTTGCAATAGATTGTTTCTCTATTTTATAATGAGTTTTAAATTAGTGCAATCAACTTTTTAATGTATGGCTGTGTAATTCCATACACGAATTTCAATGGCGTGTAAATTGAAAATACCAAATTGTAAACTAGTTTATTTGAGTCAACCGAAGACTAAGGCGTTTGGACGCTCCTAGAGTCACCACTGAGCGATGGAAGCCCTCGTGCAGTTAAACAAAGCAATTTCTAAACCTTTATTGAGAATTATAAAAATGTTTCATCGGGGAGAATAAAACGAGCATTACGACAGTCGGTGGCAGCTGCAGTGCAACCGCGATCGTGATGGTTATATAGGCTGACCGAGCAATGAAACAAAAACTAAAACTGCTCTTAGAGAAATTACCCGACTCTCGGGTATTTCCAAGCCCGTGTGGGGATTTCGTAATACTTTTCAATAGTTTATTCCAGCAGAGACGGGTATTTTTGTGGGTAAACATAGTCTACAACTGGTAACACTGGTGATCGGGTGGCCACTGCATCGGGAATTCGGGAAAACCGGGAATTAGCCGGGAATTTTTCAAACCGTGAAAAAACCAGGAAATAACCGTGAATCTCGAGCGAAATCCGGGAAAACGCCATTTTTTAAAGAACAATAATAAACATCGTAAACAAATGAATATTAAAATAAAATAGTTGACGAAAAATGCAAGAATATTTCGTCATCTTTATGCTAAGCAACTTCCAAATACAACTACTATTGCGCAACTGCTTGAAGCAGAATCACATACGGGTCAGTAAAAAGCGAAAGACGGCAAAGAGTGTCTAGTGTCTAGCGCCACCCTCAGCGTAAATGCCCATCTGTGGTGAAGATTGTTGGTCGACAGGATAGAGAATGACGTTGTCTCTGCCCAGTCCACCTGCAGGGGAGCAGACAGACAACAGTGATGGTGCATTAGTGCAGTCGAGGGGAGGGAGGGGTAGGCAGATAATGGAACAACAAATTTCTACGCAGAAGAATTTCAACGTACTCAAGGATCATTAGTGATGAGTACCTACTCTTAAAAAAAGTCGCTCTTATACCGCCAAGGGTTAATTTTTATTCGTATAACGTACTTCTCCATAAAAAGACGATTTCATTTGTTTTTATTAGGTATCGATTCTTGGTTAGTTGTGCTTTGAATAACCGCAAACTCGGTTGCAAAGCTGACGAAGATAAAAATAAGCTTATAATTTATTATTCTGTTTTGCAAGCAAGAAAAACAGCCACTATTTCAACGAAAAGTAGGCCTATAATATGCCTCTATTTAGTTGTGGCGATTTTCTAGTCAAAACATACAAATGAACTTGAGTTTGGTATGGTCCAGTAGTTCGATTCTGTAAACTGCGGATCAATTTTACCGGCAAACATTTCCGTCTTTCTGAAAGGAATAACTGCGAGATCATTGACGTACAAAATATACAAGTATTGTATTTTTCAGTTTGTAATTATTATAACTACAGCCTGTTTCAGGAAATTGGTTTTTTTGTGTCGGCCAGATTCGGCTTAGGGAAAATCGAAGATTAGAAAGCGACAAAAAGTGGTCAGGTGTTCATGCGTATTGACTAGCGGCTCGACGAATGTCGATAAAAGTGTGGGTTATATTAAACTGAAGAACGTAATTTTGAAGTGATTTATTGATAACGCTGAACCATTATCTTTGTACCGGAGATTTTAAATTGTGTTTGAAATTATTTTGCAGTAGTACCTCCCCTTACGTTTTCTTAACTATTTTAAACCCACTATTCGCCTGCCCCTAAAAGATTTGTTAAACGCATAATTTAAAGGCGTCCGATTCGTAAAATAATTTTTGAACCGGCATAGCATTGGTTAGGCTTTGATTGTGATTTTTTCCTTAATTTGCCATCACTTATTATTAGTAAAAACAGTATTTGCAAATAAATGTTCGCAAAAATCAAAATCAAACTCACAGTCACCTTCAATGAATTTCAAACAAAAAATTGGCTTGCCTTTTGACTTTTATCTGTACGTGACCTTGTCACCTGCCGATTCGCAAAAATGAGTACATTTAGTGTATCAAAATTAAATAATTGATAGACCAGCCAATGTTATGTTCAGAATTTATTCATTGTCACGAATTGGGTTTTATCCTTTCAATATCAACTTTAAATGGTGCAACTTTGGTTAGAATTGGGAAATCAGTACAAAATCGGGTGCGAGAGTCAACGTCTAATATGAATTTTGTTTTGTCGTCTTTCTGGTTACCGAAGTTTTTTGTCTTACTTCCTTTCATCCTTTCTCCTTCCTCTCTCCTTCCCCCACCCCCACCACACGGATGGCGCATAATATAGTGCGCATAGCAGGTTGTCATGGTAACCACGTGTCATTGCGTCGGGTCAATTAGCGACTGCCACTGCCTCTGCGTTGTGAAACGTGAATTCGGGCGGACAGCAATGTGAAGCAAGACAGGCCGATAGTCGGCGCGTGCGTACCCTTACTTTGTCAAGTTTTTGAACGATATCCATATTTTTGCGTCTTCCTCCACTTATCTAATTTATATGGTTCATAGTTCTACTACCTTTAAGTATCGCATACGATAAGGAAGTAATTTAATAATTATCCGTTTGGTGTCATACAACGTACGGTACGTTACGAAATGCATTTGAATTACATTTTACAATGAAAAGTTGGTTTTGACAAAAACTTTTGAGGACTATTTGTTTTCAAGTCTTTTTTAACCGTTCTACGGCGAACAGTGTGCTGCCGCGTGAGTAGAGGATCAATGCTGATTTGCCGTCTGTTGCACGTTTTGTTGCCTTGTATTTGCGTGTTCTGACTCATTTTGATTTAGGCCTATTTCTAGTTGAATTGTTGAATACCGCCTGCTTTAAAATATTGCCGGCCGTTGTTGCTACGGCCTTATTGGTTCCGTGATTGGGTTAACCATGACTCCTCAGCGAGTCACTGAAATTTAGAAATGCAAATTACAAAAATGTGGTTTATTTCGTGTATACTCAAGCATTATCTATTACCCAGCGTAAAATATGTGATTTTGGCGTGTAATGTACGGGAATTATAGCCTGATTTCGTTAACACCCTGATTGTACAAGCGGCTGGTGGAAACTAATCTTGCCTCTTGCGTTTAAACCTTTTTAAACTTTATTAATTAACAGGCTATTCTGTTTTTTCCACATGGTTGATGGATTTTAATAATAATATAGAATGACTGCAAGACATTGTTTACTCTGTTGTCACCAATTATTTGGGACGACTATTATGGAGTTAATATGACACCGGGCAGGGGCGAACCCAGGATTCAATTTCGGGGGGGGAGATATCCTGTAAGAAGGGGGAAGGGGGGATTTAGGTACTCACAAACACCTGTACTAATGTGATGATAGACAAATAAGGTCGTCGTGGTAGACGAATATCGTTGTCGCGGTAGACAAAATCGTTGTCACGGTAAGCGAATCTAGTCGTCGCGGTAGACGAATATTGTCGTTGTGATAAACGCCACGGTCGCCGAGTATCGCGTCGCGGTAGACACATATATCGTTGTCACGTCGCAGTAGATGAAATTCGTCTTCGAGTCGCGGTAGACAAAAATCGTCTTCGCGCCGCGGTAAACGAAATTCTTCGTGTGGCGGGAAACGAAAATCGTCGCCGCGTTACGGCATACGAAAAGCGTCTTCGCGTCGCGGTAGATAAAAATCGTAGTCGCGTCGTGATAGCCAAAAATGGTTGTCTTTTCGTCCAAAATTTCTGTTCTCCAAAATTTCGGGGGGATATATCCCCTTTATCCCCCCCTGGGTTTGCCCCTGCCACCGGGAATACGGCCGAAAATGCCCGTGAAAACCGGGAAAAAACCGGGAATGGAAAAATTCGTTTGGAGTAGCCACCCTGGTGATGCTCAGCTGTCGAGTTGTCTGCCGTCGCTGGTCGTTGTCGTTGTAAAGCTCAGCACTGCGCATTAATTAATGTCTGTTTCTTTTGACTGTCGCGCGAATGCAATTAAAGATGCAGGAATATGCAAATCTTGCAAAACAATAATATCTGCAATAATAGGCGGTTTTTTGGTTTTCTTTGTTAGTATTACTTAGTCTAATTGTTATAATTATTACATGATTTAACAAACTTTAAACTGATTCATTTTTACGTGGACTGCTCGTGTTTTTTTTAAGAAAAACTTTAGGCCTAGTAATAATAACTATTTCTTGAGATCGTGAAAGGATGTATAGGAATTAAGATATCTGTTTATTTATATACACTTTCAAAATCCCTATTTATAATGGGTCAGTACCTATAACAAATGTTTTGGTTCAGACTCATTCAAACAATCGTTTTTAAGGTTATTGACCCATTACAGTAATGCAAGCTGTAAATAACTGACAGCAAATAATGCCACAGTGCATCGAATCGAATCGCATCGTTTCAAATCAAAATTTTATGAATTGACTCATTGAATCGAAAAAAATTTGCTGCAACACACACCCCTAATATTATGATTCGCTTAATGCTAAAATAGTGAAAAAAGATGTTCTATTGATGAACCCTATTGTAACACAAGCCATAAAATGTCTTAACGATACTGA
Source organism: Flexamia atlantica (assembly GCA_035578135.1). NCBI lineage: Eukaryota > Metazoa > Arthropoda > Insecta > Hemiptera > Cicadellidae > Flexamia > Flexamia atlantica. The sequence continues at coordinate 4,233,612 of JAQJVK010000007.1, read as the reverse complement.
TCACTTAATTCAGCCGCTCAGTGTAAACGATAAATCGTTTATATTTTTCCCAACCAATAATTCACCTTCAATTAATCAAGCAGGAGGGAGCCACTGGAGTCTTCTACTGTATTCCAAGAGTTTACAAAAATTTTTTCATTTTGACTCTAGTAAAGACCACAACTTTTAGGCCATGCCCATCATCTTGCTATAAAAATAGCAAAACAACTAGGCCTATCAGAACAAGTAGTGCACTAAGTCGCTGTTCCACAGCAAACTAATACTTTTGACTGTGGTGTGTACCTGCTCATCTTTACTGATATACTCATCCAGATTATTGACAAGGGTAGATTTAGAAGGGTTAGTGGAAATTCAAATCTGGACATAAAGTTAAAAACTAGTGATTTGTTAACAAAACGTGCACAGTTAGCGTTGATGCTCCCAAAGAACAATCACTCTCTACTCAGCTCTGACACTATTTAATATGATGTACCAACTCGACCCCGAACCAGCTCAATTGCCTAATGCAACATCGGTTCCTCTGTCCGTACCATGTGTCAACCAACAGCCCCCGTTGCAACCTTCAGGCTCGAACATTATAAATAATGTTAATTGGGAACACAATAGGAAAATATTTAAACACAAAGCAAGTAAACAAAGAACAAATCCTACAAAATACTACAGTAGTTTCTCTATACCATTGTCAAATAGGTTTGCACCTCTTCTCCAGAGTGAATCTGGAGTACATAACAAAAATGCTTATTTCCAAAGACCCTTGAGTAACAACAAAATAAATATGAAGACGAAAAATCGGCACAATAACAGTAATAAGTTAAACCAAGTAAAGATTGAGCTTTTTGCTGATAGCCAAGGTAAAGGTCTTCCAGAGATGGTCTGTATATGCAGTGAAGGTATGGTTTGCATGGATGGTCAAGTTAAGTCTGGGGTTGACATCCGACATGTTTACAACCAAGCGATGAAATCACAACACCATTCAATTGTTCTAATCGCTGGAACAAACGATTATTTGAAAAGATCGCCACAAATGATGTATAGTGAAATGGAAGACAAACTGAAAAAAAATAAGTAACACAAGACAAGTTTGTATAACAACTATCCCTCCACGGTTTGACTTACATCCAAATAGCGATGTTCATTATGACATAGCTCTAGGTAATAATTACATTAGAGAACTCGTCTTGAGAATGGATAATGTCAACCTGATTGATTTGGACTGTTTCAAGAGATTTCATTTTACCCGGCATGGAATGCATTTAAGTTATAAAGGGAAGAGAAAACTAGCATATATGATTGTTCAATTTGTTGAAGGTATTGGGGCAAAAAAGCAATCATCATCCCCACCGCTTACTTCTACTTCACAACGAGGGGATTCTCCTCACAGCCTGTGCACAAAACAAGGATATAATAAACTACAAGTAGGTGATGTAGAGGTGAGAGAGGAGGATATGCAACAAACCTTTGAAAAATATATGAAAGATCCTACAGTTGCATTTGCACACACGATTTCGGCTGATTTAGGTGATGAGAGAAACATGAGTGCAGGAGTGGCTCTCAAGTTTAGAGAAACGTTTGGTAGACCTAAAACCTCGGATTATGTAGACAAGAGGCTAACCTGTCAGGTAGTAAAAGAAGGGGCCACTGTGTTTAGTCTAGTCACAAAAAAATGACTATTTCGGGAAGCCTACGTATGACAACTACAAAACTGCATTTTCACAGCTTACAAATCATTTGAACACAAGAAAGTTGAAAACTCTGGTTTGTTCCAGCGACCACAAAATGAAATAGACTGGGCATTGCCTATACAGGTACATTATGAGAAGTGAGGCAAGTCCGCCAGGCGTTTGCCTACCAATGGATCGGAAACCGCGGACAAATTACGATAAAACTGTGATGCGCACATATCAAATACAACGTCGTTTGGAACCCTTAATGTACGTACTCAGATAACTTTGATATTTTACTTCCTGAAAGATCATTAGTGTAGGCAGGTAACGATACGAAATTTATTAATTATTAAAATCGTTTCATTACTAAAATAAATTATTGAAGTTACAACTTTTCATACAATCTAAATCACGACATGAAAAAGTTAGTCGGCTGGAAAATTTTTTGTTTCTTGGTCAGAGAAAAAGTGTAAGCGCAAAAGTTTGAGCCAATAAATTGAATTTTATTAAAATTATTTTTTCAACAAATTAGCTCAATTAGTTTAGGTTTTACAGCAGGTTAAAGAGAACTAATATAATTGCGTTCAAATGTAATTCAACTCCGCCGCTCGGATCATTTAACTTATTGATGCGCGTGATTCAAATACGCTGATATTTGGAGCACTTATGCAAATCACGGATTACTTTTATATTTTACACACTGACAGATAGTAAGTGTGGACCATCAATGGTATGAATTATAACAATAAAAATTGAACTTTCTGGTATAAATAAATTATTACTAGTAAGATTTGTTATTTCGTGACATGAAAAAGTTGTCCTGCTGCGATAATTTTTGTTTTTTGGTCAGAGGCAAAGTGTCGGCGTAAAAGTTTGAGCTAATTACTTATATTTCGGGAAAAATATTTGTAAAATAGAAAATGTTCATGTGTTTGGTTTTTACAGTGGATAAGATTCAAACAGTCATGTACAATCGGCGGAGCAGCAGTGGCCTGTTTCTTAAAGAGCTGGATTAAATATTACAGTAGTATTATTACCAGTATGCAGTTGTATTTTTTCAATAATCTGGCTTGTATAGCGTGACGGTTTATAGCTCATTAAATATTTGTTTTCCTTAATTATTATGTGAATTCACTAATACTAGTTGTAGGAAGATCAGAGAAAGAGTACTTTATCGTCGTTTCAAAGGAAATATAAAGTATAGATGATTATCTAAAAGCCGATTACAGAATGTTTGTTACAGAATATTTTTTTTTACTTTTTTCATTTAAGAAACATTTTGATTACTTGAGAAGTAAAATCTAATTGCACACCAACAATGGCTTAAAAATTGGACTAATAATCAACAAATTTAAATGATGTTATTATTAAAGGTTTGGTATGTATTTATTTATAAATTTCACTCTCACCTGTGATAGCTTATCCCAATACATTTCCCTCTATTGTTGCATCCAGAGACTACGCAAGATGTCGGCATCTTCAAAAACTATATAACTATTATTAATATACGCGATTAATTATTATGGTTATTTATTATTACGTGATTGTTATGGTAATACTATATTACCATAATAAATATTATCTTCCTTGAAAATACAGTGCATCGCCAGGTGATAGAGCGCAGACGGCGCGGCGACGCTCGGGAGTAGGCTGACTCGTCGTCGTCTGTCGTGCGGGTTGCAGCTTTTGCGCCCATTGGTAGGCAAACGCTGCCTCTAGAGCGACACACTCGCCGGAGCAACTGCCCAGTCTATTTCATTTTGTGGTGCTGGTTGTGTGTGAGATTTAATTAAGCCACACCAATTTGTTTCAAATTAAGCAAAATTCCAAAATAGCACTGGGGCTAAGGTGATCATCATCACATGCGAGCAGAATTCAACACGTGTATTAAGAAATGGTCTCTCACCCTCAGATTTTGTAAGAAGACTGCGTGACGAAATTGAAAGGCACACAGAGTTATCAACCTCTCAATGTGAAAAAAATCAGAGTCCATCCTCTCAAAAAGGTTCACCTGTCGGCTGGTCCACTTCGTTCACCTGTCGGCTGGTCCACTTCGTCATCGTCATCTCAGCACCTAACTCATCCACCATCCTTCAATGTACTGAGGAGGGGTCACCGGTCCTGACAAGCATGATTGACTTCCCTCCACTTAATTCGTCTCACCTAAATCTCACCTGAAGATCGAAAATCTGTACATCAACGAAACCTTAAGAAGAGCTCACTACACTCGTCATGGTCTTCATCTGGGACGGCTTGGTAAGGTGGCTCTAGGGAGCATGGTCTCTGAAGTCATCATGAGACTGAAGGACACTACAAGAGAGGCTGTAGAGTACAGCGCAATTAAAACTGTTGAACAGGGAAAATCTCAGAAACAACAATACGGGGACCAGGGACGTAGCCAAGGGGGGGGGTCCGTGGGGTCCGGACCCCCCCCTTCACGCTAATTATTTTAATAATTATGATATTGATTTAATTCAGTTACGAATTACACTTTCTCTTTTTATCAGTGCATGGTGCAAAAATAATATAAGCAATATTAAGGCAAAAGAATACAAAGTACAAACAAAATTTAACCTTCCGATTTTCATGCCAAAAATAAAAACTCCTCGATTCCTACAAACATGGTCTTATCGCAGTAGAAGTTGACGATACGCCTGCTATCTTTCCAGCTGCGTTCCCAGGCCAGTTCTGGGAAGCAGACGATTAAAACAATTCTTATCTTATTTTCGTATTTTTATTTCTTGCCTACCTTTTTACAAGATTATTTACAACCACTGAATGTAGTCCACGTTGGTAATTCGGAGATTCAGTTACAATCGATTCTTCACCAGAGTAACAACGTGCGTTTTACCGTTTTACTGTGTGGCATCTAACGAGTAATGTCTAGAAAGAAAAATGGACGCTTATGTGATAAGGAAGAAAATAAGTATATCCAGTAATGTTAAAGAGGTAAGAAGTAAAAAACAAAATTTACAAATAGTTTTTATAATTGTTATTACAAGATTACTACATTCTTGTAAAGAAGAACCGGCGGATCAACGAAGGCCTTAAACCTTAAGTGACTATTAATGGCTTAATATACTTTAGGAGAAATATTAACTTTAAAATTGCAGTAAAACGAATGATTAGTGTTAAATGTAATTTACTCGCATTATAATAACGATTTAAAAATAAATTTAAATCTGCGTTTTAAAAGCAGCAAAGAGTTTTTAATCAAGAGGTAATGAAGGCAAAATAAATAATATTGATCGAGAGCTCGACGAGATACGCGAGAGCCAATCCAATCTTTATTCACATGTCCCTGGCTGCCTCTTCGCGTACTCAAAACTTGTACCCTACTGGTCTGGTGCCGTAACGTAACACACTGACAATTCTCATGATTAGGGATCGGTCACAATGGCAAACTAGCCTAACCCACTGTGCGCTCTAGACATAACAAGTTTTGAGTGAAAGGGAAGAATCAGAATGATGTTAACCCTAATAAAACTTAGACCTATTATTGGTGACAGTTTTTAAGTCTCCGAACCTGATTACTGTACATGAGGCATTTCATTTACACAACTTTTAAATTTACCTCTTCCACAAATACAAATTCCAATTACAGATCATTGCCCGCCTGTGATTGACTCAACTCTTCCTGACCCGAACTTACTCTTTACTTCGTAAAATACAGGGTGTTCAAAAAATGTGGGGCAATAATTTACATAGTGATTCCTTGGGTGAAAATAAGCAAAAAAGTCCTAAAGTGCTTCGTTTTCCGTCTGTGTGTCTGTTTATGATTTTTACATATTTAATCATATCTCACGAACCACTTAATGATAAACTTCAAACTTGGTATATGGATAACCCCTATTAAGAACTATTTTCGTAAGAAGTACCGTATTTCTACTTTGTACGATTTCAAAATGGCTACTGTTTTTTGTTTTCAAAGCTAAATATCTTAAAAACCGTAAATTTAAGAAAAATTATACAAGAGACAACAAAGTTGCGAAATGTAATCTAATTAACGATGGTATTACGATTATAACAATAGGACAACTAATAATTGAGAAATTTTAAATTTTCCGAATAAAAACATGCAATTTTCAGACAGAATGTTCTAAGGAACCATGTTTTTATGCAGAAAAGTTAAAATTTCTCCGTTATTAGATGTCCGATTATCATAATCTTAATATCAGCATTAATTGAATTAAATTTTGCAGCTTTTTTGTCTCTTTAATAATTTTCTAAAATTTACGGTTTTTAAGATATTTAGCTTTGAAAACAAAAAATGGTCGCCATTTTGAAATAATACAAAGTAGAAATTTGATACTTCTTACAAAAATAGTTCTTAAGAGTCGTTATCCATATACCAAGTTTGAAGTTTTACGTTTAGTGGTTTGTGAGATATGATTAAATAAATAAATATCATAAACAGACATACAGACGGAAAATGAAGCACTTTAGGACCTAAGTTTAAATGAACTTTTTTGCTTATTTTCACCAAAGGAATCACTACGTTGATTATTGCCCCACATTTTTTGAACATCCTGTTTATTTTTTTAAATGCAATGTAATCAGTACTTTTTAAGTTTTACAAAAAGTTCAAACACAAACAAAAATAAATAATTTCAGATTTGTTACGTAAACATTTTAAATTATTAATAATTATAAAAATATAATGACACATTTTTAGAAATGAATTTATTATATTTAAAGTGCTAAAGTAACTAATTGTGGTATTTCATAACTACGATACTCTCAGCGCTGTTACGCGGGTCAAATTTCACTATTATTTTGTCCACTTCTTAAGTTGTAATATTACCCTGCTATTTACTGATAAATTCTTTTGTATTTTAATATCAGAGTCTAATATTTATTTGTTTATTGTTAAATGGTATGGGTTTAAGTGTAAAGTTAAGATAATGATGCCTAATAAAGTCTACCAAGCTGTATCAACTACCTGCTACGCATTATCTTGTGTCCTCAAACTCACAAAAAAATGGGGGGGGGGTTACATCGTCTGGACCCCCCCCTTCCCGAAATCCTGGCTACGTCCCTGCGGGGACGGGGAATTTCTGATCCCCGTCCACCATCAACAGACCTTGATGCAATTGAACCTTTTCCTGATGATGCAAACTCGATTCTCATTAATTCCACTGCGCATTCCCACAACAAAAATGACTCACAGACTTCAACTCCCATCACTTTGAGACAACCTTCTGACATCAGCATGGATTCCATCATTGAGGAGAAGCTCTTCACCATGTCAATGGAGGACTTCCCGCCTTTTCCCAGCCAAGGACCAATTTCAAGATATGGATCACAAACAGCTTGTCTTCAGCAACGGCAGACAAGTTTTTTTAGAGATTGCCACCTCATCTCTGATGGTGAAGTGAATGTGCCTGGTGAAGTGAGTTTGTTGGATTCCCGGGCTCCTTCCAATGCACAAGCTCCAGCCTCTTCTGCTTCATCTCATAGCCTATTTCATTGCAATATTCAGGGGTTGACTCAACGCTCAAAAATTGATCACTTTAACATTTTTTTAGATACCTTACAAGTCCAGCCTAGCTTTATTTGTTTAACTGAGCACTTGTTCAATGATTCTAACATTTTCTGCCTCAACAAAATTACCGGGTACAATCTGATCTCTAGTTTCCCGAGGAAAAGCATCACCAGGGGAGGAGCTCTCTCCCTGGAAGGTCAATCAGAGGGCCTACTGGCCACGGTTGCAATCAACATGCCCAGTGTAAATTATTTTAAGGAACTCGGCGGAGTTTTTTAACCAATTTTTTTGAAACTTGGTAGGCCTATGTCTACAACTGATCAAGTTTAGTTTATGAAAAAATAATCAACATGATTGAAAGGTAAATTCCAAAAATGGCGACCATTTTTTTGGTATCTTTAAATTGAAATACCAAAAAGACTAAGTTTTACTAAAATTATAATTCAGAAATAAAAACTGCCCCAAGAGTCCCTTAACGATCTTCCTAAACACCATGACACTCCTGCCCTAACCATACTATTTGTAAAGTAAAAACTAGGACGATAAAATAGAGGGTATTATTTTTAAGGCAACCCAAAACTTTATTTTATCAATGAAGGATTATTCCCCCCCCAAGATCCCCGGATTTGACCTCACTATATTATTTTCTTTGGGGATATATAAAAAGTAAGGCCTACGAAAACAATTCACAGGATACTCAGCACCTCAAAACAATCATAACAAATTTAATGCAAGAAATTCAAAGAGGTACTTTGCAAAATTTGATGGAGAGAGCACAACTTTGAATAAATGTCAATAGCGAATTGTTTGAATACATAATGTAAGCTGAACGTGGTCAGAATTAAATAATAGGTTGTATAAAATGGAAAGATTAACAAAAAAATACTTATTCCAGCTTTATATGTGCATTATTCAATTTTAAAAATGGCTTGCGTTTAAAAACAAAAAAACACGTTGTATTAGGGAGCAATATTAGGCTAACATAGCTAATTGACCTAAAACTTTAGGGGGGACCTGCTAAAACTGACTTGCTTAAGGCTTATTTTGGTAATCAGTTAAAAAATGTAAGTCCAAACCTTCATTATTAAACAAAGAATAAAATGAGTTACAACTCTTTAATCATAGTCCCTAATTGTTTGGCTTCGAAGTATAAAATCAGCTTACTTGTTTGGCTTTAGAAAAACACAGCAAACTCTCATTGTAGGTAAACAGTACAACCAACTTCAACAATACTCTCTAATTGATACGGATTGTCATTAGAATCTTCAACTAAATAAGTGTACGTAAGTAACATTCTTTATTAATTTACTAGTCATGTAGAGCTTTTGTATAGGTATGAAGCACAAAAATATTACACTGTATGGAGGATAATATTTCAACAACAAAAAATAAAAGAATAAATTTTTAAGTGACGGATCTGCATCACAGATATTAGATTAGTTTATACTGTACAGCAAAGTCTCGCAAACTCGATACAATGTGAACTTTGAGCCTGCCGGGTTTGGAGAATGTTGATTTTTCCAGAATACATTGTGAGGGATGATAGAGAAAAATCATGGCATTAGTACATTAGTGTGTTGGTGGGGGATAGGATACAATCAGAGCCTGTACAAAGTCTCAATCGTTTGTCTGTGGAAGGGGTAATAGAATGTGCAGCTGCTTGCATTAATAGTTCACCACCCTGTCTAATTCATGGGCGCCCGCAGGGGGGTGCCAGGGGGGGGCAGTTGCCCCCCCTGAGAAAAGGAAAATACATTTAAAAATATATGAAGCTTTTAAGTTTGTTCAAGTTGACTAAACAAAGTTAATCTCCGTAATTTTTAATCAGGGATGGTCGGGTCCCAAAATTTAAAGAAAATTTAATTCCCGATTTTTGGGTGGGATTTTTATTCACTTCCGGAAATTTTCGGGACGTGATCATTTTAGCGATCGCAACTAAACTGCGAGTGTAGCTTCGCAAAACTCGCTACCGGCCGCGGAAAACGAACTCGCGAATTTGCCGTTTGCCGATCGCAAATAAACAGCAGATCCAGGTTAGCGCGATCACCCGCTAAAACTGTCGTGCGTATTAGCCGATCGCTAATAAACGGCAAGTGCTGCTTTGCAAACCTTGTGATCGGCCGCTAAACCCACGCGTGTATTTGCCAGTCGCGGACAAACGGCAAAAATAGCTTTACGCTATTCGCGAACGTCCACGTAATACGCTAGCGCGTATCTCCTGATCGCGGATAAACGGCCGATGTAGCTTTATGACACTCGCGATCGGCCGTTGAAAACGGTCGCGCGTATTTGCCGATCGCGAACAAACGGAGAATCTAGCTTTGCGAAATTCGCGAACAGCCGCGTATTTGCCGATTACGGATAAACGGCCGATGTTGCCTTTCGAAACTCGCGATCGGCGGTGTTTGCCGATTGCTGATAAACGACAAAAATTTACCATTGCGAGCTCGCAATCGTGTGTGAAAACAAATATTATGTATTTACTAATAGCAGTCAATCGACGGAAATTCCTTGCTAGAAGGCGTGACATTGATGATTGTTCATATTATTGGCTACATAATGGTCGGCTAAAATTTTGCAATGGCACTGGTTTTGCCTATTGATTCAATTTCCTAAACTAACTCAGGATGTAATTGAATCGCAACTGAAAAAATGATTATTTTTCATAAATAAGTAAAAAAATTACAAAAGTAAAGAACTTGGGACTTTTAAATGAAATTTACAAACAAACTAAAAATTGGTATCATGATTGAAGAAACAAATGAGTATGTTTGAAATCTTTTTGAAAGGTAACTCTGGTTTTTAGACAGCTAAAAATACGTTTTCAAGTACTTTTATCTTACTGTTTCTCCAGAAGAGGGCTGCGGGCCCAATAAGAGATACTTGTATATTTTCCACATCCCAATAAAACCCCAGGAAAAATAACTGTTTGCCCCCCCTGGGAAAATATCCTGCGGGCGCCCTTGGTCTAATTGTATGCATTTACAGACCACCCAAGCAGGACAAAGTAAATATAGATAGATTTTTTTCTCTTCTAGAAAAGTTGCTTAGGAAAGCTCTTAAAAAATTTAACAAAGGGAAAATTCTGTTGACAGGTGACTTTAATATTGATATTCTTAAGGATGGCAGTTTAAAATCTTAATTTTTAAATTTTGTCATTAGTTTCAATCTGCATCCAAATTTTCTCAGTCCAACCCGCATTACTCCGATTTCCAAAACCTGTCTTGACAATGTTTTTACCAATTTCCAACCTAGCTCATGCAGCACCATTGAAACTGGCCTCTCTGATCATATAGGAAATTTTGTGACTTTTGATCTTAAGACCCCAAAGAGTGGGAATGTCTACATGTCAGGGCGCTGCTTCTCGGAGAGAAATATTCTAAACTTTCTTTCCGAGCTGCAGGCGGAAGATTTTGACATTATTCATAGTGAAATACTAAACACAAATGAAAGATACAGGATTTTCATCGGCAAAATCAGACAATCACTTTTCTCAGCTTTTCCTGTTAGAAACTCTAAGGTTTTGCCATCTCAGAAGGGTCCTAAAAATTGGATTACCCTGGGAATCCGCATTTCTAGTAAAAGAAAAAGGGAGCTGCATGAGAGAAGCAAGTGGTGTAAAGACCCTAATTTTCTTGATTTTGTGAAAACATATAAAAGAATTTTATAAAGGTTGTAAAAGCAGTAAAACTTAAAACTAACAGTGATTTCATATCAAAATCAAAAAACAAAGTTAAAGCTGTGTGAGAAGTTGTGACAAAGGAGAGTGGTAGGAAGGATAAGAAAACAGAAATTGACAAATTGGTTGAAAATAATGTTGTAATTTCTGACAATAAAGAAATAAATAGCTGAAACTCTCAATAGTCATTTCTGTAACATTGCCAAGAAACTCAATTTAAATCCAAACTTGCCACAAGCTCTTGAACGTGTTAGGAGTAGTTTTAAGCCCAAAGATACATTAGTTTGTTTTCGACTGACATCGGAGAGAGAGGTCTCCCAGGTGATAAAATCCTTTGAACCAAAAAGATCCGCAGGTTGGGACGAGGTTTCTCCCTTTTATTAAAACGATGTTCTCACATTTTGACTAAGCCTCTGACCTTTTTCATAAATAATTCAATCCAGCGAGGAATTTTTCCAGACCTTTTGAAACAATCAATAGTCAAAGCAATACCAAAGAAGAATAATGTTCACTCTTTAGATAACCTGAGACCGATCTCCCTGTTGTCAGTTTTCTCAAAGGTTTATGAAAAGATTATTTTTACAAGGTTGTATGACTTCTTTGAAAAAAATCAACTGTTATCATGTTTTCAATTTGGTTTCCGAAAGAGTAAGGGAACAGCTCACATCATTTTTGAGTTTTTGGATCGGATTGCAAATGCCGTGGATGGGTCACAGTTCACTGTTGGGGCATTCTGTGACCTGTCCAAGGCATTTGATTCAGTCAATTTTGAGATCCTCATTGAGAAGCTGAAGTGCTATGGTGTGGCTGGTACTGAATTGAGCTGGCTGCAGTCTTTCCTAACGGGCAGGGAACAGAAGTTGGTGGTGAATTAAGGAGCACAAAGTGGCTATTGCAAAGTAGTTTCAGGAGTCTCTCAAGGCTCCATCCTGGGTCCCCTTCTTTTTCTGATATACTGCAATGACCTTCCTAACCTCACATCCAAGGCACAAATCTTGATGTATGCTGATGACACCTCCGTTGTCTCCTCTAGTGAAAACAAATTTGCACTGTCCCGGACTCTGACTGGTACCTTGGACAAATTAGACTCATGGTGTGACGCAAATGGCCTAAAACTGAATCCAACCAAAACTCAATTTATCAACTTCCATATAAATCATAGCAAAAATCCTAATCAGATGATTCTTATCTTCCTTCTCATTTCAATTCAGTTGTTTCCACCAAATTTCTAGGACTTGAAATCGACTCAACACTTTCCTGGCATCAGCACGTTGATTTTCTTCTTCCTCAGCTTAGTAAAGCATATTATGCCTTGCTAGCCGTTTCTCAATCAGTAGAATTTAAGGTACAAAGGCAGGTATATTTTGCTTACTTTTACTCCCTGATTTCTTATGGACTGTTATTCTGGGGAAATTCAGCTGAGGCAATCAGAGTTTTCAAGATGCAGAAAAGGGTCATCAGACTTCTTTCTGGCTCAGGCCCAATCTTTCAGAGAATCTTGCAGGCAAACATTTAGAGATTTTCACATTCTTCCACTTCCATCCCTGTTTATCCTTCAGTGTCTCGTATTTGTTAAATCAAACTTCCATAGGTTTTTTGATAATAATCATCAACATCAATTTTCCACTGGAAATGGTGCAGGTTTACAATATCCAATTCACAAGACAACATTTTTTGAAAATTCACCATCATGTTTCTGTTTAAAAATTTATAATAACTCACATTAAAAACGAGCCCATTTTTAAAAAGTTCAAAACGTTGGCTACTGAATTCCTTCTTCAGAAGTGCTGCTACAGCATCTCTGAGTATCTTGGTACAGATTGACTGGCACTCCGATTACAAATGTTCTCATGGTTTTTCCTCAGGCTTGGCAATTGAATTTAGTTTATATTACATCATTATTAATGTAGTACTGCGTCATGTATTACGCACCTTTGATTTTCAACTTTAAGTAAGATTGATTATTGATGTTGTACTTTTTGACAAGTCTAATGACCAGGCAATTAGTTGCATGTAAGGGCGAAAGTGGATGATTAAATAAATAAATAAATAGATACGGTAAATAAAAAAATAAGTGAAAGTGATTTTAGTGTAAGTGACAAGCAGAGTAATGGTGCCTCCTCAAGAAATAATGCTACAGACCAGCCAAAGACTCCTATTTCTGGCAGCAGTGAAAATATTTTTTTAGGAAACATGTCAATAGCCAAAAAGATACATTACCAAAAGAAAATCCCAACAAAAATATTAAATAATCAAAATAATAATCCGGGTAACAGGCATAGCACAAATTTAACTTATAGTCAACAAAATAAACCATTAATTTTAAACAATTCTGAAAATATTTCCAAAAATGTATCTTTTTTGCAAGGTAATATAACAAAAGTTTATGAAGATTGTAGTAATGTACCTTTAGGGCTATCTAACAAAATAGAAAATAATTCCTCCACTACAAATAATGTTACACATTTGAACGCTCAAGCTCTATCAAAAATTAAAATATTTCACCAAAACATTCAACACTTTTCAACTCGAACTTTGACATTGGAAATTATAGTAGATGAAATTAAGCCTGATTTAGTTGTCCTTAGTGAACATAAATTGGACAGTAATCTATATATTAATACGCAAGCGGTTTTCTTTTCACAGTCCAACCGCAATAACGGCTGGGCGGATTTCAACGTATGAGGTGTCAAATTAAAGGGATTTTTATGTAGATTTGTCAACAAGTCTCAGAATTTTAAAAAAAGGCGTCACTAAAGTACAGTAAAGGGCTGAAGTTTAGGAACAGTGGCGCTATTCATCGAAATTTGAGCAAGCTCAGTTCACTTTGTTTACAAACTGAACATATCAAGCCTGTCAAGCTCTGAAATAGTTCTACAGGTAAACCACAGATTGCAGCACTTTATTTTTTTGAAAAGAACAGTTTTTTGTTTTTCCAGCTGCTTTGGCTTTCAACAAAAAGATTTATTATGTAATTTAGGATATGTTATGAAGTGTTTTTAAAGGGCTTAAACATTGCAGTTCCCAGTTTTACAATACATTTCAGCATAGTGTTTCTTGAAGTTTTATTAACTTGAGCCAATTTATTTTTTGATATGGTGCAGTAATAATGCCAATAAGAAGAAGGCGAATATTGACCGATCGGAAGGAACACGATCGCAACCGCCTAGAATCACCCTCCCGATGTAACATATTTGATGCTCTTTCCAACTTCAGACCAATGAACTTACAATGTTTTCATCGCGGTGTGTTGCATTTCAGAAATTAAAAGACTAGTAGAGATAGTGCGTCATTTACTATGCGTTGTTGCTACATAGAAAAGGACCCCTACAAAGACAGCCGTTCCCTATGATTCCGGTTTGGTGATAACTATCAATTAAGTGCAGGGGCAGTCCCTAAACGCTCACGGCACCAGTGTTTGCTCTTGGTCAGCTACATGTTGCTGTAAGCAGAGCTCGATCTTTTGCCGGTATTAAAATATACATTTCAGAATAAAGAGAACATGGAAAATTAAGGTGTTTCCTAAAAAGTCGTGAACGGAAACTCCTGCAGTAAATCAAATGAACTTTTAGAGTTTAAATGGTTTAGCCATAATTTTGCTATTGAATTTAGCCCTTTGATTAAATTTAAAAAGTAGACAAGAAGGCTGTTTATTCTTCTTTCTTTTACTATGATTTTAATGATTTTTTTGCTCGATTTCGAGCTACGTGTTATCTAGTGAAATTAAATACGCTAAAATTCCTAATTAAAATATTGAATGCTATTATTGCAGAAAAACTTATAGGGGCGGTTTGGGAGCTCGGGCCCAGCTAGTACGCGCCTAGCTTTAGGCGCACCTAACTTTAGTCCACGTAGCAAAAGTCGGGCTTGGGAGCTCGCGACCAAGTTGAAATGGTTCGGTATCATCTTTAGTCGGTACTAAGTGGCAGTGTGGCTAGATGGACAGGGAATCGCGGGGAATTTTGGTTTTGGGGCTCGCGGCGGCAACTGCGAAACACCTGATCGACGACGACAACAAAAGCGCCCTGTTGTTGTGCGTGGTGAGGGGAGTTTACAGCCCTCGTTATCAGTTTTCTATGAAGTGTTGGGTAGGTGGATGACACAGTGAGAGTAGTTTTAAATTTGTAGTTTTAATTTGTTGTTTTTATGTTTTTTCAGTTAAATAATAGTGCCTATTAAAAAGTGTTGTTACTTTTTCATTTGTTTTTCAAATTGTTACTGCTACTTAATGAGCATGAAAATGAGTTACAAATAATTTTAATACACTTTTAAAACATTTCAACAAGAATGTTTTAAAACAATTTTAACAAGACAAACCAATTTGAACTGTTTTAATACAATTTATTTGACTTCAAACTTTACAAGTTTAGTAATCAGTTTTAACACTTTTAAAATTGTTTTGAAATAATTTTAATATGTGTTTAAAAAAAATTACATTAATACTAGTTTCAATATAAGTTTAAAACACTTTAAAATTGTTCTGATATAAGTTATTAACTATCGACATTGATACAAGATCGTAATAATTTTTAAGTTGTTTTAATACAAGTTCCTAACAATTTTAAAATTATTTCAAAAACGTTTTTAACTCGTATTGATATGAAACCGTTGCCAAGTTTCGATGTATTGATAACAGTTTTAATACGAGTATGAACTTATTTTTAGCTAATTTTTTTGCTCATTGGGATTTGAGTAAGTGCGAGAGAACATGGCTGATAAAGAGAAGAAGCGAACACCAAATTGAATGGATTGTAATTTTGATGTCGAGCTGGTTGTATCCGAGGTGAATATATCCTAACATAGTCCAAATAGTCGAGGTACTCCATGTTGATGTCACCGGCACAAACTCACCCTACACTCCGCACAGTGACAACGCGCCTGGCTTTCAGAGTAGTATAACACGGAACTCAACTGATAACGACTGCTCAGCGCTTCTGCGCAGTTTCGCTCGAATGTTTTTTGCCTCAATATCTTCACTCTTTTGCGTAAGGGGGGAGCGGGTGTACTTTTCTAATAACGTCAGACTTTAAAGTAGAATTGAATAATAAGTCACAGGGTGTTTTTTTCAAACGCAACCCAAAACTTTATTTCATCAATGACGGATTATTCCCCCCCAAGATTCCCGGGTTTGTCCCCACTATATAATTTTCTTTGGGGATACATAAAAATTAAGGGCTACGAAAAAATTCACAGGATATTCAGCACCTCAAAACAAACAAATCAAATTTAATGCAAGAAATTCAAAGACGTACCTTGCAACACGTGTTCAGGAATTTGATGGAGAGAACACAACTTTGTACAAATGCAGTGACGGATCTAGGGGGGGCAGCGGGGGCGCCGGCCAGAAGGGGGCGCCAGCGGCGCCCCAACTGGCTGGCTCCGGTTAATTAAAAAGTGAACAAATTTAATTTAAATAAAATTTTTCGTTTCGCGGCCGGCAAATTTCTCAGTAGTATCACTGCCGGAAAATCTCTGTCGCATCGCGGCAATGTATACAATCGCTGCCGTCAAGTCAAGACTGTCTCTGTTTTCGTGACCGTCACATTTCTCGTTGTTTGATGGCAAGAAAGCCGCTCGCTCGTTTCGCGGACGGAGAATAGCTCACTCGTCCCGCGGCCGAAAATTCGCTCGCTCATTTCGTGGCCGTAAAATCGCCTGCTTGTTTTACGTCCGGCAGAACTCTTGGTCGCATTGTGGGCGACAAAGCTCTCGCTCCTCTCGCGGCCGTCACATCTATTTGCTATGTCGTCCACATAAAAATCAGTCGTTGCTAGCAGGCATATTTCTTTGTTGTTTCACTGCCGACAAGTATTTTGCTCTTTTCGAGGTCGTCATATTTATTAGGCGAAAAATCTGTCGTTTAGACCACGGCTGGCAAGTATCAGTTGCATTTAAACTAAACCGCTTGCCCTTTTCATGGCCGATACACCTTTAGCGGCCACATCGCGGCTGTCAAATTGCGGTCGTATATACCGCGGCAGGCAAATCTCTCTGTCGTATTGAGGCCGGAAAATCGCTCAGTGTTTCTGTGGCCAGCAAATCTCTTGGTCTCATTGCGGCCGTTAAATATGTTGGACATATCGCGGTCGTAAAATCTTTCGGTCGCTTTGCAGGCGTCAAATAATATTTTATTTTACTTTACGTTGACATATATTGGGTTCAAGTATTCAACATGGCCGATTTCATTGGTTGGGATTCGTTTTTATACTGTCGGGAAAAGTCAGAAACAAGTCGGAAGTTTCATTTGTGAAATCTGGTAGACACCTTGCTTTGGTTTTACAGCGGCTGGCAAATTTCTCGGCCATAATATGGCATTAACAGCTCTTAGAAGGCTGTAACGTAGCCTACGAAAAACGGTGTTTTTAAATCATATGAATCCCAAAATAAAATCACATTAAGATATACAAGATAATTAATTGATTATCTATCACATCAAGGACGCATTAAAAATATAATATATTTCTTGTGTTTGGTGCCGGGGGGGGGGGGGGGGGGGGGGGGCGCCAAACTCCGATTTTGCCCCGGGTGACAGTAAGTGTAGATCCGTCACTGTACAAATGCCAATTACGGATTGTTTGAACACATATAATGTAAGCTAAATGTGATCAAACTTAAATAATAAGTTGTATAAAATGAAACGATTAATAAAACAATACTGATTTCACATTTATATGCAATATTCAATCTTAAAAATAGGTTGCGTTAAAAAAAACACCCTGTATTATTTGTTTAGCTTAACGGTGTTCAAAGCCGCGATATTTTGTAACCCTGATAAGTATCGTAAAAAATGTTTAAAATCCAAAATCTGCTTTTTTGAATAGTAATTTATAATTGGAATGATTCAATCTTAAAAATAGGTTGCGTTTAAAAAAAACACCCTGTATTATTTGTTTAGCTTAACGGTGTTAAAAGCCGCGATATTTTGTAAACCTGATAAGTATCGTAAAAAATGTTTAAAATCCAAAATCTGCTTTGTTGAATAGTAATTTATAATTGGAATGTTGTGAATTTTGTGTGTATTTGCTATTTTTGTCGTAGCTAAATCATACACCATATTTTGTTACAAAATTGTATTAATTTATTTATCAACGGAAAATAAATTACTATACCCGAATTTTTATGGCTAATTTGTTTGATATTACCGTTGATTAGTCAAAATCTTAACTAAAGCAAATAAGTAATCTACGCAATCTCTAGTACAATGTGAACATCAGGAACCAAAAATTAATTTTTTTTAAATATTACTTAAGGGTAATGGAATTGTTCGGAATTTAATGACGAATCCAAATATAACAATCGTTTGGTTAAAGTGAAATTAATAAACAAGATAATTAGATAAAACCGACATGATTTTTACTTAGACCAGGTCCCTAGCAGGTCTAACTTTTGAGCCTAAAATCTACAGTTATGATGACAAAAAATATTTATTAGGCCCGAACTTGGACTCCCAAACCCAACTAGATTATCTCTTAGGCGTGAGCCCAAGTCTACTTGACTCCCAAACCCAAAAAAGTTAGGCGCGAGATTATCCCTGCGCCAGTTAGGCTCGAGACCAACTAATACCGAGCTCCCAAACCGATTTTTTGGACGCCAGCCTAAATACTGGATATAACCGGTTCTTAGGCTCGGACTAGCGCTAATACCGAGCTCCCAAACCGCCCCATAGTGGTGGAGGAGTCATGATTCTGGCACACCACTGTAATGGAATAAAATTAAATAAAATAGTAATTCTTGCAGTGGTAAATACTTGGAGTGTTGCTTAAATGAAGTAAAGGTAAACAAATTTTCCTTTTCGTTAGTGGGAATTTATAGAACTCTGCGGAAGGCTTACGAGGGAGTATTTCTTGAAAAATTGAACCTTTTGTTAGGAATAATTTTTAATAGAAAATACCAAAGGGTAGTAGTTGCTGGTGACATAAACATTAATGTCTTAAAAAAAATCAAAAGGCTATGAGACTTTCTGTAATACATTAAAACAATTTAACATGCACTACTTGGTCAATTTTCCCACTAGGGTAACTTTGGAAAGTGCGAGTGCTATTGATAATATATTTACTTCAATCCCTAAAAATAAACTTTTCAAATTATTAGTTTTCTTAACCAGTTATATGAACCTGAATAAAGGTTTTTGTTGCTTATGTATAACGTTTAAATACAATTTTTATCTTTCATTCCAAAATAACTGCTTTTTTACATTCCAGATTATATATATATATATATATATATATATATATATATATATCTTTGCAATAAAATCAATGAATCACCGTAATAAGTGTATGGCTTTGCTTTTATTTACTTACTATTTTTTATTACCAGCCATATGTAATTAGTCAATTAAGATATTCTTCAATTTAAAAAAAAGAGAGGCACCTCTCACAGCACAGTGTTAAGCAGAGTGTTTTGGTTGCCGATAACGATTCATTTAGGAAAACCTTTCATTGTAGTCCATTATCTTTCAAAATATTTGGAATTTCCGGTTGAACCGTAGTACGCTGACTTATGAATGGAACTGCTTAGTGATCAATGAGCAAATTGCTAATTTTCTGTTTGAGTTCTCCGTTGTATATTTAAACATTAAATTTTAATAATAGCATGCAAAAATCAAGTACCAGTTCGTAAATTATTTAGCAATAGTAATTTGTGACTGCACTGGCCTATTGATAATTTAAGTTTACTGTTATTTTATTTATTTTGAATTAAATAAATGTTATGAATACATGCCCGCACGCTAACTTAAATATAAACAACTTGTCCGTAGCACTTTTGCTTGCAATAATTCAAGGTTATTTATATACTGTATTTTACTGTATTAATAATATTAAGTGACTACTAGCTTCCAGTTCATGGGAATTTCATGTTGCATATTTTATTTTGGGAGACGGACTCAAGGAACGAGAGGTACCATTATTTTTTGTGCCAGAGGGTCATCAATCTTACAGAACCTCCGGCCTGGACTGTGGGCACGAGGGCTGGAACAACCCAGAGAGAGGTGACTCACCGAGAGAGGATGGGGGAGGGGCGCTGGGGTACGTGAGAAGACGCTGGAATGCTGACCGGATTAGCTAGCTGAGTTCCATTGAACCACCCCAAATCACCCTTGCTTGAGCTTATATGAATGGTACAGGAAGTGTCAAGTGGTATGAATATTAGACAAGAAACTGTAAGCAGGAAGGGGCATAGTTTTAAAAGGAGATAATATGAGCAAAAATTTCCTGTTAAAATTCTAGAGAAACGATCCGGATATCAATTATTACTACTTTCTTCAGAGGAAATCTTACGAACTTGGCAAATAATTAGCTATGTTATATTAATACCTCAAAATATAAAATTAACCTAGGGAATTATTTAACAAAACAACAAACCATTTTTAATCTATAAACATAATTAATTGATACTATCTGGTTCGTCAGAACTATTTAACTATTTTTTCCATAATTTTTTATAATGTGTTACTGTTGATGCTCCCGTGTAAATATAACCAGTATTAACCAGTGTTAAAAAATACTAATAGACCTACCTTAAACGCGTAATGTACCATCATGCCTAGTAGTATCTTAACTAATACAATAACTATAAAAAGCTTGAATATTATATTTAAAGCTTGATTACAATTACTCCTTTAGCCTATTTCAACTAGGGGAAAGAAGCTGTTACTGTAGTACTCATGGTAAGTCCCAAGCCCGAGTACCCAAGCCCGAGACTATGATAAATTTTCGTTTTTGGGCCCCGAGAAGCAAAACACCATTTGTTTGAATATGTGAGTGTGTGTGTTAACACGATAGCGGCCGTAAAAATGGTCCAGGCCTAGTTAAATTTGGTACGGACGTTTAAAGTGGTAATTACTCTGATGAGTTTGTAAACCAGCCTGATCGAACCACGGGAAGGGGGGGTAAAGGGTGATAAACCCCTCAAAATGGGGACTTTCAGTTTTTGACATAGAAAAATGAAAACAACCCAATATTTATTCAGAAAAACAAACAATTAATATTTTTTGCACCTTTGAATTCTGCTCGGAAAAATAAACAATTAGTATTTTAATTTATTGTTTTTTCCATTGGATTCCGAGATATTGAAAGTGGTAAAGACAGTACACTGTCCCAATGTTAACCTTATGGGAAATAAGTAAAATTCTAGATCTTGCTTGTTGTTCTTCAGCATATCTTGATAAAACTTGGGTTGTGGCTTCATATTGATGGAATTTCAAGTATATGGCTCTAAAATCCCAAATATTAAATTTTTTTTAGGAGCAAACATGCATACTACAATTAAATAGTACCTGCGCTTGTAGAGCGTTTATGGCTTTTTGATTTCTCTATGTTATCCTTATGGAGGAAAAAATTCTATACCTTTCTTATTTGTGATTATATTTTAAGATTTTAATAAAACTTGGTGTATGGCTTCGTATACTTCAGATTTGCTAATAATTGAATTAAAACCACCCACTTTTAATATCCCTGTTCCTGCAAATCTGCATACTCATTTATAACATGCATGCCCCATGTTACTATTATGGACATTACAAAAACATTCCATATCTTGGTATGTTGAATTGAAATGTTTGTATGCATTTGAAACTCATTGAGTATATAGATCTGCTGCAACGGGAGTATTTAAATACTGTGTGCATAGAATCCTTATTTTCCTTAATATCCTTTATTTTTTGCAACAGCATGAGTTTGTATAGCGATAAAAAATGTTATTAACAGAATCTCTTTTAAAATTAAAACTACAAATTGGATTAAAATTAATGTATTTTGATTTTCAACGTTTACTCACATTTTTTAAACACATGCTGAGTTCAGTAGCTTTAAATTATATCTATTTTTTTAAATTAACAACTATATTTTTCAGAGTAAAAATAGGGCAACGTCGTTGGAAAAGCGCAGATTCATTCATGGAAAGTGAGCACAGGAAGCACAGGCAGACGTAAAGTCATTTTTGTTAAGAGGCAATTTTTTGTGAGATTATCGTAAACGCCTTTAGTTGACGTATATAAACCAAACAAGAACGTTTTCTATAAAAAAACGTCAATCAGGACAAAATATGCAAATACTTATTAACCTCTCATCCCTCCATCAATCGTATACTCTTAAACGAGAAATGTTATCGTGTACGCTTGGTTGCTTGTTTGCACAAAGATCTAGAAAACGGCTCCGAGGATTTCTTTCCGATTTTAGAAATGATTTATTTTTGGCTCAAAAACGTGCTTATGCAGTCTACTCCGCCTAAAAAAATCGAATTACATAAAAAAGTTAATTTGAAAGTAGTAAAATGTTAACTGGTCCGTAGTAACTGGTGGAAAGTAGTAATTGGTCCGTATGGGTAGCCAAAATGGAAACGAAATAATGATGAAAAAGCAAACATAAGTTTCCAAGTTATAAAGCAGCTGATTACAAACAGACTTTGAACCGCTAAGGCGCATAGAGAAAGACGTGAACAGGTAGCTCCGAATAAAGATTGAGCAAAGAGTATTAATGTATTTATTTATTTAGTGTATTTTCATCGGCCATTGGAAAAAAATATTGCAAATTTTAGACCATAAGGCCTGTAGTTTGAAGATGTAACGTAGTTATTTACAATTTTTTATTCATGCCATTCTCCACAAATAAACCAAGCAACGCTTTTATCGTGGGATGCAAACGAATGAAATTAAAAGGATGTTTGGGGTTAGGGCCTCTCACGCGCTGTTAAATATGGTTTGATGTTATTACTATAGCAATGGTTTTTTTCTTTCATCTTTAATTAATTTCATTCCTATGGAAATATTAGTTCACAGTAAAATGAAGCATGTTGTTCCACGGATAGTGAAGGCCATTGAGTAGCGATTACATGCAGGCTGTTAAAAATATACTTAATTAAATAAATTTAATTACTTTACTTTAGTGCTGATTTATATTTTATTATTGAACTTTCTATGCTCAAACTCAGGAAGAAGACTACAAGCCACCTTAGTTGATATCAATATTTTAACGTTAATTGTAGGCCTAAAAGAGTAATCTGTTTATTGCTGTTAGAGGATATTGGAGGGAATTTCTCACAAAATAGTCTCTCTTGTTAACGTTCTAACCAAACATTTAATTTTGGCTTAGTTTTATATTTCAATGTTATAGAAATATTAATTTGCAAAACTTAGAAATACTTCGTTTTCTTAAATGCAAGATGTTTTTCTGTTTCAACGTGGCTCTCAAATTATCATTCTCATGTTTAACATTAGTTTTACTTCAATAAGAGAGGAATTTTAAATAAACACATATAGTAATTAGCGACAAATTTTATTATTGAAACAAACTCTTTTGTTAAGATTCTTAAAAATATATTTGATTTTAAAATTATTTTTCCTCTACCTACTATCTAAAGTCGTCTTTTAGTCCCTGGAATAGAATATTAAAGTATTAGTTTATACTCCATGGGATTCACTTACTTACTTTTTCTCCCACGGGACTAAAAGTAATCTACTTTTTCTTCCATGGAACTAAAAGTAATCTCAAATACATGGGGAGAAATCCGGCAACGCCGCGATGGACAGTGAGAAAATGTGACAACACTGCCGATTTTCATTTGCTTACTCTAAATTTAATTCAAGAACTTCAGTGTTTCAACTTGAGAAAACAAAGCCGTATGCATTTTAATAGCCAGGTAATAATTTTTGTATGAATTAAGTTGGCAAAACTGAATATAAAATCCTATGATTTAGAGCTAGTTGTTACCAATATGCAGAAAGGCCGAACGTTTTATAAACATGATCGTTTCTTACCTACAGATTTTGGGAGGTATTTAAAAAAATTAATACTTTAGAAAAAATAGTGTTTAAAATAGTGTGAAAGTTTTAATCAATGTTTGTTTAAATTGCTTGGTTATAATTCATTTTAATTGCTTATACGATTCTAATCTAGCCTAGTTTAAAGGAGGAAAAGATCATATGAAGGCAACGTTATATTGTCACAATTATTGTTAATGGTGTAGGTGGAGGAACAATTTTGTGTGCATCATGGGTCTAAAGTGCTTTTTCTCCCTCGGGAAAATTGTTCGCCATCGGGTGACAACAGTTTCCCTCGCGGAGAAAAAGAATAGTCCTCAGATGCACAAATAACTATTGGTTTATATTTTAAAAGTATTAAAAACATTTACTTATTCCTCAAAATAAATGCCCGTTATGAAATAAAAAAATGTAAATATACAACTATTTTAAACATTCTTCAATATTGCAACGAGCAACGCTCGATCCTCCTGGTACTAACATCCCCCCACGATAAAAAAAATTTAAGTCGGTGCCTACGGATTTGCCTTAAAACGACAGAACATTATAAAAATAAGTAACTATTTGGGCCTTGCCTTTGATTGTGGATTCCAACAAAAATGTACAAAAGCTTAAGAAGTAGGCCTATTTTTTAAAATTAATTTTGTGAAGATCAGAGTAAGCCCTACATACGTAAATTGATTTATTTTTACCTTTTTTTGTTTGATGTAACCGTTCAAGCATACATTGGTTCATATCAATATCGACTCTACGACTCAAACACTGATATCTTAAAAACTGGTTTTGTATTTGGAATTTTAAGAAGAGATATTAAACACTGATAACTTAAATACATAAATGTTGTTCATGAGTTATTTAGAACTTGCAAAGTTTGTGTTTGAGCCTAAAGTATACGTAAAAAACGTTTAAAGTCTACTTTCCTATGAACATCTGCTATGTAAAGTTTGATAATCATTAATTTGATTTAAAAATACATCTTCCCTAATAGCCAATAAAGATTGCTATACAAACCAAGGAATGTAAAAAAAACTTTTACGTTTTTACTTTTAAATTAGTTGTTGATTAAGAACACTGAGTATTCCTACGCCATTGCTGCCATTTAGTAATTTTGTATTCGTCTTCATATTTATGAAAATAATAATTTTGGTATTGTACATCTAGAACTGACCTTTAATCAAATCATTTCCAATTATTCTTCTGTATTTCGTTTATTTTGTATAGAAGTCCATAATTGATTTTAGTTTATAGGCCTTAGTATCCGTACGTAACAATATAAATTAAGATTGCCCCTTCATTCCCTTTGGAAAATAAGTGGCATAGAAAAAAATGGTTTTTGTACCAAGATTTGCAGTGTACCAATGACAGCGTATAAATCCTATTAGGTTTTCGAGCAGATCCTGGCCGAGTGTTGGCAAATGGTTCTTTCTAAGAAATGCAAAAATACATTCTCTCACACTCCCTTGTCCTTCCCTCCACTTACCGCCCCTTCACCACCCCTTCATTCTCTCTGTAGGCCCCCCCGCTCCTACACTCCTACCCTCAAACTTTGACAGTTTTACAACCCCGAGTGATAACGACTCAGGTAAACCCCCGTTCCTTGGGTCCTGCACTCTTTTATTTTAGAACGTATACTTGTGATGAAAAATGTAAAATGAGCCTGGTTTTGTTTTTGTTTTGTTATTGCAATAAATAATGAATCGAAACGTTTGGTAATAGCGGACGCTGGGGGGGGGGGGGGGGAATTTAGGGGAACAAAGCTTCAGTAAACAATAACGGTCAATCTTTCCCAACAATCATGGACGATTTGGACTATATAATTGATAATTAAAGGAAAGTAAACTGTACTGAATTCGAAAACGTCTCTGATGTCAATTTAATATTGGATTCCAAAGTAAGTTTAAAAATTATTTATCTAAATATTAGAAGTTATAATAAAAACTTTGATTCATTCTTAGTATGTATGGACATAATTAAATATAGGTTTGATTTCATAATATTAGGGGAGACTTGGTTAGGGGAAGATTCTGGGGGTTTGCCACTTGAGGGGTACACACTATTTGGGACAACGCAGGTAAGGAATAGGAGTGATGGTGTTTTGATGTATGTAAGTGAAAGAGTGAATGTGTGTGAATGGAAGGAAGTGGAGCCGGGTGACGTGTACGGACTAAGCGTTGACTTCAGTTATCACGGCAGGCGATCTAACCTGATTGCTGTCTATCGGACTCACGACTCTGACCTTGACATTTTCACTGCCGCACTGAGCCAGCATTACGATAACATGCCTACAGATAAAACGTACATTTTTGTCGGCGACACAAACGCTGACATTTTAAAAACAGATAGGAAAACAGAACGGTACTTGGACGCCCTTTACGCTGCTGGTTTCATGTGCGGCATATACAAACCTACTCGTGTCCAGGGTGACAGTAAGACTTGTTTAGACCATATATTTGTAAACCACATCGATTACAATGCTTTACAAACTGCAATACTAAATACTGAAGTTACTGACCATTACAGCGTGTGCTTAAAAATTGAATATTGTTCTAGAGTTACAAACACTGCGGATGAACCAGATACGTACTTAGATAGACAATGTTTACATCAACTTATTACAGACTTGGACTGGGATACTGTTACCCAAATTTCGGACTTAAACGACTCTACCAACAAATGTTTTGATCTCATAAAGAATTGCATTGATAGTTCAACGAAATTGAAGGTTGTTTGTTCTACACGTTTCAAAAAACTGAAACCATGGATTACTCACGGTCTTATCTGTTCCATTCGTAAACGAGACAAACTTAGTAAATTGGTAAAAAAAAACAACCTTTTAATTAATTAAAAAAATTATTTTATCAGGCACAGGAATTATTTAAACTTCTTAATTAAAACTGTGAAAAGGGATTATTATAGACAAAAAATAAATTCTAATCACAATGACCCAAAAAAATTCTGGCAGACCGTAAACAAACTCGCTGGACGAGGTACAAAAAAAGACTCTTTTCCACTTGAAAAATTTGTAGCCAATCGAACCTATGTACTAGACAATGATATAAAAAAAAGTGGTTGGCGATGAGTTCAACGACTATTTTACGAAAGTAGGGTACAATCTGGCACGACTGATAGACTCCTCAGGACCACAAATTGTCAATGACAGCGACTATGCACTGGATTCCACGTTCACATTACGCACTATCAACGAGACAGATCTACTGAAATATATTACTAATTACGTGGTTACTCAGCTCCTGGTTATGATTGCGTTTCCGCTGCTCTACTTAAAGAACATTTTTTACTTTTCTCTAGGCCACTACTTCACATTTTAACATGAGCCTCCGTTTGGGTGAGTTTCCAGATGCTTTCAAGATAGCCAAAGTTGTGCCGTTATACAAGGCTAACGATGTTACCTGTATGTCTAATTTTCAGCCAATATCACTCTTGAGCGTGTTCACCAAGATCATCAAGAAAGGTGTTAAAGATCAGATATCTTAATATCTCGAAGACAGTAATATTTTAACAGACCAACAGTACGGATTTAGGAAATCAAAAAATATCAACGATGCTTTATTTGATCTAAATTATCATATAAATAATGCAGTAAGCAATAATGAAAAATCTTTGTTAGTTTTTTTGGACTTGGCTAAAGCTTTTGACACAGTGGACAGGTCAAAATTACTAAAAAAACTAGAATTAATAGGTATTCGAGGCACTTCTTTAAATTAATTCAAATCATATTTCATGAACCGTAAGCAATTTGTCTCCATCAACGGAAAATTTAGTAACCTCAACACAATTGACAGTGATTCAAGGTAGCAATTTGGGCCCGCTCTTGTTTTTAATCTACATAAATAATATTAGTAAAGTCACTGTCTCCTGTAAAATATTTCTTTTTGCCGATGATAGCAACGTGGGATGATCTTTTCCAAATTGCCACCAATGACATCATGATTATTAAGAAATGGTATGATCAGAATGTTTTAACACTCAAAGTCTCCAAACCAAAATTTATGCCAATTTCATTAAGAGATCGAGGGAATACGCTCAGAGATAAATTAATAATACATACCTGTGGCGATATTGAAAGCACTACATGTGGCTGTCAGTGGGTTGAAAGAATGGACTCATTTAAATATCTAGGTGTGGTGATGGATAGTAAACTCAGTTGGTCCGAGCACATAAATTATTTAAACAAGAAACTGAGGAAATGTATTTATGCATTTCACCAGCTAAGCCCCATTCTGCTTAGCTGGGGGTTCGTCCGTCTGTACTTGAAATGTATCAAGTGGCAATCAATCAATACATAAATATGAATAAATAAATAAAGGCGAGAGCAAACTAAGCAAAACCGGACTCATCATCACGCACAGGTTTAAACCTTTGTGATGATTAGTTTCAAATAATTTTAAGCAGCCTCCTTGTAGAAATGTATAATTTATGAGAAATAAAGATGTTTTGATTTGATTTTGAGTTAATGGAAATTTTAGATCTCAAAGTGGAAAATGAAATGAAAAGTAAACCTTTAACCAAAGAATGTAGAAAATATACAACTGGAAACATAGAATCTTTTAAAAATTGCCTAGAAAATGAAAATTGGTGCCTAGAAAATGAAACAAATATGAAGTGTTTTTTAACACCTTTATGTTCTATTTTGATATTTGTTTCCCAAAAGTAAAGTCCCGTGTTAACACAAAGAATAAAAATTGGATGACATCAGAATTAAAGCAGGGCCGCCGAGAGCCAAGCAGGGCCCCAAGTCTGCACACCACACAGGTCCTTTGTGGGGTCTGGGAGGTATGGAGGACCCCCTAGTGAAAAGGGGGTCTGGGGGTTCTCCCCCGGAAAATTTTTGAAAATTAGATCTCTCAACTCGCGTTTTTTGGCAGTCTAAAGGTGGAACAACATACAAATAGGAACCACAAAAATCCAGACCAATTGAGGCTGAATAATGGTCAGTCGGATTTCGAAAATAGTCTACTCTGATTAAAATTACTGCTATCAGTGATGCCGCACTATTGGATTTTCAGGAAATTCGCCTCTTTCCCATAGCTTCTGCGTTTGTTCCACTCACTAACTTCATGATCAATGCGCACGATTGTTTTCACGCCATCTGCGTTAATTGCAAAATATGTTGTACTCAAGTTGTACTCGTGGATAATTTCATCATAATGTATTTAAGCTGTTGTCAATATACGTGAGGGAGGTATGAGTCAGTCGTGCTCACTATTCGCTGGCCCCCACCGCCGTAGTGTACAGTCAGTCGCAAATACAATAGTATAACTGGCACCAAATCTTAAGGCCCAAGCCGTCCATAAGCCCAATGCTAAAATTAACATTAACCTTATGGACGGAGTGGGCCTTAAGATTTGGCACCAATAATACAGACAGTCAAAACAATCGTTTCTGCCTTAACTAAATACTGTACAGTATTATCAAAGTAATTTTCGTGATAAAGCTGGACATTTAATTTTTAACATGAAGCCCAGGCCCTTTTCTAAATTTATTTTCAAGAAGTCGATACCAATATTTCCTCAGTCTGAAAAGTTCCGCTCATCTGCGTTAATTGCAAGTAGCTGGCCCCAAGTTTCAGACTTGGCTGACATGGCCTCTCGGCGGCCCTGAATTAAAGAAACAAAAGGATGAAATAATTAATCTCAGTCAAAGTATCAGATTAAACAAAGATAGAACATTATGTCAATCATTAAAAGAATTTAAAAAAAGGTATGTGGCACAGTTAATAACAGCTAAATGAAATTTCATAGCAAATAATATAAGAAATGTAGAAAATGTAACCAAAACAACATGGAATATAATAAACACTGAAATAAATAAAAGCACTCCTAGTAATAAAGAAATTAAATTACACGTAAACAACAAGGAATATAAAGAACCTGAGGACGTATGTGAAATATTTAATGATTATTTTATTGATATAGTGGATAGATTAATGACAACAGGCATACCATCAGATACCACTCGCAAATTCAAAGTTTTTGAATATAGTAAAAAGTCACCTCAAACCAGTGGATGACAAAGAAATTGAGCAAATTTTATCTTCTTTTGAAAATAAATATACATCTGGCTTTGATGAAATTCCTATGCCTATATTAAAAAGTGCAAAAAAATCTTTAATCAAACCGCTTGTTCACATTATAAATTCTTCATTCATTTCCGGTGCTTTTCCAAATAAATTAAAAATATCTAGAATTAGACCTTTGCACAAAACCGATAATGTAACAGAACCATCCAACTATCGACCCTTATCAATCCTGCCAACTATATCAAAAATTTTTGAACGGGCAGTGCATTTGCGTTTAGTCAATTATTTAGAAATAAATAAATTATTTGATACTGAACAACATGGTTTTCGACCGGGTAAATCTGACATTACGGCAGGGATCGACTTGGTAGAGACCATAATCGATTCAATAGATAAGGGAGAGAACACAGTTGGAATCTTCATGGACCTCAGTAAGGCCTTTGACTGTGTTTCACATCCAATTTTGATTAAAACTTTAGAAAAATTTGGTATTGTCAATAATTCTCTAAAATGGTTTCAGTCATATCTGGAAAATAGAAAACAATATGTGGAAATAAATCATGTTACAAAATTTAATCAATTAATTAAAGTAAAATCTTCTTTTAAGGATGGCAAATATGGAGTTCCTCAGGGAGTATACTTGGTCCATTTTTATTCCTCTGTTACTGTAAAGGTCTCCCAACAACAATAAAACATGAAAACAGTAAATTGTGCCTCTGTGCCGATGATTCAAATTTATAGGTTTCTGGTAAATCCATGAATGAAATTGAAATTGCAGCCCAAAACAACCTCATGTTGATTAAAGAATTTTTAACAAACGATAAATTAATATTTAACGTAGATAAAACCAATTTTATATCATTTTGCACAGCACAAAAGAAAAACTCTAATCCTTCTATAAAATTAGAAAATGTCCCAATAACTCAAGTACAAGAGACAACATTTTTAGAGTTAATATTAGATGAAAATTTATCCTGGACAAACCATATTCATAAGCTGAAAAATAAAATTTGCTCTGGTCTATATGTATTGACAAGATTGTCTAAATATTGCTCATTGGATATACTATTAAAAGTCTATCACGCTCATATAAACTTACATATTACTTTTGGGATTGAGTTACATGGTCCGACCAATATTCAAAATTTGGAAAGTATTTTAGTTCTCCAAAAAAGAGCCATTCGGATAATGTTAAATTTAGCCCCAATGAATCTGCTAAACCACATTTTTCTAAATTGAATATCCTCACTGTATTCGGACTATACATTTTAAAAACTATAATGAGTATCAAAACATCTTCAGATACATTGCCGAATTTAGGAATGAACCATAATTACAACACTCGAAATACAAATTATCCAGCCATTCGTGGTCATAACCTAGAGTTTTATAACAAAAAGCCTACTGCTGCAGGGACAAGATTTTTGTATCACCTTCCGAAGGAAATATATGCAATAGAAAAGATAAAACCATTTAAAAAGAAACTTAAAATGTTTTTGATAGAAAAATCTTTTAATTCCATTAAAGAATTTTTTGGTGAGCATTGAAATGAAATGCAAATTTTTTAAAAGTTTTAATATTTATTTTAAGCTAATATTTAGTTAATAATTGACGCCATTCTGTATTTATACATTGTTGCTATCCCTTTAGCGCCCAGTGTTGCCTTTTGGCAACGCCATGCTTCTGTTGATTTTTCTCAAAAAATTATTTTGTTTGAACCTCAAAAGCCCACAGTTGCCTTTTGCCAACACCCTTTAGTTCAGAAAAATGCCACTAGATGGGAGTTTAGTCCAGTTGTCTTTGCATTAGAGAATTTTCTTTAGAGCGACCACATGGTTTGGAGGTTAGTGGTAAGTTGTGCTTTTTCAAGCGATTTTTTACTATAGTACTAGACATTTCGTATTGTGGGAAAAAATATCTTATCAATCCTCAGTTATTCTAGTTTATGTTTTTAATAAGTTTTAGTAATTTAAGCGAGTATTTCCATAATTTATATGAGAAAAACGCTGTGTTGCCAAAAAGCAACTATGGGCGGATGTGACATTAAATTTCACTACTTTAATTCAGTTTCTCCATATAACCCCATGCTAATATTAAATTCATTTACAGCTAATATTTTGTGTTAGATATTTTTTTTTGCCATTTTGTATAGGACATGATTAAAATACCATAATGGACTGAGAATATTTGGATTTAAAGGAAATAGAACGGTTTTTATTAATACCTGATGACAACAAGTCTGAAGTGGGGGACATAGGGGACATTGGCATTAGGGTCTAGCCCGATGTAACCACAAGTGCCCGTAGTTGCTTTTAAGCAACAAAAAACATTTTTTTTAACCTGTGAGGGAAAATTTGAAAAAACAATTTTAATGTGTTATTTAGACCTTAAATAAAAGAAAAATAGGAAAAAAAATTTTTTCCTCGGTGCATCATAATTCGGGTTTCAAAGGGTTTTAAAAATCATGAATAAAGTATTTCTGACTCTGACTCTGCATATATTTATGCAGATGACCTGAGCTTTACAGCTTTTATTTGGAAACAAGAAAGTCAAAGCAAGTTCAAGGGATTTTAAGTAAAAAGTTGTCTTAATTTAGTTGATATCGTTTGGCAAACTTGCTCCTAACTCAGGAACACCTCTAAGTTTAATACCATTAAATGTTTAAATCATATTAGAATTAATTCAGATTTTTTTACATGATGATTATATATTTTAGTAGCAGGAAAACTACTATCTTGTTACTAAAAAAAACTCGACTTAAAAAAAGCTCGAAACTCGAGCGAGTGCTTCAAAACTCAATTTTTAAAATCACTACTCGCACACCCCTACATTTTTGTAATGGAGGTTTTGCGAAATAAGGGAATATATTTAATTTATAGCATGCATTTAAAGAAAAATGTTAAAAACAGTGAAAACAAGTTGGCTTATGATATTTTAAGTAAAAACTTATTTCCTGGGTCATCTTTATTAATATTGAATCAATTAGACCTGGGGGTGAAGGTCAAGCTTTAAATGGGGTGTTAAAGTACGGTAGAACCCCTCATAACCGGCCACCGCGAGACCAAGCCTAGGCCGGATAACGACTTGGCCAGATAATCCATCCTATAATGTAAACGATTATTTAAAACTAATTAATAATATGTAGCTAATAAATTAAGTGCTATATAAAGCTTTAAGTGTATTTTTGGGTTATTTTAAAAAAATACACAGGTTAATAAAACCAATACAATACATCATTTGAACACTGATTGATCTAGTCTCACAAACGGTATTGATTTAACTTTAAATCATTTCCCTATTCAGTAGTATTCGCTACCGCCACAGCTTTCATTGGTGTTTGTATGCCTGCCATTCAAAGGGACTTATAGAATATAAAACACCAAATATTGTAAGTTAATAAAGTTGTAATAAAAATTAAAAACTTTTTAAAATTTTTAATCTTATTTTGTCCGGCCACTAAAATTTTATGTTTGTAGGTTGAAGTACCCTTGCCCAAATGAGACTGATGTTAAGGGGAAGAACTACTGTTTTTGGGATCAAACGACGGTAACGCCTTATAGACAACCCTACGAATACTACTATTTTGTTATGACAGGGGAAAATATGTTTGGTACAAAGATGGTGAGGACCAGGTTTCACCATTATGCATATGGTAAGTAACAGAGTCTAAACAACCTTAGTTTTGGCTTTAGCCTAGTCTAACTGTTATTTTCCCAGGAATCGTGGTATTGCTTCTTTGGTGATATGCATAAGAACAAAGATCAGATCTATTTTTCTCATGTTTTTTTTTTATAATTCTGCAAAATACTATAGCTTATTGCATTTAACACCATTTAGTTAGTCATTGCCTCTAGAGAGAGTTCCTCCTCTTTTTGTAAGTTTGTCAGAATCAGGGTATTGCTGATACTGTTATTCCTTCCAGGTGCAGAAAAATAGATAAATTTGTTTTGATTGGAATTTAATACAAGATTTTATTCGGCTAAGTGTGATTGTATTTGAATAAATGTTAATGAGATTTAATTGAAAACAAAATAGAGTGATCTTGTCCTCATTTCTTGGAAAATAATTCCATTTCCAATAAAAAGTTATAAGTGTAAGCTTTCATAAATATCTTCACCAACATAAATTCAAGCTTTCTATGTTATATTGTTTTTACATTCAGCTAATTTCCTCTGTAGGGAAGAAGCTGTCACCGTAGGTCTCATGGTAAGATTTATGCCCAAGACCATCATAGCTTTTCGTTCAGAGGTCCCCAGATGCCAAAAACTCCTTTCCTTAAATTTTTATACATATATTAGGGACGTGTCATCATTACCTCAAGTTGGTTCTTACCACCGATTCTTTGGAAAAGAACCGGTACTGAGAAGTGATGTCAAAATGTCGGTACCAGTACTTCGGTATCTGTAGTAATCGGTGGAAGTAATAGTGAGTGTGGTAAGCATTAATTTTCACCCAAACGTTGCACTCTTCGATACAGCTTAGCCACTTGGTGTATGTATAGAATCAAAAAATATAATGATGTACCTATACTAAAACAAACATATCCACTACCAACTCAAATTAACAAATTTTGAAAACAGTACTTTCTCCATAGGGGAGAAAGTAAGGATGAACGGGACGGGACGGGAGTTTTTTCGGTACTTTGGTATTATATGGAGGCCACCCTTATACAACGCGCTGCGGCGGTTCTGATAGGTTAGGTTATTATAAATATGTTAATAGGACTTTCCTTGTTTCGTTGAATACCAGATGAGTCATACTTTTGCCCGCCAAATCCCCTCCAAGTAGGCCAAGGTAAGGTTTTGACCGTAGTGTGTGCATCACTTGCCTACAGGATTTGACGGGCTATAGTATGACTCATCTGGTATCGTTTGATTCGTAACGAAACGAGGAAAGTCCTAGTAACATATTTATGAAAACCTAAATTAACATAACGGCTGCAGCGCACTGCATAAGGGTGGCGATCGGGTGTGGCCGCTAGCGGCGGTGACGCTTTCAGTCGCTGACATCGCTGCTTTCTGGGAGGCAGAACACAAAGACGGCTCATTATAATTATGTCAAATTTGGGCAGTAAGTCAATTTAAGTATGTTCTTTCCTATTAAGTAATTATTTTTGGTATCCAGTTAATAAAATCTCTCTGAAAATAGTGAGTGGCCTCCGTAAAATACCAAAGTACCGTTTTTCTTCCCTCTTAAATTCGGGACAGGATGGGATTTTGTCTCCCCTAAATCATCAGGAAATACTTGTTCACAAATTTATTTTATTACGATAGTAGCATTAGTTTAAAAAATATGTTAAACTGTATTTGCTGTTTATTTGTGACAGCAAACAGGCGCAATCGTCTTTTGTGGTCGTTCACAAGTTTGCAAAACTGGATTTACCTCCTATTTGCGATTGGCAAATATGCGTGATTGTTTTTTGCGGCGGATCGAGAGTTTTGCTAAGCTACACTTGTTTAATTGCGACCGCAAAAATGTTCCCGTCCCCAAAATTTTCCTAAGTAAATACAAATCCCGCCCCAAAATCAAAATTATAATTTTTTCGAAATTTTAGGATCCGACCATCCCCAGGAGAAAGTAGTAACAGCTAGATTTCAAATAAATGTTTGAATGATATATATTTTAGAAGAAACAGGTGTAACAAAATATCATGGAGTATGTGTCGATAGCCATCTTAAAATTGGGATTCCCAAGTTAGTCAAATATGCAAAAAGGTCTCAACTGGGCTTTATGCATTAAGACAAATTTCCTCACTATTTGATAACTAAGAAATCAGTATATTTTACTTTCATACATTTCCATATCTCTTTTGGTTTGACTGCTAATGGTAGAAGTTCAGATGTAAATTGAAAGAAAATCTTATCACTACCAAAAAAGTCCATGAAAATTATATTATATTAAAAATATTCTGAGTCTGTCAAAGAACATTTCCGAACACTGGAGATTATGACTGTATTTAGTCTCTACATTTATTAACTTATTCTGTTACTGAAAAGAAATTCTGATGATACATTTTTACTAGGATTCCATCATAATTTCAACACCAGGTATAGAAGTAACATTGGTTTTGTCATGCACAGGTCAAAATTCTATGAAAAGAAACCATCTTTTGCCAATTTTTTGATTAAGTATTTAATTCATTGCCTTCAGAAATAAAAAAATATATTATATTTTAATCAATCTAAAAGAAATAAAAAATTTTCATGATTGATAAACTTTTGTATAGTTTTGGTGAATTACTCTAGTGTAGTTTTGCTTTGAAGGAAAATGTATATTTTTTAATAGGATTAATGAATATTGTTATTGTTATCTTTTGCAAGTGTACTTGAAGTTTATTCAAATACAAAATGAGAATCTGGTCTCAACAATCACCTGACGTCATTCTAAACAAGTATGAATAAAGATGATTTTGATTGGATTTTATTGTATTTGATACACACTGATCAAAAGGCCGATCATGAATAGTTACATAAAAACCAATACAACTCTTTTTCCAATTCCTTGTTTATTTTTCAAAACTAAACTTTATTAACAAAGAATTTTAATTTCAGTTATTCCAGCAAAGGCAGCAAACCTGACTTTGCTGGAGAAAACATCCACCAGTGTGCTGATTCAGTGGTCAGTCGTGTTCCCAATGCAGAACTTTCCTCCAGGAGTTGTCCAGAAAGTCGAATATCAGTCTGAGTGGGATCCCAGAAACCATTGGACGGTCAGTTTCAAATATAAGCTAACTATAAAATAAAATCATTTTGAATATTTAAAATATATATAGTTTTATTATATAAAATATGTATATCATAAAATACCGGGTGTCCCATAATAGTCCCCCCCCCCAACTTTTTCCAATATTTTTTCAAATATCAATCCCACACCACCTCAAACATTGTTGGGTAGTTAATACTTCATTGTGAGTGGGTACCCAATTTCGACCGCCATCTTGGATCCACCATATTGGATCCAAAATATTTTTAGCGAATTTCCCCTATAGGGAAGAAGCTATTACCGTAGGTCTCATGGTAAGACCTAAGCCCGAGACCATGATAACTTTTTGTTTTGGGTCCCCCAGAAGCAGAAAAAAACATTCGTTCAAATTTTTATGTATATAATATATATATGTGTCTGTCAGCACGATAGATGCCGTAAAAATGGTCCGATCTTAATGAAATTTGGTACAGACATGTAAAGTGGTAATCTCTCGGACGAGTTTGTAAACCAGCCCGATCGGATGACCCTAAGGGGGGGTAAAGGGGGATAAAACCCCCCAAAAATGGATTTTTTGAGTTTTTTACATAGGAAAATAAAATTTATCGACTCTTTGTTGGCACCATTGAATTCAGCTCAAAAAAACAAACAATTAAGTATTTTGAATCCCTGCTCTATGTCCATTGGTTACCGAGGTATTGAAAGTGGTAAACACAGTATGTTGTCCAAATGTTAACCTTATGGGAAATAAGTAAAATTCTATATCTCGGTTATTTCTCAACATATCTTAATAAAACTTGGTAAATAGCTTCTTCTAGTTCAGATCTACTAAATATTGAATTAAAACCACCCAGTTTTAATATACCTGTAGCAGCAAACCTGCATACTCATTCCCCATGTTATTCTTATGGAGCTTACCAAAACATGTCAAATCTCGCTATGTTGGATTGAAATATGTTGTTTTGCATTTGGAATTCGTTGAGTATGCAGGTCTGCTGCAACAGGGGTATTTTCAATTGTAAAAGTGGCGTTGTGACGTATTAACATCAAATTCGATTTTTTCACTGATTAGTAATCAGTGATTACAATGCCTCAATACAGGTATGAGTACTTTTAGCGAATTTCCCCCATAGGGAAGAAGCTATGACCGTAGGTCTCATGGTATGACCTAAGCCCGAGACCATGGTAACTTTTGGTTTTGGGGCCACCAGAAGCAGAAAACACCATTCGTTCGAATTTTTATATATATATATATACACAGGGTGTTCAAAAAATGTGGGGCAATAATTTATGTAGTGATTCCTTGGGTGAAAATAAGCAAAAAAGTTCATATAAACATAGGTCCTAAAGTGCTTCGTTTTCCGTCTGTGTGTCTGTTTATGATATTAACATATTTAATCACATCTCACGAACCACTTAAAGTATAAACTTAATCTTGGTATATGGATAACGACTATTAAGAGGGCTCTAAAGGTCCGTGGCCACAGAGGAGTACAACGATCTGTGTCCACCAAAGCTCCACGTAGTTTCAATTTTCACCAGTGGCCGCGCTAGGTGAGCTACCCTCAGACCGGTTTTACGCATTGCTGCCAACTGTTAGGGAGTCCATGAATTCGTGGGGAATTTGAACGAACAACGCCAATTCCCGATACCGCAGGCTGTAGTGGCAGGCTGTAGTCTTGCCTTCACCTCATTGCTTCTATACTCCTTCGAAATTCTCTTTGAGAATCTGAATTTAGTCCCGAACTCAAACTGGTTATCACGACCACTTTGAATGGATAAACATTTATAAACTCTAATATACTTTATATTAAAATGTATGAATGCATCATGTTGTAAGGGATGAAGAAAAACAAATTATTGTGAAGTAAAAACCCGACTGTATTACATATAGATTTTGTACTCAGTGTACAGTAAAATGGTACAGAATTTTTCATACTAAACTACAACATTTTAACTTAACTGTTAACATGAAACATGAAAAGTAACCCGAGTGTAAAGCCTGGTCCACACGCTACGATATATTGCACCAATCTGATCGTTATCGACCACATCGTAACGATGATCGGAGCGTGTGGACGGGAGATCGTTGCGATATGTCGGAGTTGGACGGTTGATGAAAAATTTCATCAATCTGGCAACGATATCGTAAGGTTGCAACGACAGGTTGGAGCGTGTGGACATTGCTCCAACTTATCGCAGCGAACACCCGTCCAAAACAGTAAACAAACAGTGAGTGTTCCCACGACCGGAGTGCAGGAAGCAGCTAAAGCATGGCTGAAGCCTCTCGTGAGTTTTGGCGGTCAGTCGCTCATGGGGGGATATTGATTTTCGCATAACTGTATCCAGTTTTTTTTTATCAGAGGAGAAACTAAGTTTAGCAATTCAACGTAGGAGTCTTCTGTCATTCTCAAATATTTTCGCCATTCGTTCGGTTCATCCCTCAATTCCCTCAGCAGTCTCACATGCGAAAACTGGCTTCTCTTGAGAAGCCAAGAACGACACCACTTACTTCTTGGTTTGCGTCGTCCCTTTCTAGCTACTCTCACCAAACATATTACATAAAGTGACCACAACAGTGCTTCTTCCATCTTGATCACAACTGAGGAAAAACCGGGAAAAACCAACAAATGGCGAAGTAAGTTGGTGCTAAAATCGTTGCGTGTGGACACAACGTCAATCATCAATTTATCGCACCAATTTGTTGGTGCAATCAGATCGGTGCAATTTATCGTAGCGTGTGGACCCGCCTTAACAATCACTAAAAAACATACAACTAAATATACACCAAGTTTTCACACGTGTGTACAATAAAAGACAAATATATTTACAAACAAGTATGAATTACTGATTAACTACTGTAGCATATACTCTTTAACGAATATATATTACCTAAATGACATAAAAATGCCAGCAAAATTACCTATAAATTTTACGAATCGCTAGAACGTACTAAAAGCAAGCATCAGATATGTACAGCAATGTTTAAAACCGGGCTGCAATATAAACAAAAAACATTCTAGATGAAAAGCAATAAAAAACGACTTATTTGAAACGTTGTAAAAACAAATATTATATGTTTAAAAATGGAAAAGGGACACTGATTGGCCAAAATGAGTAAACAACGCTCGAAATATACAACTTAAAGAAAAACAATTAAGAGGTAATCTCATTGCAAGAGCATACAGTTAAGTAAAGCATCAACTATGTACAAAGAATACAGCAATGTTTAAAACCGGGCTATAACGTAGAAAAAAAATACTAAATAAAAATATTGTAGATGAAAAGTCATTAATAATATAACGATTTATTTGAAAAGTTGTCGGGAAACAAAATCATTTTTAAATCTACAAAAAGGGCATTGACTGGCCAAAATGGTGACACAACGCTCGAAATATACAACATAAAGAAAAACAAAGAAGCAACTAAACCTCATCGCTAGAGCGTACAATTGAAGCATCAAATATGTACAACAAAATAAAGTAATATTTCAAAGCGGGCATTATATGAATTATAATTTACTGAATAAATAACATATTATAGATAACAAGTCATTAAAAAATTAAAATTGGATCATTGAAGAACACTTATATTCTGTCCATTTCAAGTTGGCCGGTGGACCCGGGACTACGTGAGGGCACCCCTGTAATCCCTCTCCACGTCAGGCGGGGCTGTCCGCTGCCAGGTGATGAATCACCAACAATGGTACATAACAATGAATGGCTGTGTTTATACAATGGCACACTTTTTAACAGAATAATAATTTAAAATTTTTTAAATCATATTTGAAACCTGATAACAAAGTTATGAAAAGTGATATAAAATTCGATCTAGTGTTCGATCTAGTGTGTCATGATCTAATGTTTATAAACGAACAAGCCTAGGTATAAAGTCCAGTCTGTGTCGAATTTTATATCACTTTTCATAACTTTTTTAGTATATTTCAAGTATGCTTTTAAAAATGTTAAATTATTATTCTTTTGAGAAAGTATACCACTTTATAAACACAACCAGTAGGTGACTCATCGCCTAGGCAGCGGACAGCCCCGCCGGACGTGGCGAGGGATTACAGAGGTGGCCTTAGGTAGTCCTGGGTCCACCGGCCAACTTGAACTGGAAAGAATAAAATAAAACTGTATAAATAAATACAACTGTAAATAATATAAAAAATAGCGGTCGCAAAAATGGTCCGATTGGAATGAAATTTGATCTAGATGAAATCTAATGTATAGTAGCCTAAAATCCCCAATCTCTCTATTTTTGTGGAAGCAAACCTGCATATTCATTCCCCATGTTATCCCTATGGGAACTAAAAAAAATCTATATCTTTCTCATTTCTTAACATTATATTGATAAAACTTGGAATATGGCTCCTTCTAGTTCATATCTATTAAATATTTAATTAAAACCACCCAGTTAACATACCTGTTACAGCAAACCTGCATACTCATTCTCCATGTTATTCTTATGGAGCTTACAAAAAACATGTCATGGATTGAAATGTGTTATTTTGTATTTGAAATTCACTGAGTATGCAGGTCTACTGCAACGGGGGTATTTATTTTAATAACAGATATGTGTGTGTCTTCGTTTCATGACCACCTAATTTAAACCTGCGGGCAGGCCATTAGCGCAGTATGCATTGATCGTGTGCGCAAAACGAGTATGCCCATCAGCCTTGCCAGCTACAAAATATGAGCTCGACAGTGCGGTGTGGGCTGCATCGCTTTTGCTCCACGGTTAAGGGTCATTTTGGAAACATCGCTTTTGCTCCACGGGTCTGCAGGTAGATTTCAGAACCGCCCAAAACATCGCTTTTGCTCCACGGGAGAGGGGCTTGCGCTCCCTCTCCCCCACATTCTCTCTTTCGCTCACCTCCAGGTTCTTACTTGAAAAATGTCATTTAAACGTAATACTAACTTTCCTTTTTTGCCTAATTGAAAATATTGATATTCGAAAGAATGTTTAACTTTTTCAACTGCAAGAGATTTTATGCAAAAAAATAGATTACATAATAAAATGTGTCACTATTTAATACTTATCCACATTTCATTTCTTTACAATATTTCACTATTAGAAACAGAGAAGCCTTTTACACAATATAAAGATTTCAGGCATGAGCATGGAGCAGACAAG
Organism: Flexamia atlantica; assembly: GCA_035578135.1. Taxonomy (NCBI): domain Eukaryota; kingdom Metazoa; phylum Arthropoda; class Insecta; order Hemiptera; family Cicadellidae; genus Flexamia; species Flexamia atlantica. The sequence goes on along the minus strand of JAQJVK010000007.1, from coordinate 4,192,146 downwards.
CACGTTTGAGCCGTAAGAGTATATTTTCGACGGGCATCAGACACTATTTAAATAACCTAATTACAGCACTAAATTCAAGCTTAGTATAGTTGTCTTCCTTCTCAATCTGCTGTTACTCTGTTTAATATTAATAAACCTGTTTTGGGACCAATACTGGTACCCGTAGAAAGTAAAATTGAATATATTGAAGGTACAAGGTCACATTATTTTTCAAGCTAAATGGTTTATTTAAAAAAAGAAGCAATCTTCAAAAACGATACGTTTTAATAAATCTAGTGACCTTGAATCTCATGCCTAAAAGCTTGGATCTTCTGTTATAAAAGGCTTCCCTGTCTCTAATCGTGATCTATTGTTTAAAATAAATTAAAGTTGAATAAGACGTAGTAATACTATTTTACTTTGTAAGCTATTATTTTTAAACAATATTGTTTACTTGTTGTTGCTGTTACAATTGAAGTAGTATAACATTTTTTCCATCATAAATATTTTCGTTTACGAAAAAAAATCAAAGAGTTGTATATTACGTTTGGATGGCAGTATTCAAGAAAGAACTTGGAGCTCGGAGGTGAGCGAAAGAGTGAATTTGCGGGAGAGGAAGCGCAGGCCCCTCTCTCGTGGAGCAGAAGCGATGTTTTGGGCGGCTCTGAAATATACCTGCTGACCTGTGGAGCAAAAGTGATGTTTCCAAATTGACCCTTAACCGTGGAGCAAAAGAGACACACGCGCGGTGTGACCAGGGAAGGCAGGGGCGGCGCATGTCAAAAGGATTATTACAATGCCGAGAAGCTTTTGAGTGACGGGTTGTAAAATTGCACCGCTTGCTTATAAACAATTTGCATCTATAACTGAACTAAGAATCTTTCTCGCCTAAATTTAATATTTTTGAGTTGTAATTGAAGTAAACATTATAATTCGCCAACATTTTGGGAATTTATTGCCGTAACAATGTCAATTATATTTTACATTAAAATCTAGATTGTTTTGGTGTATTTTTTATCCAGGAATAGTGTGTAAAATAATATTCCCATCTGTGCTTATACTTACATTTCGCCCTGCTTAAAATAATCAGCAAAAATGGTCGTGATGGTGATTATGCGACTTTCCATAATCCATAAATTACAATGTTGTCATAGATAAAATATACCCAGCAGGATATATTTTATCTATGGTAATATCCTCCAAATTATTCGGTGGGCAGCCGCCCCCCTCCTTGCCGTATTACGCCCATGGAAAACCTCTAATACAGTAACGACTTTGAATAGCTCTGTAACAACTTATAAGTTACGATAACGCAGAAACTATCCACAGCACCTCAATAGTGATTGTAAACTTTAAAATCCTGCGATTATTGAAGTTATACTTTTTGTTGTAAAATTAAAACTGGCTTAAACAAATTATTGTTAAGGAAGGACTAATTTGGTTCAAATTTAGGTGTATTCCAATCAATTAGGTTTAATCATTTTTATGTTATCATATTCTCTGAATGGTTGAAGCCCGGATATAATGTCATTTGAAATTTGATTAAGCTATATATCAAAAATGGCGATATGGTGCGATGGACAAATATTGTGTCTTTAGAGTCATTGGATTCAAGGACACAGACACAGGGAACCCTCCCTGCTCCCTCCCCTTTCTAGGGATTCACGCCCGTCTAATGTCCCAATGGGCAGAGAAACAGGTTGGCGACACTGGCGAATGTCTCCTCGGCGGTCGTAGTTCCATCAACGCTCGCCAGGGCGTCCTCTGTACGGGGGTGTTTTGAGAAGCACTTTTCAGAAACAACCCTCACAAATTACTCGATTTACGAGGTAACGATTTGTTTTTTTGAAGTCCTACCCAGCGGGAAATCATCTCAAATATCTCATAAAGGGTTTAAAACAAAAAAAACTTTCTAGTTTTCTTTTAATGTTATGGTTTATGTAGAATAAAATGACCAATTTTCACTAAGTTTAACCCTGAATAAAATATGTCTAATAATAATAAAATACCCTAAAATAAGTTTTATCTCCTAGTTCATTTAATGAAAAACATTTTCTCGTTCACCGGAGGTCGCTAGGTGCTTTAATAATATCAGAAGTTTAGTAATACAGAGGTGTGTTTTTCAGCCGCTTGGCAAAGGTTTAGAGCCCTCTTAAGAATTATTTTCAAAAGAAGTTTCAAATTTCTACTTTGTACCATTTCAAAATGGCGACCATTTTTTCTTTCCAAAGCTAAATATCTTAAAAACCGTAAATTTTAGAAAAATTATACATGAGACAAAAAAGTTGCAAAATTTAATTCAATTAATGCTGATATCAAGATTATGACAATCGGACTACTAATAACGGAGAAATTTTAACTTTTCTGCATAAAAACATGGTCCTTAGAACATTCTGTCTGAAAATTGCATGTTTTTATTTGGAAAATTTAAAATTTCTCCACTATTAGTTGTCCTATTGTTATAATCTTAATATCATCGTTAATTAGATTAAATTTCGCAAGTTTTTTGTCTCTTGTATAATTTTTCTAAAATTTATGGTGTTAAAGATATATAGCTTTGAAAACAAAAAACAGTAGCCATTTTCAAATGGTACAAAGTAGAAATTAGTACTTCTTACGGAAATAGATCTTAATAGTCTTTATCCATATACCAGGTTTTAAGTATATACGATAAGTGGTTCGTGAGATATGATAAAATGTGTAAAAATCATAAACAGACATACAGACAGAAAATGAAGCACTTTAGGACTTATGTTTATATAAACTTTTTTGCTTATTTTCACCCAAGGAATCACTATGTAAATTATTGCCCCACTTTTTTTGAACACCCTGTATATATATGCCGTAAAAATGGTCCGATCTTAATGAAATTTGGTACAGACATGTAAAGTGGTAATTCCTCGGACGAGTTTGTAAACCAGCCCGATCGGACCACCGGAAGGGGGGGTATAGGGGGATAAACCCCCCCAAAAAATGGGTTTTTTGAGTTTTTTACATAGGAATATAAAATTTATTGAATTTTTGTTGGCACCATTGAATTCAGCTAAAAAAAACAACAAACAATTTAGTATGTTGAATCACTGCTCTATGTCCATTGGTTACCGAGATATTGAAAATGGTAAACACAGTACATTGTCCCAATGTTAACCTTATGGGAATTAAGTAAAATTCTACATCTCGCTTATTTCTCAACATATCTTGATAAAACTTGGTAAATAGCTTCATCTAGTTCAGAACCCCTGAATATTGAATTAAAACCACCCAGTTTTAATATACCTGTAGCAGCAAACCTGCATACTCATTCCCCATGTTATTCTTATGGAGCTTACCAAAACATGTCAAATCTCGCTATGTTGGATTGAAATATGTTGTTTTGCATTTGGAATTCGTTGAGTATGCAGGTCTGCTGCAACAGGGGTATTAATTAATTTATTTTCAATCAACTTAGTTATTCTAACTCAAATAAATTAATTGTTTGGGAATCGATCAATCATGATTTGGCTGTTTTAAAAGTTTGGTGCCATAAAAATTGCATGAAAATTAACGTAGCAAAGACAAAATATATTAATTTTGATTTAAAGGAATTTAACTTTGAAAGAGATATAGTTTATCACGATTTTGCTCGTAATAATAATTTTTCCTGCAACTGTCAAACATTAGAAAAAGTAAAATCTTTCAAGTATTTGGGGATCCACGTTGATGAAAAGCTCTCATGGAAACCGCATATAACTTGTGTAAACAATCAATTAAGGAGAGGTATCAGATCATTTTATTATTTAAGAAATATGTGTGATAAGCAATTGTTAAGATCTCTGTATTTTGCTTTGGTTCACTCTAGGATACAATATGGAATTCATTGCTGGGGAAACACTTTTCAAAACATTAGAGGTAAATTGGAAAAAACACAAAAACAGTTTATTCGGGCTATTTTATTTAAGAGAAGACGAGATGCATCGATGCCGTTGTTTAGAGAGCTGGAAATTCTTCCATTGCAACATTTGTTGGTGTTTAAACTTTTAAATATTTTTTATCAAAAAAGTGGGCAATTGGGTAATGAACATAGATATTGGCATGAGTATGATACTCGGAATTTTACTTTAGGAGGGTACCGGCGACCAAAAATCAATTGAGCCTTTTTTGAAAAATCTTTTGTATATCTGGGTCTAAAATGTTTCAATGATTTACCTTTTGATATAAAAAATAGTAATAACCTCAAAACATTTGCATTTTATTTAAAAGAATGGCTGTTTACTGTAGACAATATTCAAGAAATAATTAAAATTTTGAAGTAGTACTGTTGTTATAGTAGTAGTATATGTTAAAAGAAGAAAAACCAGTATACTTAAGATTAAGTAATAAGCTGGTGGTAACTCTAGGTTCTAGCCACAAGATTGGAATTTAAATGATAAGGACATTCGCCACAGGAGCCACCCGGTATCAGAGATAATTAAGGGACTGCGACTGATATTTATGTTGTTGTATAAAATGTAACTGCCATCAGTACCTGATAAGATGGCATGTTTTTCCAAACAAGGCTTGTGAGCTGATCTATGTAATGCATGGTTGGAAATAAACATTTCATTTCAAAAAAAAAAACTTTAACATTACAAATTGATAAAATAGGCCCATAACCACAAAATAAATGCTAGATAGTGACGAATAACCACCATCAGTCATTGTTGAGTTATTTCCACTTAACTTTCACCGATATAAATTTTTTGGCCGCCATCTTGGATCCGCCATTTTGAAATGAGGTAAGTTATTTCAGATATGGAGATGGTATTGAGACACATCATTTCCAACTAAATTTTTAAGGTTTACTTTTTTGTAAATTGTTTCCGTGTTTTGTGTTGTGTCAAGATTTTACTTTATATGATGAAGATATGTGTTTTGTAAATTATTATTTCACGAAGGATTTGATAATGGGATAGAATCCCGAAACTAGGCAGCCATTGATAAACTTTAAGGATTGAAGACGGAAAGGTTAGTCACCTAGTTATTTTAAGTCAAAAATCAATCCAGGTGGTATATCATGAATAAAAAAGTTTGGAAATAACAGAATCAGCATATATATACACTTACTGGTGGTGCTGTCTATCCAGCGCTGTCAGAACTGCATGAAGCTTTTTGGCTCCACTCAAGGCCAATGTACTGGAAGTCCATAACAAGTGTGTAGTCAGTGGTGTAAGACAAATATAAATAGCCGCCATACATCATTATGTTTAGTTTTACTCTTTTAATATTCATACAGTAGTTGGAAAGTTTTTTCTGTGTTATTAACAGTTACTTTGAGCTCATTCTCTAATTTTCAGTTTAATTTTTCAATATATTTCTATTTGTAGACATGCTAACAGGCGATGGTCAAATCTAGTAATGTCAAGTCTCGAATCTGAAACCGAATCTTTAAGAATCAAATCTTGAAACTCAAAACCCAGATTGTGGAACTCTTTAAGTTGCCTGATTACATATATTAAATTTAGCCCAGCCATTCGAAATGGAACTAGTTGCAGTTATTTCCAAAGTTGCCTAGAAATATTAGTTTCAGAACACTAAGGAATCAGTTTATGAAACCTGATTTTTGGTTTTGGTTGTTTCAGAAATAACTAATCAATAATCTATACTAAAAAATGACCAAAACTTCATTTAAATTTCTCATAAGGAATTGAAATACAATTGTAATTATAAATCTTTCAATCCATTTATTTATTTATTCATCTATTTATTCATCAATGGCAATGCCTTTTCATACATTTGAGCACAAAATTGTTTCTTAAAATTAAACTTAAACAACTAAACTTAAACTACTTATTTACGAACAAATGATTCAAAATTATTCTAGGTAATCTAATACAATTACAAAATACAAAATTCTGTTAACAGTTCAAGATGACAGTTGCAATAACAAAACTATTCTAATACCAATATAAAATGACAATAATTTAACATAAAAAACATAAATAGCAATAATAAATAACATAACAAATATATATCAATGAATATGAATGCAATAAATTCAGGGACAACAATACTACTTAAATGGCTATACAGTGTGTAAAAAAAGTCCGCCCCCCTCTTTAATTTTTTTGTTTGTTAAGAGAAACAATTAACCTGTTGGGCAATGATACTAACTTAACCCAAATTATTTTTTGACGCTACCAAAAATTTTGAGTGTCCCCCAAAAAAGGGGGATTTTGGGGGCAGCTCAAAATTTTCAAATGCAAACCCCTTTTGAGTGACCCCTCATTTTAAAGAGCTTTCAAAAAGTAGATGAATGGTGAAAGTTGGAGGTCTCTAGCATGTTTCTATCCAAATTGACAGCTTGTCAAAGTTTTGAATACAACACATCCTTGAAATCTGGCGTCTAGGATGTTTGAAGTTTGAATTCACCTTTGGTGACTTAAAAATGAAATGACTCTGGGAAAAATGTTATTAAATGAAAAATTGGTCTCTTGGTGATTTTCAAAATCTTGAGTAACCCCCAAAAATGGGAGATTTTGGGGGCAACTCAAAGTTTTCAAATGCCAACTCAAAGTTTTCAAATGCCAAACCCCTTTTGAGTGACCCCTCATTTTAAAGAGCTTTAAAAAATAGGCAAATGGTGGAGGTTGGAGGTCGCTAAAGTGTTTCTATCAAAATTGGCAGCTTGTCAAAGTTTTAAGGAGTTGTATTCAAAACTTCTTATTGAGGTTTGTTTTATTAAGACATTAAGTGCAATTACAATTTCAAGGAGACTTGGAAAGTACACTCCTTATCGAGGTTTTTGTGTTATTGAGTGTCTTCTTATCAAGGTTCTACTGTATAACATTTTTAGGGAGTGGTTATCCAACAAAAATGGCAAGGAACTTCTTTTTTTATTCATATTGATTCAAAAATCATTATTGGTCTGTATGTTTTATTACAACATTAAAAAGTCATTTTAAACCAAAGTAGGTTTGAAATTCATCCGAGGAATGGGTTGTATTAATAGGAAAGTTCAAAACAAGTTTGTAGTATATCCAAGCAAGTGAAACAAGTTTGTACTATGTCCAAGCAAGTGTTAGGTCCAAGTATTTTTTACTCGACTAGCAAGTACTAGAGAATTTCCGGACGGCACTAGAACTTAATCTGAATCTTTAATCACATTGATCCTCGCATAAACTACTTGTGACTAGCAGGGCCGGCCCCAGGGGTGGGCGGACCGGGCGGCCGCCCAGGGCGGCAGATTTTTGGGGGCGGCAAATTTTAAGGAGCGGCAAATTTAAAAAAATAATAAAATAATAAATTTATGATGTGAATGTGAAGAGTAAAATTTTCTGTATCACATTTTACCCTAAGAACAAGCCTAAGAAAATATACGGCAATGCAAGCATCGATTTACAATTCTAATTCAAGTCCAAATATAAGAACAAACCACTCGGCTTGTATCGAACAACCGTCGCCGCCGCGCTGTGCAGAACAGTGACTGCGTCAAAAATAGCGCAGCGGTTGGGAGTCGGGAGTGACCGACGGAATCCTCCCTTTTCCCTATTGTGGTTTGCTATTGTGGTAGCAATAAGATTTACATTTGCCAAAGCCTTTAAATAGTTTAAACCTAAAACAAAAGTTATTTTAATTTATACCACGAAATAAATGATGCAATATAACCTACTCGGGGCGTTATAAATTACATCTGAAAATTCGCGTTTTTAGGCAATCTAGAGGCATAACAATTAACAGAATAACTCACGAAGTTTGAACTAATTTGAGGCTGCTTGCAGATTAGATTCTGAAAATGTTAGATCACATTGGAATTTTAGAAAAATGTTTTTTCACCATAAAAAATAGCATATTTATGTAGTAGGCCTAACACTAAAGGACAAATGATAAAGTATTCAAGAATTATACGTTGTTAACCTTGGTAACAAAGATTTTTTTTCTGTTAATTTCAAAGTAAAAAACTATATCTCACATATTGCACGCCTCGGACCTTCCGGACCCGAAGTATGCGGATCCAACATTATCCGACCGAGGTTGATGAATATAGAAATAGAAAATGCTGTTTTCTCACTTGTGCAGTGTTTCTCAAGTCCCAGAACGCAACCGCAAAGCTATAATCGTAAGTCCTCGTAAGCATCGTAAACTTATCACATTTGTGCCTAGATTTGACGGCGAGACTTGCGTGGTTTTCACGCGACCGACGTCGGCAGACGAGATTCGTCTGCTTGCCGCGATGCTGCTATAAGATTGTCCGACAGACGAATAGTGTTAAGTACACGGCCTTGAGAAGACGATAATGTTTGTATGCCTCATTTTAACAGCGTGATTTTTTACCATGAATATTTCACGTAATATATATGATGAGTCTTTTGCCACATGTGACGACGATGGCGATGGCCGCAAGATAGCGGACACCATTAATTACCACTGTTGTTTGTTATCAGGAGATTTTGCTTGCTTGCCATAGGCCTACTCCCGCCAATTACTCACGATAACCGCAGTAGGTAAAAATACACTAATAATCCAATAATCAATCCCCATTCCAATCAATTATCTTTAAAATAAAAGACTTTAATTATTTAAATATCTAGTATAAAAGTTTAGTGAGTAATTCTTGTAGCGTTTTCTTTGTTTTAGGCAAGTTAAGCGATACCACCACTTCATTATGAACGAGATTATTCCTCCCAAAAATTTTCCTAAATCCCCAAAAATTTTGGGGGGGGGACATATCCCTAAATCCCCCCCTGGGTGCGCCCCTGGATATATGAGGGAGGGGCGGCGGCCGCCGATTTCGCCCAGGGCGGCAAAGTCCCTAGGACCGTGCCTGGTGACTAGTTGTATGTGCTAGCTATAAATTACTAGTTTTTATTCACACCGCTCATTGTTCGATATCTGGTTAGGTAAGAGGACATATCCCCCCAAAACAAAAATGTCAAAAACTAAACTACTGGCTGTATGAAAACCAGTGAAGTTTCATATTTTCTCTTAATTTTTACAAATGGAATGAGACAGAAATGAAAGCTGTGTGACATTCCATTCAAGAGATAAACTCTGATTAAAAATCAGATAAGTTGTATAAGTGTGGGCTTAGTCAGAAGTAAATAAAGCTGAGTATTTCATTTTGGAATTCCAAGAGATCGTATTCCTTGCAACATGTCAACATCCTTTCCCTTCTCAGTCGAAATATTGTGGTTACATTTCATATCCGGTGACTGGTATTTATATTTATCACTTGTGAAGGTAGATATGGCTTGTGACCTCCACATTATTGATCGACACACGAGTGTGATTTCTGTTAAAACAATAATGATGCAAAAAGTCTTGGCAATTTAGAGAGATTCGATCCAAATCTTTTCCAACTATTCGATGGATCCGAGGTTCAGATTCGACACATCCCTAATGGTAATTCTGTTGTCACTTAAGCTATTGTTACTCCTGGTGTTAGCTATTGTTCAAGCTGGTTGAGTAACTTAACCAAAAAGTCTTTGTTTTGACTTAATTCACCACAGCCGTCTCTTTTAACTTCACTCGGATTCGTCTAAATTGGTAATTCTTGACCATTAATTATGTAATGGGAAATATGAATAAACGGTAAGGTTTAGTTAAAATCATGTATTCAGAGTTCTGTAAAAATAGCCTTTTAGGACAAAAAATAAAATTTTATTTACAAGTAAATCTAAAAATACTTAATCAATTATAAAGATATTGGCCGTATCCCTATTTCAGACAGTGAGAACATATACTTTTAGACTATCGACTTTAGAATTGTTTGCCCATCAGAAGTTGCTAAAAAAAATAAATATTTTTCAAAAGGATTTCTTGAAACAGCTAATGGATATGTTTTCTTTGTTGATTAGGTGGTGGACACAAGTATGTTGAACATAAAGAATGCAACACATCAGTTGAACATAACAGGACTCAAGTACGCCAATAGCCTGTATGACTTGAGGGTGTTCATGCGTTCACCACTGGCTGTGGGGGAAGACATGTGGTCCCAACCCGCTACCCTGACCATCAAGACAAAGCCCACAAGTAAGTACAGAAGACTGAAATACGGTCCAAGCTTAGGGTTCCCTTATGGTAATATTGGAAAAAGAGGAGATTTTAGCGCACCACACTAATCCACACTGTATGGAATACCCCCTAGGAGAATGGGTGTCCGGGGGTCCTCCCCTGGAAACTTAGATGGGAATAGACATTAAAAACCCTGTTTTAGCGAAATTCCCCTGTAGGGAAGAAGCTATTACCGTAGGTCTCATGGTAAGACGTAAGCCCGAGACCATCATAACTTTTTGTTTTGAGGTCTCCAGATGCCAAAAACACCATTTGTTCATTTTCATAAATAAATAAATGTGTGCGTGCGCGTGCGTGCGTGCGTATGCGTGTGTGTGTGTGTGTGTGTGTGTGTGTGTGTGTGTGTGTGTGTATGTGTGTGTGTGTGTGTGTCTTTAAGCACGATAACTCACGTAACAATGGTCCGATCTGCAGTGCTGCCCCTAAATTCCTCAAAAATGTAACCTATAAACATGCATTAAATGTCGATTTGCTGCAAATCAGCTGATAATTTACTTCCATTTCCTGTGATCGTAGTCCGGAAAACCTCAGGCCTAGGCAAAGGGCAACTTTTGAGCCAACAAAAAGGAACAGAAAACAGATATTTCTGAGTCAGTATGATGAATTACACCTTCTTATTTCAATCTATGGCGGAATTACCAGCTGCACCTGAGGGCGTGATTGCTTCTCCATAGCCCATAGCCCAAATCAGTCCATTTGTTAATTATTCCTAAAAATTTCTCATGGCATTATATGATGTAATTAAAATTAGTTATCTTTTCAGCGGCCGAAGCTACCGGTATATCTGCTAGTATACATGTCGTAGCCACTTGCTGTAATTGGGCACTTCACGAAGTGCCCAACGAAGCCCAGACACTTCATGAAGTGCCCAGCGCGCACCTGGGCACACAGTGTAACTGGGTTATTTCAGTCAAAATTACAGCATCTGCCCAACGAAATTGGACACTTCATGAAGTGCCCAACGCTCTTTGGACACATGCTGTAACTATCGAGGCATGTTGGGCAGTCGATTTTAAATCTTTGTTTAAGTAAATCCCAATGTTTACATAAAACCCCAACGTTTGTGATAAAGTAGCCAATGTTACTGTTTGCTATTGAACCTTTTAATAATTTTCAAATCTAAAAATGTTAATACTGGTTTTAGTTGCATACGCATTTTGAAAATATAATTAGTCTACGTTATATTTGGATGATAAATCTTTTGGTGTATAAGTTGAGTTATAAATGAAATAAACAGTTAACAATAACGTAGTTATTTTTCAAAATGAAATAGTAACCACTTAATCTAGGATAAAACTTAAACACTTATAATTGGTTTAAAGATTAATACAAAGTTGTGGTTTTCAAATGTTATAAAATCAAACAATAGTAGAAAATTATAGGTAATGCACTATTAAAAAAGTATAAATGTTAATTAAAAATCAAAACGCTAGAATTTTCTAGTGACCGCTTACTTTTGAATAACGTTTAACATTCATAGGTTATCCCTTTAAAAGAACTACTCATAGAAATTTCTATATATTTGACTTAATAATAAAAATTTTGATTTTTAAGCTACTGAAGTCAGTAAGAATATAATTAAAGAGTTAAAGCATATTTTTGAAAAGCTGTTAAGTAAACAGGACACTCCATACATTTTTTTAATATTCTATAAACAAATAAAAACAATTACAATGAAAAGGTTTGTTGTAATGATGTTATGTTAATTTATTCATACTGACATAAAAGAACAAATTAAACATAAATTGTCATTAATGCTAATAAAATTGTAAAAAGAACAAACGAAATAGTAAAATTGTATACAAATCAACTGCTGTCAATTTTGATATAAAAAAGAAACTAGAGAATTGTTTTCATTATTTTTTGAAGACTGTTACGGCACTCTCTGTAAATATGTTTTACCTTGCTATATTTTGATTTGTTATACGTTTTATTAAGAGTGATGACCGAGTAAGAAGTTAATCAATTAAAACATAAAAAATAGGTTAATGTCAATGTTTATGTGTTATGTTACATGTAAATGTGTCAGGTAAAGTGTTTCATGTATATGAAACATGTACCTTATTTTAAATCGTCAAACGTAGTTTGTGTTTTCTGAGTTATTTTGGCTACACCTCACCATTAATATTATTATTTAAACAATATACAATTCTAAAACCGTTTTTTATTTCAATAATAATTATGTGCAGCCAAAATAACTCAGAAAACATAAAAGAGACCATGATACTGTAAAAACATACAGGCCAGAATTGTCTGGTTTAGTGGCAGACAATCTTATTCTGACTAATTCTTAAAAAAAATGTTTCTATTTGATATTATTAAAAATAATACATCATATACTACGAACAGCAACGTAAACAGCAGTTGTATGTTTTTACATCAAGTGCCCAGCATCTAAGCTGGACACATAGTGTAAAAGAAATAATTACAGCATGTGCCCAACGAGCGTTGGGCACTTCATGAAGTGCCCAGTTTTGTTGGTCACATACTGTAATTTTTAATTAAACCTTTCAATTACACTATGTGCCCAGGAGAGCTGGGCACTTCATGAAGTGTCCAATTACAGCATGTGGCTACGACATATACATATATACTGGCACTCTATAGCTTTCACAATTTTGTCATGGGCTAATAATAATGAATTAGGATTAAAAACCTAATGCTTTGCTTTTTCAGTTCCTGGAGCTGCTCCTAAAACAGATATTGGGAGTTTTGAGGTGACAACAGTGAGTCTGACCACTCGAGATGTCTATGTCTACTGGCAACACATTCCTGAATTTTTGTACAATGGAGATCAATTCAAGTACAAGGTCACTGTGGAAGAAGATTCTGTGCCTCGGTCAGTATTGCTGCACTTTACTTAGATATATCTTAATTCTTACGGTTATTCTGTCAAAATATTTCTCAACTTCAGCTGTAAAAAAGTCTGGATTACTGTAATGGTTCTGTAAACTGCTAAAATGTGGAATTTTTTTGTCAGTAAATGTGAAGTGCTAAGTCAGGAACGTCACCAAGAGTAATTTGAGTGACAGTAGCAGAAAGTGGTTTGTTAATGTAAACAATGACTGTGTCATTTACCACCATGCCACACCACTCTGGTTTCTGGAGGGCCTAAATATAAAAAAAACGAGTACAAGTAAATAAGTAATAGATAACAATTTTTATCAAAACTACGAGTGTTGGTTTGAAAAAAGTTGTTCCCGTCAGCATTATTACTGTAGAAGTCTGAATATTTACTAATCGAATCTAACTCCAAATAATGAATTTGAGATATAAAATCTTCAACCTCTGCACACCACATAGGTCAATGACCTTGCCCTCTGACTGCCAACTTCTATTTACAGTACACCTCGGATTGTCTGGAACTCACATTATCCGGATCCCAGATTATCCAGATCGGCCTATCCGTAAAGTAAAAATATTGAAACCATGGTAAAAATTTAATTAGTGAACTTTATGTGGGACAAATATCTTCTAAAAGTTATGTGCCCCTCTACGCATTTGGTTAAAAAAAATTAAGTCATCACATTACCTGTACTGTTTATTCATTGTAGGGTTTTTGTATGAGTGTTTTATCACATGCTTAACCTTAGGCAATTTTGTGGGTTAGTTTGTTACTATCATTTGTTCATAGTTGTGTAAGCTTTGTATGAACTGACATTCGGTTTAAAAAATAATTGAATGTAAAACTACAGTAACATTTTTGTACAATTTTGATACGCTTTGCAGCATCAATATAGTGGGGGCTACATTCACGATCTCTATTTAAGCAATATTATGATACCCTCGGATTTATCCGGATTTTTTGTTATCCGGATCACTGTTCCGCCACATTAATGCGGATAATGAGATGTGTACTGTATAAATCAATAAAGCTGTTAACGTCATAATTACAAATGATGTGGTTAAGGCAGTTTGAACACAAAAACAGATCTGAATAAATCAGTACATCTTAGCATTTTTAACGAAATTATATTTGAAATCTGTTTTACTTTTTTTTTTATCTACTAACTCATTCTAAACTTATGAGTCGTATAGAAGAAATTAAAAAATAAACTTGACAGCTTCTTTACATTTGAAAAGGCAATAGAAATCAAAGCAGGATATTCATAGTAGGTTACATTATCTACAAAAACAATACTTGAAATCAAAATACATTCAAACATTTCTAAATGTTAAGTTAATGACTTTGTTCAAGTTATTGACTTCTTAATGAATGCAATGTCTATTTGGATATTTAAAATTAGATTGACTCAATGGAGAATGGAAAACCACTTATATCTCATTTCTCATAACATTATTTTATAAACCAAGAAATGTAACCTCTTCAGTTCTAAAATATTGTAATATTGTAAATTAATTTTGGGACATTTACTAACAAATAAGAAGTCAAGTCGACATACATAGTTGTGTAAGCTTTCATAATTATATCTTTATTAAGCTACAAGTATAATAAGAGTCAAACAATTTTAAATAAATTTTCAGTAAAAAGTAATCTTAGAAACATCATCGACCTCCAATAATTGTATGCGATGGTATTTGAAATTGGCGCAGTGCCCGCAGTGTTTTACTTGATTTTGAACGCCTTTGTTTTAACAATTTTTGCATTTAAAATAAATTTTCAGTAAAAAGTAATCTTAGAAACATCATCGACCTCCAATAATTGTATGCGATGGTATTTGAAATTGGCGCAGTGCCCGCAGTGTTTTACTTGATTTTTGAACGCCTTTGTTTTAACGAGACTTAGGGTTATCTGTGATGCTTCAACCAGTCAATACCCCAATTTACAGGATAATAAAATGTAAAACATACGAAACTTCAATATACTCTACGTCTCGTAAGATGAATGAATGAATTGATTTTAATTCCTTATATAAGTTACAGAAGACAAATATAAACAACAGTAAGATGGTGGAAATACTTTCCACATAGGTAAGCTTGTGTGTGGAAAATTAGTTTATAGTCAGCACTACATCTAAATAGATTAAACTTTGATTAATACATTTGCATTTACGGTATTAGTCGCGTACATAAATTTTAGGTAATGTTAATTATTATACGAGCAACATTTCTGTTTAGAAATGATTACCTACAGACCGTGAATTTTTGACATTTATACCATTAAAACTTGGAAAACCATGAATTTCAATATTTAGTTAGAGTGGAAACTCTGTGTATGTTGTTGCTAAGTAATCATTGTTTCTGTGCCAAAGTTTTTCAAAATATTTTCAATTTTCATGTATTTTGGATGTTATAAAAATTGGCGTTATTTGTTACAGATTTCTGTTTCTGCCTTTATACTAAATTGCTTGTTATGTATTCTTTTAACATTAATTTAATGTGTTATAGTAATCTGGATGCCAATGAAACAACTTCTGCGTACGCAAAGTTCAGGGGACTCAGTATGAACAGTTACCGGTTCAGAATTGTGTCTACAAACACAGAAGGAGAATCTGAAGATTATTCTGAAGTCTTTGTGCCATCACAACACAGTAAAAGTAAGTTGAAATATTTAGATCATTTAAAATTGAATTTCGAACCTCGAAGTATTTGAGAAAATTCTAGAAAAGTTTTTATTCTTACTTTTTAATGAAGAGATTAGACAATTGAATATTAACTGTCAGATTCAATGTGATGCGAAGGGAAGATTCATCTGCCGTCAAGCGACAAAGAGATTTTTTTACCACAATGCGACTAGTTCTTTTACTGGGACCTAAAAATTATAGGCAGCTACCCTCAAATGATGACAACAGTGGTTACAGTGACAACTAATTTTTAGTACTGTTAAAAGAAATACAGTAGGAATGATAAGAAATAGAACCAAAAACATTATAGAAAGAAATATTAGTCCAAGCAAACCAAGGACAGTGCTAAACTGATTTTTAAATTTATTTGTTTGTTATGTTTGAAACTCAGACAACAAATCTTGGTTTCCAGACTTATAATTTCTGGTTTCAGCCATTACTAATTTTTGTAAACAAAACAGGAAATTCAAATTTTTGTAGAGAATGAATGCTCTTTTGTATACACTTATTTTAGGGGTGTACGAATAGTAAGGTTGGGCGAGTAGTGGATTTTGAATTCGAGTTGAGTCGAGTCGAGTATTAAGCCAACTACTCGAGTATCGAGTCAAGTCGAGTCAAGTAGTTATTTGTGAAAAATAATGAAATGTTCATTTTTTCAAGTAATTCATTTTTTAAAGTAAGGCCTCTGAACTACAATTAATTAAAATCTTTCATCAATTTTACTTATGAAAATGGTCTACTTTATTTAAGCTAATCTTTTTTATTTCTTTGAAAAATAAAACTCTGATATGCTAATACCCCTACTTGACTCTGATATTCTACCCCCTTGACTTGTTTGAGTCAAGTAGTTGGAATTACTCGACTCGACCTCGAGTGTAGTAACTACTCGAGTAATTACTCGACTGTCGAGTACTCGCCCAACGAATAGTGATTTTCAAACTCTAACCGAGCCGAGCCGATTAAGGGTGGGCGAGTACTCAACTTTCGACTAATTACTCGAGTAGTTGCTACTACTGAAAGTCGAGTCGAGTAATTCCAACTTCTCGACTCAAACAAGTCAAGGAGTTAGTTGCTCCCACCGTTTACCCGGAATTTCTGGGCGATTGAATTTTACGGCTGTATTCATGATTTTCTATCTTCGAGGATTAAATAAATGCTGTTTATATTTGTGTTGATGATTTATTTAACCCCTACTCCTCCATAAATAAACACATTTGCGTTAATTAACATTAGGTTTAGCATTGTGCAATACTTAAGTTTATATTTTAAACTAGTTTAGTTTATGGTTTAGTTTATATTTTAAAATTCACAACTTTCATGAATACTTTATATTAACCCTTGAGCGGGCGCTTCACCGGCAAAACGCGAGCGGGCGCATGCGGAGTTTTCCTCCGCAACACTAGATTGCACAAATTTAACCCTTTATACTTGTTTTATAACGAAATATTGTATTTAAATGTTGACAAACTTCATTAGGAATCACATTTCATCGTCGATTCAATTAATTGTTCAACTTAATAGGTGTAATATTTCAATTAAACATAGTAAGTAATTTTTAGTATAAAATATGAATTAATTATTATTTACATTTTTGGACTTTTCCTTTCGCGTTTTTTTCAAAAGCAAAAGGAAAAGTCAAAAAAATTAATAATAATTACAAATCCATTGCCATTATGAATTTTAAAAATAGGTATCTGTGTCTGTGTAACGGGAGAGGGCGTTTCGCAAACTGAGACAGCATCTCTGAATTGCATATAACGAGGTACCAAGGGGGGGGTGGGGGGTATAAATAGCTTTAGGAGATTCCTGGAATGAGGGGCATTAAGTACGGAGCCGGACACGACCGCCGACACCCATTATGTCTGTTTATTTTAACATAAAAAACACGTGCGGAGGAAAACTCCGCATGCGCCCGCTCGAGGGTTAAGTATTTAAATTTGTTTCCTGAACTAAGTTTGATTGAATTCACATTCAAAATCTAAATGTAGTTAAACTACCGTGAGAAGTTAAAACAAAGAAATCCTTTTGAATAATTAAGACATAAAATATGAAACGTCTTTTGCTGTAGTGCAACAAAACCGTATGGATTTTGGTATTTTTAAGCAGGGACTTGTCTTTTTACCTTAATTACATCACAAGCTCGGCGCACAAAGCGAAAGTTCAAACAATACATTTGCTACTAGAAGGTAAACAAACCCCACTCCCCTCCCCTTTTGGCAGAGAGTGAGAGAAAAACAGGTGTGTTTTTCTTACTTTTTCTCTATCTCTCTTTCATTTCTGGACTTATGTTTTGTAAGCAATTTATTTTATAGAAAGTAGAGGTGTGCGGATATCCGAAAACTCGGATCGGATCGGATATCCGAATCCGATCCGAGGGTTTTATAACTATCCGGTAAGACTGACTAGATATCCGACTCTATCGGATAGACTTGCATTTTTTGGGGTCAATTGTAAAGTAAGATCAAATTTTCAAGTAAGGAAACAAGGAAAGTCTTCCAAACAAAAGAAGTCACTGCCGATGAAAGTACATTCGTGACAGAAAACATCGCGGAGCAAAAACTACGCTTTGAAATGCGACGGTTGCGATAGCGGCTAGAACAAACGCCTCAACACGATGCGATTATGTAGTGGTTTGCATCAAGCGATGTATTTCGGTTGCCGATATTGCGACTCGTGATAAGATCGAGAATCGAGATCGTTGTATAAGATCAGATTACTGCGCAATACCCGACACGATAACAAACATTTTCTTAAGATAAATTCTTGTAGCGTAGCATTAAATCAGTTAACAAATAGTAGTACAAACTGTAATAGTTCTGTCTCGATTAGTATCCGTTACCGACGAAACATCGATTGGTATGAGGGAGAATCGCAATCTAGACTATCTAGACAATACAGTGTTCGCCATTGACCGACAGTGTCGACAGTGTCCAACAGTCAGTCGTCTTGAATTTCCAAAACGAAATATCCCGTAAATACCCCATAAACAAATAGTCGTGTTGATGTTTCGTACGACTATTTCAGGCCGTAAATATCTTACGTGGCCTGTCGATACGATAAAATAAAAAGCCTACAATAATTTTGGGCTGTGAAAGATTTGGCAAACCTGTTCATTCATTGTTTTGCCTTTCCAAATCACTTCATTTTGAATGTTGTCGTCTGCTTAAAAGCTGAATTAACTCAAGAACGTCTTTTTTCTTACTTTATTTATCAATTAAACAATTACCTACCTAGAAATAGAAAGTTGAACGATCACAAATAAGTTTTTATTTTGCTGAAATATTTATCTTTGACTATTTAAGCCTAGTCAAAGCCGGCCGGCCGTATTTTCAATACGTGATTAAAATTTTTAAATGGACTTTCTTAGATAACAGTACAAAGCGACTTGACAGCCTACGTTTTGAAAATAATTAGTGAGTTAGCTTGTTGTTTGTGATATAAAACAAATAGACCTTTGTTCTAATTAAATGACCAAGCTTTAATACCGAAACTTAAACATTTGAAACTTATCTTTTGAAACTTATCTTGAAATTTAGGTTAAGTTTACTGCTCGGACTTATTTTGTTTTTTTAGTGTTATTGTAGTGAATCAAAATCTAGGTTGTCAGGCTTTAGTGCATAAATAAAAATGTAAAGCTTTCTTCAAATATGAGGTGATTGGTGAATCAAGTTTTATATTTAATTCTTTTGTCTAGTCACTTAGGCCTAGTCTCTGATCAAATAAGGAAAAGAACAAAAAAGACAGAGGCCTAATAGTGAACAAATTTATGATGCATTGGAAAAGGATTTTTTAAGTTGCAAATCCTGAAATTGATTTAGGCCTAATAAGCTTATTCAATTAATTATATACTACCTATGCTTAAGGGGAATCAACAAATTTCTAAATTCTCAACAGATATTTAGTTGAACCTTTGCATACTTTAATAATTGACATTTGGCCTATATTGGAAACAATATATCACAACAATCAACAACTCTACCCTATCAAGGCAAATCTTACCTTACACATTAGGATGCTATGGTAGTTCCTTGCAATTACCTTAGGCTTTTGAGAAAACTTAAATCTGCTCATTACGCCGCGCTGTAAATATCCGAATCCGGTATTATCCGATCCGAACCTGTTGTTATCCGATCCGAAACCGATCCGAACATAAGCTATCCGATCCGAATCCGATCCGATCCAAAAAATCACTATCCGCACACCTCTAATAGAAAGGTAATCAAAATATTGAACATGAATAAAATAGTAATTTATTCCGTTAATTATTATTATTATCATACTTTTTGACAATGAACTTAATGCAACTAAAATAAATAAATGCGATCTGTTTACCTACAGGGAGTGATAAGGTAATTCCTCCCCACCCCTCCTTCTCAAACAATACCCCCTTCCCCCCTTCTCTCACCCCGACACTGCACCGTCTTTTATTTCTAAGTTGACCTTTACCTCTTTGCAACTTGCTTGGAAACACAAAAATCAATTATTGTTTTGTTGATTAAATATAGTATTGTTGCTAATGTTCTGGTTCTATGAATAACCGGGATAACTTATTCACTTAATTCAGTTTTTTTGTTATAGTATTCATTCCTTAAACTAAAAAGTTAACAATCATTGTAATAACTTACTATTAGTATTAGTAAGTAGGGAAAGGTAAAAATAAATAAATAATGAACAGGTTTATATACCTCGTCGTCGCAATTCCACATAAGTACAACTTTTTACTGTTGACTATAATTTCGACTTCTGTGAAGTCATTATCAAAACTATAAGAACATTAAAATATCATTCTTCTGAATTTCGCCTTGAGTTTAAAATGGTTTAAAATGACATGGACACAACACAACTGTACAACACTTAATCATTAAAACAGTTCGCAGGTTGGCACCCGTCTCTGAACTCCCGTTTCAAAACATTTCAGTTCACCTTTAAGTTACGATTCATATTGCATAGTGGCGAATTAATTTCATTAATTAGGTTAGTCTTTTGTGGTTTTTGTTATTGAATACATGGCACAAAAACCACCTAGATTCATTGACAGTTTTTCCTAGCCAATGGACTTAAACATTTGAAGTTTACTAACTTGTCACAGAATTTTTTTTGTTAAATTTTTCGCACAACTGAGTTGGTATTGTCACAATTTTTGGAGGTTCTTTTTCGTTGAAAATTTTTACAGTTATAAAACTTGTCACAGAATTTTTTTGGTAAATTTTTTTTCAAAACTGGTGGTATTGTCACAATTTTCATGAGGTTCTTTTTACTTTCTCCCCCCTATACATAGTATATGGAGAAAGTATTGTTTTCGTCAACATTTTTCGAATTTGAGTTGTTAGTGGATATATTTGTTTTAGTGCTCTCTGAATCCAAAAAAGTGGTTTTCGGCGTGGTGTGTGTGTGTGTGTGTGTGTGTGTGTGTGTGTGTGTGTGTGTGTGTGTGTGTGTGTGTGTGTGTGTGTGTGTGTGTGCGTGCGTGCGTGCGTGCGTGCGTGCGTGCGTGCGTGCGTGCGTGCGTGCGTGCGTGCGTGCGTGCGTGCGAACAAAGCCGACACCAGAGGTCCGATTTTCATGAAATTTGACATGTAGGTATAAAGCCGCGGTATCTCCAGCCTTATTTTCATTTTTTTGAATTTTTGATGTTTAAGGGTATTTACCCCATAAAACCCATAAAAAATGGCAAAAATCAAAATTTCTCGAAAACGGCTCTAACAATTTTGATAAAAATTTCATTTTTTTTAGTGCTTAAGATGTCAAACAAAATGACACCACCCGCATGTCTGTAAAAAATTCAGGTTCAGAAGTTATGGGAGTTTAAGTGTTAAAAATTCATATTTTTTAAATTTCACAAAATCTGTAACTTTTAATAAAATATACTTGCAACCATAAAATTTGACTTGAAAAACTAAATAACCCAGTATTTTGAATCATAGGCCCTACTGGTTGCGGAAAAAAATTGATATTTTAGTTCGGCGGGAAACGCAGTACGTTGTTCAATGTTATTCTTATGGAAAATATTTAAAACTGATATCTCCGTTGTTTACAAACAAATTTTGATAAAATTTGGTATGTATTTGTGTGATAATTAATTGTTGAGTTTTTTTTTATTTCACTATGTCATTTTTCTGGTTTTAAATTAATTTAAGGGAGAAAGTATGTGTCAGTTTCCTGATACCGTTTATTTGTATACAACTCATGACCAGGGGTGCTGAAAATGATTGAAATTAGAGGTCTGCAGGTACCCGAAAATTCGGGTAGCTTCAGGTAATTACGCGAACCCGAGTGGTCGGGCGGGTTTGACACGTCTCGGGTTTTATTCGGGCGGGTTTTTATTACACGTCGGGTCGGGCGGGTACCTACTACCCGAAAGAAATCGGGTTGAAGATACCCGACATACTACCCGAAAGAAACCCGAAACTTTAAAAATGTTCAACAATAATTAATTCGCACAAAGCTTTTGACTTACAGCGTCCACACAATATTATAATGTGACGAACAAAGATGAAATATTGTTGATTTCATCAATAACAATATTTCATATTGTTTGACATAAGTTTAACAATATGTCAAACTTAGAAGCAATCTTCACTACACGTCTCAACTCAGACAACCAGCCGTCTCCTTGCCGGCCCAAAATTATCGTACGCTTACTGCTTAGTATCGTATCCTCGTTTAGCAACTTAAAAAGGACCAGGGAACCGACGCAATGAAATAGTCGTAGGTACCAACACTAAATAGCTTTGAATAAGCTGGAATTTCTAGCCGAGTTTATGATACGAGAGGTCTTATCGAGAAGATAATTGTTGCGATCTATTTTTGGACACGTTAAACCGGAAGAGCGTGTCCTTCCCACAAAAAACATACACAAAAAATTATCCCTGAAGTGATAAGGAAAGGACGTTGACAGGTGAAAGGAAATAATATCTCCAATTAGATGGAATTCGGAAAGTTTCTGCTATATTTAGTTGTTGCTATATTTAGTTGTTGTTGGAGAACTACAAAGTATACATCAGTCTTTTGTTTGATCATGGATTTTCTCTTGAACGGCAAGAGATAAAAGTTTATTTTTTGTCACAATAGATTTTTAAAAATTAGACAAAAAGTATGAGCCATCATATGTGGTTGTAGGACAAATGGTTTGGATTTTCGCATTTCGTAGTAGGGAAAAGACGAACGCAAGCAGATAACACGCAGATAACACCAGACTGGCAGACAGGCTAATTGATAGTAAACAAACCCCCCCACTTCCCCCCTTCCCACAGGAGAGTGAGAAAGCTGTTTTTTTTCTAGCTCTATCTCTCCCCCCCCCTTTCCTCCCTTCCTCTACTCTGGTAATTTATGGTTTCTGCCTGCTCTTCCATATTTCTTAAACCATTATTTTCTTCATAGAAGTTTTATAATAAAACAAATTTTATGATGAAAATAAATTATTGTTGATTATTGTTATTTCATTGATAAATTCTGAAATAATAAGTTTAGTCATGAATTTGAATATCTATATTGGTTACTGTATTGGTTATTGTATATTGTATTTGGCACCATTTGGTGCATTACAATGTTTCACAAAATTTTTATTATATATATTATAACATTATTAAAATTTTAGCTTAAAAAATTCATTTATATCATAAATACAATGATTTGTAAAGAATGTCTTCATGTACTTTTTAAATTGGTCTTTTAATTAATATCAATCTTTAATTTTAATTTTTTTTTCTTTTAATTAGGCCTAATAAAAATCTTTAATTTTTTTATATTTGATGGTAACTTATTGTAAAGTTTTATATTTGTGTTGTAATTAATTGTTCTTTGTGTTTTAGTGTATCTTGTTCGTTAACTTCAATTCATCAATATTTCTTGTCCCATGGTCATGTTTAGTGTTATTTTCTTCATGCAAACTGTAATTTTTACTTGTATGTATGTATGTAAGTAATGTGAATGTTATGTTAGATTTTTACTTTATAACTGCTTGGTAGGCCCATCAAAATTTAATGAACTCAATGTTTTGCTGACAAATGATACCCGAACCCGACCCGAATTTTAACTAAAATACCCGAACCCGACCCGAATTTTTTTTCAACTTACATACCCGAACCCGACCCGACCCGAATTTTTATTCCACTTATAATATCCGAACCCGACCCGACCCGAAAATTGAACCCGTTTCGGCTTGAAAAATCACTACCCGCAGACCTCTATTTGAAATTTTAAAATTTCTAATCCTATTACATTTCCTGGCTGGGACATGTTCATTGAATAAAATACCGTGTTTTACGACATTAAAGTTTTCATATTTCTATCATTCACTGTATGATTTTTACAGCATTGAAGAAACAGCAAAAAGCTGCACTTAATTCAATATTTTCTATTTAGACTACAGTTTTATCACATTTTAATGATAAGCTCATCTGCTAAGCTCATTTTAAGGGGCAGGGTAAACATTCACAATATTTGCAGAAGCAGTAGGCCTATTCTTTTCCATGATGACCTAATCTTTATGATTATTTCCTCAATAATCTTATAACAGAGCATACCTCCAATTTGGCGGCATTTTCAGTTGAGGCACTCGCATTACGAGGTTATGTTTGAGCAAATGGGCAGCGATACAATGATTCGTTTCACATAGCTAGAAATGCATTGAATCACTGCACATGGTGGTGTGCAGATTATGGCGCTACTATGGCTATTTTCCAAGCTCCACATTAGTTTATTTCTGGATGGCCCTTGTATATTAATTAAGATTCTTTGAAACTTAAGAATGATTTCAAACAAAATCCTGATTCATTTAGTAAAAATTTTACTTATTGTTTACAAAGTTTCAATTATGTTAAATTGATTCAAATTGCAAGGTTTTATTTAGTGCATTTTTCTAAATGCTAACTTTATGATTTACCAGGTTTAGCCGAGCCATTGTCGTTCACCAAGATTGCGTTTGACCATCATATCTACGAGCTGTCTTGGAAGCCTCCCATCACTAATCAGCCAATATCCAGTTATACGATCTTTTGGTGTGATAACAAGAAGGACAGACCTTACCAGTGCACGGTAACATGTTTAATAGCTATTTACTAATTTTTTTTGTATAATCTACAGTATAAATAATGTATATCTTGTTTTTTGTCTTGTTGACTTTTTGGTGAATATTTGCTAAAGGAAACAAGTACAGGAGTCCGGGGATAGAACATTTTTTGATCAGATCGTATTTGGATCGGGTAGCTAATTGTATCGGTCAGGGATCGGATAACAACTTCTTAGGATTGTTTGATACCGGATTCAAATTTGTATGACATAATTTGTGGCTCAAGTTTTTTTTAAAGGCCTAAGATAAAGTTAAGTCAAAGTCAAACATTCATTATTCATCATTACTTCAATCTGGAACTCTGACCGAAAGGCGTAGGCTCGCTCCCTGAGCCGAAACCCTGAACGCTCTTTCCATTTACCTGCATTTCCATGTTCGTTGCACTTCAGACTGTCAAATTAAAATTCAATGTTGGGTTTTGTTTCATTTCTCGGCCTGTTGGCTAAGACCAGTGTCTATTAACTGTAGTTATTTTTGTATATTTAACCCTTTTAAGGCCGACGGCCACAATAGGCCCCCGCGGTAAAAAGTACGTTCAAGGCCGACGGCCGTAATAGGCACCCGTGGTAAAAACTACGTTCGCGGCCGACGGCCGTAATAGGCACCCGTCCACTTTTTCCCGTTTACTGGCTGGTTGTGATTTCCAAAGGCCACTAAACTTGATATTCCCTTGTAGAGGGACATCTGGGCTTCATGAATAATGGCAAATCCTGCCGTTTTAGCCCAAATTTCCTAGTTGTCTGTATAGATTTTCATGTCATGATCGTCTGCTGGCCATGTGATGATTTTGTTGCTGTTTAATTTTCGTGTTTTGTTGGTTATGTGATGAGGTTATTGTTTTAGTCGACCAAATATCATTTATTAAATGAGTTGTGTGTGCTTGACTTGTGTTTTCAATGAAGAATGAGCAAAAGAAGTCGAGAAAATGATCTGTAAGCGAAATCACCCTCCTGTATGCAAATAACATGGCGTCAGCCATGTAGGCCTAAAACAGCGAAGTGTCAATTTTTACATTATCCCTTATAGTTCTGTTATTAATTAAGGTAGGTACTTCAAAATTGGCATACTTTCTGTAAATAAGTTTTACTTTATAGTTATAAATGGTTTTTGGATGTAAAACAAAGTTATATATTTTTTATATTCCGTCAAAGTAGAAAAATATAAATTAGCTCATTAAAATTTTCTTACATACATCTGTAAACAAAATTTCTTTCTGATAATTTCATAATATATTCTAAGTTTTCAGAAGAAAGTTTTCTGAAAACACAATCAACCACCCCCCTCTGTTGGTTTAGGTACATTGACGATATTTTCATTATTTGGACTCATGGACCCGAATCACTGGAAATCTTCCTGAAAAATCTCAACAGCTTCTGCCCTCTAACCTTCACCTGGAATACTTCCAACCAACTTGCAACATTTTTAGATGTCAACATAGAACTAAGGAATGGTTTCTTTTCAACAACTGTACACATCAAACCCACAAACCACCAGCAGTATCTTCATTTTGACAGCTGTCACCCCCAAAACACAAAGAGATCTTTGCCTTACTGCCTAGCCTTAAGGGGTTCACAAATAACATCAGACCCGAGCAAACTTAAGGAATACAACAGTCAGCTGCAAAAAGCTTTTGAAAACCGAGGGTACCCAAAAAGTTTAGTGAAAAAACAGATAGAAGCTGCCCAAGACAAAACCCAGACCCCTAAAAGCAAACCGATAAACAACTCTGTCAACCTAGTAACAACTTATCACCCAGGCCTACAAAAACTTAACAGCCTCCTGAAAACTGGTTTTAAAATAATACAGTGTTCCACACAGACCAAGGACCTTTTGGAAAAGGCTCCCAATGTAGTCTATAGACAACTACCTAATCTCCGAAACCTAATCGTCAGGCCTAAATTACCAGACCCTTCATCCGTCAAAGTCAAACTTCCTCCAAGCTCTTATCCTTGCAATAGCAGTCACTGTAAAACCTGTAAAACCAACCTCCCCACTTCAGATTTCACTAGCAGCTACACAAAAAAGAAATACAAAGTAGAAGGACATCTCACCTGCAGTTCTGAAAACCTTATCTATCAAATAGAGTGCAAAAACTGCCCAGCCCAGTACATAGGCCTAACAACAGAAACCCTGAGAAAAAGGATGAATGGCCATAGACACGATGTGAAAACCAGTAAAGAAAAACCAGTTGCCCAACATGCTGCTATACATAATTTGGATTTTGACAGCTGCTTTACAACAAAAGCATTAAAATCTTTCCCCAAATCACAGTGCAATAGCTCCACCCTTAGAAGATGGGAATTAGCATACCAGCATGTCACAGGCTCAAGAAATCCACCTAACCTAAACCTCAGATAGTCCTACTCCCCCCACCCATCCCTACCCACAACTGGCTTCAAAAAACAAGTTTTTGTTTTTTAAGACTTTAAATTATTTATACCCATAGTAAAGTAACAGTGAAATAGTTTTATAGTGGAAGTGACTGAAAACAGTGTATTTATATGTATATATGTGTGTTTAAGTGTACAGTAATAACAATTTCCCCTGTGTTGTGTTGGCAAAACTGCAAAACTCTCTGATTCAAATCTCCACCATTTTAACTGTCTTTCTTTCTACTCTTCCAATCCTTGAAAAAGGTTCAAAACAATGAACCGAAATATAGGACATTTTTCTTGGGTGTTATAATTGTTTGTGACTACAGGCCTACTCATTTTCAGGTAAGCCAGTTGTTTTCCTATATAATTCCTATCAAAATAATATATTCTAATGCATTTTAAAGCCCATTTAATTAGAAACAATTTAAAAAAAAGAATTATGAGTATCTGATAAAAATTGTGGAAGTTATAGCCCTTTAACTAAAACTATGCACAGCACATAAGAAATGGCTTGGCCTTTTTCGCAAGTACCACAGTTTGGGAGCTGGCCTTTTTCGCAAGTACCACAGTTTGAGAGCTGGCCTTAAAAGGGTTAATCAATTTTTGTGTACTCACAACAATGCAATCCCCCTCCGTTGCCAGGTCTAATCGCTACACCCTTCCTCTCACCAGACAGATAATGGAGGATGCCTGCCTAACCTGTTAATCCTTACCTAGCCTAACCTAACGTACCTGGCAGAAAACATGTGGTGGTTGGTAGTCTGAAGGCAGTGTTCCGTTCTATACACTGCTTGGCGACATAACCTAGTTTACTAGAAGTAAACCAGCCAACAATACAAATATGTAGTAAGTTTATAATTTTATCATTAAAGAGTTGTGTTTTCGTTTACTTGTGTAAGTTTTTACTTATTCACTATTTGTACAACAAAATACAGATGTGGTCGATATAATACATAAGTACTGGATTTGTTTAGTAAATTTGGCTGCCTAAAATTCATTCTTGTTTATAAGATAACCTTTATAAGATGGGGCTAAAAATCGGTTGTATTTCAGGGTACTCTCAACTGGACTCGTGTGTCCAAGGATGTTATTATCAAGAACATCACTGTTCCGGATGAAAAGATTTACCAATTTGCTATCTCCGCAAACACACACAATGAGAGTAGTGGCATGGTTTGGGCTTCGTGTACTGTCATTCACAACAGAAGTAAGTACTTGGATGGTTCCTTTCTACATATATTAAACTTGTTAATGGCAAAAATTATTTTTTTCCAGGATAATTAATAGTTTATCTTTAATGAGGCTTAGAAACAAAGCGCAAAAGAGCTATCAAATGTCTTTACAATCTCTTACATCTTGATCACCAATTGTCATATTTTAAAATTATCTTTTTATCTCATCGTATCCTCTACAGCTCTGTTGCATAATGTGTTTGTTGTCTGATGTGCTATAGAATTTAGTCAAAAATATCTATTTAGCCTAACTGAAAATATTTTTATGATAGATAGCTTTATAAATTTGTTCTTGTCTAAAATAGAAACAATTATTCTACCCTCAAAGATTTGATACAACCCTCAGGTATTTGGATAAGTAAAATAATCCAAATTAATATATTCATTGCAAAAAAAAACAACTTTTTTGATACAGTGATACTTAATATTTAATCAGTTCACAAGAAAAGTATGAGTGTAGTTTATCGATATTATTAGCAAGGAAGAAGGTGAACTTGAAATTAACAAACAAGGCCAGTTGATGAGTCTAAACTTTGATTAATTCGATGATGTTTATGAGAGAATAAGGAAACTTAAGACAACAGTAATACAAATATTAGAGTTAATCATGAAGATTAGATAAGTTTAAGTACATAATTGAATGATCTAGATTTTTTTGTCTTTCACAATACTTTTTTGACAAGCCCATTAACGTTTTTTATTTAAAATCATTTGAAATAAAATCTATTTAATTTGAATGTATGAACTAGGGGTCTACGGTACAGAAAATTCAAGGTCGGTTTCGGTTCGGTTCGGTTAATTTTTTTGTACTTCGGTTCTCGGTTCGGTTCGGTTCGGTATGTGCGGCAATAAAATCACTGAATTATAAGTCTACTAGGCCTACTAAATATTTCTGGAGCCTCATTGAATTTAGTAGTTAATATAGTAATCTATATTCCTCAAATGTAAATAAGGTAAAGGGTCGTAAAGAAATTAACATACTGGTAAAAAGAACACATTTTATTATGATAAATAATTTTGTACTTTAACTAACAGCTAAGACCTTATGACATAATGAAGACAATATCCATAGCATAGTAAAATCTAAGAAAACCTATTTTTCACCCTCTTCCAGAATATTAAACAAGATTGAACTGTTAGGTATATGGGCCTAATAATATTGTTTACAATTAAAAATACAATACAACTCATAAATCACAATAGGTTAAATTTAAAAAATTTTTATGTTTACAATGAAAAAACTAATTGTGGAAAGCATAAGTAAGAGGGGATTTCTTTAGCCTAAACAATAAATTTACCCAAAGTGATGTTTTGCATTGCATCAACTTTATTGTTTAATTATAATTATTAGGGGTGTGCGAATAGTGATTTTTGAACTTAAGCCGAGCCGAGCCGAGCTTTTTCAAAAGTTTTTGAGCTCAAGCTTTTTTGAGCCGAGCTTTTTAACAACCACCAAATTATGAAGTTTGATTTTAATTTTAAAAGATACAATAGACTAATGTTTTCATACCCTAGCTCAAAACTAGAAAGCTTATCTCCAAAACAAGTTAATGATAGGTTCATCAATATTTTGTGTATTATGTTACATAAAATTGATCAAACTGGCTAAAAAAAAATTTATGTTGAAAATTTATAATTCGACTCCACAATTCCACAATAGTTTCACTTTAAAATAAATAGTTAAACGTACATAATCATTCTAGTTACATACTACAACTTTTTCAAGCGTTGGAAGGAGTTAATTGGAAAGGTTTTAAATTGGTTGTATCTTAAAAAAATAACATATTTACATTTAGTTAAACACAAGATTGATTTTCTGAATGTTCACAAACTAAAGATGATTACAAATAGCTGTCCCAATTGTGGCATAATATTGATGATTAAACTATTTCAGAATATGAATGAAATAATATTTAATAACAAAAATAATTTATTGTCATCCTAAAATTATCTGCATTTCTAAGCTTTTGTGAAGAAAATAATGTGGTTTAAAATAAGGAAGAAGAAAGATCAGAGATTAGGATGGAATGGAGAGAAAGAAAGAAACAGCTACCTCTCTCACTCTCCTTATCAGTGGCCAGGGAGGGGGGAGGGGTGGAGGTTGTTTACTCCAACTCTGTCCCGGTTTTTTTGTCATTGGCTGTCTCAGTGCGAGCGTGCGTGAGTTAATTAAGAGATAAGGAATCCGTGCTACAAAATGCTAAAATACAAACTTCTTATCATACAATTATATATTACGGCTTATATTTTTTGTCTTATTTTTATAAATCAAATGAGACCAAAATGAAACTTGTACGATATACCGTTAAAGAGATAAGCCATGATAAAATAATAGACTTTCTTGCTGTATTTTGCGTTCTCCAAGGTCAACTAAATATAGCTCCGATTTCCGTCTAAATGGAGATAATATTTCTTGTTATCTGTCCATGTCCTTTCCTTATCACTAGGGAATATATTTTGCTTGTTTTTTTCGTGGGAGGGAAACGCTCTTCCGGTTTACCGTGTCCAAAAATAGATCACAATATCAATAGAGTGGTTATCTTTCCGATAAGAACTCTCTTATCAAAAGCTCGGCTCAAGTGGTCGAGCTTTTTCCCAAATAAACATCTGTTGTACCGAACCGACGTGTAACCGGTACACAAGCTGAACCGAACCGAGTATCGGTAATAGGGGTGTGCGATGCAGCAAAAGTTTTTCGATTCGATGCGGCAATGCGATTCAAATAATTTCGATTCGAATCGATGCGATTCGATTCGATGCAGTGCGGCGTTAATTGCTATCAGAGTTATTTACAGCTTGCATTACTGTAATGGGTCAATAACCTTCAAGAGGATGAGAGTTAAAAATTCCACACAAAGTTGAATTGTTCTGTACCAGAGCATTTAATTTGTAATGCTGGCCCATTATAAATGGAATTTTGCAGTATAAACTGTTATTAAAAATGCTAGACTAGAACAGTTTTGGTAATGACCCTTGACCCATAGCCTACAAAGTAAATTTAAATCCTAGGCCCATTGAACAACACATACTGCTCAAGCTACTTAACAATTCAAAAAATGTAATTAGATTGTCATTGAATAAAAAAAACAAGTTAAGCCTAACTTTCTCTCCAGTAACTTTATCAAACATTTTATGAGTAAGCACAGTGGGTTCAAATGCCAAATACCAACCACATTCAAAGAAGAAGAGAATGAACTCAGTTCGAACAAATCTGGTTAGATTTTCCCCATTAAAATTAATTATATCCTTTCACAATCTCAAGAAATATTTATTATTACTAGGCCTACAGTTTATCTTCAAACAACACAAACAGTCCAAGTAAAAATTAATCAGTTCAAAGTTTGATTAGTCATCTAATAACTATAACGATCAGCCAAAGTGTGGTAATACTAACAAGGATATTAGAACGATATTCCTATCAGATTCAGATTCTACAAGACTGGCTACCTGAGCCCGGATGACTACCATTTTCTTCATCCAAGTCTTCAACCATTTTTATTTGCCATTCAATTATTCGAGAATCTAAACACCCAAAATATTCAATTAGGCCTACATTTGCATAAGCCTTGCGCCACAGACAACAGCAACAGGCATTAATTACTGCACAGTGTTGTTGCTCTACAACTACGGCAGACAGCTTGACTTGACAGCTGATCGACCACTACAATACAGTGTTACCACTTGTGGACCATATTTACCCGCAAAAATAACCGTTTATACGAGAATAAACTGTTGAAAGAATTACGAAATCCCCACACGGCCTTGCAAATACCCGAGAGTCGGGTAATTTCCCTAACAGCACTATTTGTTTTTGTCGGCCAGCCTGTATAACCATCACGATCACAGTTATACTGCAGCTGCTGCCGACTGTCGTAGTATTCGTTTTATTCTCGTCATTGAAATTCATGTGTGGAATTATACAGCCAAAGATTAAAAGGTAGTTTGCAATCATTTAAAACTCATTATAAAATGAAGAAACATTCTATTGCAAGAATTTTCAAACTTGGCGAAAAAATAACAGTGCACTACTTTATTGCGCAGCCCTTATCACATGTTGTTAAACGGTGTCTAGTGTCTGAAAGTATTACTACCACTACGCACTAAGCTCTTCATAAGTTCATTAGGACTCAAGAAACTGCTTTGAACATTAATATTACAAATAAATATGTAGTTAAAATGTTTATTAACTTGCTTTCAACATTCATTTTCGACTATTGGCGTGTAGTGAATCGAAGAATGCCGATGCATCGAGGCCAAATCGATGCATCGGCATTTCGATGCATGCCAAATCGAATCGCGATTCGATGCATCAAATGGAATCGAATCGAAATTTCGATGCATTTTCGATGCATCGCACACCCCTAATCGGTAACGAGTTCAGAACCGAACCGAACCGACTTTTTCAGTGCACCGCCGACCCCTAGTATGAACTTTATCTACTTACTCTGTATGAACTTTATTCTTTTCTGTTTTAGTCCTTGGGAAGATGAAAACAATTTGGATAAATCAGATAGGACCCACTTTCATCGAGGTTGGATGGAAATTAGAGTGTTCTGATCGTATAGGAGTGGTTACAGGATTCCAGATCTCTTACTGTCCAATAGTTTCGCCTCACAACACCAAGTGCAAAGGTTTGTACGGATCTTTTAATATAACAATAATCCGAGTCAATGACCTGTTAAAGCCTGCGTGTAAGTCCAATGCCAAAATAAGTTAACATTAGTCTTATGTACGACCGAGGCAACGTCATTTAACTGGGTCTATAAGAAGTTGGTTGTACGGACAAGTTGGTTGGGGGGTTGAGTTCTGGAGGTACCTGGCACCCCCTGATTTTTGGTGGCTTTTGGCAAGGAAGTGGGGGAAATGTTCAACATAACATTGAATTAATTAATTCATAAATTACTAAGAGTTTGTTGTTAAATAAATTAAATAGCTGATTGGAATAGGCCTTAAACGGACCATTTTAATAGGAGTTTACGATACTTCATAGGTAACAGCACCCCCATAGATTATGACCTAAAGCCACCCATGGTTGGTTGTCAATTTAAATTATCAATTTAACTAGGGATGGGCGGATTCCAGAATTTCTCGATTCCGATTCTGAAATTTTACTCACGATTCTCGATTCCGTGCTCGATTCCGATTCCAGGTGAAAAAAGAAGAAAAAACTTATAAATCCAAAAATATTTTCCTAGCCAAACGAATATGTGACGACTTTCTCGCAAAAGGAATGAAATTAATTTTCCTAACAACACGAGAAGTCGCCTCAGACCTATGCCAGCGGAATCGCTCAATTCCGGCAGCTGGGTCTATATTCCAGGGTTCTTTGAATGAATTTTGAAAAGGTACAGATTTCTACCAAACAAGAAATTATTTAAATTATTCAGGTGTGAACTCAGAGCCCGCAAACGCAACGCTACTGTACCATCATCATCGTTCACACCTGATGGTAAAGCCAATTGGAAACTGACAAGTTTAATTTGACAAAATGGTTTAGCAAACAACCTAGGTATCTATTACAAATAACGTACCCACGTTACCAGACACCACAGATCTCCCCTACACCACAGGTTTACCAACCACGGTTACTCGGGTACCAACGCCACAGGTCACCTGCACACGTAGGTCCTGTTCTGACACGCAGGTTCCCCACCCGCGTCTTAAGAGGCAAAAGGAGTCGAATCACCCCGTGACAAACGCGACGGGGTTAATTAAATTCGATGTGCGAAACGGCACTGATGATTCGTAGGAAACGCTACGAATCGAAATAAAACTCAAACGAGGAAAACGCCGATCACAGAGTTCTGAGCTGCCGGCTAACACTGACTAGGTTCGTCGCGATGGAATCGCACCGCGGACTAACTCTAGTGACCTGACCGCACAGTTCAAGTACTAGGAACCGAATAAACCACCCGCTAATCTTCCGGGTTCATCCCTCCAAAACTTCCCCTCCAAGGAAGGGACAGGGAGGGGATAAACAGCTGATCACCAGTGGCTGTGATTGTGTGACGTAGGACCACTGCCACTGGCTGATCGTCAGCTGTCAATCCATCTGACATCGTCTGTCGCCTGTCACCTCAACAAAGCCAATTGAGGTTATGTTGCTCAACACCGACGATGTTTATTATGGCCGTCAAGGGGTTTTAATATTTAATCATACAAGTGTGGGGGCAATTATTCACAACAACAAGTATCACAAGTGTCACAAGTGTTTTAACTAATAAGTTTTATGAAATCAACTTCATGTCAACACTATGGGCTGTGACACCGGCGAGAGGGGTTAGCCTTGTGTTTGGTTTATGGGCTTTCAGCAATGGTTAGCAGTGCACCTAGTGTGATTTAGGTTATATTTCACTGCATTAACCATTATTCATGAGCTGCCCAACTATGTCAACCAACCAAAGGATGGGCTAGGCTTATGACAAACAAAGGCCTAGGCTAGGGTTCAACCTAGTTAAACCTACACCAGGTAACTTTACCCTTTTTATAGCTAGGCCTAAGCAACTAGCCATAGCAAATCACCTCCTCTTGCTATTAATCAGTAAATTTATACACCCCTACAAATTTGACCCGTTACAAATAAAAACATCAAAACTCTTTAAAAAAACAATAAACAAGTTTTAGTTGAAACTACAGTTTACCTTACATCTTGAAAAGTATTTTATTTTTAACTAAAAATTAGGATGGTATTTCAAATTTCTATTAATGAAAACAAGGATTTGGACTCTCTCTGGATCTAGTCTGTTCCTTTTTTTATAGTCCTTTTATAGTTCCTTTTTTTACAGTAAATTTAGGGACTAAAATTAATTATTATTTCAGAATATAAAAATGAAATAGTATTTATATTTTAAAACAACAACAACCAACAATAATTTGTTTCATCATAACATTAGTTCTTTTCTAAAACTTCAGAGAAGAAAATAATAGTTGGTGAAATATGAAAGAGGCAGAAACCAGAAATTACATCAGAATAGAGGAAGGAAG
Organism: Flexamia atlantica; assembly: GCA_035578135.1. Lineage (NCBI taxonomy): Eukaryota > Metazoa > Arthropoda > Insecta > Hemiptera > Cicadellidae > Flexamia > Flexamia atlantica. The sequence goes on along the minus strand of JAQJVK010000007.1, from coordinate 4,156,952 downwards.
GAAAGAGGGGGGGAGAGAGAGTGAGAGAGAGAGATAGAAAAAACAGCTGCCTCACTCTTCTTATCAGTTGGAAGGGGGGAGTGGGGGAGTTTGTTTACTTATCAATTAAGCCTGTCCGCCAGTCCGTTGTTATCTACGAGTGTGGTGTGTGCGTCTGAGCAGATAATTAGGAGATATAGATTTCCTACTACGAAATGCGAAAATCTTAACCACTTGGCCGACAACCACAAATGATGGCTCATATTTTTTGTCTAATTTTTATAAATCAAATGAGACAAAAATGAAACTTTTATCTCTTGCCGTTCCAGAGAAAATCTATAACTAAACAATGGACTGATGTGTTTTTGTGGTTCTCCAAGGTTAACTAAATATAGCAGAAACTTTTCGAATTCCATCTAATTTGAGATAATATTTCTTTTCACCTGTCAACGTCCTTTCCTTATCACTTCAGGGATTAGTGTTTGTGTATGTTTTTTGTGGGAAGGACACGCTCTTCCGGTTTACCGTGTCCAAATACCGCAACAGTCATCTTCTCGATCAAGACCTCTCTTATCACAAGCTCGGCTAGCAGCGGTTCCCTGGATACGAGGATACAATATTAAGCAGTAAGCGTACGATAATTATGAGCCGGCAAGGAAACGGCTGGTTGTCTGAGTGAGACGTTCAGTGAAGATTGCTTCTAAGCTTGACATCGTGATTGTGACCATCTTTGATCGATCGCGACCATCTTTGTTCGTAATGTTATTATATTACGTGGACTTCGTAAGTCAGAAGTTTTGTGTGATCTGAATTAATTATTGTTGAACATTTTTTTTAAGTTTCGGGTTTCTTTTGAGTAGTATGTCGGGTATCTTCAACCCAATTTCTTTTGGGTAGTAGGTACCCGCCCGACCCAATGTGTAATAAAAACCCGCCCGAAAGCCCAGGACGTGTCGAACTCGCCCGACCACTTGGGTTCACGTAATTACCCGAATTTTCGGGTACCCGCAGACCTCTCGTTTTATGAGTTTTCACTATTTTTTCGTCGGAATCGGAATTGAACACGGTGGCGCAAAGAATCGAGAATCGACGATGCCTCGATACCGCCAAGAATCGCGATTCCCGGAATCGAGAATCGGAATCGGCCCATCCCTAAATTTAACTTGAAAGAGAATTCTTCTTTTAGTTGTAAGAAAGAGGCTATGAAATTTTATAAGATCAAAAGACATATGCCTGGATTGTAAAGCTTGGTTTCCAAGATGACCAGTTCAGTAGACTTTAAAACTGTAGCTCTGTAACAGATTAGAACAAAATAATTTTGTCTTACTGTCCCACCGCCTAGTTGTTATGAAAACCAGGCTTAAAGGTATAATGGTTAGTTTTAAAAAATCAGTAGGCTTACATTGATCTTGATACATCAGGTGAAGCCTGGTTACCACAGCAACCAGTATGACCAGTAAAAACAAGATTGCCAGTAAAAACAAGATTTTTTTATCGTCCACTTCACTGGTTGTTGTAGAAACAAGGCTATTCACATAGTCATAAATAGGTGTTACACTCAGAGCCTGGAGGAACAGATATTTTTCTCCTTTTCTGAATTAATAGAGAAACTTAATAAATAACTTAATAACCTATAACCTATGGCTGTTGAACATTTTTTCCCTGTTTTTTTATTTTTTCCCTGCTAGTGCTCTATTATCTAATCTGAAGTAGGAGCCAGTGGCTTTAAAAATTAATGTTTTGGGTATGTAAGTCATTCTGCAGTCTAAATGACTTGCCCACTTGTATATCTGACCCAAGCAATTGTGTAAGTTTTGCAGATGACTCAACTTTTTTCTGTGGTTATTGTAATCTTGATCATCTCTTAGTTCAAATGTCATATTGCTTTTCTGAATGTTCTTCTTGGTATCAAATAATGGTTTTATTTTTATTTATTTTTTATTTTATTGTCACATAACATTTGGTGAGACCTAAACCTGCTCAAACATGTGACTAGTCATATTTTGTACAACTTATGATAAGTATGGTACTAAATTTAGAAGTAAAAATGTTCCTAATATAAAATTAAAATACATTAATATAATTCGTTAAAACTTTGCTTGCTGAATAATAGGCCTTACTTGTAAGAAAGGATTTTAAAGAACTTGAGCATTTTTTTATTTGCAACTTTTTCCAGCTAGGAATTTTGTTGAAAAGTTTGATCTCCATATAGAAGGTACTTTTTCTGTGAGTTTTGTTCTATGCAAAGGAAAGTACAGCTTTATTTTTGTTTCTTGTGTTATATTTATGATGAACATTTCTTTTCAAATACTTTTCTTAATTTTGTAACATGTATGAGAATATTAAAGATATACGGTAAAGGGGCCGTTAAAATTTTGAGTTGCATAACAATTTGTTTACATGTTTTTTGGGGTGAATACATGGCCATTATTCTGAGCATCTTTTTTGCATTCTAAGGAATTCCTCCATCAAAGATACAGTACACCTCGGATTATCCGGATTAATGTGGCGGAACACCGATCCGGATAGCAAAAAATCCGGATAATCCGAGGTCATTACAATATTGGCAAAATAGCGATCGTGTACAATAGCCCCTGCTGAATTGATGCTGCAAATGGCGTGTCAACAAAGTACATTATGTGACTCTTTCAAATTCTATACGAGGGTTTAATTTTGAAACAAATTTAAACTAACTAAACTTTATTATTAATCATACGAATATAATGTTAACTTTTCCCGTATACTTACGGTAATAACTGAAACTTGAAATAATCTTGACAAAACTCAAAGTAACTCAAAAATTATTACAGTATCTCTCCTTAAGAAATAACGTAACACATCAAATGACAGCAATAAACAAACTCGTAAAATTGCCATAGGCTACGCCTTTTTTGATCACTGTTAGCGCCACAAGAAAACTACGTTCACGAAAATGCTGTAATGTACTGTTTAGGCAATGCGATTCCTTCATTATTGTGATTCAAAATGCATACAGTAATGTATTACATTTGCATTTTACTTTTGAAAGGCGCATTTCACCTGTAAACTCACTGAAATCATGTTTTTTCAGTGATTTTAATTTTTAAATTTCTTGGTTGGACCGGTCCGGATATTCTGGGATCTGGATAATGTGGGGTCCGGATAATCCGAGGTGTACTGACTCCCCCCAAATGGTTATTGCATGATTTAGCAAAGAATGAAAATAGCCGTAATATAAGTTTAATTTGGTCTCCACACTAATTATACTTGTCAGACAACTCATATTAAAACAAACTGAGTTTAATTTTTTGACAGCAAAGTTATACGTTCAGTCCATGTTATATTTTCATCTAAATGTTTGCGTAACAATTCTGTATGCTCAAGACAATTGATTTTGTTATTGTTAATTACCAATTCTAATGGTTCAGATTTGGATTGTTTTGTATGGAAATGAATTATGCTGGTTTTTGATTAATTTAAAGCCATTCCATTTGTTCTAAACCAGTCTAGCTCAGTGATGGTTTCAATAGTTTTAATTTTAGATTGTTTACATTTTTATCAAAAATAATAGCGGTTGTATCGTCGGCGTATAACAATGTTTTAGACTGTACATTTAAAGGTAGGTCATTTATGTAGATATTGAAAAGGGTAGGTCTTAGGATTGATCCCTAAGGTACTCTAGTTTAATGTGTTTAAAGTTTGAGCAAAATTTGATTTTTTCCTTGCTAATTTCTACTTTTTGTTTTGTGTTGAATAAGTAGGTTTAAACCAATTTAATTCAGCCCCAACCATGCCACATTCCTCTAATTCTTGTACCAAGATTTGGTGTTTACTCAATCACCAGGAATGTGTTTAGTGTATGTAGACAATATTCATAGGAAAGATAGTGCTCTTTTGTTTCTTGAAGGAGGAACATGATCTTCCTTCCTTACAAACAGTAAACTTCCTATTTGAAGAAGGAGCCAGTGGCTCTGAAAATTCATATTTTGTGTTTTGTGTCTTTTTGTATGCTCGCCAGCAGTTTTAACCAACTGATAAGCCTGCTGATTATCCTATCCGACCCCATTAGATTAACTAAGTAGGAAATCAGTAGATTTGTTCAGAATCAAAATTAAAATTGTTCACTTCTTGTCAACACTACTGCTCATGTTTACCACGCTATCATCGATAATTTTTTTTAGTTGAGGCAAAAAACACCACAATCAAAGGAGACGGGTTGACGATGCGTGGGAACGTGACGGACCTGACTCCCTACACGACTTACATGGTGATGGTCGCAGTCATCACCAAACACAGCATCGGCCAGTGGAGCGATCGTCAGTACAACACCACACTCGAAGCAGGTTTGAGACAATTGTTACCCTCCTTAAAAGACAAAGAGTTCACATACCTTTGTACAGATGGGGATGGGCTGATTGTTGTGTAATTGTTACACAGATGTGTAAAGAACTAACAAAATTACGATGTCACATAATGCGGGATCTAAGTCAGTTTTTTTAATTTTGAAACATTTTTATTTTGATGTATGAGGATAGCAATTATTGCTTTATAAAGCCCGCTATGCAATGTCATTTTTAACTGTGAGTTTTAACTGATCATCAAAAACTGATATGCCATACTGACGTGTGCATGCCTGATTTTGACTGAGCTCAGGCCAAAAAACTGAACTGATGGACTGAAGAAAATTTATCATTTTTAACTGACACACTGAAATGAGCGTGTGTTCGGTCGCGTCCGTACAGTTGTTCAGCCTTCCTGCGGTATTGTTGTCAGCACAGACTAACTGACAAGCCGGAATGAGCTTGTGTATGCGAGTAGTGTGCTTAGTTAGGCTGGCCGCACACTGATCCAGCAAAATGGTGGAAGCAAGTGTTGCGTGTCAGTTTTGCTCCACGCATTTTGGCGGACGCCAGGCCGAGCATGTAATCAAGTGGGCCACCGCACACTGACCGAGCGCCTGCATATACGCGCCTCGCAATGTTGCGCGGCAGTGGGAGCAATGTCTGATCCCTACAGTCTGTTTTTGTTGTGCGTCAAATTGCTGGGAGCAAAAAGCCTGCACATGCACACATCCATGTTCTGCAACTGTCATCCTACAAGTCTATACTGTGTGTAGAATAGGTGCGGGTGTTTTTTTATTGTGTTTTTGTCAAGCTGTGCATTGTCTAGTGTAGGCGATGAGGATGTTGAAACTGAAGTGGACGTTATAGACGTCGACAAATTAATAGTATTAGTTCAGGCTTGTCCAGTGCTATACGACATAAACGAGTGTACATTTAATAGTGTTTGATTTTAATAGGGTGGACCCAATGGTTCCGTTCAGGACCTGAGTCCAACATTTTCACGAACTCCCATAAACAAATCGCTACATTGGCTTCCTCCATGATGGCAGTGATGGACTAGACTAGACCATTAACCGCATATGTCAAAATGTGCCATGACGGAAGTCGCCGCACACAGATAAAGCAAATGTAGGGGTGTGCGAGTATTCGACCGGTCGAGCTTTTAGGTCGAGCTTTTCAGTATTCGGCTCGGCTCGACTTTTTTCTAAAAAGCTCGACACTCGAGCCGAGCTTTTGATAAGAGAGTACAAGTTTCATTTTGGTCTCATTTGATTTATAAAAATAAGACAAAAAATATGAGCCGTCATTTATAGTTGTTTGACAAGCAGTTTGTATTTTCCCATTTTGTAGAAAGGATTCCTTATCTCCTACTTAACTCACGCACTGAATCATACAAGAGCAAAAAAACAGGGAAGGGGCTTGAAGTAAACAACCTCCTCCCCCCCCTCTCCCTGGCCACTGATAAGGAAAGAGAGAGAGGTAGCTGTTTCTTTCTTTCTCTCTATTCCCTCCTTATTTATTTATGATCTTTCTCCTTCTTAATTATACATTATTTTCTTCACAAAAGTTTAGAAATGCAACTAATTTTAGGATTACAATAAATTATTGTTGTTATTAAATATTATTTCATTCATATATTATATTCTGAAATAATAAGTTTAGCCATGAATATTATGCCACAATTGGGACTGCTATTTAATTTTTTATCATCTTTACTTAGTGAACATAAAAAAATCAATCTTGTGTTTGACTAAGTGTAAATGTGTGATTTTTTTACTAGATATAACTATTTTAAAACCTTTTAACTACTTCGTTCTACTCTTGAAATTAAATTTAGTTGTACCTATATGTAACCAGTCTAATTGTGTAATTTTAATTATTTATTTTAAAGTAAAGTATTTTGGGATTGGTTATTACTCAAATATAATGTAGATAAATGTAGATTTTAAATTTGGTATTTTTCTTCATAAATTATTTGTTGAGCCAGTTTGATTAATTTTATGTAACAAAATACAAAATACTGATGAACCTATCAGATAATTCACTTATTTTGGGGATAAGCTTTATATTTTTAAGCTGGCGGTCACTTAAGGTATGAAACATTAGTCTATTGTATCTTTAAAATTTAAAATCAAGCTTCATAATTTCTTTTAATAATTTGGTGGTTGTTAAAAAACTCGGCTCGAAAAAGCTCGAGCTCGAAAACTTTTGAAAAAGCTCAGCTCGGCTCGGCTCGAGTTCAAAAATCACTATTCACACACCCCTAGCAAATAGTCAAAATGCTTGCGACAAAATAACGCGCAACACTTTGCTTCCAACGTTTTGTTCGATCAGTGTGCAGATCTCTAGCCTTTAAGGTGACAGAGTAGAACTGACAGTTAAAATGACCGTGTGTAGGCAATTAGTAAGCTCAGTTAAAACTGACAGTTAGAAATGATCAGTTAAAAATGAACACGTGTAGCGGGCTTAAAAATAATTATTTTTGGCTTAATTAAACATAATTCATCACAATTAATATGCTCAGCCAAGGAACTTGTATTACCGTATCTAAGGTCAGTCTTATCTCAAAATTATTGTTTATTGGAACAGTTCAGTTCATTATAGTCTCTTCTATACTGAGTTGAGATTCATGGATTGTAACATCAGATCAAATTGATATCGATTCAAGCTCAATCTTTAACTAGCTTGATTTTTTTTAAAGTCACACAACACTTTCTTCTAAATCTTGCATTTTTGTATATATTTGGGATCTCCCCCAAAATCCTATCTTATAAATTGAATGGTGATTAAATAAAAGATTTCTACATCGATTTTGAAAACATAATCTTAACAGGAAATATTGTTGAAAAGAGCAAATAATTCCATCCCACAATGTTTAAGGTAGATGTCTCTTGGTACATTATTCATCAAGCATTCTTGATATGATTTATTATAACGGAAAATTTTCTATGTGCACATTGTCAAAAGACACTAAAGCTAAGATCAATAGAAGCTTTGAGGTCACTAGTTTCATTTAAACGTATAGTCTTTGCTGATTGCTAGTTATAATCTTAATAAAATAATATGACTAAAAAATAAATGACCTTGAAATTTCTAGTGACCAAACTTTTTTAGCTACTGTTTTAAGCGTTAAACGTTAAATTATATCTAAACAGACATTATATCTAAACAGACATTACGGTTATCCACATACCTCTAATTGGAACTCCAAATTCCATAAATTGAACTACATCTAAGTCAAAATTGTCAGTGCTTTTAAAATAGTACAGTAGTACCAACTATTGTGTTATAAATAAACAATTATTACATTTTTTACTTACACTTTGTTATCACTAGAGTTGAGCAAATTGTTACTGTGTGTTCTTTGGTTAGCTCCGGACATGCCTCCTCAGAACGTAACAGTGTCGGATGTGACCAATACATCTATGCTGGTAAGGTGGTCTCCCCCTCTTTCCATGAACGGAGTGTTGCGCTATTATTTGGTGCACTACAACGGCCTCACTCACAAGGTTGAGGGCAGTCAGCAGCACCCTATCACACAGGTATGTTACGTTTTTTGTAAGACATTTGCTTCTAGCGTGATTTCTATTGTGGCTGCTGATAGTAATATAATTAAATTTTTGTTCTTGTAAGTGATCGATTACTTTAACAGTTAGACTGACCATATTTCTCCTTGAAGGTTCAAATATATTCCTGTTCATTTGTAAAACCCTTTATACATAGTGTCTTTACTAACATACTTAGGTTTGTGTAGTAGTTTTCTGATTCTTAAGGTGTAATCTCAGGTACTTCCTTTTTTCTTTAGCATGTTCACTGCAGGTAATAAAGTTGAAAAATCGAATAATAATGGTAAAAGATTTGATTTCACGAAAACATACCTTTATATGTGGTGAATCAAAAACTATGTCCAAAAAGTTCATCCATCGTGTGTATGATGTCACATTGTCATATTTGTGGCACTGTACTGTGCCACCCGCACTGGGGGACAGAAAACTAACTAAAACTCCACTGTATTATTGGAAAAGGATACAGAAATAATAAGTTTATGTTAAAAAATAAAGGATACAGAAATATAAAGTTTATGTTAGGGGTGTGCGAATAGTGATTTTTTGGTTCGAATCGAATCGAATCGAATAGTTTATAACTATTCCGAATATCGAATATTTTCTAAACGAATATTTATGTTAATGGTTATTCGTTCAAATGAGATCAAATTTTAAATCGCAGCATGTAAGTTTAATACCCTTTCTCAGCAAACCTGTATACTCAGCAAATTACCAAGCATTTTTTTTAGCAACTATTTAATAATTAATATAATGTTATCAAAACAAAAGTGTTATTTCATAGTGTTTTTTTTTACTCTTGTCCTTACTTTCTCCCTCCCCTCCCTGTATTTATCTTATTTAATTATTAATAGCATTATAACAAGTCAAAATAAAATAGGTCAAATATCAATTACTAAGGAACACAAAGGTACAACTAATCAATTGTTAAGAATTTAGAAATGTATTGATTCCACTTGAGCATAGGTAATATTCATTTGAATAAGCATAATTAGGCCTATAGTAGCAATTTCAGGATTTGGCTTCTTTTCTACTGCAACCTAAATTTGTTCACTTTTAGGCCTCTGCATCCCTTTGTACCTTTTCCTTTTAATGAACCATTAAATTATTTGATCAGGGACTAGGCTTAATGGATTAGACCAAAGAATTACATGTAAAACTTGGTTCACCAACTACTTCATATTTGAAGAAAGCCTTACAATTTTATTTGTGCATGAATGCCTGAGAACAAAGATTTTGATTCTCCTAAAGTAATGCTATAAAATAATAATAAGTCAGACCAGTAAACTTAACCTAAATGTTAAGATAATTAATTTATAATTGCCATTTACTTACAACAAAGTTTATTTGTTTTACATTATAAACAGCAAGTAAACTCATTAATTATTATCATAGGCTTAAGTTGTCAAACCAACATTGTACCGTTATCTAAAAATAACCATTTTAATCACGTATCAAAATAAACACGCTCCGCCTGATTCGTCAGATTTCAACAAAATAAAACCAATTTTTGATCATTCAACGTTTCTATTTCTACGTAATTGCTTATTTGGAAAATAAAGAAATCTGAGCGATTGAAACAAACACGCGATAAACGTTCTCGAGTTATTAACAACAACTAAACTTCAACGGCAAAAGCAGACGAAGTTTAGAACGACGACGAAATTCGAAAACGAAAAGACAAATAATAAACAGGTCCGCCAACTCTTTGCCAGCCCAAAATTATTGTATTTCATCGTATCAAAGCGATGGTGATCCCGGATTCCGTTTAAGATATTTACGGCCTGGAAAAGTCGTACGAAACACCATCATGACTACTTATTTATGGGGTATTTACGGTATATTTCGTGTTGGCAACTGAAGACGACTCAGGACACTGTCGGTCATCGGTGAACTCTGATTGGTCTTGATTGCAATTCTCTCTTTTTTTACCAACTCAACAACTCAACTGATGTTTCGTCGGTATCGGATACTGGTCGAGACAGAACTGATGAAGGATGGCCTATTATTTGTTATATGATTTAATGCTGTGATACTAGAATTTATCTTACGAAAAAATTCGTTGCCGCGTCGAGTATTGTGCAGTATATTAACCTTAGTACTGCACGACTGATCAACACGGCAGAGGGAATTTGGTGGCAAAACTGCGAAGTCAGTATTATTTTACAACAGCTATTCTTCTGCCGTCTGTCCACGTGAGGACGCAACTGTTTCTGATGTAAAAAATGGATTTGTAGTTGTTTGCAACTAAAAAAACGTACTTTTATTTTGAAAATGGGAACGTTTTCACCTACTTTTGATTTTATGCCAGTCCTTTAAATATTCGATTCGGTCATATCGAACTTCTTTGCAATCTCGAATCGAATCGAATATCACGATATTCGATTCGAAAAAGTTCGAAGTTCGAATATTCGCACACCCCTAGTTTATGTTAAATATATAAAAATTAATTTAGTGCTATATCATAGTTTTTTGCTTATTTACGACTTCAACCACCCTAAACTTTCCTCAGTTTTCCTCACTAAGCGTGATACATATCACAACAGGGCGTTGGACCTGAGCTGGCTCCCAGGGCATTGAACGCAAAAATACAGAGATTTTTTTCATTTTATAATTTTTTTTGTTTTTTTATTTTTTATTTTTCTCGTAAAATTTTTTTTATCCCGGCGTGGCACTTAACTGTAACCGCGGCAAGGCGGTAACCAAGCAGCCCTAAGGTCAAACAAAACCTACATACCATGCTAAAAAAGTTTCAACTGAGTCTGCTAGGGGCTACCTGACAATGAGCGATTGAGAGATGCGTTGTACCTTGTACCATGGCAAAGTACTGTACCATCAGCGTGAGTGCTCCGATTTTCATGGCACAGCACTGTGCCACCCGCAGTGAATGTATTTAGGTTAGGTTAATACTTTTTGTCCTGTTTTAAGTTATGTACCTAACTCAGATATCTCTTTTCATAACATCCTTGGTATCTTCTCGCTGTTTATACTCACATTTTTCTTTGATGGTTTCATGATAATTAAAGAGCCAAAAATTAAATTTTTGGCTCTTTAATTTGCCATTTGGCAATAACAGATGAGGTTTTGTTTTAAAGCACATAAAGCAATCTAAGCTACGGATATTTGAAGTTGGTAAAGTTACTTAACCCTAGTAAAACATGTAGGGCTTAGTTAACTTATTAAAATAAAGTCACAATGTAGAAGAGAACATTGTTAGATTATTCGTTTAACATTTGTTTTAAATGTAATAGCGAATACGTCATTTGTCGCCGCGTGAATGTCGGCACACATCTGCACAGTTCAATTCATCTAAAAGACACTGTGTAAAACTGGCTCGGCAACTCGCTAAACAACTTGAGGTAGAAATGCCCTTTAGAAGAGTTGACAATATTTATCGGAAAGACTAAACATTTGCACGTGTTGCATTTTAGATTGATTTTGTTAGATTTAGATTGATGTCATATTACTCACTTCAATCTACTTTACAGGCTATCCTATCTTTTCAATATTTTGTGTATGAACTCTGCTTGAAATTAGTGTTTTGGTGTTGTTCGTTGTTTGAATGTTTTGTCAACGGCTGATGAAATTAGTAATCCATAATCCATTAGCCACTATCCCCCACAACTTCAATCTTTTTTATATGGTTAAAAATGAATTCTGAGTTTTTATCACAACCCCCCCCCCCACCCCTCATTTACCCCCGTTTAGAGTGGTTGCTCCATTTTACATTGTATCATAGATATTTTGTTACTTATCATCTTCCAAAGTAGAAGCAGTAATATCTGAATGGTAATTTTTCTAGGTTCAGTTGAGAAACCTCGAGAGTTACGTTTTCTACAATGTTTCTATCCAAGCGTGTACAGTTGCTTGTTCTCAACGATCTCCTCCCATTCAAGTTCGTACCAAGATTGGAGGTGAGTATTTCATAAAATTGATTATGTTTATATTTTTTTAATTATCATTCATCCTGTTCCTGTAAACACAGAGTTTGAGTTCCGACGTATATTTTAAATTTTATTGAAGGAAAATCATCTTACCAGTTCAGCATCTAAAAGAATTTCAGCTAAGACTTTTCATGCGTTAAGAACCACGATCATTTTAAAACTGGGCCATTTAGATTCTGTAAAGAACATTTTCTATCTTTGGGGTTTATGAGAGCTCATGAATTGTATGTTTATCAACTTATTCTGCATGTAAAGAATAATTTGGATCAGTTAGCCATTTAGGAATGCACCATAATTAGAACACCAGAGATAGCATGGAAATGTACACTAAAAACCTTTATATGCAGGGATAAAATATTTTAACTATTAAGGCCACCATTGGCATTAAAGGACATAGAAGACGGGAATGTTACCTAAAAAGACTTAAAAATGTATGATAGAAAAAGCTACCTACTCTTTGGAAGAAAATTTTGATGATATTGGATAGTTATTTTTATTTAAAAATGTAAAGTTTTTAATATACTTTTGAAAATTAACTATTAAAAGCAATAGTTAATTGTGTGTTGAATGAGTTAAATACAACATTGTCTCACGAGGGATACAATGTGCTTTGCTCTCGAAATAAACACAACAATTTACCCCCATCTGCAATAATAAATATCCAATCTTTAAACATCTATATCAATATATAATTGATGTAATCAATATAGATTGATATAGATGTGATTCTTATCTGCCATTTACACATGATCAGAAAATACGTGGGATTGAATTTTTCAGCCGTTTGTTTATTATGCTATTATATTAAATGAGTTACTTCTGTGGTTTTTCCTCACTTGATAAAGGCACGTTATTGTCTTTGGCAAAGCTACTTTTGCCAATGCCTCGCCAAATACTCAAAAACGGCACACAAAATCGCCATTTGCTTGTTTTACAAAGTGGTTCCCGTGATCGGCAAACATGTGTAATTGAATTTCACGGTTGTTCACTTCTTTTGCTGTTATCCCTACTGTTTTCTGCGATTGACAAAAATGTGTAATTTAATTTCACGGTTATTCACTTCTTTTGCTAAGTTATTCCTACTGTTTCCTGCGATCAGTGTGTTTCGTCTACCTGCTTGCGGTCGCTTAACACGCTCGGGTTTTTTTTTTCAAAACCAGGCCTACTTCCACTATTATGCGCAATAGAATTTAAGGCCATTTACATCTTTTACATAGTTTCACCCGTTTTTTATCTACGATCGGGGAAATTTCCTGTCTCAATGGCATTTTGGATTACCAAAGTTCAGATTACCTGGATTCACTGTACCTGTGTTTATTTCCTTCGGTCACTTGATTGTAGGGTCATAAATCTTTAAAACATTAACTCTTATTACTTATCATGTAATTAAAAATGACATCCTTATGCTTTCAGCGCCTGGTCAGATGGAGAGGCCGATAGTAAAGTTTGTCAACTCATCGCAAGTGGAAGTGTTGTGGAAACCCCCCATATACTCGGGGGGTTTATTGGATAGGTACGAGGTTCTCACCAAAGTGATCGGAGATAAGGGCAACCACACGCAAGTCCTCAACTGCACAGGTTAGTTAACATGGTAATGCAATTGTTTATTCTTTTCACTGGATGTAAATAAAAAATGTCTTACAACATTTAAAAATATATTTTCACTAGGGGTGTGCGAATAGTGATTTTTTAACTCGAGCCGAGCCGAGCCGAGCTTTTTCAAAAGTTTTCGAGCTCGAGCTTTTTCGAGCCGAGCTTTTTAACAACCACAAAATGATGAAGCTTGATTTTAATTTTAAAAGATACAATAGACTAATGTTTGCATCCCTTAAGTTAACGTCAGTTCAAAACTAGAAAGCTTATCCCCGAAACAAGTTAATGATCTGATAGGTTCATCAATATTTAGTATTATGTTATATAAAATTGATCAAACTGGCTCAAAAAATAATTGATGTAGAAAAATAACCAATTTAAAATCTAAATTTATAATTTAACTCCCCAATTATTCCACAATAGTTTCACTTTAAAATAAATAGTTAAACTTACATAATCATTCTAGTTACATACTACAACATTTCTTTCAAGAGTAGAAAGGAGTTAATTGGAAAGGTTTTAAAATGTTTGTATCTTTAAAAAAATACCATATTTACATTTAGTCAAACTCAAACACAAGGTTGATCTTCTTAATGTTCGCAAAAGAAAGATGATTACAAATAGCAGTCCCAATTGTAGCATAATATTGATGGTTAAATTATATCAGAATATGAATGAAATAATATAAAAATAAATTATTGTCATCCTAAAATTGATTGCATTCCTAAGCTTTTGTAGAGAAAATAACGTGGGTTAAGATAATCAGGAAGAAGAAAGAATCAGAAATTAGGACGGAGTAGAGAGAAAGAAAGAAACAGCTACCTCTCTCACTCTCCTTATCAGTGGCCAGAGAGGGGGGGGGGGGGCGGAGGTTGTTTACAACAACTTTGTCCCGGTTTTTTGTCATTGTCTGACTCAGTGCGAGCTGCGTGAGTTAATTAAGAGATAAGGAATCCCTGCTACAAAATCCGAAAATACAAACTACATGTCATACAATTATAAATTACGGCTTATATTTTTTGTCTAATTTTTATAAATAAAATGAAACCAAAATGAAGCTTGTACGATATACCGTTAAAGAGATAAGCCATGATAAAACAATAGACTTTCTTGCTGTATTTTGCTCTCCAAGGTCAACTAAATATAGCTCCGATTTCCGTCTAAATGGAGATGATATTTCTTGTTACCTGTCAATGTCCTTTCCTTATCACTAGAGAATATTTTTTGTTTGTATTTTTTGTGGGAGGGAAACGCTCTTCCGTTTGCCGTGTCCAAAAATAGATCGCAATAATTATCTTTCCGATAAGAACTCTCTTATCAAAAGCTCGGCTCGAGTGTCGAGCTTTTTTGAAAAAAGTCGAGCCGAGCCGAATACTGAAAAGCTCGACCGGTCGAATACTCGCACACCCCTAATTTTCACTAATACTGTATTTACAAGATGGTAAACATCATATACGAATGGTGGAAAATGGCAATCGATTTAGATTGGTCACACCAACCGAATGACCAATCGAAATCGAACGCCTTTTTTCCACCATTTGTGTATATTTACCATCTTGTATGTAAATACAGTATAAGTGGAAATATATTTTTAAGTGTTGTAAGACGTTTTTTTATTTACATCCAGTGAATACAACATCATGTATCATGCTGATCAAGAAATTATTTATTCTTTTATAAGTTTGGCTTTGTTAAGGTGATATGGTTTTGGGTTAATGATTGGTGCCTTATGTTTCTATATTTTCCTTTAGCAATTCTTTATTCTTATAACTAAAATTTTGTTTTTTATAGTGATTTGGCTTAGGATGAATTCTTGGTTCCTTAGGTCTAAGAATACTGAACTTTCATTTAGTGATTCTTATCATAAATTTGTGTTGATATAGTGGTTTTGGGTGAATGAATACTAGATTTCCCTTAAACGATTGTTAATTCTTATGATCCAAATTTTAAGTTAATCGGTTTTTATGAATATTGTTACTGTAAAATATACTCTTTCTCTACTTCAATGTAGCCTAATTTGAAAACCAAAAGTGGTTGGTTGGTAAAACAAAAAATGCATAAAAACTTTAACATTTGTTAAGTTTTAACTGTAGCTAAGTTGTATAAATTCGGTGTCTGTTTGGTGCTATACATATGAAGAAAAAGTTATCCATCCTTCATCCTTCAACTGCATAGACGGAACCTATTTTTTAAATATGTTAACATCAAATACCCTAGAAACATAACAAAGTAAGGAAGTATGGTTCTAGGTAGGTGGAAAAGAACCTAGAACATAACAAGATTAGTGATAAACAATCAAAAACAAGTCACAGTCCTCCTGGCTGTATGCCACTAATCTTGAAATGTTCTAGGTTCTTTTCCATCTGAAGACGGGATCAGATTCCAGATCACAAAACGCCGTGAAACTTGTTTTCACTAATCATTGATGGCAAAAGTCCGCAAAAATCAAAATCTTAACATAAACTCACCATCACCAACAATGAATTATGAACAAACTAAACCCAATTTGTAACAAATTTGCAAAATAAGTTGAAGAGACTCCGTCATGAGTTATGGAATCTTATGACATAGACTTAGACATGATTTATTCGCACATTACATTCTTTTACCTGTAAAAACATACAGAGTAGGTGCATGTCGCATGTACGAAAAAACTAAACTAAATTGTATAAGGAATTAAAAAATAAACTACATTAAAATCAAAAATACTAAATTAAAGCATGGATATAAAATTCCTGTATGTTATAATAAGCCAGTATGTTATAATTCCTGTATGTTGTAATATATGTGAGAATATTTTATGAAGTATCTTTAAATCGGTTAGGGCTCCTAGATTTTAAACGTTCTGGTAGCTCACTTTATTAGGGATGTGTCGAATCCGAATCTCGATTCTCGAATCCACAGAATCTTTAGAAAAGATTCGGATTTGAGATTCGAGAATCTAATCCTTCGAAACTGCCGAAAACAATTTTGCGAACAATCGAAAAGTTATTAGTTTAACAGAAATCACGCTCGTCGATCAATAACGTGAAGGTCAGAGGCCTACTATCACAGGTCGTCAAGCTTCACGAGTGATAAAAATAAATATTGGTCGCCGGATAACAACAATATTTCAACTGATAAGGAAATGATGTTGACAGGTTTCAATAAAAAACGATTTCTCGGGATTTGGGAAAACAGAAAACACAGCTATATTTAGCTCAGACTCAACTCACACTCATACAACTTATCTTACTTTTAATGGTCGTATGCCATTAGCGCAACTTCGTTTCACAAAACATTCATGAAACCATGTTAAGAATATCTATATAAAACATGTCGCAAAAATGTTTCGGCAAGAAAGGCGAAATTTTAGCCCCATTAAAATACATTGTTTCGCGGTAAGTTGCAGAAATGTTTCAGACGATTTTGTGTTTTGTGTGAAATGTTTCGCGAAACAAGTTGCACTAGTGGCAAACGCCCTTAATCATCATCGTTTATCTTTGAAATGGAATATCGCACAACTTTCATTTTTGTCTCATTTGATTTGTAAAAATTAGAAGAAAAATATGAGACGTCGTTGGTTTTCATATGACTGGTAGTTTAGGATATGACATTTTTGTATTGGGGGGGTTATTATCTCTTTCTTATCTTATCATGGCTGGCTGTGCTGCTTGGCATCGAACAAGGCAGGGGGGGGGGGGGGGTGAGGTGGCCTTGAAAAGTAAACAAACATTGCTCTCTCACTTCTTGCCAACATTTATTTTGTCAACATTTTCTTTGCTAAGGTTTTAAAAGCTATTAGCTTAGGAGGAAAATAAAACTTAATAAAACCTTGCAGTTGTTCAGATTTTGCAAATTAGTATAACTATACACAGTTTAATTTTTTTATCTTGAAATACATGAAAATAAAATTATAAAAGTGATATAATGCTAATAACTGAGACTTGAAACAAAACACATTTTTGGGACATTAAATGTCTTTAAAACATTAGTTTATTTTGATATGCTAATTATATAAAACACTATAATTCACTAAAAGATTAGTGAGAGAATGTTAATTCTAATATGTAGCTCATAGAGGCGGTTCACGGGTTCGGGGTTTCGTGGCCCGCGGTTTTCGTTGAGCTCGGCCAAATTTAACTGACGGCCAAAAAATGGGTTCACGGGTCAGAGCGTTAGCCGAGATCAAGCTTGGCCGAGACCAACGCTGGCCGTCGCTCAACAGAAGGGAATCTCGGGGAATTTCTGTTGGAAGGTTGGCAACAGTCACATGGGCTACCTGCCGGGCCGCTGCATAACTGTTATTTTCAAAGCTTTATGATTTAATATACTGTGTCCCCCAAAAGCCCCGGACCGGTTTTTTAAAGTAAGCCATATATCAAAACAATATTTCGCACACCTTTTAGTACTAAAAAAACTACTTTTTTATATATGTGTCATTTCTGCCCCTGCCCGCAAAATTGGATTTTGGGGGGGTAGCCCCAAAATTTTAAATGTATAACCCCATCGTGCGACTGCTTATTTTAAAGGGCTTGTTAAAAGAAACGAAATGCCGCAAACCGGAGGTCGATATCATGACCTAATCCAAAATAGCGGCCATTCAAAAATTTAAAAATGCCGTACGTCAATTATAATTGAGTATTTTCTGTGTTCGGCAATTCACATTTAAATCGAATAAGAATCACCAGAACACATGTTAACTAGTTAAAAGATACAATAATAATAATTTATTTTCACCATCAAGGCTCAACCCTCCAAAATGGTTTTGTGGGGGGGGGGGGGGTTTGGCCAACCAACTCCAATATCAACTCACATCGTATGATCACTCATTTTAATACACTGAATGAGTAAAAAAATAATCTAAAGCTTGTTTTAATAAAATTTCAAAAAAAAATTTGTTATTTTTGTGGCGAATATTTGGTACTTCATGTATGTCACGAAGTACGAAGTACATACTTGGTACTTCGTATGAATTACCAAGTTGGTTTTTCGTACGAAGGAAAAACTTGGTACTCACGAATATTTGGTGAATATTTGGTTTATTTATTTTTTTATAAATAAATAAATAAGTCCCTCGGGGACTTCCTTCGTAGGGGGCACACACTGTTCTCCCCCCCAGAGGACTGTTCCCGGGGAAATGGGTATTCATTAACACCCGTAGGGTGTCCCCCATGTTGGTTGTGAGATGGCCGTTTACTGCCATTACTGCTCCCAGGGGGTTCACTTGTTCTCTCTGCAGGGCTTTTTGGTGTCTAGCTGTTTCTGGCAGGCTGTTCAGCCTCTCACAGAAAAGCCTCCAGGTCCTCCTTTTAGACCTTCTGATTTCGAGGTTGTACTCCGTTAGAGCCCTCGCGTAGGTGTTCCAAACACCTATTCTTTTTGTCAGGATGAAAAGCTTCCTAAGTTTTTTTCTCAACCTGTTGAGTCCCTCATTCCACCAGAGTACGTCTCTCGACACCCTTTTGGTCCTGATGGGACAATTTTCTTCATATGCCTTGAGGATCGCGGTTTCAACTGACTCCGCTAATTCCTCCAGGCCTTCGATGGACCTTGTGTGAGTTGAGTTCCCTTCTAACTCCTCCTGCAGGGATGCTCGGTATCCCATCCAGTTGGTCAGATTAGGAACTCTGTAAGATAGGCAGTTCTCCAGGTTGGCCTCTATGTCGAACCGAATGTGCCTATGGTCCGACAGTGAGGTCTCATTGGAGACGTGCCAATTGCTTATCGTGTGATGTTTAAGGTTGAGTGATAGTGTTAAGTTTAGAACCTCTTCCCTTACCCTATTGGTAAAGGTAGGTTCATTGCCTATGTTTTCTATTTCTAAGTCAATCTTATAAATGTATTCTAGCAGGGCCTTACCTCTTTCATTTGTGTCGGTGCTCCCCCAGGTGATATGGTGAGCATTTGCGTCGCAGCCTAGGATGAGTGGCATCCTTTCGCTGCAAGCATACTGCACCAGACGTTCCACTTCTTTAGGGGAACATTCGTCCCCTGGGTTCGGGAAGTAAGCCGAGGCCCCTAGGGCCTTTTGGCTCCCGCCGGTGGAAAGCAAGTCTAAGGAGACTGTTACTAAGTCTCTGTTGGTGAACTCTGGAACAGTAAAGCATTTCACATGTGGTGATATTAGTATACATGCCCTCGGTTTGGCATCAGACCTATTGTAGATCAGTTTACCCACCTGAGTCGGGAGTCCTTTGATGGTTCCCCTTGACACCCAGGGTTCTTGTATTAGGGCGATGTCCAGCCCTTGCTTGACAAATCTCCTGCTTAGGAGCGCGGTGGCTCCTTTAGCGTGGTGGAGATTGGCCTGTAGGACCTTGATGCCTATTCTTGTTGTTTGTCTGTCCTCCTCTCGGAGGAGTCTCTTCTCCCTTTTCCTCCGTGAGAATGAGACCTTCGTCTGTCTGATGTTCTGGGTCTACTTGGTCCCCTTACCGGACCTGAGAATACTGAGGGACCCTTGAGCCTTTCCTCTCAGGTCTGTTTTTCCTTCTGAAGATGGGGAAGTGATGAGAGTCGGTTCCGGCTCTTACATTATCACTTGCTCCCCTTTCCTCTTTGCGCTCTTGGTCTTTCCGAGCTTCTTCTTGATCAGGTTTAGCTGGTGAGGTTTTTGTTTCCTCTGTCCCTGGGTCCTTTTCGGCTGCTTTAGAAGCTTCAGGCAAGGCAGTGGGTTTGGTTGTGGAGGTCTGTTTGGCCTCTTCTCCCCCTGTACTTTTGCCTTTCAGCTTCAGAAGCACTGTGCCCATCCTGAAGTAGGCCGCTAGCGGTCCCTCCTTCTCGATTTTGGCTGCTTCTGCGGGATCTACAGCCAGTATCAGCTGTACTGTTTTCCCGTCCTCGATTCTTCTTAGAGTCCTCCAGCTTGTGGCCTGTAGGCCCTGGTTTTGTTTTTCCAGCCACTTGAGGATCTCCTCTATTGTGAGCTGGTTGCTGTTGGGGAAGAATCCCATCAGCACCTTGGTCTTAGGGATTTCTCCCTCAGGAACGACTTGGAGCGATGCTCCTTCCCAGGCTCCTAGCTGTTGTTCTTTGAATTTCAGCCAGTTCGCAGTGGCCTCATCCTTACACACCAGTACCAGGTAGCCTTGTCTCCTGTGTTGGCTGTTGAAGCCAGGGAATACCCCCTGATGCTCATCATCCCAGATCAACTGCAGGATCTTGTCCTGTACTGCGTCCATCTGGTCATTGGTAAGCAGTTCTTCAGGGAAGTTGGAATGGAGGATTTCAATTCTTATTCCCTCAGCCGCCTGCTTGAATGAGAGTTTGTGAGGTTGACTCCCAGTCTGTGGGGCTTTTGCCTGGGTCTCCACTTTGGAAGATCCCGTCGGCTGAGCCTCTTTCGTGGAGGGTCCTGCCTCCCCTCTTGCTTCTCCTCCTTTGACCTTTTTTGTTGGTCCTGATCTCTTCTGGGGTGGTATTGGAAGACCTAGTCCTTTTGTTTTGCCTTTGATCAACTCCTCTACCTCTTCTTCTGAACGGCTGGAGGCTGAGTGCCTCTGCTTCTTCCGGTGAGTGGCCCTGTTTCAAAAACCACTTGAACCTCTTGGTGCGCGCTCCACCCATTTTGGCGACTTTATGTTTCTCCGCTAGTTTAAGCTTCCTAGCTTTTTCGTTGAGGTCCTTCACCTCCTTGGAGTCTTCTCCTAGTAAGGTCTCTTCCTCTGAGTTTGTTGGCTGATCCCCGCCCTGAGTCTCGATGGTCTCAGTGTCCATTTCTTGCTCTTGGGCTGAGTCTGTCAATTGTAATTGAGGAGTATTTTCCTCTAATGTTGTTGGTATTGCTACCACTTGTGTTTGAGGGTTTTCAGCCTCTGGGTGAGGTTTTGCAGCCTCTGGTTGAGGTTTTTCAGCCCCTGGTTGAGTGTTTGTTTGTTGTTCTTGTTGTGTTTTTGTTTGTTATGTTGTATCCATGTTCGTCTCACGAGTAGCTAGGGAAAGTGTCGTCACCCTGGGCAGAGCCCCGCATACGCGGGGAAGGCCATTTTAAACTGGAGGTCGCCTGGTATCCAGAGTTCGCATATTCAAGATCAAGCTCCCCCTTGACCACGCAGCCCTCGGCATATGCTGTTCCACCTTGGCTTGGGTTTTTTTACTTCACTGTTTAGGTTGTTTCGTTTGATGGATTCCTCCCGATGATGTGAGACGGATCGGCCGAAGCCTCCCCAAACCACACACCGGGTCTCATCCATCTAGGTTACTTCCTTTAACAGCTAGACGTAAGACGGTTCTGCCAAGGCTTCCCCAAACCACACTCTGGAGGGAACTTCACTGTTTAGGTTGCGTTCCTTTGACGGAATCCTCCCGAAGATGTGAGACGGATCGGCCGAAGCCTCCCCAAACCACACTCCAGGTCTCATCCATCTAGGTTGCTTCCTTTAACAGCTTCTTTCCAGAGACGTGAGACGGTTCTGCCAAGGCTTCCCCAAGCCACACTCTGGCGGGTTCTTTTTTTCAACAGAACCACAAGTCTAGAGCCGCTGCCTTTTGCGAAGCAGAGGCACCCCAGGAAGGCTGTGGCACAACCACAGTACGACTGCCAGGCAGTCGATTCACAGCGGTCTTGGAGAAGGGTTTCCCCTACTCCCTGAGGCACTTACGCTGACCTCTCGCCCCCATGCATGAAGTACCAAATATTCACCACAAAAATAACTAATTAAAAAAAAATTTTATTAAAACAAGCTTTGGCTTATTTTTTTACTCATTTAGCATATTAAAACGAGTGATCATACGATGTGAGTTGATATTGGAATTGGTTGGACAAACCCCCACCCCCCAAAACCATTTTGGAGGGTTGAGCCTTGATAATGACAACAAGAAATTATTATTTTTGTATCTTTTAAGTAGTTAATATGTGTTCTGGTGGTTCTTATTAGATTTAAATGTGAATTGCTGAACACAGAAAATACAAAATTTTAATTGACGTACGGCATTTTTAAATTTTTGAATTGCCGCCATTTTGGACTGGAGCATGATATCGACCTCCGGTTTGTGGCATTGTGTTTCTTTTAACAAGCCCTTTAAAATAAGCAGTCGCACGATGGGAGTTTACATTAAAAATGTCGGGGCTACCCCCCCAAAATCTAATTTTGGGGGCAGGGGCAGAAATGACACATACATCTAAAAGTAGTATTTTTTAGTACTAAAAGGTATGCAAAATATTGTTTTGATATCTGACTTACTTTAAAAGATATTAAACCGGTCCGGGACTTTTGGGACACACAGTGTTTATCAGTAATGTCTCTTAAACAATAAAGTAGGAGGAACAAATGACGATTAAAGGGAGTTGGGATATCCTCATACATTAAAAAAAAAAACATAAAACGGAAATGTTATTGTTGGAAAGTATACTTAATATTACTAATTTTAATCTCGTAGGCGTAGATTACTTTTTTTATTGAGAAACAAAATACATATTGAACATTATTAATAAGGAAGACTAGTAAGATTTCATTACAGTAATTCCTGTGTAGAAGAGTGGAATTTCAAAATCTGATGGCAGTAGACACCTTATTAGTGTTAAAACCAGTTCGTGCTCTTTTAAATACCTCAGCCTGTAGAAATCTTATTGCACTGGGCTTACTCAGACTGTTCAGCAGGAGAGATTTTAGGTGTAAGAAAACAGGTTGTAATAAAAAATATTATTTTGTTGCAATTTATTTCTTTTACAATGTATTTTATATTTAACTACGGTATTTATCTATTAAATCTGCAAATTAAAATATTTTTTTCTAAAACCCAATATGACAAATATGTAAATAAATTATCAGATGAAAAGGTCTTAAACAACTTTTAAGTCACAAACATAATAATATGCTGCGGTCTTGACTGCAGTAAAATAACTGTGGACACTTAAATCAACTGACCTAATGTTATTATACATTCTTAAACAAACCTAACAACAGTGTTTGTACGAGCCTTTATTTTGCAATTATTCGTCTGAAATAAAGGGGTGGAAAAGCGCTAAAATAAATAAAAAATAGTTACCTAATGAAATTGAATTGCAATTTAAATATTATATAAATATATTAAACTATTAATTTTGTTTTTAATTTGGTAATTAAAATTTGCCAACAGCAACTTTTAAATTGCGTTGTATTTTAAGGCAAAATCTGTCTATCGTATCTGTATGATATCTGTAAGTATCTGTGCGGTATCTGTTTTACCGTATATAAGAAACAGTCTCAGGAGTAGTTTACTATTTTAATGTTAACAACTCGACGTATGTTAAATTTTACTGTAATATGTAATTTTTTAAGCATGTTTTCAACAATCAGTGGTAAAATATAAAACAATAAAATATTATGTTGAGGATAATGAAATCGTTCGGAATTTAATGCCGAATCCGAATATAACATTCTTTTTACTTACAAAAAAACAATAAACGAGCAATTAAAATAATCCCGACATGATGTCACCTTAAGCCTGCCCCCCAACAGGGTTAAGTTCAAGTCCAAAACCATTGTTATTTTCGCCTTAGATTATCCTATTTGCGTTAGACTAAGTCTTGTGAACCCAACCAGTTTATCTTTTTGACCTGGGGTTTTCTATAATTGGGCTCGTGAACCCGAATTTTTGCGCTCGGGTTTATTCCTGTCATAATTGGCTCAAGTTTAACTGTCTGCGCTCGGGCATGGGTAAACTCGAACCCGTGATCCCGATTTCTAAGCCGCGGCGCAACAAACTGGTTATAACTGGATTTAGCGCTCGGACTTAGGAAAACCCGGAGTCCATGAATCCATGAACCGCCTCATAGTGCACCTACTTAATGTAAAGATTACATTGCATGAAACATATTTTATAAATTATTCTTGTAATTATTTTTTACTCTATTCATTG
Source organism: Flexamia atlantica (assembly GCA_035578135.1). NCBI lineage: Eukaryota > Metazoa > Arthropoda > Insecta > Hemiptera > Cicadellidae > Flexamia > Flexamia atlantica. The sequence continues at coordinate 4,132,730 of JAQJVK010000007.1, read as the reverse complement.
TATCTTTGTGTACAAAGATTGAATAAAGATATTCTGATTCTGTTGTGGCAATTTTTTGAATTAATCTAATAAGAGATATAAACAAACCCTTTGTTTAATAATGTTGGGCTATGTGTGAAGTTTAAAAATAACTTAATGTAAATGAATTTTTTGGTTTATTAGATCATTACATTAAATATAATAAATTATACTGAAAAAATGGTTATTACTGAAAAAAAATCTAACAAAAATATATGATTGGGTCGTAAATAAATGATTCACTGATGTTCTAAAACTTATATTTCTATGCTTCTTTGAAAATAAAAATCACTGGTTTATTTGGAGTGGCTGAGTTATATTTGAATAATTGTAAGCAGTAACCAGGCAAGCAACTTAAGAGTTTAAATTTGGGATTCGAGATTTGAGAATCGAGATTGGATTTTTTAAGATTCTGATTTGAGAATCAAAATTCCTGGACTCGACCATCACTACTCTGTACCTTTTCAGGCCGGCATATTAAGGATTTTTTTCTTATAGAGTTAAAACGTTGCCTAGGAAGTCTAAAATGGTTTCATTTCTGGTATTATTGTGATTGAAATTAAATGGTTTAGGTAGGGAATTGTTGATATTATGAATGTAATTTAAAATTTCATGAATGTACAAACCTGTAAGTGTTAATATTTTTGAATTTTCAAAATGATTTTAACAAGAAGTTCGTGGGTGGGAATTAGTCATAATATGTATTACTCTTTTTTGAAGCCTAAAAACAGCTTTTATTCCTGATGCCTGTCCCCATAAAACTAGGCCATATCACAAGATCCATTCGACGTACGCATGATAGACTGTTTTCATTGTCTCAAAAGTAACACAGTCCCTTAAATGAAAAAATATGAAAAATATAAATCTTATTTTTAGCGAATTTCCCCTATAGGGAAGAAGCTATGACCATAGGTCTCATGGTGAGACCTAAGCTCGGGACCAATATAACTTTTCGTTTTGGGGCCCCCAGAAGCAAAAAACACTAATCGTTCGAATTTGTATATATAAATATATCTATATATATATATATGTATATTTATTTATTTATTTATTATTTATTTATTTATTTATTTATTTATTTATTTCACACAATATTATACAAAAGTGGACAATACATATAAATCAGTAAAATGGGCCCCTGCAAAGCCAGGCTTATGAGCAGGAGCCGAGCCAAATCAGCAGTCCAAAAGTCCAGTCACTTTGCACTATTTAAAAAAAAATATACATATATATACATGCATTATTAGATTAGTTTAGGAATCCATAAGAAAATCTTCATATTTTTCTAACTGTTACAAAATGAGACTTTAAAAAAACCAGTAAAAATGGCGCAGGCCTAATAAGAGATAATACCACGCAGGTTACAAAAGTAGCCTGATTTGAAAAAAAAAGTTCGATAAAAAAAACGAATGATGGAAGAAAACGAAAGACGAAAGACCGACCTGACCCACTCTTCCCAGACCTATCACATTCAACCCCCCCCCCTCCATTCACTCAAACAATCTCAATCACGCATTGTTCCCTCACACCGCGCACACACAAACGCACGCGCGCACATGCACGCACACATGCATGCACACACTCACTACCTCATACACATGCTCATCCTCGTACACACACACACGCGCGCACGCACGCACGCACACACACACACACACACACACACACGCACGCACGCACGCACGTGTGTTTTTAGGTCGATGTGAGATCCATGTGTTCAACCAGCTAAACGAGATCCGGCAGAAGGAGTCGTTTAAGAGATGAAATAAATGACACTTTTGTAGTATTATGATTCTATATTACTGTGATCACTTTCATTTTGACATAAGTTTAATATTTGAAATTAGTTAGGTACTACCACTGTGAGATCCAGTATGTAAGTCGCGGTGAGATCCATTGACCTGGGAAAAGTGGAGGGGAGTGCACACCCTTGTTTCATTGCGGTTACAAAGAGATCCGCCTAACGTGACCTTGACAAGACCTCTGATTGTCAACTGAACAGAAACTCAGAACGCTTGGCCTGGATTCTCTCTTCGCGCCGCGCCAATGTATATCTTGCCTCGTTTACACACTCCTCTATGCTTCTAAAACATTATGTCCACGTCAAACCTTAAATATTTATAATCTTCATATATTCAGGAATCTAACAGTGTAAATATGTTTTATATAAGACTTATTAATAATTATTTATAAAAAAAAACTTAACTGTATTGTCATTATTGTGACTTGAAAAAGTTAGTCGGCTACTACTTTTTTATTTTTTGGTAAGGCGAGTTTCGAATGCACGAAAGTTTTAGCCAATGAAATGAACTTTACACTTTGTATTTAAACTTTTTTCTAGCACGTCTAGTTTTCACAGAAACTCAGGTTGAACAAAGGAGACTACTTCGGCCGCGAGCCCGCGACGCACCTGCCGCCACACCCGACCCGTCATTGGATCTAGCATAATTAATTTCATATATTATTATTATTTACGATTATCCATTATGTCTTATAAATTACTACCATGACAAAATTTTAAACCTTTGATGTTTAAAAAACAAACGTGAGTTAATGGGGAATCAGCAGGCTTACCTGGTGGTTAAGGCAGCTGAAGAGCACACAAAAAACACAAAACACATAAACAAGGTTAATTTTCAGAGCCACTGGCTCCTTCTTCAGATTGTAGAGAGTACATTGGTCACTAGGAAGGAAGAAGAAGAACAGTTTCCTCCTTCTAGGATCCAAAGAGCACTAAATGTCTGTGATTGTCTATATTACACTATATTCACTATATACATACAGTCCTACAGAGCCTGCTGATAGGATGGGAGGGAAAAGTTATCTGAGGTTGAGGTTTGGGGGTTCTCTGGATTTTGTCACCCACTGATGGGCCAGCTCCCATTTTCTGAGTTCAGAGGAATTACAGGTTGGGGGGAGGGCTTTAAGAATTTTGGTGGTGTAGCAGCTGTTGAAGTCTTTGTTGTTGTGGCTGGCAGCATGTTGTACTACAGGTTTGTCTTTAAACTGATTTTTAACATCTTGTCTATGCCCATTCATCCTTGTTCTTAGGCTGTTAGAAGTTAGGCCTACATACTGAGCGGGGCACATTTGACACTGGAGTTGATATATGACATTGGATGTGTTGCAGGTGTGGTGGCCAGAAATTTTGTAGGTTTGGTGGGTTTTCGAACTATTGAAGGTGGTAGAAGGGACGTGTATTTCACAGGTTTTACATTTGCTGTTGTCACAAGGATAAGAGCCACTGGGTTTGGAGATTTGTTCAGTAGTAAGCGGGTTCGGAATTTTAGGTTTCACCAGAATGTTTTTCAGGTTGTTAGGTTGCCTAAAGACAGTGGTTGGGGGGGATTTAAGAAGATCTTTGGTGTGAGGTGAAGCCTGAAGAATTTTGTAGCCGTCTATTAAAATTTTGTTCAGAGATTGGAGGCCATGGTGGTAAGTAGTGATAAGCCTGACTTCTTGGACATCTTTAGTTTTTTGTTGTGGATGCTGTTCGGACTGTGCTCTTCTTATCTGACTGGTGACAAGAGGTCGGGGATAGCCACGACTAACAAAAGCTTCGGTTATTTTATTGTTAAATTTTTTGAGTTCTTCTTCAGTGGAGCAAATTCTTTTGCCTCTGATGGCCTGACTATAAGGTATAGAGCGTTTGGTGTTGGTGGGGTGGGAGCTGTCATAGTGCAGGTACTGGAGATGGTTGGTGGGTTTTATATGTATACCAGTTTGAAGGGATCCGTTTTCAAGTTTGATATTAACGTCCAGAAAGTTGAGCTCGGAAGTGGAAGTGGTGCAGGTAAAGTTCAGCGGGCCAAAAGAGTTGAGTTCACAGATGAAATTATCAAGGCTTTCTTGTCCTGCAGTCCAAACTAGGAAGATGTCGTCAATATATCGAAACCAGCAGTCCGGTTGGTTTTTTTGCCTTGCTAGGAACTGTTGTTCCAGCCTACCCATATATAAGTTGGCATAGGAGGGAGCCATGCGGGTGCCCATAGCAGTACCTTTTATTTGGAGGTAGTTTTGCCCCTCAAATTGAAAATTGTTTTTCTCGAGGATAAACCTAGCGATGGAGACTAGAAAAGCAGTAGATGGTGAAGTTTGGTTAGGTCTCTGATTTAGGAAGAATTCAACAGCTGACAGGCCATGGCAATTCCACATTGCCATGGCCTGTCAGCTGTTGAATTCTTCCTAAATCAGAGACCTAACCAAACTTCACCATCTACTGCTTTTCTAGTCTCCATCGCTAGGTTTATCCTCGAGAAAAACAATTTTCAATTTGAGGGGCAAAACTACCTCCAAATAAAAGGTACTGCTATGGGCACCCGCATGGCTCCCTCCTATGCCAACTTATATATGGGTAGGCTGGAACAACAGTTCCTAGCAAGGCAAAAAAACCAACCGGACTGCTGGTTTCGATATATTGACGACATCTTCCTAGTTTGGACTGCAGGACAAGAAAGCCTTGATAATTTCATCTGTGAACTCAACTCTTTTGGCCCGCTGAACTTTACCTGCACCACTTCCACTTCCGAGCTCAACTTTCTGGACGTTAATATCAAACTTGAAAACGGATCCCTTCAAACTGGTATACATATAAAACCCACCAACCATCTCCAGTACCTGCACTATGACAGCTCCCACCCCACCAACACCAAACGCTCTATACCTTATAGTCAGGCCATCAGAGGCAAAAGAATTTGCTCCACTGAAGAAGAACTCAAAAAATTTAACAATAAAATAACCGAAGCTTTTGTTAGTCGTGGCTATCCCCGACCTCTTGTCACCAGTCAGATAAGAAGAGCACAGTCCGAACAGCATCCACAACAAAAAACTAAAGATGTCCAAGAAGTCAGGCTTATCACTACTTACCACCATGGCCTCCAATCTCTGAACAAAATTTTAATAGACGGCTACAAAATTCTTCAGGCTTCACCTCACATTAAAGATCTTCTTAAATCCCCCCCAACCACTGTCTTTAGGCAACCTAACAACCTGAAAAACATTCTGGTGAAACCTAAAATTCCGAACCCGCTTACTACTGAACAAATCTCCAAACCCAGTGGCTCTTATCCTTGTGACAACAGCAAATGTAAAACCTGTGAAATACACGTCCCTTCTACCACCTTCAATAGTTCGAAAACCCACCAAACCTACAAAATTTCTGGCCACCACACCTGCAACACATCCAATGTCATATATCAACTCCAGTGTCAAATGTGCCCCGCTCAGTATGTAGGCCTAACTTCTAACAGCCTAAGAACAAGGATGAATGGGCATAGACAAGATGTTAAAAATCAGTTTAAAGACAAACCTGTAGTACAACATGCTGCCAGCCACAACAACAAAGACTTCAACAGCTGCTACACCACCAAAATTCTTAAAGCCCTCCCCCCAACCTGTAATTCCTCTGAACTCAGAAAATGGGAGCTGGCCCATCAGTGGGTGACAAAATCCAGAGAACCCCCAAACCTCAACCTCAGATAACTTTTCCCTCCCATCCTATCAGCAGGCTCTGTAGGACTGTATGTATATAGTGAATATAGTGTAATATAGACAATCACAGACATTTAGTGCTCTTTGGATTCTAGAAGGAGGAAACTGTTCTTCTTCTTCCTTCCTAGTGACCAATGTACTCTCTACAATCTGAAGAAGGAGCCAGTGGCTCTGAAAATTAATTTTGTTTATGTGTTTTGTGTTTTTTGTGTGCTCTTCAGCTGCCTTAACCACCAGGTAAGCCTGCTGATTCCCCTGTCCTACCCTGGTTTCTTACAACTCAGGCCTAGAGCCCTACTTCACAAAATGATAAAACGTGAGTTAATTTTATTTATATCGCAATTGCAAGAAATAAGTACACATGTAAATCTTTCTTACAAACTAATTGATTTGTTCTAATTCTTAATTAATCATTCTTGAGAATTATCTTGGGTGAATTCTTAAATATTATATTGTTCTTGGCTTTGATTTGTAATAAATTTTTCTTGCAATTTATACAATCAGGTATTTTTGAGCTAATAATATTTTGATCGGTTTGATCCAAGCTGTCTACATTATTTGGTTTAGGCCTATTTGAGCTTGAGTTTGCAGGACCTACTAACTTCTTTGGGCTTAGCAATTTTACCCTTTCTAAGGCTGATTTTGTTATACATCTTTTATGTAATCTATAATTTCTCTCATTACTTAAATTAACACCACTTACTTCAGCAGCTTTAATTCCCAAATTGATGGATGGAACTGCACCTTCCTTCAGAATTTTTTTTTGAGGTAAACCTAAAATTCTATTTTTTATATCATCGATGTAGTCACTATCTGTAAAATGATCTCTACATACTCTTCCGTTTTTTACATTAAAACTATCTTGTCTTTTACATTTAATTACCCATGCACTTCTCACTGACGGGTTCTGCGGAAACACGTGGTACACAACGTTTGTGGAAGTTCGGGAGTCGTTTCTGCAAGAAGCTACTATACATTACAGGCCACCATTATTTAAGAACATTTTAAACTAATAACTGCTTATCAAATAAAACTAAACCTAAATAGGCAAATATTACACTTATATCGACACGAACGACAATTGTTTACAAGAGTGTAGGCGCGCGAAACAGCGTGCACGAGCAGTATAGTGTGTCCATTTTACGTACGCAAAATAATATCCCAAGAAAAATATCCCAATTTATCCCTCATTTCTCCAAGTATTGTCCCATATCCCATCTTTGGGATAAATCCCCAAAGTGGAAACAGAGGAGCAGTAGCTCAAGTTTAGACGCGCCCGCCCGGGTTTTTCGCGCGCTCCCCGGGGTCTGTTCAACCTGAGTTTCTGGGAAAACTAGACGCGCTAGAAAAAAAGTTTAAATACAAAGTGTAAAGTTCCTTTCATTAGCTACAACTTTCGTGCAGAGGAAACTTACCTGACCAAAAAATAACAAAAGTAGTAGCCGACTAACGTTTTCAAGTCACAATTATGACAATACGCTAAGTTATTCGTTGTAAAAAATTATTCATAAGTTTTATCTGGAACATATTTACACTATAAGATTCGTCAATTTATACAGATTATAAATATATAAGGTACCACCCAAATATCTCACTTCTGGACATGAAAACCGGCGATAAAAAAGCCACATGTATCAATCAGACAAGAAGCAGCCGCCAACAGCTGAGTACCGCCGCCATGTCACTAAGGGGGGGGGGGGGAGTTTGGGCACTGTCGGCTTTTAGCTGAGATCAAACGACTGGCGCAGCCCTTCTATTCTGTAGTCCTGCCATCGACCATATACAGGGTGTCTACCAGTCGGGAATTCGGGAAAATTCGGGAAAATGTCGGGGATTTTGTAAGGTCGGGAATAGTCGGGGAAAAGTAATGAATTTCAACATTTGGTCGGGAAATTCGAATTTGGCTATAAAACAAAACGAAATAGTCGTTTCCCTCGTTATTTTCGTTGTCTCGGCCGGCAAATCTCTCGAACGAATCGCGGCAGACAAATTTTTAGCTATATCACCACCAGAAAATCTATCGTTTTTACCGCTGCCGCAAGTTTCTCGGTCCTAATACAGCTGTAAAATCGCTCGTTTTGCGACCGACACGTCTCGCTGTTTACGCGGCCGACAAGTCTCTCGCTCTTTACGCGGCCGACAATTCTCTCGCTCTTTACGCGGCCGACAAGTCTCGCTCTTTACGCGGCCGACAAGTCTCTCGCTCTTTACGCGGCCGACAAGTCTCTCGCTCTTTACGCGGCCGACAAGTCTCTCGCTCTTTACGCGGCCGACAAGTCTCGCTCTTTACGCGGCCGACAAGTCTCTTGCTCTTTACGCGGCCGACAAGTCTCTCGCTCTTTACGCGGCCGACAAGTCTCTCGCTCTTTACGCGGCCGACAAGCCTCTCGCTCTTACGCGGTCGACAAGTCTCTCGCTCTTTACACGGCCGACACATCTCTCGTTAGTATTGCTACCTTAAAATCGTGCGCTCTTTTCGAGGCTATCACATCTATTGGCCACATGAAGGCCAGAAAATCTATAACCCGGCCGGCAAATCCCTCGGTCGTTTCGGGGTCAGCAAACCTCTCAGTCACATTGGGGCCGTCAAATATCCCGCGCTCTTCCCGGCCGTCAAATCTTTCGCTTTTATTGCGGCCGGAAATCTTTCGCTTGTTTTGCGACCGGCAAATCTCTTGGTCGCATCTCGGCCGATGATCTCATTCCTCTTTTCGCGAGCGTTAAACCTCTCGTTAGACCGCTCTGGCCGAGTGGTCGTATTGCGGCCAGAAAATCGCTCACTCGTTTTGGGACCAAAACATTTTTCGGTCGTCTTGTGGTAGACAAATTTTTTGCTCTTTTCGCGGCCGTCACTTCTCTCGGTCGTATTGCGATAAGAAAATCGCTCAATCTTTTCGCGGACGAAATATCTATCATTTATACCATGGCCGACGAGATTGTCGGTCTTTTTGGGATCGGAAATCTTTCGCTTGTTTTGCGGCCGGCAAATCTCTTGGTTTCATTGTGGCCGATGAGTTCCTTACTCATTTCGCGGCCATTAGATCTCGGTCATATTGCGGCCGGAAAATCGCTCACTCGTTTTAGGAATGAAACATTTTTCGGTCGATTCGCGGCAGACGAGTTCCTTACTCTTTTGTAGCGGCCATCATATCTCTCGGTCGTATTGCGACAAGAAAATCGCTAAATTTTTCGAGGCCAGATATATTGTAATTTATAACACGGCTGGCAAATCTTTTGGTCTTATGGTGGCCGGAAATCTTTCGGTTATCGGGTGGCCAATTGTTTCTTGATCGTTTTGTGTCGCTTACTCGTTTCATAGCCGTAACATGATTCGGTCGTATTGCGGCCGGCAAATCTCTGTCGCATCATCAAATCTCGGTCGTTTATACCACGGCCGGAGAATCTCTTGGTCACAACGCGGCCGGAAAATCGTTCGTTCTTTCCGGAAATCTCGGTCGCATTGCGATTGGCAAATCTTTTGGACTTATCGCGGTCATCTTGCTCATCTTTTGGCGATCTTTCGCTTGCATTGCAGCCGTCAAAATATAGTTATTGAAAAGTATTGTACTGAAGTATTCGTTATAGGAGGCAATGGTCATGTTTCCTATGGTCGGGAATATTTTTTATATTGTCGGGAAAAGTCGGGAAAAAGTCGGGAATTTCATATATGAAATTTGGTAGACACCCTGATATAGTATTTAACGGTCTTCAGTTTAATGGATCAAGTTATTTGGATTTATATTAAAAAATTACTGATTTGAACACTTGATCATATGGTACAACATGAGACTCTTTAAGAGACCGTACATTGTTTTATGACTGATATTTTTCAAAGTTATTATTTAGTCATTTTTACAATAAATCTCAGGGTTTTCTTGAATGCTTTTAAAATGTTCGTAATTTTAATATATTTCTAGAGTAGATGAAATTGTAATATAAAATCAACAGAAAAAATTTATATTATTACTGAGCTGTATTTACTCTACACTCTATGTTAAGTAGTCCTTGTTGGAAATAAAAACAGTTTATCTAGTTACACTCCTATGGTTTTATTTCACAATTTTTCTTTTACAGCATTACAAATTCATGTTCTTGATATAAGCAATGACTTTAATTCTCTTGCATATGAATACCGTTAAAATTAGTTCAATTCCCTTGAAGGCCTAAATAAGCACAGTCAATATTTCTACTTATCCAATTTGAAGATAGATGAACTTCAGTGCCTTGTCGTCCCTGCCTCCTGTCGTGACCACGAGTTGTGCTGTGTCGACTCCGACCTAGGCCCCATGATGACTCCGATGTTAATTTCGTCCGAACATGTCAAATATTTCCAATACTACGGCGCGATATACTTTCGAACGAAAACTGTACTTGATAATTATGATATCTGACTTGTTAAATTGTCTTAATATTTCACCCGCGTACTATTACGATGTCGCAATAATATTGTAGACTGGGACGACATAAGATGCGCGGTGACTACGTTGATGAGCGCCGTAACTGCGAATGAATCTCTCATCTCCCTCCTGATTTTGTGAAAACCACTGACCGAACCGCTCCTTGCGGAGAATACCAGCAATACTTCGACCAATCAGCGCTCTCCATTTCATCATCGCGATATACCTTAGACAACGTACTGCTTATTCTGTTCTCCGGGTGGGCGTGACCAACGACAATCCTTGTACGGTGCTGCTCTCCTCGTCTGCAATTTAAACTAATCTGGTCGCATGCCTTAGCAACAAAAATGACGTCATAGAATCCTTTCCCCTGAGAAATGATTCCAGGCTTGTTCACACGGTCTAAAAATAGCTCGGTGACTTCCGTCCTCCTGGAATGCCCAGTTTTCGAGGGAAACAAATATATTGTTGCCAACATTTTTAACCATTCTTTGACATTTATTGCGCAATCTTATTTTCGACCCGCATAATTTTGAATTTAATTTTATTTCGTTGACCGATATTTATTTATTTATTTAATATGAATTTAACACCCGTCACAAGTACAAATAGATGGAGCATAGGCCCGTGCGCGATGAAGCAAGAGATTGTCCTTAGTCGGTGACAAGATGGCGGAACAAATTACGGAAAAGATTAAAAAGAGGGTATCAAATTAAAGATCTGAATCTCACAATCACTATGGTACCAATTATAACTGTTTAGAGGCAGTTTACACATCGTAAAATTCGATAACCTAGAAGCTTGTCCTGACATTTTTTAAGAGAAGCTGCCGCCGCGGAATGCACCTGTAACGTTCCTATGATGCGTAAACTGCTTCTAAACCATTTATAATTGGTACCATAGTTATTGTGAGGTTCAGACCTATAATTTGATACCACATTTGTATTTTTGTAGTCGACTGCATTTTTGTAAACAGCAGTTTAGGATAGATTTTGTTTTTATGCAGGCGCCGCATGGATAAACTCTCCCACAATAACTAAGTTATCGACCAATCTGCGGCAGCTAATTTTTTTCAAAAAATATGATTTAAAAAATTCAAGTCATTAGCAACAATTTCCACCATTTTTTATTTTACCTGACCAAAAAATAAAAAAAGTAGTAGCCGACTAATTTTTTCATGTCATGTTTAAAAGTTGAATAAAAACTTAGACTTTTTATAGTTTTTTAAAACAGAACAAAAATTATTTTGCAAACGACGCTTTTAATATGTATGTTTTCTATCTTTAAAGGCACATTCACACTTTACAGTTTCCCTACGTAATTTTTTTATAATTTTATCTCGAGACAACAGGTAAATCAGTTTAGTTATCAGTTTAGAGGAAGAAAAAACATTTTTTAAGACTTAAATACTGCTCCACAATTATAATTGGGTATTCTGTATGATCAACATTAACAATGTATAAAAAATGTATTGTCCACTTCCTTCCTATCACGTCCGGTTAAATTGATGTGTTGATAAAAATCGTCCGGTTAAAAGGATGTAACTTCCGTAAGTGCAGTGCGGTTATAAGGTGTCCGTCCGGATAAGAGGGAGTCTGCTGTATGTCGAAACACATGTAAAAATAAGAATGTCTTATCTCAGATACAAGGAAGTGGTAATTTTTTATCTGCATTTTGGGCCAAATATGACATGTCTAACCCATAAACATTATAATAAATAAGTATTTTACATTTTCTATGACTTTTTAAAATTCTTGACACTATAGCATGTAATCTCTGTGTTGTCTTTGTTTTTCCGTTATCCGAGGTGTCTGTTTTGTCTTAGTTTTCCATTATCTGAGGTGTCTGTTTTGTCTTGAGTTTTTCCGATAGGCCTATCTGAGGTGTCACCAGCCCCAATTACCTTGGATATTTCGGAGTCTTCTACAAATAAAAAATTGTAAACTATTCATTTAATTTCCTTTAAAGTGGGACTAGAAGTCAGTCAATCTGCCCTTTCTTTGCCATCTGTAATAATAAAGAGTAAAAATCCGGTATGAAAATAAAAGTTTGTGTTTCATTTATAGTTAGAGACTGCTTTGTAAATACGAGGAATTTCCAGGAAATAACTGACGCTTTGATGCTGTGTATAGCGCTATTGCCCCGCCCCCTCCACTCCCGGCCTCCAATTTGAGCCAAGTCTTGTTGCCGACCGAACTCCTATTTCATTTTTAATTTTGATAGTGTTGTCCATTGGAAATCTCACCAAGTGCACATGAACTGATGAAGTTGTTTCATTCAGTTATTTATCATTTGCTTACTCTTTCCTGCCTAAAAATTCCATTAACTTTGACCAGAGAAGAATGTAACTTGGGACCAGATAAGGGTTATATAGGACTTAAGGCAACGCTCTCTGAATTGACAGCTGCTGCACAGGGGTAAGCATTGTCATGTATCAAGAATACCTTGCCATGATGGTATTGTTTTCATGTCACTTGTTATGTATGGGATATACATAACACTTTAAGACTGATATACATAATTGGTTGCCATCAAGACTCGGCTCACATTGAAGCTGGGAGAGGAGCTTTCAGCCACACAGTCCATTGTGGGGTGGGGCAACAGCACTATATGTAGTGGCGAAACGTCTTTTTACTTTCGGGACGGCCCTCACACTAAGCATCTGATGTACTCTCCTCCTCTTTCATAAATGCTTGACAATTTTTTTTGCAATTCAAGACTAAAATAATCCAATAATGTTTTAAGCTTTGATTGACCAACACTATCAACATTTTTTATACATTGTTAATGTTGATCATACAGAATACCCAATTATAATTGTGGAGCAGTATTTAAGTCTTAAAAAATGTTTTTTCTTCCTCTAAACTGATAACTAAACTGATTTACCTGTTGTCTCGAGATAAAATTATAAAAAAATTACGTAGGGAAACTGTAAAGTGTGAATGTGCCTTTAAAGATAGAAAACATACATATTAAAAGCGTCGTTTGCTGTCGCAAAGTTCTAAATTTTATTTTTTTAACACCTTTTCTTAAAAATCGCAGTAAAGCAAGTATTCAAGATATAAAATTGCTACATATCAGGTTATTTACGTTTCACAGTATGTTTAATACAATGGACAAGTTTAAAATCATTACCTACTACCTTTTGGTGTTTGGTTTAAGCTATTGCTTGCTTTGATGCTATTCCCTGTGCATGGCTTCATTAAGTCCCACTGAAAATCAGTCACCGGTGGTGTAACTGCATGGCCTGCAGGGATTTATTATGATCACAATCAAGTATAATGTATGTAATTAAATGTATTTTATTTTAGCAACTTCTAGCCTTTACATTTTTTTTGAATCTGGCATATTAGCCTTAATTTCTGTAACAGATATAATTAATACTTTTTAGGATTGACATGAGACATGAGAACTATCCTCATTTTGGAATGAAAGCTGTCTTCAGGTCATTGTCAAGTAAATTTGTCATTTTTAGGCACAGGATAAACTACACATCAACACTTGTTGTACTAGTTGAATAGTTTTTATTTTCTTGTGCTAACCTACATACTTTAATTTGGTCCAGTTGATGTTTGGTTTCACTTTGAGATGATTTGTATTAACAGAGGAGCTGCTGCAGCTGACCTAATTCTCTCACTGATACTGATTTTATAAACTTAGTGAGTCGGTGGCGCAGTTGGTAGTGTACTCGGCCCCGGTTCTGTGGCGGCAGCGTCGCAGGATCGAGTCCCGATGTTGCCGCATACTTTTAGCAGTACTGTTCATCCTTGTACCGGCTCACTCCTTGGGTTTGCTTGATAACTTCCACGCACAGGCCTGAGGCCCATGTGGAGGGGCAAATGCAAGGTAAAAAGAGGCCGCCACCCTCTTTAAAAAAAAAACTAAAAACTCAAGTAATTATTTTGTTTGGACTTTGTTTATTGTCATATCCTCAGTTTTTACTCAAGACATATGTAATAACAGTCTCGGAGATGTGGCTGTCACTAAACAAAAAATTGTATTTTTTAACTGGCTTGCTGATTAGATTACATACTTTTTAATTTAAAATCTAATACCCAGCTGTACAAAGACATCAGCGTATTTTAATGATTAATGATTTATCAGGAAACCAGTCACAAATCCCTGTAGAAGACTGCAACAGCGGGGGCCCTCACCATACATACTCCTTCTCCGTGAGAGCTGTGAATTACGACAACAATACAGTGTACTACGGCCCTTGGTCCGAACCTGGGGAAGGCAGCTGTTACAGTGCAGGTATGTCTATAGTTATCTCTATCCCTAAATGAGTCAAGTCTTGCAAGTATTAATGTCTTCCCTTTCCAATCATATTATTATATACCTTCAAAACATGAATACAACAAACAGCTCCTTTATCCTCTGAAAAGGCCGTGTCACATTGGTAGAGTAACTTGGCCGAGTTGCTATAGGATCAGCTGATTCCTTTAGTTTAGAATTGTCAACTCGACTCGCCCATTTGAAAAAGGTCGGTTTACATTGGTCGAGTTGACGGACGAGTCTAACTCGCTCTCCTGCTCAACCAGTGTGACGTAGCCCAAACTGTCATATCTCTATTTCTGTTTGTTTAGTAGTTTTGTAACATTAAACTTTTGAATTTGTATCTTAAATTTTTAAAAATCATCTTAAAATTAGTTTCAGTATCAGCTGTTTCGTAAAAAACCTTTTTTTTAAAGTGAAGTGTTAATTTTGCATGGGTATACAATTTTCCAACTGTAAATTAGATTTAATTATATATGTATATTAAGTAAAATTACAAATCTAAAAATATGGTACTATATATTTTTTTATCTTTTTTTAGTTTTGAGCAATTTCACATTACTAGAAGTGCATGGTACTTGACTGAATACCTCAACAAATATCATTGTTGAGGTTGGTGGGTTAGTATTATGCTAAGGTCTGAAATTTGTTGGTGGCCTTCTGAAATTTGCCAAAACTGAGTTATGTCACCATAAAAGGAAACGGACTTTGTTAATAATAACTCAGAGCATTCTCAGTTACAAGTTGGATGGTGAGTGTAGGCATGGGCGCCCATCTTACTTATTCCAATGGGGGGCTCAACTAGGATGACCAGGTGATGGGGGGGTACAACTAGGGAACGAGTCCAGAAGGTATATATTACCTCCCAGCAAACAAAGAGGTTTGAGAGACCCCCTGGAAACTTTTGAAGATTAGAACTGTAAACAGTTGCCAGCTGGCTTGATCCTAGGGCCATGGATCAACCATAAAAATGTAAGTTAGGTACAGTCAGTGCCGAATTTACAGACCTAAAAATATTACTCTTAGGGCCTGTTTGCACGACGCCCAGTACAGTGGACAGTAACACCTTTAAACAAAAGAGAACAAAAGAATTTTTTTCTACTGTCCTACTGTCTGGTCGTCGTGCAAACAAGGCCTTACTCTTAGAATTATCGTCTAAGTAACACACCATTGTTTGCTTTACAAGGTTATAGTTATGACAGTTATGACACTATTTATGTATGTAATGTACTATACAAATAAAGGATGTTTTTTATTGAATTGGACTGTGAGAGGGCCGCACAAAGTACAAGATAAGGTTTATAAAGTTCATTTTTTTAGATTCTTAAAACTGGAATAACCCCTTTTCTTATAAGTTTACCATCATCTATAGTAAGAGTACAAGTAAAAATTACAGAATAACACTAAACTCTCTGAACACAATAGGGGGCCGCACAGAAAGCTTGGCTTGGGCCTTAAGGTCTGTAAATTCGGCACCGACTGTACCTAACTTACATTTTTAGGCAATTAGGACATGTCAACATATCCTTTTGCTATCAACATATCCTAACTGCCCGACTATTTTAAAATGTATAAATACAATTTTTTATTGAATTCATTTATGCAGACTATTTTGGTTGGGTTTTCACAAAATCAAAATTAAATAATTGTTTGAATGCTGAAGGCATAAATTTAACTAATTAACAAATCACCCTCTAGACAAATATCGAGAGAAGCTAGAGGTTGAAATGTTTATTGAAGCAAACTCAATCTTGCAGTGGTTGTCTGAAAGTGGTCTATGTATGTAGATCGATCTCAATTTCCATAAGCACATTGACAGTGTATCAAAAAGGCTAAATTGTATTCTCTTCCTTCTTCGCAGGCTCACATATTTCTCAAATTGTGAAACCCTCACGGCTTATTATGGATTTTTTTTCCTATCCTTGCTCATGAAGTTGCTATCGGGGGTCATGACAATTCACAAATCAAATCAATCTTCAAAGCCCAAAAGAAAGCTGTGCGGATTATACTTGGCCAACAAAAAGCATCTTCTTCATGTAGAGGCGTATTTAAGGATAACATGTTCACATTCCCATCAATTTATATATTCAACTGTTTGTTTTTTTACAAACAACTTTACTCTATTTCACAAACAATCTCCTTCCAAATCTCCGAACATCTCACAGCCCCTGCCTATCCCTAAACACAAAAAACAACCTTTTTTGAAAACCAAACCTACTTCACCTCAGTAAAGATTTACTACTAAGTTAATAAAATAAATTTTCATGGTCAGGATATTTATTAATGCAGGTGAAGGAAACATGTTGTTTGTATTTTGAGAGTAAAGTACATTGTCTCCCTCTTGAAAATCGTCACCCTCGCAAGCTTGTGCACCAACATTTTCATTCGTGAGACTATGTTTCACTTTACTAACTCAACTCACAAGTAACTAATCAGCAATGGTGGTTAAAGATGGGTCTGAAAAACTACTGTAAAACTGTTTCAGGCTTAGCCATTTTGAGTAAATGGCAGGAACTACTCGTCTCGAACTTAGAGTATTTTAAGAAACTTCGAGTCGAGTCGAGTTGTACTATAGTGGAAACTCTGCTCGGAAAAACTCTATAATCAATTACTTGCACACCTCTAAAAATAAATAAATAAAACTTTTGGGCGTTATCCTTTTTTTTTAATATGACTCTTATTTGTAAAACTTAAATAAAACTCGTCTACTGACAGTTGAGTCATTACAATCAGTCATGCACAGTGCAACCATAATGTAGAAGCTCGCTTACTGTCCAGCTACAATTAATTTTAATATATCTTTTATTGTGATCTAATTAAAATAGTTTTTGTGATAGTGAATTATAATTATGTAGTTATCAATAAAACCTACTACTTCAAGTACGCAAGAGTATATGACAATTATTGTGTTGATATATTTTTTATGCTTCAATAAATAATATATATATAATATCTTTATTTTCCAAAAGTTTACAATATTATACAATTTCATACATTGCTAAGCCAAGGCACATGAGTACATTAAGTACAAAATAAATTTCATTCATAGAAATGGTTCATAGAAGTTACTCATATGTTTGGTTATGTGTACGCGCCAGTGATAATTTCTATAATTTAAAAGGAAAGGAACTCGATACCAACCAAGGTTAAGCTTGACTTAATGAAATAATATTAATTACTGAACTGCTCCATAACTATTGTCAACTTGAGCATCACACCTTAGTACGGAAATATTTCTGAAACTTGTACAGGTTTCAGCAACAATCTAATGTTAAGGTAGAGTGGACTCACTTATATTAACATGAAACGGCAGAAAAGATTTTAAGAATCCAAAAAAAACTCATCTCTTGTCATGATGAAAGATGTTACGGTTCAAGTAATCATCAGAAAAACGCTAAACTTTGGAAGTTGGTAACCACTACAGTTGCTTAATGGGTTATTTATTTGTTTATTTATTTATTTTACATGCAACAATACAGGTTATATACCCAATTACATTGTGCATGTTGCAGAAGAAGACATGCAGTTATCATAAAGTCCACAATATTTCAGTCCAGTCCAGTTCCATGAACATAATTATCACTATTAATGCAAGTAACAAAAAAAATAAATAAATAAATAGTATAACAAATAATTAATCAAAGTTAATCAACATCCGTAACTGCTAAGCTAACATTGAAAACTCAAGTAGAAGACTTAGCAGTTTCATGGAAGAACTGGCGACATACGTTTGAAACTAACCTATCTCAGCCTAATTACCTTAAAAAGTACTGTTATTTAGAGAACCCGAGTTATCAAATTTGCCTAGCCCTTAGGTATTTTACCCACCTCAGATATGAAATGGAATGAAAATGAAATGAAAAATCATTTATTTATACAGGCAAAGTTAGGGCCACTTGGCCCTTTCTTGCACTTAACCTGACACAATAGTGTTTCACAAATACTACTAATAACAAAACTCAAATTATATTTACAAAAAGAAAGAATAACACAAATTTTACTCAATCGCACAAATTTCCATCCATCAGCAACCACGCAGAAGACACACCCCCTAGGACGCGCCGGCCAAGGACATCCGCTGAAAGTAAAAATCTTTCAGTGCCACCACAAACCGACGACGACTTTCCAGAAACGTAATGGATTCTGGCAAGCCACTCCAGAGACGACAAGCAGTGACAAAGAAACCCTGGTCATACAATGCTGTTCTGTGATGAAGCATCCGAGGTGTTAGGGAAGCAGAGTGTGAAGTCCTTATACTACCCTGAGATAAGTCATGCACAAAATAATTTGGTGAACCAGTTTTTAAAATTGAAAACACAAATGAAAGAATTTTAACTGATCTCAGATCATTTAATTTTAACAATCTCGTCTCAAGGTAATGTAATGGTAAGAAATTTTGCAACTTCTTAAGTGAATGTATCGAGGCAAAGACTTTCTTTCGGATGTCGACTACTCCGTCATCCCAAGTAAGAGTTGAGTTAATAGTAAGTCCAAGATTTTTCACTCTCTCATAGTAAGGAAGAATATTTCCATTGACTGTTAGTGTGTTTGCAGAGTTTAAGTCAATTGAGTTTCTTAGAAGTGAATGGGAAATTATTATAGGTTTGGTCTTTTCATGATTGAGTCTAAGTCCGTGTTTTTCAGTCCATACAGTGATTCGGCCTATGTCTTCGTTTATTCTCCAGACACAATTATTAATATCGTTGACTGAAAAATGTGCATAAATTTGAAGGTCGTCAGCATACATGTGGTATTTACAGTGAATGAGAGTTGTGTTAATGTCATTCACATACAGTACAAAAAGCAGAGGCCCAAGGATTGATCCCTGAGGCACACCGCAAGTAACAGTTTCCCAGTCGGATCTGTTGTCATCAAGCTCAACACACTGCCGCCTGTCTGACAGATAAGATCTCAGCCATTTAAGAACATCTTGTGAAAACCCTATGGCCCTTAATTTTTCAATTAAAAGGTCGTGATTAACGCAATCAAAGGCTTTTGAAAAATCAAAAAGTGTTACAATCGTGCCCTGTCGGTGTTCCATTGAGAGTCTTATGTCCTCCATCACACGAAGAAGTGCAGTTTCAGTACTATGAGCCGTCCGGAAACTGGACTGATAATCAGATAGTATGTTATTTTCTGTAATGAAGTCAGTCATTTGACAGTGCACGATTCTTTCAAGGCCTTTCGATAGTGCGGGCAAAGTGCTTATCGGCCTGAAATCCTGGCAAGACTCAGGAGCTGAGATCTTGTTTAAAGGGCGAATAAGAGCAGACTTCCAAGAAGAGGGGAAAAAAGAGTGCCTTAAAGATGTATTGAAAATATGCGTCATAGTTGGAAGAATGGCAAAGAGAATATCTTTAATGAAGCGTATAGGTATTCCATCAAACCCAACAGCATTGCTGCGGATACGACTAATAGCATTTAACTCATCAGACTGGATGACAGGTTTGAAATGAAACTGAGGATAGTTAAAGTTTTGGACTGGTTTTAAATAACTATTTACTTGGTGCTGATTAATACTCTGATTGCTTGAAGAAAAGTACTTGTTCAAATCATTTAAAGGGATACTGATTGGCTGTGTATCAGATTGCTTCCCAAGCCCAAGGCTTTTTACGTTACGCCATAAGACTCTAGATGACTGATTACTGTTTTGGAAAAGAATATGAATGTATCTCAATTTGGAATTTTGTAACATTTGTTTCACTCTATTTCGGAGATGTTTTTATTCATCCTTGAGCATTTGGTTTTGGGAATTTTTTGCTCTCCTGAAGAGGGAATCGCTCCTAGCCATCAGACTGCGTATTTCAGGGGTCACCCAAGGCACGGGTTGTCTTTTAGTCAAACACTAGTAATAGTTGGAGCATGTTTATCAAAAAGACTTAATATGACATTGTTAAGTTCTTGAATCATTTCATCAACCGAATTTAGATTTTCTATTTTGTGCCATGGGGTATTTTGAACATCTAATAAAACGGTAGCCTGATTCATATTTTTAAAATCTCTATACTTTATGAATTTAAACTTGGGCTTGGGTGCTTTTATTGAATACACACAGAAGATAAGGTCATGCTTAGATATTGCAGGGATTGGAAGCTGTCCATGGTGAACAATATCTTTTTGGTCAGATACAACCATTAAATCAAGAAGAGTGTCAGACTCGGCAGAGTGGTGTGTAGGGGCAAGTGGAAGTATAGTCAAGTTACATGAGTTAAACATAATTGTTAGTAGGGGTGTGCAAGTATTCGAACGGTCGAGCTTTTTAGGTCGAACTTTCCAGTATTCGGCTCGGCTCGACTTTTTTCAAAAAAGCTCGACACTCGAGCCTAGCTTTTGATAAGAGAGTTCTTATCGGAAAGATAATTGTTGCGATCTATTTTTGGACACGTCAAACGTCAAATCGGAAGAGCGTCTCCCTCCCACAAAAAACAAACAAAAAATATTCCCTAGTGATAAGGAAGGACATTGGCAGATAACAAGAAATATTTTCTCCATTTTAGACGGAAATCTGAGCTATATTTAGTTGACCTTGGAGAACCACGAATTACAGCATTTAAGTCTATTGTTTACCATGGCTTATCTCTTAAACGGTATATAGTACAAGTTTCATTTTGAACTCATTTGATTTATAAAAATAAGACAAAAAATATAAACTGTCAATTATAGTTGGATGACAAGTAGTTTGTGTTTTTGCATTTTGTAGTAAGGATGCCTTATCTCCTAATTAATTCAGCTCTCTGACATACGCACGTACGCAAGAGTCAGACAGTGACAAAAAACGGGGACAGAAGCTTAGTTGAAGTAAACAACCTCTACCCCCCCCCCCTCCCTGGCCACTGATAAGGAGAGTGAGAGAGGTAGCTGTTTCTTTCTTTCTCTTTATTCCGTCTTAATTTCTGATCTTCCTTCTAATTTTCTTAAATTTTACATTGTTGACGCGCCGGTGTCGAATTACAGACGACAAAACGTTTACTGCAACGCGAAGATGGTAGTTAACCGAAATTTAATGTCGATTTGTTTACAGTGACGTAGCGAGATGTTACATTAACCATAACGTAATTACAAGTTAAAATACCACGACGCGACGTTGAGTTTGATTAAGACAAGGATAGTTTTCCTAAACCGCGTCAAACGAATTGCACCAGACCGTAGTGCAAAATCGGTCTCCAGCGTCTAGTGGACAACGAGAGGCAAACGTCACGGGCACGGGCAACGTGCCACCAATCCGATGCAAAGCGTTTGACGCTGTCAAGGAAAACCAGCCTTTACCGCGATGCAACGAGAGTTCGTGTTTACCGCGGGCGCGAGGACGAATTCGTCATTGAGATGTGACATCAATTTGATTCACCATAATGTGACAAAATTACACCGTAGAGAAAAGAACCAAGTTCATACGATGACGCTTTGATATCCTCATTTTGGGCTGCGCCGGACAAAGCTGCGGCGGAGCGCCGCTCTGGTTCCAGAAGCCATGGTGGAGCGCCGCTCCGGACCGCTCCGGCCCCACTACACCACTGTCGGTAACATACCCCCAACAACAGTCAGGGTGTCCACAGAGCGGGAATTTCGGGAAAATTGGGAACTATACGGAAATTATATTTCACCGGGAAATATGCGTGAAATATTCATGAATTTTGTCGAAAATACGGGAACTTTGCGAGGACGCGGACGCTATTGTGAGCGATGGAGGGAACGATTTTTTCAGCCAAGATTTTCGTCTGAAAAGAGTAGGCCTAGCCGCGAGATTGTTTCCGTACAAAATATAAAAGAATTGTATTTTTCAGTCTTTATTTACTCTGCCAGCAGAGTATTCCAAGAAACAGTTTTTGCGCGAGACAGTCTCGCGACGGATGGAAGATAAGAAAACAACAAAAAGTGGTCACGTGTGCATGCGTATTATTTGGCTAGAGCAATAATAAGACCGGTAACGACGTAACCGACGTTTCGACTTGTTTACTTCCTTAGGACGAATGTAAATAAAAGAGTGGGACTAAACTGAAGAACGTAATTGTGAAATAAATTTTGATAACGCCGAATGATTACCATTATAAGTCATAATATTCTGTTTTGTCCTGAAGATTTTTAATTGTGTTTGAAATTATTCTAGAGCAATCGTATATCGTATCCCACTTTTCATTTCCTCATTGTTTCTTTTCTGTAATAAATAATTTGTTTTCAACAGCTAAAACTGAAATCTTTCTAACCCTATTTTGTCATCAAGAATTTTGTAGATAGCAAATTTCGCACCTGTGAAGAAAGTATGAAATTTTGTATTTTTATCGAACAATATTTTCTTCAACTGTGGTAATTGAAATTTTTTTTTAGAACTGAGGAAATTAAAATAATGCTGATGATTCAAAAAATAAAGCAGTAAGTTTTATTTGCAAATAACCAAGGGTACATCATCATGATCACAACCGTTTGAAATAGAGGATTCAGATTAGATCTTTAACTTTTAGGGATGGGCGGGTATACGACTTTCTCGTAATCACTCGACTGTTTAGTGTGTTTACAACTTCTCAACCATGAATCGAGTAGTTAAACTACTTGAAAAAAGTCCATGTAATTTTATTGGTAGAATCATAATTAGTTGTGATCTATTTTTGAACATGTGAAATGCGGTAAACAGCAGGAAAAGCTCTGCGCAACAACAATATCCGGCAGACTTAGTAGGGAAAGGACGTAGAGACGTTTCAAGAAATACGATCCCTCGGAATTAGGAAAATGGAATCATGGCTTAACTCTTGAATGGAATATGTCATCGCTTTCATTTGTGTCTAATCATGATTTATAAGTATCCAAGAAAATATGAAACTTCCTTGGTTTTTATATGATTATTCGTTTGGGTTTTAGCATTTTTGTAATAGGGACCATTATCCCCCCCTCTGAGCCCTCTTATCTGATCACCGCCGGCGACAACATAACCAAACAAAAGAACTCAACTGTTTGGCAGGGGGTGGGGAGGGGTTTTAAAAGTCAGCAAACAATCTCTGCCCCACGACTGGGCCTTTGCGTAATGTATAGTTTTTATTTCTAACTTCAATATTTTTTTGACTAAGTTTAGTTAACTTTTGTTTATGATTAAAATGACAATAATTTCAATATTGCTAACTGTTATCACATTTTGATGATAATCCTAACAAAAATTTAGGTCACAAATTTTATGGCCTAAAAGCCTAAAATTTAGGCCATATACAACTTTACTAAATCTATTGCGGGGATGGGACTTAATGTTTAAAACTTTATAATACAGGGTGTCTATAAAGGAACTCCGGGTTTCGAGGCAAAATATTTTAATGAAGTATATACAAATGTTAAATACATGATTGGAAAGGTTGAATTTTCAAGTTTTTTAAAGCAATTTAATAAAGTTCAATTTGAGCTCCGTCAGTGGCAAGGTACAGGTCCTAACGTTATTCCACCTCATCCCATGTCCTAGCCAGCATGTCTGGGGGGACGGTTGCCACACAGTTTATTATTTTTTGTCTGAGGTGGTTAATATCACGAATTTTCGAAAGTTTACTTGAACCGTAACAACAGATTTAGTTTTTATTAGCCAAATAACCCATTGAGCCTTTTGTTGCGGCGTCGCCATATCGCGGCGATCCAGACAGCACTGACAGCCGCACGCGTTAGCTCCGCAGCGCTGCCTTCTCTTGACGAAAACATTCCCAATTGATATGAGTAAAATCTTGATGAGCTACTCGTTTCAGAGAAATAACTACATTTTGCTATCTTCTATTAATGTATGAATTTTTAAAATACCGGAGTTCTTTTATAGACACCCTGCATATTTTTATACTTACTTGTTTTTAAAAGTGTATGTACTGTACCTAATATATCTTTTGATGCACTCCATGCAAATGTTAATTTATTTCACGGATTAAAGATTATTATTATTATTATTATTATTATTATTATTATTACGTTGTGGACTTGAGATTACTACAGAATTAAGCATATTCGTTTATTCCCTATTTTTGCAATTAATTATCGTATGATTTGACTTAGTGGAAATAAAAAAATGTTAATATATTAAAATTCAATCGGCATTTTTTCTTTAACTTTAAAGGAAACTTTTAATGAAACTCCACTATTCGCCCAAATTATTAGAATTATTAATTTTGAACTGTCAAATTTAAAGGCGTCTGATTCGTACAATAATTTTGGACCGGCAATTATGGCATTGGCGAGCGTGAGTCTGTTGTTTTTATCGGTACGTCCATCCCGTCGTCTTGTCATCTCTGCCTTGCACGACTGGTGTGACATCTCACAAAAATGAGTACACTAAAATCAGCTAAATTAGATGTTTGACATACCAGCGAATTTCATTTTCAGAAGGTAATTTTACTTGAAACGGATGTTTAGAACAACTTCGGTTAAGATACGACATTTGGTAATCAGTAAAACCGGGTAGGTACGATAAGTCAACTATTCTAGAATTGGTTTTGTTTTTTCTGGTTTCCGAATTTTTGTCTTACTTCCTTCCGCCCTTTGTTCCTCTTTTCTCCCTTTGTACCTCACGCGGAATGTGCAATGTTCATTGCGCATAGCAGGTTGTCATGGAAACCATGTGATGTCATTGCATCGGGCCAATCAGACACTACCACTGCATTTTTAATTCGAGAATGGGAACAGGCAGGGATGTGAAGCAAAGCATTCCGATAGTTGGCGCGTGCTCAGCTTCACCTTGCCAAGTTTACGATCGATGGATCGATATTATGTTGTTGCGTCTTCGCTCAGGCCATGAAAAAAATGAACTCTATAGGTATAATGCCATAATGAAATACGAATACGAGAAGCAAATAAATATCCGTTTGGTGCAATACAACGTATTGCACATTTCACAATGTATTTGAATTGTATTTTGCAATGAAATGTTGGTTTGTTACAAAAACTAACTTTAACGCCAATTTCTTTTCAAGTAGTTTTATTTCCGTTCTACGTAGGTTTCACCCTCTGCTGTGAGATTAGGAAATCAACGGCAGATTCGTCGTTCACTGTGCACGGGTTTTTCACCTTATGAACTCAGCCCGGCACAATTGACTTAACCCGGCAGAATTGACTTTGATTCACACGATAAATTAAATTTAAATACTCATGGTGTTTTAGACCAGTTTTTGTATAAAAGTTATTTGGCCTATATTGAAAATAAACAAAAACTCCACTAAAGCCTTTTAACATTATTGCTGTGACCACTTTGTATGGGTCAGATGTGCATACAAAATATTTATCTATATTATTAAAAAAATTTCTGGGATTTTGTACAGAGCAAATTGACCCCTAGAAATTAATTTTGGTATCAAATTAAAGCTATTTCTCTCTAGATGTTCCTTTTGTAGGTTTGGAAAATATCCCATGAAAAGCCTTCACACAGGAGGCTTCTGGAATTCCAGCGAAAGTGCTACTTTCTGTGTTAAAACCTGGGAACTTTTTCCAATTCACATTTTTTTGTTTGTAACAAAACAGGTGATCAAGATTTGAAATAGTTCCAGAGATTTACCATATAGAATGCAGGACTAGCAAAAGTCAGTTAACATTCATCCATATTATGATTTTTATTTCTTAAAATATTGAATTTTTTAAAGACAACAGAAAATAAGGAAGAGTATTTGCCCTATTGAAACTAAGGCCAATCTTAATTTATTGTATTTATTTTCTTAAAAATGAACATAAGTAACACAGGAGATACTCTGGAGATGGGATTTTATAACAAACTATTGACAGTGAATACACATTGATACATGTTTTGACACTTTGATGCATGTTTCAACGTTTCAAGTTTTAAAATAGCAATATTAGTTGAATATTAACCTAAAAAATTCAAGATTTAAAACACATTTTAATCTTAAACCCTGTATTTTATAAATGTACTTAGAATGCGGAGTATATTGAATGATTAACGGTTAGCCTGCCCAATTTACTTGATTTTTAAATGTACCAATAACAATATACCTATTTAATAAATGCATTTCATAGAAAGTTTTGTTATTTGCTTAGGTAAAATTTGCCAAATATGCATTTAAGATGCGAATCAAAAAAGCGGATCAATTAGAAAATTTAATTCCTTGGCCATTATGAGCGTTGAATAATTTGTTTTTCCGGTGAATGACTATTTTATAAATGTTATTTAGATATTATTTCATCAGCAGATCAGTGGTTTGTCCATCTTTCTACCGTTTGTTGTTAAGACCTAATGATGAATGCAAGAAACGTACGTGTACATGTCGTGCAGAATTAACATAAAGCTTCAATACTTTTGAAAAATTAAACTCTTAATACTGAGACATGAAGATGCGCTAAGCAATGAACTAATGAACTAACCCCCATTTTATGCAACATGAATATTGTTGCATTGTCCAAATTTCAAAGAGCACTACGTACAGGGCCGGATTTAACATTTTGGCGCCCCTAGGCCCAATATATTTTTCCGCCCTTAGGTTTTGAGGGTGGTAGTCAGTAAAATCACTCCTGAAGAGCAGTATTATATGTCATTTGTCAGGAAATCAAATTACACCCACACAAACGAAAATTGTGCGTGTTGGACAATGTTGAAAAGGCTCCCGGGCGCCAGCTAATTCCGTCAAAACACACGTTTGCCACTTTGAACAATTTTTGCGAATACTACACGGTGCCAGCTTTGCATAAGTGGTAAAGCATGTTTTCCACATGCGCTTCGCATCGGCCCCAGGTATAAGCATAAAAACTGAATGCCTTAGTATTATTTATTTATTTTTTATTTTTGCTTGGAGGTGCGCCCCCAGGCAGCTTGCGCCCATAGGCCCGGGCCTCCTGGGCCTATTGGGAAATCCGGCCCTGACTACGTATACATAGACACTTTTAAAGTAGATCTGTGAGTAATTTCTTTCCCATATTGAAGTTTCAAGTCTAAAGTAATAAGTTATTTTTAAAAATTTGTCCCAATGAGAAGTTCAATTACTGGTAATTTTATTCCAGTGCTATGACACAAAATAATCAGTCCAGAAAATTAAAATAAATCACAAAAATTTACACACTTCCTCATTGAAAGGTATTTTATGCTGCAAAACTCCATACATAATCAACATTAAACTGCAGCCTATTTTAACAAGTTGTTTTTAAGTCACAAAGTGACGCAGGCCGCTAGTATATCATAAAAATATATTTTGAATTGCAGGAGGTACTACAAAAATTATTGTTATTGCGTTAATAACCAGGGCCGTACTCAGACCGGTGTTTTCCGGACAAGTTTACTGGGGCCCGGGCCCAAGGGGGGCTCGGGCCGGGCCCCGCCTAACATCTACTTCAAGAGTTAGCCTAGATGGACGGAGCTACTAAGTCTGATATCTATAATTTTAAATTATTACGAATAATTTATGACAAAAGATTTACTTTTACAACAGTAAAATATAGTGTTGATTTTATTCATACTCTGTACCCGCTATTAAATAATACGCCCGTTTGTTTACTTTGCTTGGTTTGTTCACAGAGTTAGTTACCTCGTTTTTCCAAGATTGATAAAGACTATGCGATCGTCAAACCTATTTGCCGCCGCTGCCGCGCCGAATACCCGCGGACGGTAAATTCGCGCGATCGAATTAATTAAACGCCCGCTGTCATTTGCTTATTTTAAAAGTTGTTTGATAAGCAACCGTTCCTATGGCGGTAAATTTCATGGCTGATAACTTTTTCATAAAGTTATTCCTACCGTTACGTGCGATCTATACATCTCATCTACCTGCGGTTGGTAAATACGTGAGAACATCGTTCGCATAATTACTCCCACAGTTTTCGCGCAATCAAATTCAAGGCAATTTACGCCTAAGCTAAGTTTAACCTGTTTTTATTGAGGATTTGGGAACATTATCCTTCCGAATAGCATTTCGGATGAAGCGAAATTCCGAACTACCGGGTTTTGGATTATCTACTGTAAAATTCAAATTCAAACAACACATTTTGCAGAGATTTTTTCAAACTCATTAAAAAACCTAAATACAAATAATTTGTTTTCAAACAAAGCTATCCTTTTGTTTGTCCAAAACTACTACGCAGGCTTCCAAAACATATTGTAAAAGTGAAAATGAAGTTTTTTCAAGAAACATTAAGTTTTGGATGTTAAATCATGACGAAATCCAAATTTTTATAATTCTACGATTTAACAATAAATTAAATGTTGCATTGTTCTCGATTCAAGTTCAGTAGGCCTAAGTCACAAATAGTAATTACAATCAGAAAAATCATTGCTAAACTTCTTTGCTGTCAAATGTTTTTGTTTCTAGAATTTTATATCGAAACTTTTATAGTCGATAAAATTAACTATTTCAATGATGATGAGTGTAAAATGAGTAAAATATATGCTAAAATAAATTACGACTGGACATATGATTTTTTAGAATTAGCACAGTTTGGTGGAGGATGCTTGTCACTAAAATTTTGCCAACTATATCTCAGGAATTTTTAAAGATTTTCTAAATTGCATTGAACCAAAATGAAATCCAATGATTGGTATGGGCTTTTACTCGAGGTATGATATTGTTTCGTTGTTAAAGATTTTTATTTGATTACAGATTGCACAATTAACAAACAGACAGTGTTTGTAGAATTTATGAATTTGATTAAAAATAAACCTTAAATGATCCAATTGAAACTAGTTTTCTCATTTACTTAAGCAAAACATGGATACATCTTACTACATTAAAATATAATAAAATGTGTCTGAAATATCATCACGGAGGGAAGGGTTCGCAGCGGCAAGGCAGTCGGGAACGGGTGCAGTACCAGGACATGAGGGGCCCGGCCTAATATCTTTACCGGGGCCCTCCAAAGCTGGGTACAGCCCTGTTAATAACCCCCGTATATTATACAACGATGTGTTGATATTGACAGGAACTCCATAAAAGAATTGTACATTGGTGATTTGAATATTTTATACAAGAAATATGTGCATACAAAATATGTTTATGCAAAATGAAGCCTTAGGTGACTTACGGTCGAAAACACCAGCCCTCTAAAGAAACATTCATTGAACTGAGCGGTAAGGGTTAGAGAATGATGGGAACTGAGTCATGATGTTCCTGGAAAGACGCACATGAGGTATAGTGGCAGCCAGCCTGCCGACGGTCAAAAAATTACTTACCTGGGTATTTTAGACAGGTATGGGCAGTCCTCGCGGGTTAAATAGTTGATTGATTGCCATATTGGTTCCGTTATTGGGTTTTCCGTGACTCTTCAGCCAGTCATTGAAATTTAAAATTGCAAATCATGAAAATATGAAAATGTGGTTTCTTTAGTGCATACTTAATTAAAAAGGCGTAAACAATTACCTTGCGTGAAAAACTTGATTTCGGCATGAAAAATGCGGGAAATATACGGGAATTTTTTAGCCTGATTTTGTGGACACCCTGACAGGTCACACGCCCCAGGTAAATTAATTTCACCTGATATTTCACAGATATCAGTCTGTAATAACTTATACAGTATAGCTGTCTCAATTTGTAAATAACTTGTGTAGGCTAACTTAAACATTGCAAGATGCAAGTGACTCCTGTTCCACCATGAGCTAATATGAAACCTCTGGCAAGCCAATGTGACTTGGTTCACTGCGACATGCAATTGAGGTTGAAAAAATTGAATTGGAAATGTTGACACTGTAATAAACAAGTCATGGTAAAAGTGTGGAAAAATCTGGCAAGTATAAGTATAAAATAATATAAATATAAGTAACAGTAACGTATATACAATGAACAAAATGGCAAACATTCTAAAACACTTTCCAAATTAAAATTAAAAAATAGTAACGGAATTAAATTTCCATTTTAGGTTAAATAATATCTATCATTTATTGTAATAAAAAATATTAACCCGCGAGGACTGACTTACCTGTCTAAAAGACCGGGTTAGTAGTTTTTTCTATAAAAATTATATATTTTGGGTGTCGGCAGGGCTGGCCGTCACTATACCTCTCGTATGTCTTTCCAGTAACATCATGACTCACTTCCCGTCATTCTCTAACCCTTACTGTCAGATCAATGAAAGTTTCTTTAGAGGTCTGGTGTTTTCAACCATGAGTCACGTAAGGCTTCATGTTAAATATAAATATTTTGTGTGCATATATTTCTTATATAAAATAATCAAAACACTAATGTACAATACTTTTATAGAGTTTTTGTCACTAAAAACACATCGTTGTACAACATACGGACGTTTTTTATTTTAAACAATAATTATTGAAGTACCTACCACAATTCGAAATACATTTTTTTATATTATATAAATATTTTGTATGCACAAATATCCTATATAAAGTAGTCACAAAACTAATGTACAAGACTTTAGCGGAGTTTTTGTGCAAATAAACTCATAATTTTTCAATATACTAACTGTTATATAAAACCTGGTCCAAAAGACCGTGAGTCAGTCATTGCGTTTTCAAATCAAAGTCAGTTCTGCCGGGTTAACTTACAAAAAAATCTTCATATACCGTAAACGTTTTTTGGGGCCGTTCATGAATTTCATTTAGCTACATTTGCCGATCATCCTTATTTGCAAATACTCCCTTTCGGCTGCAAAAAATGTTATGTTTAGTTACATTGGCCATTTATCTGCAGTCGGAAGGTACACACTATTGTTTTAGCGGCCGTTCACGAATTTCGCAAAGTACATTTACCGTTCATCCGCTAATGGATATACGCTCAATAGTTTTTTACCACCAATTGTGAGAGCTACGTTTGCCTTTTAGTTGCAATTGCTAAAACAATCACATCCCAAAAATTTCTCAAAGTAATTGCAAATCCCATCCGAAAATTGGGATTTTATTTTTCCCTGAAAATTTCCCTAAATATAGGGACTTGACCATCCTTAATTTTCACATTTTCAAACTAACACACTTAAATATATGATCAATCAATCAATCAAATATCTTTATTCATAAAATATACATTGTACAAGAATATTGTCAGAGCATTAACTAAATCTAAATTGACAAAATTCTAAATTACATCTGTTTCCTTTCTTAAGAGATTTCTGGTTATACGAGTTGTTGACTAAAGCAGAACCAAGTGGTTTTAAAATTGATTCAAATCCAAACTCGAGTATCAGTTTAGTTGTCAATTGCATTTTACCAATGTTTTGTTTTATTTCCTTGCTAAGGAGCCAAAGAGGACCTCTGGATCATATTCTGGGTGATCGTCTGCTTGGTTTCTGTAACTTCTATCCTGGCCTTCATCTTCTTAGGGAAGCGGTGAGTTTACTTTTTAATTTTTTAAATATTGTTTATTTTTCTTGAGTACGATTCATTCTCTAATGCCCAGTCACATTATAAACAACACCTCCTGTTCCTTTCACATTTTTTTATCATTAAAACAACTAACGAGCTCCTATTAATGATATCAGAGATATTAACTCTTTTAAGGCCAGCGGCCGTAACAGGCACCCTTGTGAAAAAGCCAACTTGAAGGTCAGGGTATTTATCACTTGGCAAACATAGCTTTAGTTAAAAGTTTTTAACTTCTATATTTTTAATCATAATTATTTTTTACTTTTTGCAAATTAATTAAGCTTTTAAGAAAAAAAAATGTGTTATGCCTGATATTTCATAATAAATAAACATAAAACCCCAAAAGTACTGAGAATAGTAAAAAAATACAAGTCTTGTTTTTATTTTATTTAAAAAATACTTGATCTTTATAGATGACTTTGTGATGAATTTCAGTTTTTTTTCTGATTGGTTCAGTCTTAAAAAAAATAAATGTGGAATCTTACTAAAATACTAATTAATAATTCAGAATGTAAGCCATGCCACAAACATATGCCTGAGGTGAAGAAAAAAAATGAGTCAAAAGATTAAGTCTTTCTGTTTTATTTTTGGTTCCCGTCTGTTTATAGTTACATTTTGTGTTTACATGGAAAGTGTCCCATATGAAACGTATTAAGAAATTCATTGGTGTATGCAAAGATCATTTTCAGAATTAGTTATCCCTATTTCTTGATTTGAAAATTGGCCGAATTTTTGACCATGGGGGAATCCCCCACAAGTTATAAACAATTGCTAATTGTCAATCCACAGACTATTAAGCATACTAGTGAAATTAAATTTTGAATTTTTTTCAAGTTACCTTCAGTTTGATCTGTCAGTAACATGACCTAATGAAGTGTGACCGAACGGCAAATTTCATCCAAAATCTAGCGCAGCAACAAGTCTAATGGGTGACATTGAGTTATATTTGAAGTTAGGATTTTAGACAACAAACTATATCCGACGTGATAATTTACAATACTTGTTTGAAAACTTAGGAATAATTAGTGTGACCAATTCGCTCTCAGTTAAGGGACAACATATTTCAACCTATGAATGATTAATCATGTGAAAATTACTTAAAATAAACATGTGAGTTATCACAAGAAACTGTCTACCGTTCTTTCAACTCAACACTGGTTTTCACTTTGAGGTAGCGGATTTGACTCCCCAGATTTGTGCCCCCCAGAAAAAACGTCTACGTCACTTGACATCGGAGACGGGGCCTAAATTTGCTCGAGAAACAGCCCATCTCTGGAAATGTACCCCCAATACATTATTAAACTATCAACACGTAATTGATTTGAAATTAAATGATTTTCTCTCAGACTGACCCTGGAATTGTACCTCCGGATTTGTAACCCTGTGGTTAAATCCTCAAGTCCTACTTCGGAAATGTACCCCTGGATTTGTAATCCCGTAATTGTTGTGAAATTCATTGTGAAATTAATCGTGTGAAAGTGGAATTAGAGGGATAAACAGTACAGATTGAAACTGACAAAAAAGAAAAATGCGGCCAAAGCAATAAATTGTCCCATCCATTTTATTGTGAATCATAAAACATAGAACATGATACAACAAGATTTTTTTAAGAAATCAGTAACATACAACAGACTGATTTCGTTGGTGGTAAAGCAATCATTAGTATAGTTAAGTATTTTATTTTAATTTCAGTAATTGTGCGTAGTAATCTTGTATTTAAAAATTTTAAACAATTAAAATAATGAAAATGTTGTGAACACATTGATTTAACTAATGTCTTTGGTCAATGATGCTGAAACAAACACACATCATATGCACACACACACACACACACACACACACACACACACACACACACACACACACACACACACACACACACACACACACACACACACACACACACACACACACACACACACACACACACACACACACACACACACACACACACACACACACACACACACACACACACACACACACACACACACACACACACACACACACACACACACACACACACACACACACACACACACACACACACACACACACACACACACACACACACACACACACACACACACACACACACACACACACACACACACACACACACACACACACACACACACACACACACACACACACACACACACACACACACACACACACACACACACACACACACACACACACACACACACACACACACACACACACACACACACACACACACACACACACACACACACACACACACACACACCCCACACATATACGCAAACACTCACACATACACATCGCAACACCCACCCGTTCAGACACTCATAAGGCGAAGTAGTCACCAAGAAGGAAGTATTCCTCCGTGCTGGCTATTTTTCATTGGAAGTCAGCTGATCGCTAAATTCCTTAAAATTTACCTAGAACTTTCGCTTATCATGCCTTTTGGTATACAAAAAATTGTCGTTATGAATTAGATGGTTTCAAAAGCCGAATATTAGAAATCTTAATTCAATTATTTACTAGACTGTGGTGGCCGATTTTCTATAAGTTTGATAAATGACGCAAAAAAATGCAACTAAAAGTTATTTTTTAAATTTTACAAAAATTGGCTTGTTTATGTGAAAATGTAGCCTCAGAGTTCGGTAGAGTTTTAAAAAGACAGTGTGTCTACTGGTACTGGAAATACTGGAATTATACTGGAATTTTATTTTGATACTGGAAATACTGTAATTATGTGCAATTTCAAATTTGGTACTGGAATTTTGTTGAAAACAAGTGATAAAATACCTTTTAAATAATTTGGTCCAATACATTCAGATATAAAAAGTTAGACATCTGTTTTTTAGGTATGTGTGTTTGCAAACCTAAATTAAACCATTTGTAATTCAGTTCAATTACCCTTTGCCTCTGTCCAAACATCCTTAATCAGATTTAAAATTTTATATGTTATAATTTTCTTTTTGAGATTGAAGATGTTCTCAACTTTTCATAATTCATATATTTACCAGTTCATTTTTATATTCATTTTCATAAAACATGATATAAAGTGTGATATAAAATGTGACATAAGATGTGATAATGAAAGTGAGAGACTGTGTCGAAAGACACTCATAGTAAATTAGAACTTTTGTTTCCTAAATTTAGCAAAGGCTACTTTGTTTTAGTAATAAATTATGTATTTGCTGTAAATAAACTCTACTTCTTGTATTATGTAAGTCAGGAGAAGAAATGTAAAGCTGAGATTGTTTGAAAATTATCAGTTTTGTATTTCATTGTATTATTACTTTTTTTCTGCAAACTGTTGCTATCAATTTGTGCTCGTAATTTTGTGTTTATTATTTGGATAATAAAGTGGGAGAAACGTAGGGCTATAACAGGAGTTGGGAGAGGAAGTGATTCATTGATGAGTTTTTAAAAATATTATTTATCTTATTTGTCGGTGCTGTAAATCAGTTATTTAATTGTAACATTAAACGTTTTTCATATTAATGAAAATTTTATTGATGGTATCTCTTAGTTAGGTAAATAGTTAGCAAGCGATACGGGAACTTTGAAAAAAGTTGTACTGGAAATATACTGGAATTTTAAAATCAGATGTCAGTAGACACCCTGAAAGAGCTTTAATTTGACACATAAACTTTAGTTTTCTGACCAAAAATAAACGAGAAATCCTGCATTCCAATTAACATTGGTTCTTATGGAATCCAATATGGTGGCCAACTCCAATCTCCTCTTAACAAAGGCCTTGCAGAGTGGGCAAGTTCTTGGAAGTGGCCTCCCGTCCTCGTCTGTCCGGTTTGTATTTTGGTAAGATGATGTACATCGAGTGCACAGGGCAAAATGGCTGCGTGGCTTCATGGAGTAACGAAAAAATCAACAACAATAATAATGAATATTGACACTGTATATTTCCATGGTCGGTCAAAATGGATTTGAGCACGGGGAGTACAAATCCGGGGGTACCATTCCATGGGTAGTACTTAAGGATTTGGCCATGGTGGTTACAATTAGTTCTGGGGTTGGACTTTAGAATTTGACCACAGGGGGTACATTTCCAGGGTAGGACTTACATATTTGATCAAGGGGGGTACAAATCCGAGGGTACAATTCTGGGGTCGGACTTAAGGAGCCAGGTTTAATTGGATTTATATTAATTATGCAACTGTTCAGCCAACCGTGAAATGTCAGTTGATTCAGATTCATAATAATTTATCTGTCCTAAAAGTTCACGGTCGTAATTGTACCCCACAACCAATGATGTCAAAATGACGTTGGCGTTTTCTCTGGGGGGTATAAATCCGGGGGTACAATTCCGCCGACCCTTAATTTGTATGTCTTAAACAAGCTGCCTGCCGTGGACTACCACTAAACCATGAGAAAAGTCTGGTTATTTTTGTGATTTTAAGTTGGTGGATTGAAAGCGGACAACTTTCTATTGTTATGGAATAAAAAATAATAGGTTATGGCAAAATTTTGAATTAGTTAGAATTACAACTAATGGGTGGGGCAGTGACTGATTGGCATTTCAACACTTATTTTGCAATTTTTCTTATTAAACTAATTGAGATATACTACTTTGGGTAAGGTGGTATGGAAGATAGGAATCTATTAAATAACATAACACATTTTCTTTAAATAGTTTATTAGTCTCAAATTATTATGTGTCTGGGATTGAAATCTTCCCAAATTGTGAGATTTTCCCTTCTTCTAAATTTTTTTTATAATCATACACACTTAGTACTCACATCACATTTTTGTGTTAATTCTCATTAGTAAGAAGGTTACAAAACAAACCACTTGTCAATTAGTTTCTGGGTATATTTTATTTAAATGTCATTACAGTAACCATTGACTTTTTATATGAAGAGGAATAAAAAAACTATTCTGTAGAATCAGTGACATGGTTTCAACAACGTTTCAGGTTGTGGAGATGGTACGAACACATGAGGGAGGTTGAAGTGAAGCTTCCTCCAGGACTAGCACCTGTTATTGTAAGTTTTGTATTCAGTATTTTATTTCTTCATTTAGATGCTTTTTGACTTATTAAAAATATCTTGTAATACAAAAATACTGTTGTTACCTTTAATTACTGAGGCTTTGTCTAAAGAATGCGGTAGAACTTTTTTCACATTCTAGCTATTAATACTAGAGGTCTGCGGGTACCCCTAAAATTCAGGTAACTTCGGTAATTGCGTGAACCTGAGTGGTTGGGCGGGTTTGACACGTCTCAGTTTTC
This sequence comes from Flexamia atlantica, assembly GCA_035578135.1. NCBI lineage: Eukaryota > Metazoa > Arthropoda > Insecta > Hemiptera > Cicadellidae > Flexamia > Flexamia atlantica. The sequence goes on along the minus strand of JAQJVK010000007.1, from coordinate 4,096,054 downwards.
ATTTGGGCAGGCTTTTACGAGCGTCTGGCCACAGGACAGGTCCCACTACGAATGTCACTGGCATAAACACAGCAGCGGAGCCAAATGTCATGACGTCATGGACGAGATCGTATTGAACTAATCCGATCCAATACTCACAAGCATAAAATAGAAAAAAGTTTTTCAAGTCATGACGTCATAATCCGTAACAACCTAACCTATAAACAGTTATCTGTCAATAAAGAAGGAGGTCTCTGTTATTTTTGTGTCTTATCTTCCTTTACCTTCTTTATTATAATTTATTTTTCATTGTTTCCAAAATAAACTGCATATAGCATAGACAGTGATTAAAAAATACGATTTACCATAATCCAGAGTTTTTTTGTTTGAATGTAGAAAGGTAGGCCTATTCCAGATTAAAAATAAATTGTGAAACTGCAGCCTTTTTGAGTTGTTATTTAAATGTTATTTAATTTAAAACTTATTACTTTGTAAGCTTAAAGGAAAATCAACGTGCTCATCCTCTCATAGGAAAATACAGTCTCATTACCTCTGTGCCGTGCGCGTCACTTTTTTATATATAGCGCCAAACCAGGTACTGGCCATAATACCTGAGCAGAGGCCAGCCCACCTGAACCTTCTAGAAAGACAGGGGGAAATTTTGGATTTGAAAAGCCTGGTCTCTCCCCATTCCAAGACTAATCCGACTGCAGGGCACTTGGCTGTTTAACCGGATAAGTATTAACGCTAAGTTTAAGTATTAGGACTTTTTCCCTAAATTGATATCAATCAATTATTATGTTTTAGTTAGCTTGGTTTTGGGGTGCCGGGGGGAAAAATTCTAGTTGGGGTTTTTTCTGTGAATTTTCTGTGGGTTTCGCCTCTCCAGAGGCGACACCTTAAAATATTACCGATGCAGCTTCAACAGAAATATTTCTTCTCATACTGTCTGCCAACAATTAATTAATTACTTAGTTCAATAGTTCATTAAACCCTTATTCAGAATCATAGTAATCAGCGATTAGACAGTTATGCTTAAATTCAGACAGTTATTCTCAATCACATGCAAGGTAGGCCCTTCTGGCGTTTAATGTAGTTGTACATGGAATTAATTACTTAATTATTGTTCATCAAAGCTGGCTTAGGTGACCATATGGCAATGGGCACGATCGGCTTTAGGGTAAACCTTCCACCTAGATAAATTATCCTATTCACTTTCACAGTTAAAGAAATTTGCTCTGATCAATCCTTTCCTGACAATACAGGATTACCTTATTGTACCTCAGATCCACCCTGGTCTATATTGTTCCAGCCTGATCCATATTTGGCTATTTCCAACAACCTTTCACACCATTCATCCGACAACCAACACCTCCAACAGTTTCAAATTGGTAGCAGATATAAAGCCTTTTGCCATATTGTACCTTCAGTAATTTAACTTAGCCAGATTTTCACAGCCTAAATTGGTTTTCAACCTGAAAAGGTCCTTGTTAATTCTTGTTTCTTTGTCATGTACAGCTTAAGCCAGCCTGCCACTGATAAATTGGCCTAGGCCTATGAATCTTAATTTTTTGGCTTTATTTTGTTCCAAATGTTTCCTTTGGGTAGAATTTTGTTGAAATTAGAACTTTCCAGTTCTGGGTTTAAATGAATTAAGCAATTGCTTTCATGATTTCAATAGCCTAGGCTAGCGGGTTTGCCAAATTGGTTAGGCTACTGAGCTATTGTCAATCTTATCTTGGTTCCGCTAGCCTATTCAAAAAGTCATTAGGCCTACTTTTTCTTGGTATTTTATAGTTTAAGTTTTTCCGGATTTCCTTGGATTAGGCATTTTACCTAATTGTAGTTAGAGAAGATCATTGGATCCCTTCCGGCAAGCCATCACCAAGCTAGCCTTTTATAAAACAGCTTATTAAAGTAAACAATCCTATGGGTACCCTTAGCTCCACTCCGCCAAGTGTTAGGTAGGCTATGTTTGTTTGCTTTTATTTTTCCAGCGCACTCAGGCAAGTTCCGGATCATTGCTCGCTGGTGAAGCCTAATTTGTAAATTATTAATTTCTTGCAAGTGGAAATTTTAAATAAATGTTTTTTTTTATTAAATATATTTTTGCTATTTTTGGGTCCAGTGCAAGGTAAGTTTGTGCATTAAGTTGCGCTCGCTGGAACCCAGTTTCAATTTTGCATTTTTATATATCAGTGCATTAAATCAATTACAAATTACAGTGCTTTTTCAAAATTCTGTGTTAGGCTATTGTGGTTATTCAGTGACCAGTGTAGCTTTAAGTTGCTTTTAATTGTAATATTATTAAAACTGAATACATATGGAATGTGCCAACCTTCCTTTTACCCTTGGCCTATTTCATTAATTTTTACTGTGCAACTTGGTCATTTTGTTAGTTTTAAGGCAACTTTTATGATTATACTTGGCGGAGTTGGTTTTTTGTTCCCGATATAACAATTAGGCTGTTTGTTAGGCAGTGCTTAGGGCAGGATTAGGTTATTGTAAAGAGATGTATGAACCTAGGCCCACTAGCCTAATGCAATCTCACACTGCCAACAGTTTGCCTTTTTTCCAACAGTTTGAAAATTAAATCTCGTCAGTCATAACAATTTAGTCAAATCTCAAACTTGTTTTTTATTCCCCCGGGAAACCTCAAATCACACTTTGGTTGGTGATTGAATATTTTTTAAAGCTTTTGAATATTTTTAAAAATTTTCCCCCTGCAGTAATTTTTTTTTTTTTTGAAACTGAATCCCAAATGGAATCACCACAAGTGACAGAGATTCAGGTGTTAGGCGACTCATTCGCAAAGGGATTTGTGACATTTTTAAATCGCCCTGAGCAATTAAATCAATCCTTCGGTTTTCATTGCAGTTTTGGAGTGGGCATTTCAGGCGCAAGGGTTTGCGCAATCAAGAACCACATTAAGAATCAGCGCATAGTTTTCAACCTTGTCAGCCCTCTTTTGTTATTTATAGGCACAAATGATTTTTTTGGGCAGACACCGGAGTCAAGATTTAAGAATGAATTTTTGTCCTTGATTCGTCTATTACGTCGAATGAATCCTGGCATTAGGTTAATTTTGCTACCTCTTCCAAATTATCCTAGAGCGGGGTATACATCTTTAGATAGATTAAATAGGGTGAATTCCTTTTTTCAAACATTACAGGGAAAGCATTTGAGAGTAATTCAGTTAACTTTAGACTTCTCCCGCCCAGATTTTTTTCACAAGAACTATGCCTACTCCCGTAGGCGAGACGGCATACATTTCAACGATTTTGCCTATAGAGCTTTGGTTCCTTTAGTAAAACAAGCAATAAGTTCCTTTTCTTAGAGAACATGCATTCAGGCCTAACCAGTTACAATTTTTTTTTACAGTTTTATTTTACAATTTACTTTAGTCAAACCCTAAATTTAAACAAATCACATCTTGCCTCCTCTGGCTTTGGAACCTCGGTGCCCTTACCTCTCATGAATTTTGATATAAATTGCGCTGAATTGCGCTGAGAATTTTTGAAACAAATTCTTGTTGTTATTTGTTTATTATTGTTGTTCTATTGTTGTTGTTAGAGTTCTAACATTGTTATTTATTTTGAATTATTTATAATTGTTATTTATTTAAGGATTTTTTTTTCTCAACAGTATTTTTGGGTTGTAAGGGGTTTTCATTGGGACCGTTGGCAATGCCGTCCAAGATATACCACCCTCGTGATTTGCCTTTGGGGACTTCATGGGTTTATTTATTAAAAGGCCCGGACGCAGTAACTCAATGCCAGATTTTTGGGCTACAACCTGAAGCAACGCCTTCCCGCAACCGGATAATTTTGTCGGAATTTCTCAATCAGCTTGAGTTAAATGGGGGCACTCAACCTCTCCCCGAAAACAACCGACCTGACATAGATTTTGAAAATCGACCCGATGGCCCCGCCCCGGAGGGTGTTCAACTCGTTGACTTCACCGATGCTCCGACCATTCCCACAACTTCCACCACGATCACATCCGGCCTGCCATTACTGACCTCAGCTCCCTCCATGCAGGCTCCTGTTTCTCTTCCAGTAACGACCACCCCTTTTGTGACTGCAACCACTCCAGCCCACAGTTGCATTAGTCACGTGACACCTCCTCAGCCTACCAGCATTTCCCCATCCTGGCAAGACGTGGTACATGCAACAGCAATTGCGGTTGGCCAACAGGTAGCCTCAGCAATGGCTCAGTCCAGGGTCACCCCTGCCCCTTCTTCAAGCACCCCACAAGTTTTTTCTGAATTATTGAAAGCTCTACCTGTAGTATCCGGCGATGACTCAGATCAACTTCTTTCCTTTTTGGTTCAGGTTAAAAAATCGAGCAATTGAAGCTCACATCTTCTGAAAATCTTATTATTAACGTTCTCCCACACACTTCCGGCCAGCTTAGGACCTTTTGGTCTCAAGCTATCACTGATCGCACCTCACTCTTTGAATTGATCACAAAGCTGCTAAATTTTTTCGCCCCCCATCAATTGCGCCATTCAATGATTTCCAACCTCATTTACCGCCCCCAGGGTCCGCAGGAAACATTGCCTGAATTTGCTGAAAAGCTTCGTGACTATGCCACTCTCCTGTTACCTACCTTGGGTGATAGGGAGCTTCTGGACATAGCTCTGAATGGTCTGAACAGGCAAACCCTTACAATACTAGGACCTTCCACCAGGAAACAGCCTATCCTCATCAGACCCCAAGAAATCAGTTTCAGTCACCATCTCACAGGCCCAACTACAATAACAATCGTCAACACAGAGCAAATAATCCGCAGAACTTCAGAAATTTTTCTGGTCAAAACCAAAACAGGTTCAATTCTTCCTTCAACCCTAGAGTACCTGATTTTCCTTTTGCACATTTTAGGCTTCCTGACACCAGACAGCAGCGTTATCCACCCCCAGGTCACCAACAGGGTAACAATCACAATTCTGGTTCCAATGGGCAGGGAAACTCCAGAGGAGGGAGGCATTAGGCGGTACCCCCCCTCCAAACAATCAATCCGCCATGTACGCTTCTTTCTTTATGTCTTACCTCCCCACTCAGCAGCATTATCCACCCCCAGGTTTCCCACAAGTCGACAACCCCGATTCTGGTTCCCATGACCAGGAAAACCCCTGAGGAGGGAGGTGTTAGGCGGAACCCCCCTTCCAAGCCATCAACCCGCCATTTGTGCTTATTCCAAAATTCCGTCAACCACTCCCAAGAGAGCCCCAAGCATTCCCAAGCTCGAACTTTGTAAGGTCCCTTTGACTTTTGGGAATGTATTAAACATGTTAGCACTTGTAGAGACAGGATCATTTTGTTGTATAATGTCCTTTCCAACCTTTCAGGAAATCAGAAGAAATAGTCATGCTATTTCTGCAACTCAGTCAACATCCTTTTCTGCTCTTTCAGCCTCTGGCGATAAGGTTTCTTTCAAATTTCTGGCCCCAGTTCATTTCAAGATCGGTCATCTCTCTTGGACATTTACGTTTCAAATTGCTGAGCGGTTGCCCGTGCCCATCATCTTGAGTTCCGACTTTTTTACTAAGACCAAGGCTATCATCAACATGGCATCCCACACCTTAACATTTCCATATGGCACTCCAAAAGTTTTCACCTTGCTCTCACAGACTTCTCAGGATGATGCCAAACCCATAGCCATGGGAGAAAATCTTACTCCAGAACAAAAGGATCAAGTCACCCAATTAATCGCTGAATTTCCCGAAACCATCACAAAGAATCTAGGTCGCACCAATATTCTTGAATATTACATCAGAGTAAATTCCTCCAAAGTCATCCGTAACAAGCCTATCAGTATGCACCACCCAAACTGGCACTCATGAGACAGCACATAGATGATCTTCTGAAAAAAGGCGTCATCAGACCATCGAGTTCTCCTTTTGCATCAGCTGCCTTCCTGGTTCCCAAGAAGGGTGGCAAAACTCGAATGGTGGTGGATTATCGCAATTTGAACCAGATCTTAGAACTTGACGCCACACCAATGCCAACAATAGAGTCAGCTTTCCAACATCTGGGTCAAGCCAGATGGTTCACACTTCTTGATCTCAATTCTGCATACAACCAAATCCCTCTTTCAGAACAGTCCAAGCCTTACACATCTTTTGTTGTTCCATGGGCTCAATATGAGTTCAACCATCTTCCATTTGGCTTGGCATCAGGAAGTATGGTCTTGACCTCTCTCATAGACAAGATTTTTGGGGATATCAAGTTCAAATACGTTTACAATTTCTTTGATGACCTTTGTGTACAAGCAACGAATCCTTTGATGATCATCTTGTTAAGGTTCGTTCTGTGATCGAGAGACTGCGAGATGCTGGTCTCACAGTCAACCTGAAAAGATTACAGTATCTTCCAATCACATTCAGTTCCTTGGCCATATTTTCGCAAACCACTCAATATCTATTCATCCTGATCACACTCAACCGATAGATAATTTCCCCGTTCCCAAGAATGTCAAGCAGCTTTCTAGGTTCTTGGGCATGACCGCCTTCTATGCTAGATTCATAAAGGATTATGCCATCATTTCTCAACCACTCAATCAACTGAAGCGCAAGGGTGTGGATTTCATTTTCGGTCCAGAACAACATAAGGCCTTTGAAGCTCTCAAGGCTGCTCTTGTATCTTCCCCCATCTTACGGATGCCCGATTTCTCAAAAGAGTTTATAGTTCACACAGACGCATCTGGAACTGGAATTGGAAGTACCCTTTTTCAGGAGCATGATGGTCAACTCTTTCCTGTTTCTTATTCTTCTCGCGCACTCAACAAACATGAATTGAACTATTCCACCTTACAACTCGAGTGTCTTGCTATTGCTTTTGCTCTCCAGAAGTATCAGCAGTACCTCGAGCATAGGGAGTTTCAGTTGCACACAGATTGCTCCGCTTTAACATGGCTCTTGAACCACCCCCGTCAGGTTGGGAAAATAGCAAGATGGATATCCTTCATTAATTCTTTCAAGTTCCAAATCCATCATATTCGTGGGAAGGACAACTTGGTAGCTGACTGTCTCTCCCGCCTTTTTGAAAACACCGACCCTACTGAAGCCCCTCAGGAACCCTCTTCACCAGTAATGTCACTTTTTGGCATTCCTGAAATTTTCTAAGACATAGCCACACATCAACACGAAGATTCCGAACTTTCCAAACTCATCCATAATCCCCGAAGCCCACCAAACTACACTGTGGTTAACGGTGTATTGATGCACCGTCTTCCCAATCAGAACAAACCAAGGGTGGTAGTTCCTGCCAAACTCTTTGATATGCTGTTCCGCTATTATCATGAATCCCCAAGTGCGGCTCATCTTGGTATCCGCAAAACTCTTGCCCGCATAGAACCTTTCTTTTGGGCAAAGGACCTCAGGCAAATTATTACCGATCGGGTAAGATCTTGTGTTCAGTGCCAACGTTGCAAACAAGCCCCCAACACCAATGTTGGCCATTTGGCTTCCGAGGTAGTTTGCAAACCTTGGGAGAAGATCTTTGTGGACCATATCCGCCCTCTGCCTAGATCTACAAAAGGCAACAAATACATTCTCACCATTGTAGATGCGTTTTCCAAATTTGTAATCATGCTACCCGCCAAAAACACTCAAGCGTCAACTTCAGCATCCCTTCTTACAAAACATGTTTTTTCAATTTTTGGCCCACCAAAGTATCTAGTTTCCGATAATGTTTCAAATTTTCGCTCCAAAGTATTCCAAGAGCTATGCTTGGGACTTGGAATACAGCACATTTTTACCAGTCCTCACTACCCCAATCCCTCTCATGCCGAGAGGGTCAACAAACAGATTAAAATAGCAATCAGGATCTTTCACAACCAGTATCAACAGTTTTGGGATCAGGATCTTCACTGGTTCCAAATGGCCTTCAACTCTGCTGTGCATGAATCCACTCAGAATTCCCCATCACGTCTTTTTTTGGCAGAACCCTATACCATCCCTTGGAACTCCAATGGAACCTTGACAAACTTGTCGATTCCCAAGGAACCGCTCCCTCTACCCAAGACGATTGGTCAAGAGCAATCGAAAGCCTGCGTAAAGCCAGAGCCAGCCGAGAGAGGAAATACAATCAAAACCGATCACCCAACACTTTCAACCCTGGCGACTGGGTAATGTTCAGATTAAACCCCATAGTAAGGCGGTCGACCACATAAACCAAAAATTATTACCTATGTGGTCGAAACCTTGTGTCATTGAAACCTTCACCTCCCCAGTCACTGTTCGCTTAGTCGACCCTGTCAATAATAAATTCATCCGGAAAGCTCATGTTTCACAGCTCAAAAGATTTTTCCAGCCAGCAACATAAATTAAATTTCATTCACTACCTAAGTTTACACCCTGAAAAAGATCGTTGCCCATTGCACATATGCACCTAGTGATATTAGGTTAAGCTTTTTTCTACTCTTCTCCTTCTCTTCCCTGGTATGGGGGGGGAGGTGAGTCTAAGGTTTCATCTTCCTCTGGATGGGTGAACCTACACTATTCCTCTCCGCTCATATTCAGGTAAACCCTCCCTTCTTCGTCACCTCGTTGCACGGGAGATACGTTTGTGTTTGGGTTTTTCCTTTAAAACAAAATTTTTTTTTTCAATATATTATAACCTTACTGTTTGACCTTAATTTTATTTTAATTTTTTTTATCTTTTATGGTCAACCAGTAAGGGCCCATCTGCAGGGTATCCTGGAACGACAAGTTGCTAGCTACAATTTGTCGAGCACCGAGTGACACTTAGTAAATTTTCTCATTTTCTTTCCTATTCTCCTCATTTCTAGTCTTCTTTTATGGTCGACCATGCAAAAAATCTAGTCACAAGTGTGTAGTTAGTGTAGGGCACATCAGGAAAAATGTCTAGGTAGACGACAGTATCTATCATTAGAATAAGCCAATATCTTTTAGTTTTACCTAAAAGGTTAAGTAATATGGAAAGGATGGTCCCACTATAGTTATAAGCTTAAAAGGGGTATTCAAAGAAGTGCTTTTCTGATTTAGGGTAAGCGCTTCTCGTGCGTAAAATGCCTGTTTCCCTGAGATCCGACCACGATCCGATGAACCTGCATCTGCGTTTGCACACGTGCGGGAATGATTGGCCGAATGCTTGTGCAAATTGTGAATGTATTGAGAGAGTGTCGGAGTACAAATATTTAGGTGTCATCTTCGATAACCGTTTGAAATGGAATGGCCACGTGATTAATCTAAGAACCAGACTACGAAAATTTTGTTTTATATTTTCTCGTATAAATAAACTACTTCCGCCTGATTTGCTCAAAACTGTATATTATGCTTACATCCAATCTTTATTACAATACGGAATTTTAGCCTGGGGCAGATGTTTTCCTAACGTTTTAAAACCTCTTGAAATCATCCAAAAATCTATAATTAAAATTATTTTGCAAAAAAACCGTCGCTATCCATCAGATCTTTTGTTTGACGAATTTAAAGTCCTTAATATTTCCCAAATATTCATAAAAACTCTGATTTTGTACATTCAAAAAAATAAAGATTTTATTTTTCAACACACAAGGCATTCTTATACAACAAGATCTTCAGTTAATTGCGGAATCGTCACTCCCAGATTAGCTAAGTCAATCAATATGACGTCTTCTTTTTACCTTGCCCATATAATTTTTTCTCCTCAGTGTGCGTGCGTGCGTGTGTGCGTATGTGTGTGTGTGTTTGTGTGCGTGCGTGTGCGTGCGAGGAATGCGTGTGTGGGGTGGGGAGGGAAGAGAGGGCATGAGAGATATGTAACGTGAGTGTGTGCACGTGTGTGTTGGTCTGGATGTAAGTGGGTGTATCTTGTGTGATTGAGCAAGTTTCAGTTATGTTATAGTTTATCAGTCTGACATATTGTGATTCTGTTTCCCTCAAAATACACATGCATCTTTCATCTCTTTTTTATCTTTTTTAGCGAATTTCCCCTATAGGGAAGAAGCTGTTACTGTAGGTCTCATGGTAAGACCTAAGCCCGAGACCATCATAACTTTTCTTTTTGAGGTCCCCAGATGCCAAAAACACTATTCGTCCATTTTCACAAATATATATATATATATATATATATATATGTGTGTGTGTCTTTAAGCACGATAACTCGCGTAAAAATGGTCCCATCTTAATGAAATTTGGCATGGACGTGTAAAGTAGTAGTTATTCGGACGAGTTCGTAAACCAGCCCGATCAGACTACCGGAAGGGGGGGTAAAGGGGGGTAAACCCCCCCAAAAATGGGTTTTTTGAGTTTTTAACATATAAAAATAAAAATTATCAAATTTTTGTTAACACCATTGAATTCAGCTCAAAAAAACAAACAATTTAGTATTTTGAATCACTGCTCTATGTCCATTGGTTACCGAGATATTGAAAGTGGTAAACACAGTACGTTGTCCCTATGTTAACCTTATAGGAAAATAAGAAAAATTCTATATCTCACTTATTTCTCAACATATCTTGGTAAAACTTGGTAAATGGCTTCTTCTAGGTCAGATCTACTAAATATTGAATTAAAACCACCCAGTTTTAATATACCCGTAGCAGCAAACCTGCATACTCATTCCCCATGTTATTCTTATGAGGCTTACAAAAACATGTCAAATCTCGCTACGTTGGATCGAAATATGTTGTTTTGCATTTGAAATTCGCTGAGTATGCAGGTCTGCTGCAACGGGGGTATTTCTCTTTTTTCTTCTCTGTTATCACATGGTTTATTTTTCTAAATGTGTCTTAATTATATATAACTAAGCATGGACTGACTCTGCTTCTGATAATGGGCTCGGTCCCCAACCACAGGCAATAGCCCATTTGGGGATCATTTCTATTTGTTTTTGTAAAAGTTCTAAGTATATATTCAAACAAAATAAACCATTCATTCATTAAATTTAAATGGCTTTTTTTCAAATGCGCTAAATCCTTAAATTTTCCTTCATTTTATGTTTCCATGTACACCACTACCTTTATATTTGTTTAGTTACTAACATTCTTTTTGGGAATTGCTGCAAAAATTGGTTTCCTCCACTTCAGATATAGGTTGGGTTCCATGGCACCTGGTGTGGTATCTTCGAGTCCACATCGGTCAGTCTCGCCGGACTGATCACCCTAAAATGTCATATTGTCAGCGATCGGTCTACCCTGCACTAATTTTGGGGTAAATCTTACATAATATAGTCAGGACCAACACTTCAGTTTCACAAGCAATTTTTCTTAAAGTCACTCCCTATTTACAAACTAGTCATTACCAAATAACTGCACAATCAAAAAAAAGGCCAGCTTGCAATCAATTTAAAAAAGGGCAATTCAGCACATTGAATCAAAGGCCACAAGCAGTCATATCCTGAAATAACTTCAACTACAACCACCTTCAACAATATACATCTTCAACCAACTCCGAACTTCAGCAGCAGTTATATCCTGAAATAGCTTCAACTACAACCACCTTCAACAATAGACATCTTCAGCCAACTCTGAACTTCAGCAGCAGTCATATCCGAAATAGCTTCAACTACAACCACCTTCAACAATAGACATCTTCAGCCAACTCTGAACTTCAGCAGCAGTCATATCCGAAATAGCTTCAACTACAACCACCTTCAACAATAGACATCTTCAGCCAACTCCGAACTTCAACAGCAGTCATATCCGGAAATAGCTTCAACTACAACCACCTTCAACAATAGACACCTTCAGTCAACTCCTAACTTCAGCAGCAGTCATATCCTGAAATAGTTTCAACTACAACCACCTTTAATGATAGACGGCTTCAGTCAACTCCGAACTTCAGCAAGACATCTCCAGCAATAACTTCGATCTTCAGCAACAATCGCCACCTGAAATGACCAGCTTTAACAACAGCCATCTTCCGTAACAATTAGTTTCAACAAGACTCACCGATAATCACCATCGCCAGCTTGCATCTTGCAACAGCCTGCAAGAATATGTTTATGATTGCAACAATTCTGAGAAAAACAACACAAGACTTCGGTTTATACCAATCTCAGATAAAAACAAAATATAAGGCCTAAAAATAAATAAAAAAATAAAAAAGTAAAAAAATAAAAAATAAATAAAAAAAATTGTGCGTGCAGTTATCCCTCTTTCATTCAAATTGAGTTCTTTTAGTAGGGAAGAAACCAAGTGTATAGTCCTTGAGGCCTCAAGCATCAAATTTTTCCGCTGGGGGGGGAGGAGCCCGATCGCTGACCAAACAGCTCGCAACCTTCAACTGAAGGAGAATGAAAAGTCTCAGGCGGAGGTGCCAGCGCGTTGGGAGCCCTCAGGATCCACCTATTCTGAGTGGAGATGAGCCGGAACCCCAAAGACACCAATCGGTTCTTGCAACTTCAACACCGCCGCGATTCGCTTTTTCAAGAGCCCGCAATCCGAAATATTCTGGTGTCGATTGTGGGTAGGCGCTGCAACCTTGCAGACCAAATTTTGGTTGTTTTAGGGAATCAACTCCAACTAACCCTCTGGAACCAACAATGACCTTACCACCCCACCAAGTCCCAGCGCAATCTTTTTGGCCCAAGGGGGCGTAGTTGTGCCGTGCGCGTCACTTTTTTATATATAGCGCCAAACCAGGTACTGGCCATAATACCTGAGCAGAGGCCAGCCCACCTGAACCTTCTAGAAAGACAGGGGGAAATTTTGGATTTGAAAAGCCTGGTCTCTCCCCATTCCAAGACTAATCCAACTGCAGGGCACTTGGCTGTTTAAACGGATAAGTATTAACGCTAAGTTTAAGTTTTAGGACTTTTTCCCTAAATTGATATCAATCAATTATTATGTTTTAGTTAGCTTGGTTTTGGGGTACCGGGGGGAAAAATTCTAGTTGGGGTTTTTTCTGTGAATTTTCTGTGGGTTTCGCCTCTCCAGAACAAAAATATGAGAAATATTGCTTCTCATACTGTCTGCCAACAATTAATTAATTACTTAGTTCAATAGTTCATTAAACCCTTATTCAGAATCATAGTAATCAGCGATTAGACAGTTATGCTTAAATTCAGACAGTTATTCTCAATCACATGCAAGGTAGGCCCTTCTGGCGTTTAATGTAGTTGTACATGGAATTAATTACTTAATTATTGTTCATCAAAGCTGGCTTAGGTGACCATATGGCAATGGGCACGATCAGCCTCAGGGTAAACCTTCCACCTAGATAAATTATCCTATTCACTTTCACAGTTATAGAAATTTGCTCTGATCAATCCTTTCCTGACAATACAGGATTACCTTATTGTACCTCAGATCCACCCTGGTCTATATTGTTCCAGCCTGATCCATATTTGGCTATTTCCAACAACCTTTCACACCATTCATCCGACAACCAACACCTCCAACAGTTACACCTCATTCTTAAGTTACTCAGTAGCCAATATCCTATTTGCAAGAATTCGGTTTACTGGGTTTGTGTCATTATAACTTAGAATAAAACTTGCTAAATTCTAATGATTTATCTTCTCAGAGTTCATTTTTCACATTGTCATGTTCGGAAAACATTGTACAGTTGACAATAAGTTTACCCAAGTTAACTCTCCCTATGCCTATATATGCCCTAAAGTGTTAACCAATTGTTATTAAATTCTTGATCCAGAATAGGGGTCCACAGAAGTGTTCAAGCAGCCCATTTAATTTAGGCCTAGGGCCTACCTTAAATTTATGATTGGCCTTTTGACTTTTTTTACCCAGTCTTATTAACTAAATTCATTGATTTTAGCCACAAAAACCAACTGGTCTAACTTAGACGTTAAATGTTGTTGGATTTGGTAGTGCATCAAACATATGGGGGGCACAATAAGCTTCGGTTGACATGCCGAGACCTTTTGAGCCTATTCCCCACACTCCAATCAATCAATCAGATGCAACAGGCTTTTCTAAATTTCCCTAGTTCTGTTTGAGTTTGATAAGATTTAAAGTTAAATAAGCATTAGATCAAATCTTATTTTTGTAGTAGAAGGCAATTTGTTTCTGGGGGAGGGAGAAAATCTAGGTAGGGGGAGGTAGTTGCAGGAGTTCCGCATGGCTTAGTCCTGGTACAGTACCATTCTTTTTCCTTATATCTCTTAATGATTTGCCAATAAATGTTGGTGTTGATTAGGCAATTTATGCAGATGATACCACCCTATTTTCAGCTCCCATAAACATTGAGCTCTTGTCACCAGAAAATCCATAACCTCAGCATCAGTCTTGTTTTCAGCCAATAAGTTTAAATGTAACCAAGGTAAAACTCAAAACATTTTAATTGGCCTTACAAATTACATTGAAAAGTCGTTATAATTCCTTGGTTTTTATATATTTCAAATTCAATTGGAAGAATCAAATAGAACATTTTTTTAAAAGTCCCCCACGTTTATTACCCACACAGCACAAAAACATCCCTAGGAACAATCCACAGGGATATTGGTATTATCCCCGGGATATCCCTCTATATCCTTGGGACCAGGAAAGGATCACGCAGGGATTTCGAATGTCCAGGTAAACCCCGCGTCCAGTTGTTCATTAACCGAATGCACTTGTTCAAATAACTTTGAAGGCCATTGGGGCAGAGCTGAGGTTGGATTAAAATTACACTTTTTTACCAAACTTTAAAATGATAACAGATGACAATATCAGAACAGATGACAATATCAGTAGTGGATTGTGAATAAAAAGACAGATGGATAGACAAGTAGATAAGATTTTTATTCAGCTAATTTACATTAACTGTGATACAATGTATAGTGATTTGATATACACGGTGTGTCCACTTCCCGTTCGATAGGGTAGTTAGTTCATTTTTCTTCGTTGCTTTCATCACGTTTTCTGTACGGGTGTGCGAATAGTGATTTTTGAACTCGAGCCGAGCCGAGCCGAGCTTTTTCAAAAGTTTTCGAGCTCGAGCTTTTTCGAGCCGAGCTTTTTAACAACCACCAAATTATGAAGCTTGATTTTAATTTTAAAAGGTACAATAGACTAATGTTTGCATACCTAAGTGCAAAGCCGTAGCCAGGAAACTTTTTCAGGGGGGGGGTTTGGACAGGCCCGGCAACAGAATTTACGGCTCATCAAAAGTGGTGACCTTTTTTTTTTCTTTTACTCGCGCGTGTGCTTTTCGGCCCCTTTATTGCCATTTCGGACCCTTGTTGTCTCTTCCCGGACCCCTATACATATGCCCGGGGCCGTTTTTACTACTTCGGGGGGGGGGGGGGGGGTTTACTATTTCGGGGGGGGTTTTCACCCCCTAACCACCCCCATTTACTACTATTTCAAGGCTGTTTCTACTATTTCGGCGGGGGGGTTGTGACCCCCTAACCCCCCCATTGGCTACGGCCTTGCCTAAGTGAACTTCAGCTCAAAATTAGAAAGCTTGTCTCCAAAACAAGTTAATGATCTTATAGGTTCATCAATATTTTGTATCATGTTACATAAAATTGATCAAACTGGCTCAACAAATAATTTATGTAGAAAAATAACAAATTTAACATCCAAATTTATAATTGACTCACCAATTCCACAATAGTTTCACTTTAAAATAAATAGTTAATCTTATATAATCATTCTAGTTACATACCTACATACCTACATAATAATTTTAGGCCAATATCGCTTTTAAGTATATTTCCCAAAGTCATTGAGAAAATTGTCAAGGATCAATTTGTTAACTATTTGCAGGAAAATAATATTTTAAGTGGGTGTCAGTACGGGTTTCGTTCAGATAAGAATATTTCAGATGCTTTGTTTGATATAAATAAAGAATTAAACCTTTCAATTTCCAACAATGAACGATCATTATTAGTTTTTCTAGATCTTAAAAAAGCGTTTGATTCAGTAGATCGCGCGAAACTTTTTTCTAAATTAGAAGCAATCGGTGTTAAAGGTGTTGCGCTCGAGTGGTTCAAAAGTTACTTGTCAAATAGATCTTAGTTTGTCTCAATTTGTAACATTAATAGTGACATTCAGCCTGTAGATTACGGAGTGGTCCAGGGTAGCACATTAGGGCCAATTCTTTTTTTAGTTTGCATAAATAACATTTCCAAAATCGATACATTTGGGAAATTTTTCTTGTTTGCCGATGACAGTTTAATTTTTATTAAAGGAAAGACATGGCTCGAGGTAAGAAATAAAGCTTTGCATGATCTTATGAGGACAAAAATGTGGCTTGACCAAAACACTCTCTCTTTAAATACCTCAAAAACCAAGTTTATGCCTATTTCTTTAAGTAAGATATCAGATTATAATTTACACGACCTTTTGTTTCATTCTTGTGGAAATTATCAGAATGTCAATTGTTCTTGTGATTACATTGAAAAGGTTGAGACATACAAATATTTAGGTGTTGTTTTCGATCAGCGTCTTAAATGGTCAAGTCACATACAATTTGTCAACGGTAAAATTAGAAAATACGTCTTTGCTTTTAGACAACTTAATCAAATTCTTAATGAAAGAGAATTAAAAATGGTGTATTATGCTTACGTTCAATCTATTTTGACATTTGGGATAATTGCTTGGGGCGGGTGTTTTAAAAGTACTTTGGAACCACTTAACGTTTCGCAAAAATTGATTTTAAAAATAGCTTTTGGGAAGTGCAAACGTTACCCGTCTGACGCCCTATTTCAAGAAACCTCTGTCTTAACTGTTAGACAGCTTTTTGTCAAAAACCTTTTAGTTCATATTTTTAATAATTACAATAGCATTTTTCACAGCATATCTCACTCACATAACACCAGATATTCAACCAGAGTCGGGATAGTTTCCATACAAATTTTCAGAACATTTTCTTTGACTAATTCATTTTACATTGCTCATACCCTGTATAGAAATATATGTAATAACTTTCAGTATCTTAATTTATTTGATTTACCATCAACAAGTATTTTTAAAAAGCGTGTCAATGACTTGTTGCTAAGTCTGGATAGGGACGAGGCCGAGATTATCATCGCGCCAGATTACAGGCGAGACTGACTGTGACTGACTCTGACGACGGCCCCGCTATGACTTGACCGTTGCACTGTCCGACTCCCGCTCGCCTCTCCTCTCCGCCCTCCTCCCCCCCCCCCCCCGCGTCTGCTGAATTTCATGTCGTAGTGTTGCCATCAATCCATCACGTTTTTCACATCGCAAATTTTTTAAGTTTTTTTTTTTCAATTACATTTTGATTTTACTAAGTTTAACAGGTATATTAAATTTTATTCCAGTTCTCCCTCATTGCAATTTTTTTTCTCTTCAATCTAAAATAAGGTAATTTTATTAAGGACGCATCTCGAAGCTGACGCACAGGCATTTGTGCCCATGTCGGCTTATTCCTTAGACCTTCTTAAAGTTTGTATTTTTTTACATTATATATTTTATAAGGTACTTGTATTCATTGCATGTAACTTATTTATTTATTTACTTTTTAATACATCAAGAAGCATCAAGGACTTTTTTGTTATTTCAATGCAAGTACAGATAATTTTATTTTTTGCAATGTAAATTTTTGTAATTTTCTGGAATTTTCTCTATATTCATTCATTCATTCATTCATACTTCAATATCATTTTCAAGAGTTGAAAGGAGTTGATTGGAAAGGTTTTAAAATGGTTGTATCTTAAAAAAATAACATATTTACATTTAGTCAAACACAAGATTGATTTTATTAATGTTCACAAAGTAAAGATAATTACAAATATCAGTCCCAATTGTGGCACAATATTGATGGTTAAACTATTTCAGAATATGAATGAAATAATATTTTATAACAAAAATAATATTTTGTCATCTTAAAATTAATTGCATTTCTGTCTAAGCTTTTGTGAAACAGCTAGAAAACAGAAAACAGCATTTCTAAGAAAACGTCACACATACGTCACTATTACGACACTATTTTATCATTTTATGCTTATGTCAGCTGAGCTGGCTACCCCCAACGGGATCTACTAATGACGGCTCATATTTTTTGTCTTACATTTATAAATCAAATGAGACCAAAATGAAACATGTACGATATACCGTTAAAGAGATAAGCCATGATAAAACAATAGACTTTCTTGCTGTATTTTGTGTTCTCCAAGGTCAACTAAATATAGCTCCGATTTCCGTCTAAATGGAGATAATATTTCTTGTTACCTGTCAATGTCCTTTCCTTATCACTAGGGAATACTTTTTGTTTGTGTTTTTTGTGGGGGGGACGCTCTTCCGGTTTACGTGTCCAAAAATAGATCGCAATAATTATCTTTCCGATAAGAACTTTCTTATCGAACCGAGCTCGATTGTCGAGTTTTTTTGAAAAAAGTCGAGCCGAGCCGAATACTGAAAAACTCTACCTAAAAAGCTCGACCGGTCAAATACTCGCACACCCCTAGTTTTCTGTAACAAAACGCCTTTATGCCTGCCTGCCTGCACCTTGCCTTTGCCTGTAAACTTAGGTCTTGCAATTTTGAAGTTGGTTTGTGAAAATTACGAGTGCCGTCCAGAAAGAAAATGACGTTTTGTCTCTACATGAAGCCCAGTGGTCTCATCTACGTAACTGATAAGTGTGGCCTAATCTCCACTCCTGGTCCAAATCTGAGCCAAGTCTCGTTGCCGACCGACCACGAATTTTATTCTTAGCCTACAGCGTTTCAAAATGACAGTGTGTTTTGAAAATCACGCAAAATTTCTTTAACTTAACAATATTGCTTCTTTCTTGCTTACAAATACCCGCCCCACGCAGCATCAGCAACTTCACAGAACATTGCCGCCTAAAGTGAGACATTTTCGGATAAACCTGTATAACCCATGCCTGGTCTTAGGAGATTATATTTTTTCAAGGTTAAGGAAATTTCTAGACGAGAAATTAATTGCAAATGGTAAGGAACTAAAAGAAGCAACATTATTAGGATAAATCAATAAAGCGGAATTTTCAAAGGACACTGCCATTTCGAAACACTGTAAGAATGAAATGCATGTCGGTCCGCAACGAGACTTGCTCAGATTTGGACCAGGAGTGGAGGTTTAGGCTGCACTATCAGTCATGGAGATGAGACCACTGGGCTAGATGTAGAGAAAAAACGTAATTTACTTTCTGGACGGCCCTCATATATTACAGTTAACAACTGCACATTCATAATGGAAGTAATTTTGAGAAAGACGATCGTGCATGTTTAGCGACCGTGGGCGGGTAGACGAAACATACCGATCGTAGGAGTAACTTTGCAAAAGAAGTAAATTACCATGAAATTCACCAACGCTTATTGACTGATCGCAGGAAACACTTTGTAAAATGAGCAAAGGGATGTTTAAATTGATAGTATGTATTTACAATTCACATGTGATAGGCGCAGGAACGGCGGAAGTAGCTTTTCAAGACGATAACGGATCTTTTTACCGGCCTCAATGCGACCAAGAGATTTACTAGCCGCAGAAAGACCGAGGATTTTCCGGCCGCAGTATGACAGAGATTTGCCGACCGTGGTATAAACTATAGACTTTGTGGCCACGATGTGTTCAGAAGATATGGTGTCTGAAAAAAAACTACAGATTTTCTGGTCACTATTTGGCCATTAAATGTGATGGCCACGAAAAGAGCGAGAGACTCGTCGCCAAAATGCCACCAAGAGATCTACTGGCCGCAAAGCAAGAAAGCTATTTTCCGGCCGTGAAAAAGAGTACTGGCTTGATGGCCACAATGCGACAGATTTCCTGGTAGCGATGCTACTGAGAGATCTGAAGGTCATGAAACTAGCGGTTTTCTGGCCGAAATACAATCAAGGGATGTGCCGGCCATGGACTGTTTACCCGGCCGCGATGTTACCGAAATATATGTCGCGATTCGACCGTGAGATTTGCCAGCCGCAACTACAAAAAACATCGAAAACCGCTATTTCTCAACCAAAGGTTTAAATTCATGAATTTTTAATGACTATTCCTGACCTTACGAAATCCCCATCATTTTCCCGAATTAACGACCGGTAGATACCCTGTTAAATATCTTTGTCAATTAAATTAAACATAATGTAATTACGTATCGGTTGCATGGAAGTTAAGAGGAAATACCAAAATCACCTTTTTCCTTCCAATTTTTCTTTTGCTTTAGACATCCACTTTTTAATAGGCTGTTCTTAATCTCGTAGTTTGCAGCTTGTAAAATTCGGCATCAAACAACTTCTGAAAAAAGTTCAGGTGTTGATTTAGTCTGTTTTTTTTTTATAAATAGGGTGAAGGTGGGGTAGGTGCAACTAGGTATGTTTTTTTAACTCTTGAACAGTTATTGTAAACTAACTGTAAACCCATAAACTAACTGTAAACTAACTACAAAACCCATAAATAAAACTCAGCACACAGTATTTAAGGTTATCTAGCTACAATATCCCGATAGGCTATAAAATATTTTTGCAGGACGTAGCTTCAACTGCAGATACAAAGAACACATACAAGCAATAAAATCATGTAATTTAACCACACAAAAATCATCTTTTGCAGAACACAACCTTGAAACAGGCCATGAATATAAAACGATTAGGGGTGTGCGAGTATTCGACCGGTCGAGCTTTTAGTTCAAGCTTTTCAGTGTTCGGCTCGGCTCGACTTTTTTCGAAAAAGCTTGACACTCGAGCCGAGCTTTTGATAAGAGAGTTCTTATCGGAAAGATAATTATTGCGATCTATTTTTGGACACGTTAAACCGGAAGAGCATTTACCTCCCACGGAAAACAAGCAAAAAACATTCCCTAGTGATAAGGAAAGGACATTGACAGGTAACAAGAAATATTATCTCCATTTAGACGGAAATCGGAGCTATATTTAGTTGACCTTGGGGAACGCAAAATACAGGATTTAAGTCTATTGTTTTATCAATGCTTCGTAAAAGTTTCATTTTGGTCTCATTTGATTTATAAAAATAAGACAAAAAATATGAGCCGTCATTTATAGTTGTTTGTATGACAAGCAGTTTGAATTTTTGCATTTTGTAGTAGGGATTCCTTATCTCCTAATTAACTCACGCTCACTGGCATCCGCACACACGCTCTGAGTCAGACAATAGCAAAAAACAGGGAAGGGGCTTGGAGTAAACAACCTCCACCCCCCCCCCCTCAGTGGCCACTGACATAGATAAAAAAAAATACCCCAAGAGTAGATCGTTCATTCTGTGATTCCTGAAGGTTCTGGGGTGTTGATGGTGGCAGTGGCGCGACCTCGCGGGATTACTTCCAAACTGTAGCGCAACAGCAGCGGTGCGGTGGCGCTCCACGTGGACCGGTGGGGAAGCAATGGAGGGGGAGGGAGGGAACGAACTCCTGACACCAGACACCGCGCCACGCCGCCTCGCTGCTACACGGCTACTTTACAGGGCCCCATTCAAGCTCCCTCCCTCCCTTGGTCCTCGGTCCCCGTGCCGCGAGCCTGAGAGTAAACTCACGCTCGTAAACACAATTTTTCTCATTCTATTCCATTATTTTATGTTTTATATATTGAAATGAAATATAAATCGAAGTAATGTATTAATTATCATAATTTAATTCTAATCATTTAAACTAAATTCATACTTACGATATTATTCCTGAGATAACACTCGGATTAGCAAGGGATTTTACACTTTATTGGTGAGTTTAGGGTTTTAAAGATGTCAAATAAGTTATTATTATAATAACACCATATAAATGTGCACAATAAATTAAAATAAATTAAATTTCAACAATGAATTTAATACTTTTCTGTTTTGTTAGTTTAAAAAATTATACATGTACTCTTGAAAAGATAATACTTGTACATGACGTGTATCTTTTGCCGTGAAGTAATTTTACTACCGAGAGAGTGTTAATTTATTATATCAAACTTCACGTTGCCCAGGAGACATGGCGGGGACATAGATAACTCCGTTTTCGTCTCCCAAAAATTTTTGATTCGTTGCCACAGTTAAACTTGGTAATAAAAAATACCATTAAAGGCAACAGAATCAATTTTGAATTATTTAATCATTTACTTATTTATTTATTTATATTTCATACGGGATTTAGGTAAATTCATTTGTTTTTGATTTTCATCATTTTTTCCCAGTAACCACCATACTTCCCACCGGGTTGCCGCAGATTCTTTGACATGGCCTGCAAACCTCTTTTTATTTTGGCAATTAGGATTTTGTTTATGATGAATTCCCGGTGCTTGAAGCATTCCGTGTTGCATTTCAGCCAATAGGGATGCATCTTAAAAATTTGTCTTTTGGTTTTTAACATGACTGCCTTTTTGAAGTTGGGAAGATGCATGTTCTATTTCATCATGGAGTCCAAAACTGTGTGCGCAGCATCCACTACTTCCACAGTTTCATCTTGTGGATACATGAGGTTCGATGTGAAGGGTCTAGTTGTTCACATTTACCTCATCGCTAATGCCTGTTTCTTTTCTTCCTCCGTCCATGGCATCCTCTTCCTATCAACATGCTTGAGCTGCATGCAAACGAAGTCTGATACTTTTTCTGGCAAAGTGTCTCGGAGAGCTGTCATCAGCATGTCTTTTGTAATGGTGGGTTTCTTTTGAGTAAGTCGTTTTAATTGTCTTTGGTATTTCTTGTTGAGTTTTTTAGAATGTTCTAGTCTCTCCAACAGTTTTCTCTTCGCGGGTGTTAAATTTCTTTTTGGCGTTGGCCTGCGTCCTATAATAGATTTAATTTTTTTGTACTGTGGAGTGCTTGGATCAGAAGATTGTTGTGATGTGCTTGGAGTAACAAACAAGGCCCTCCGAGAAAGCACTTTACAGCCAGGTGTTCTTTTATCGTCTTGAGGCAATGACGAAGCCTGTGTCCGTGTCAACGATGGGGGTTGCATTTGGGTTGCATTACCACCCACCGACTTCGGGGAATCTATTTCCTCCACAGAGAACAGCATGGGCACGGCCCATGGGTGTATTTTGGATTTTATTGTGCTTTGGAAGCAACTGTCTTCAAAATGTTTTTCACAAACTTCCTTCCTCGACAGTGTTTTTGTTGACAGTGAATCTAGAGATACATTTGCACAATTTGTTACCCAAGCTTCACAAACCGTAGGTCTTTTGATAGGGAACGCAAACATATGTAGGTTTGGGTACCGAGCCCGGTTTCTTTTACACCCGTAAAAGCAACACATGCTACGACTGTGAATTTTCGCAGCCGAATTGGCCGCCTTCAGATGTTCCTAAAATATACAACAATCGTGAGTACATATACCTATCAAGTGATATTGAATTTAACGTTGGTACTATAGTCAATCTCAATTATTGATAAAAAATGGCTATCATAAATTATTAATGTAAGGGTAAAGAAGTTTTTTTTATTTAATGGCAATATTTTTTAAAAATGTTCACCTTACCTTTTTACCTTGCCTTTTCTTAAATATGTGTACCTTGTTATGAGTATTTTGTCAAAACGTATCAAATTTGTAAAATTTCTAATTTATTTTAAATAAACTAACATTAATTCTTAAGGGGAAAAAACAATTAAGTCCCCTCGAATTCATAAAACACAGTAATACACTTTATCTTTTCATTAATAGTCAGTATCATACGTGAACAACTCAATAATATATATTCATTTTTACATTTTATAAATATGGAGTAATTAATTGTGTATAATAATAATAAAAAGCACATGTAGTTAAGAAATATGTGAATACAGTATACTCTTGATAATCCAACAGATGTGGGACCGGCGGCCCTTGTGGGATTATCAAATATTATGGATTACTGAGGGTACCTTGAAAACAGCAATAAATTAAACTACAATGCAAATATTAATGAGAAATGAGTTAAAAGAAAAATCTGTGTTAATAATGAAACGTTTATTTTACTTTCTAAATACGTGAACCAAAATAAAAATAAACTTGTGATCTTAAAACGTAAGGACGTTAAGACGTATCGCAGTATCGGTCGCGCGGCGCGGCGGTCTGTCCGTGTCGGTGTCTAGGAGGATAGGATAAATTATTGTGCCTAATAATTGTGTTTAGCTGTTTTTTTCGTTATGAAACCGAATTAAATGTTTTCAACCAAAATCAATTAAGAAATATTCATATAGTCATGTTAATTTAGGTATATGTTAAGTGTAGGTGAAGATTATATGTTGTAATGAGCAGGTCATGTTCCCGCCGCGGCGTCGCGTCGCCGCCGCGCGGTACGGCCGGCCGGCCAGCCAGCCGCTGCGTTGGCTTCAACGCAACCCGTGTGTGTGTGTGTCCTCTCCTACTAATGTATCCTCCTAGGTCGGTGTCGGGTTACAGTAATGCTCGCTCTCTCTTGCACTCACAGCAGTTACGGCGGCCGCTGCGGTGTCGGATTACCAAACGGGTCGGACTATCGAGATTGCTCTGTATCTATCTTTGATTTCGTAAATTTAATCCTTCCACTAAAATTACGATCGACAAATTTACCGCCGCAATACATCGAAGATAATTTTTAAGAAACTTTGGGCTAAATGTTTACAGTTGACAACAACCTAGCCTTGCTCGGTGTTATTTCATGTTTACAAGTTCATCCAGTTACTATAAAATATTTCAATGTCATAAAATTGATAAACCTTTCTTATTGCTTCATGGACTCTTCATCCCATTTGCTGTATTTTCCCTTGATGGCTGTAGATTCCAAACAGCTGTTATGATTACTTCATTTGTTTACTCTTTCCTAGTTTATTTTCGTTGCTATCACGGCAACCCCCCATAAGGCTAATGTTAAAATTTTACAACTTTAAAATTTGATTTATTACGTTATTAGATTTTCTCCGGCCAAGTAATCTGCATAAAAGACGTTTTTGAGCCATAAATTACTTATTTCCAGACTTTGAAGAAAATCCTCGGAGCCGTTTTTGAGATCGTTGTGCAAGCAAGCATACAAGCATACAAAATAACACTGCTCGTATAAGAGTATAGGATGTTATCGTGCGTGCTTGCTTGATTGCTTGTATGCTTGCTTGCTTGCACATTTATCTCAAAAACGGCTCCGAGGAGCCGAGGCCAGGGCAAGCCTGTGTGGTAGGAAACGGGTGCAACGATGAGACATGAGAGCGGGGGAGCGGGCTAAGCGGGGTGTGGTGATGGGGGGGTTTGGGGGAGGGAGCGAGGCAGCGCAGTCTGGTGCGCCCGAACAGAACTACGTCGGCCCGCCATTGCCCGAACAGTCTGCGTTGCCGGTAAGAATGAACTATCTACTCCTGAGGTATTTTTTATCTATGCCACTGATAAGGAGAGTGAGAGAGGTAGCTGTTTCTTTCTCTCTATTCTGTCCTTATTTATTTATGATCTTTCTTCTTCTTAATTGTACATTATTTTCTTCACAAAAAGTTTAGAAATGCAACTAATTTTAGGGTTACAATAACTTACTGTTGTTATTAAATATTATTTCATTCATATATTATATTCTGAAATAATAAGTTTAGCCATGAATATTATGCCACAATTGGGACTGCTATTTAATTTTGTATCATCTTAGTGAATATAAAAAAAAATCAATCCTGTGTTTGACTAAGTGTAAATGTGTAATTGTTTTACTAGATATTACTATTTTAAAACCTTTCAACTACTCCTTCTACTCTTGAAATTAAATTTTGTAGTACCTATATGTAACTAGTCTAAATATGTAGTTTTAACTATTTATTTTAAAGTAAAGTATTATGGGGTTGGTTATTACTTAAATATAATGTAAATAAATGTAGATTTTAAATTTGGTATTTTTCTTCATAAATTATTTTTTGAGCCAGTTTAATTTTATGTAACGTAATACAAAATACTGATGAACCTATCAGATAATTCACTTGTTTTGGAGATAAGCTTTCTATTTTTGAGCTGGCGGTCACTTAAGGTATGCAAACATTAGTCTATTGTATCTTTTAAAATTAAAATCAAGTTTCATAATTTCTTTTAATAATTTGGTGACTGTTAAAAAGCTCGGCTCGAAAAAGCTCGAGCTCGAAAACTTTTGAAAAAGCTCGGCTCGGCTCGGCTCGAGTTCAAAAATCACTATTCGCACACCCCTAAAAACGATCAATGAAAAGTTGAACGTTTTAAATGTAATGAAAAGTGGAGAAAAAATGAATGTATTTGAAGTATTTCTTATCTGCAAACATAAAAAAACAGAACCAAACAACATTCTTAATGTAATGCAAATTGAAAAACAAAACCCAATCTTTGACAAAATCATAGACATTAAAAAGAAAAGAAAATATATATACAGGGTGTCTGTAAAGTCCGCCACCAAACTCCATAAATTGGTTTATTGGGTCTAAATAAGCAAAAAAGTTCCTTTGAAGGTATGTCCTAAAATGCATATTTACCCAGATACCCGCCATTTTGTATTTTTCACAAAATATTTTTTATCTCCAAAGTTTGCGAATCGATTTTTTTGAAACTTAGTATGTACCTATAACTAGTTAAGGTGATTTATGAAAAAATAATCAGAATGATCGAATGGTAAATTTCAAAATGGCGGCCGCTTGAAGTTTTTAATTTGAAATACCAGAAAAACGTTACGTAGTACAAAAAATATGAAGAATTAAAATTTTTAGAAAATTTAATTTCCAGCCTCATGACACCAGAATTATGAAAATCGGTCGATAAATAACTGAGTTATGGTCAAATTTATCCAACGAGGCAGCATAAATTGGAAGGAGAATGGCCCATTATTGCATTGAGTCATGCGCCGACATAGGTACGCTGCCTCAGTAGATAAATTTGACCATAACTCAGTTATTTATTAACCGATTTTCATAATTCTGGTGTCAATAGACAGGAAATTAAATTTTCTAAAAATTTTAATCCTTCATATTTTTTTGTACTACGTAATGTTTTTCCAATATTTCAAATTAAAGGTTTCAAATGGCCGCCATTTTGAAATTTACAATTCGATCATGCTGATGATTTTTTCATAAACTAACCTTGACTAGTTATAGGTACATACCAAGTTTCAAAAAAATCAATTCACAAACTTCGGAGATAAATAATATTTTGTGAAACACACAAAATGGCGGATATCTGGGTAAATATACATTTTAGGACATACCTTCACAGGAACTTTTTTGCTTATTTTGACACAATAAACAAAGTTATGGCGTTTGGTGACGGACTTTACAGACACCCTGTATACACATATACATGAACAGATTTCTACACATCTTTTAATTTTAACTTATATTTTTTTGAATTTTAAACATATTTTTGTATATTTATTTTATATATGTATTTAATTTTAAGGTTACGTTCTGTATACACTTAAAAATGGAATGATTAAGTGTTCCACTTGAAAATGGAGTGACTTCCAAAACGTGTTGAGTAATAAAATGTATAAAAAAGGGTACTTATGGAATTTCTTTCTCTCTTTAATTACCAGTGGTGGGGAAGCTACTTTTAAAATGTAGCTAGCTACAGCTACTAGCTACAGGTTGTAAAAAGTAGCTTTGCTACAGCTACAGGTACAGGTTTTGAAAAGTAGCTAGCTACAGCTACAAAAATCCTGCTAGAGCTACAGCTACTTTTTTAGCTACTTTCATGAAATAATTACTACTTTCCCAGTCTTTCGCAGTAATCGCAGTGGTGTATTGACTGAACTGAACACCCAACTGGCTTTTAGACGTGATTCGCCAAGTGTAGTTCAAGTAAATAAATAATTAAAAATCAGTGAACTTACAAGTTTTTAAAACTATTTGCCATTGTAGGCTTGTTTAAAATATATTGTCTAAGTTTTAAATGAAATGTCAGGCATCAAAGTAATAAACACTAACATTAATTTTGTGTTACATCATATTTGTACTACCTTAACATTTAAAATTATAAAATTATACACGTATCTGTTAGATATTCAAACAAAATGTATACGGTAGCTATACTAATATTAGAAGGTCTATTATAGATTATGCCTGTGTATCGAGACTCTTAGGCTGAATCCCTTTTCACATTTTAATATATAGCCTAGAGCTATTTGAGGATGGCCCAATCCAAATAGCCATCGCGTTAGTTTTCGTTCATGGCTAAAGACCTAGACCTACAGTTCGCGCATTATGTCTCCGGCTGTGGCACAGTCAGCTGGTTGTAAGGCGCCGGGGGAGAGGGGATACTTTTCTTAAAACATAGTTCTACTGTACCGCTGTTTGTCAACGGCTGTGTTTACCAAATTCATATGTTTAAAATATCATGATACGGTTATTAGCGTTGTAGCTATAGTCGGAGATATTATGTGCGAACTGCACTAGGCCCTACTTCTTTTGTTATTTAAATACCTTCTTATAGAGTTATAAGTCGGTTTGACTAATAATTGTTAATTATTGAATGTCCATTAAACAAGTAAACATACACTGTTGCTACACGCTCCAATTTACGAATAATGCTCGAATTGTGATTGCATGTCGTCGTTTGTTTTTTTCAGACGATGCCGCATCAGTGGTTTTGGCCGCATTGATGGTTAGCGTTGTTTTGATTATTTCGATGTATCACGGTGTAAGTTCACTATCGTCGAACAAAGGCGGGGTGGATCCAGCGAATCCAGGCTAATGCGAAATTGTACTGATGTGTTCGCATGACTTTTTTTGTTCTATGTCGTTCTCACAAGGCCTCATGTTGTAAATAGTTGGCCGAACGTTTAGGCAAGTCAGTTTCGCGCTTGGACGACGATAGTGAACTCCCACAATCAAATGTTGGTCTTTGGTCAAAGACAATTGATTACAGGAACAAAAAAATAATTTCCAATCACTAATCATTACAAAATAAAGAACATCACGATTTACTCAGAATCTTCGTATGGTTTGAAATGTTAAAATACTGGTTAGTGAAAAATATAATTGTTTGTACAGTATTGCAAAAGTAGCGGAAAAGTAGCGTCAAATTCCGCTACTCGCTACTCAATATAGTAGCTCGCTACAGCTACAAGCTATGCATTTTAAAAAGTAGCGGCGCTACGGCTTTCGCTACTAATAAAGTAGCTCGCTACTTGTAGTGCGCTACTCCCCAACACTGTTAATTACAATAGTAGCCCTAGAAGTAACATTAAAATTATATATATATATATATCAGGGGTGTGCGAATAGTGATTTCTTGGTTCAAATCGAATAGTTTATAACTATTCCGAATATCGAATATTTTCGAATGAATATTTATGTTAATGGTTATTCGTTCAAATGAGATCAAATTTTAAATCGCAGCATGTAATTATAAATACCCTTTCGCAGCAAACATGTATACTCAGCAAATTACCAAGAATTTTTTAGCAACTATTCAATAATTAATATAATGTTATCAAAACAAAAGTGTTATTTCATTGTGTTTTCTTGATTTTATTTACTCTTGTCCTTACTTCCTCCCTCTCCTCCCTGTATTTATTCTATTTAATTATTAATAGCATTATAACATGTCAAAATAATATAGGTCAAATATCAATTACTAAAGTACACAAAGGTACAATTAATCAATTGTTAAGAATTTAGAAATTTATTGATTCCCCTTAAGCATAGGTAATATTCATTTGAATAAGCATAATTAGGCCTACAGTAGCAATTTCAGAATTAGGCTACTCAACAATTCCTTTTCTACTGCAACCTAAATTTGTTCACTTTTAGGCCTCTGCATCCCTTTGTTCCTTTTCCTTTTAATGAACCAATAAACTATTTGATCAGGGACTAGGCTTAAGCGATTAGACCAAAGAATTACATATAAAACTTGGTTCACCAACCACTTCATATTTGAAGAAAGCCTTACAATTTTATTTGTGCATTAATGCCTGAGAACAAATATTTTGATTCCCTTAAAGTAATACTATCAAATAATAATAAGTCAGACCAGTAAACTTAACCTGAATTTTAAGATAATTTACATTGACCATTTACTTACAACAAAGTTTATTTGTTTTACATTATAAACAGCAAGCGAAAACTCATTAATTATTATCATAGGCTTAAGTTGTCAAACCAACATTGTATACCTTATCTAAAAATGACCATTTTAAACACTATCGAAAATAAACACGCTCCGCCTGATTCGTCAGATTTCAACAAAATAAAACCAATTTTTGATCATTCAACGTTTCTATTTCTACGTAATTGCTTATTTGAATAAAGAAATCTGAGCGATTGAAACAAACACGTGATAGACGTTCTCGAGCTATTAACAACTAAACTTCAAAAGCAGACGAAGATTAGAAGAACTACGACAAAAACGAAAAGACAAATAATAAACAGGTCCGCCAACTCTTTGCCAGCCCAAAATTATTGTACTTCATCGTATCAAAATTGGAAGCGATGGTGATCCTGGATTCCGTTTAAGAAATATGGCCTGAAAAAGTCGTACGAAACACCAACACGACTATTTATTTATGGGGTATTTACGGGATATTTCGTTTTGGCAACTGAAGACGACTCTGGACACTGTTGGTCATCGTGGTGAACTCTGATTGGTCTCTATTGCAATTTCTCTCTTTTACCAACTGATGTTTCGTCGGTATCGGATACTGGTCGAGACAGAACTGATCAAGGATGGACTATTATTTGTTATATGGTTTAATGCTGTGATACGAGAATTTGTCTTACGAAAAAATTCGTTGTCGCGTCGGGTATTGCGCAGTATATTACCCAAGTACTGCACGACTGATCAACACGGCAGAGGGAATTTGGTGGCAAAACTGTGATGTCAGTATTATTTTACAGTAGCTATTCATCTGTTGTCTGTCCACGTGAGGACGCAACTGTTTCTGATGTAAAAAAATGGATTCGTAGTTGTTTGCAATTACAATAAACATACTTTTATTTTGAAAATGCGTACGTTTTCACCTACTTTTGATTTTATGCCAGTCCTTTAAATATTCAATTCGGACATATCGAACTTCTTTGCAATCTCGAATCGAATCGAATATCACGATATTCGATTCGAAAAAGTTTGAAGTTCGAATATTCGCACACCCCTAATATATATATATATATAAATCTGAAATAATCTGGTTGGTGAGCCCAAAACGAAAAGTTATGGTCTCGGGCTTAGGTCTTACCATGTGACCTCTAATTCGCTAAAATCAACTTAATTCCTAAATTGAGCATTTAAATACAAATCAAGGCCTAGGCCTTAATAAACATTCCAATAAAATTGTAGGGCCTACACCAAATAGGCCAGTATGAGCCTGTAAATAAAACGTGGTTAGCCTTAGGTTCAATTATGTTGCCTGAAAGAGCCCTGAAGTCAACATTTATCTCACAGAATAAACTATAGTAAAATTAGCCTTGACCTAGGTACTGGAATTTGGGAAAAAATATATAAAAGTTTTTAGTTTAGGCTATTTAGTGTAACAATGACCATGGGTCATACCTAACCTCATTAGCAGGGGGAATCGGGGGGAACCGTGGTTGTCAGGAGAGGGGGAACTTTTAATTTGACAATCATCGTATACAGTTAAGATATCAATTAATTTATTCCAGTCAATCAGAAAGCTGAAATATAGCTCCTCTATTGAAGTTACACAAGTGAATCTCACTTTTGATTGGTTACTGAATCATTTGTACCGTTATTGGCCCGATGTGAAAGGCATTTACAGAGTGCAGTCTTCTAGTTACCGTGTTCTAAATTAACTGATAGTGTAACTTAATTATTAAAAATTATTACTAGACTATTAGGCCGTACAATAACTTATAATTAACAGGTATCAGGCAGTTTAATGATATTGTGGAATTCTGTTTTAAATCAAGTGATTATTTGTGCAACCAGTAAAAATATTAACTAGGCCTCAGCCCTAACTTAAGTTAGGCTAATATATTAGATCTACAATTAAACTAACAGATCTACAATTAAACTAACAGTCACGCCATAATATTACTGAGCATATATAGTAACCATGAAATCATAAAGTTTTGGCCAAGGTAACATTTCTGTACTGTAGACAAGCTTGGTCTGCACCAAAGGCAAATATATTACCTAAGTATCTGACAAGGCTATAAATTGATATATTGATAGTAAAATCGATTAATTAAAGGTAACTGACACAACGAATGGATAATAATAGACATTCCCCAAAGTGGTGTATGAACCGAGAAATAAATTTGTTGATTCAAATCGGTTGAGACACACTCTCTTCATGTAAGGTAGCCAAAATCACTAACACATTGTAGGGAAAACGTCCAAATGCCTCAAATTTATCTTAATCAAATTCCAAATTAGGCAACACAATTGGAACCACAGGTAAAACTTACTTCGACCAACACCACTGACGATGAAAACCTGTGTATAGGCCTAGCCAATGTACAAGTCAACTTATGTGCAAACTATTTGGCCAATAAGTTATCAGTTGATAGTCTAGTAAGTTACAATTTTAAGTTTTCTCATACCATACCTATTTATCGAATAGACCTACGCAGAGTAATAGGCCTATTATTATTATTATTATTATTATTACAAGAAAATGAGCTGCACTCCCATTGCATTACTTAGATCCTACCAATATTGAGGAGACAATATGTCCATCATAATTGACTAGTATTTTCTTTCCTTTTCAAAAACATTGAGAAAATTAGACATTATGTGTTTAAGTACGCATAGTACTTCAAAACCTGTGACACTGGTTTACCGCTCAAACTGTAAGGCTTAATACGAAAGAAGAAACACCCCCTTTAATGAATTGAGAGTAATTAAATTTTTAAGTGGTAGCTAAAAACTAAAGCTAAGGCATTATTTCATAAAATAACAAATCTTACCGCAACGTTTGCAAACATTTTGCATTTCATTTAATGACCGGAGCCTGCTATCAATCAGTAGTAGTAGGCTCCAATACTTGAAATTAATTATTACAATTGATTCCAAACAATGACATCAAACCTGGTGACGTCATAACTTCAAGAAATTCGCTCCGTTTATGCCAGTGACTATAGGACTGTATTCGTTCAATTCGTAGTGTGACCCATCCTGTGGCCAGACGCTCGTCAGGCTTTTATTATACATTGGTCCGGGACAGGGCTAGTGCGAGCCTTCATGAGAATGTTGAAGCACGTTGTCTTATGAAGGCGAGGTAGAACGAGGCATGCAGACCAAATTGAGGAGAATTGATCAATATTTAGTCATAACTGTTTTTAGTTAAGGGTACTTATCTAAACAAACTGTTATTAATTTATCCGTATATTTATTTCGTCTATTTCATTACAGGCATTATCATAAAGATTCAAATTTTTTTAAAATTTAAAGTTGTCCAGCTTTGTTTTGAAAACGATGCAATTATTCAAAATTTTAACTTAATTGAGCTGGAAATGTTTTTGTGTTAATTTAATTGTTTAGTTTTTAATAATACTGAATGTATATACCGGGTGTCTCATCTAAAGTGAACCAATAGCTAACTTCTTTAAATAAATCTGACAAAGAACTTCTTATAGGAGAATTCCCTTTATTTTTAAAGCTGCTTTTTGGAGTGACTTCAAAATTAATAAATATGGCCTCCATTTTCCAACATGGCGGACAACTTTGATTTTTCTTATGGAACACCCTGTATTTTATGGCATTTTTTTATTTAACGTTTAATTTGAGGAACTTTTTACTCTTTCTAATTTTTTCCTAAACCCATTGGTTCAGGAGATATGAGCAGTTAAAGTTTGATAGCATTGTGTCCGTTTAACTGTGCCATCCCATGTATTCCTTATGGAGTAAAAGCATATTTAAAATAATACATTTCTATGAGTGAATCTCAACTAAAAATTATTTTATAACTAAATCTCAACTAAAGTCACATTTTGAGTTACTTTTAATCGTTGGCATGTATTATTAAACCCGACCATTTCCGACATACAAACTACCAACAATTTCCCAATGCATTTTTAATGGGAAAAATCAAACTTTAACTGCTCGTACCTCCTTAACCATTGGGTTTAGGAAAAAATTAGGAAGAATAAAAAGTTACTAAAATGACGTGTAATATCCAAAAACGCCATAAAATACAGGGTGTTCCATAAGAAAAATCAAAGTTGTCCACCATATTGGAAAATGGCGGCCATATTTTTAAATTTCGAAGTGACTCCAAAAAGCAGCTTTAAAAATAAAGGTCAGTCCCCCACAAGAAGTTCTTTGTCAGATTTATAATAAAAAAGTTAGCTATTGGTTCACTTTAGGTGAGACACCCGGTATATATTCATCATAGTTACAGTATGTTATTCCCACTAAAAGTACAGTAAAATCTGATGAAAATGAGCCAAAATTCAAGTGTTAACACCAGTAGATGATTTACTTTACTATAAAACTGATGAAAGAACGGTTTTCAGGAGAAATCAAGTGACCCAGACTACCACACTCACCTGAACTTGTACGGGTGGGGCCCTCCTCCCATAGCAGAGAAGCAGGACTTGGGAACTCCGGATCAGGAGCTACTACTGCAGAAGAAGGGAGGAGCGGAGGGTGTGGTGGAGAGGAGGGGAGGGGACACGAGCAGCCTGGGAGAGGGGGAGGGAGACGGGGACAGCTCTGGGTGCAGCTCGGGACACGAGAGTGTCGCATCGTCCCTGACCCATGGGACCCACATCAGCTCAGACTCTGGGACTGAGGCTGACCAACTGCACAGCCAAGTACGCTTGATTAGTATTTACAACTTTACTATGATTCAGACTAAGGTGCTTACATTTTGGCTGTTTTTAAGAAAGAAAGTCCTGATTCCAGAGGTTCTTGTTATGGACATCTATATATATAAAAGCCAAAACCCATTGACTGACTGACTGACTGACTGACTGACTGACTGACTGATCACAGTTTCTCAAAAACTATAAGACTTAGAACAATGAAACTTGGCACAAATATTCTTTACAGGCTCTAGATGCGTACTAAGAAAGGATTTTGCAAAATTTTCTCTTAAAGGGCTTGAATGAAGTATATTATTATGAAATTCAAAATGGCGGCCATTTTTAGCTTTCATAGCTTATTTTCTCATAAACTACAAGAGTTTGGGCCATGAAACTTGACACAAATGTTCTTTATAGGCACTAGATTTAAAATTTTCTCTCTCTGATAGCTAAGATAGAGTTTATTATAAAATTCAAAATGGCGGCTATTTCAGTTTTTGAAACCATGGGTGGAAAGCCTATACAATATTTTCCGGGGATAGAAAAAGTACGACATTTCATTTAATTTTGAGTATATGTATATTCACTAGAAACAGAGTTTCAAAATTAAAATTAGTTAGGTGATGAAGATTTAAATTTCAAAAATATACCATTACAACAATAATTTTGCCTTATCGATAGGTTAGAGACCCCATCTTGAATGTGATTGAGAAAGGTTTGGGAAATATGTTTTTGGCCAAGGCGCTTAGGCCTCCCGTCTACTTTTTCTTACAGTCTTCGGCCTATTTTCAAAAACGTTCTAAATTCATATCGATGTTAAGTCGAAAAGCCGCCCTTAGCGTAATTTTTGTTTTATATCCCGGTTTATTTCTCATTCTCTGTATTGGCAAATGAGAGAAAGCTAATTCAAACTATTTGTTAATCATGAGGGATCATTTTTAGAGGAATCGTTACACCTTCTCACTTCAATCTAGAGTGGAACTACTAACTGACCTTAAGGGTGTAACTGTACGCCAATGGCCCGCAACCCAAATCAGTCAATTTTAAAAATATTCCTAAAAATTGCTCATAGCATAATATGAGTTGATTAAAAATTAGTAATTTTTTCAACGGGCGAAGCTGCGGGTATATCTGCTGGTTTAGGATAGTTTCATTAGTGAAACTGAGGTTGGGGAGTAATCAAATCTTGAGTCATGAAATTCGGGATGACAGGAAGAAGTAGGGATGTGTCGGTACCTTAAGTCGGTTCTCGGTACCACCGGTTCTTGGCAAAAGAACTGGTACCGAGAACCGATGCCAAAATGTCGGTACCGGTACTCCGGTACCAATGGTAATCGGCGGGAGTAACTAACGGTTACAAAAGACGATCGATCGCACTGCGCATTGCCGCGGGCGTTGCGCCGATGGCAAATGCCACTGCGTACTATTATTGAAGGACGATAATGTTTCTAAAATAAATTTTGATTCAAAATTTATCTTAAATTTTTTGACTCTTGATTGATTTTTTACTCTTAATTCTTAAAATTAATGGGAATGGGGTTATTTTCTTTGGGAATTGTAAGATCAATGGAAACTAATTTGGAAACTGCTATTTTTCACCTTAGAATTTGTTCTTGATTGATTTTTTTTACTCTAATTTTTAAAATTTATTGGAATGGGGTTATTTTCTATGGGAATTGTAAAATTATGAATGGAAACAAATTTGTAAGCTGTTATTTTTCACCTTGGAATTTGTTCTTCTATTCACATAGTATAAATTTTTTATATTACCTGTAAACAAAAGGATAAACAATTAAATTAATGACTGAGATAGTATTTTATGTCTTGGTGAAACTTACTCTTGAAAATTAAAACATTTTTAAAACAGTAACATACAACAGATTGTCTGTAGGTTTGAGGGTTCGTTACATTATATAACAAGTTTTGACAAACACCGAGAACCGAGAACCGATCTTGTCAAGAACCGGTACCGGTACCGACTTTGGGAAAAGTGGTACCGACACATCCCTAGGAAGAAGTGTCTCAAGAATACATGATAAGGCAAGATCTTACTACTATAAACCATTTGACCCATGATCTTGAACGAAATCCTTTTTTCTCATTCAAAATGTCTTACTGCAGCATATGGATGTTGTGTAACAAATCTTAACGTAGTTTAGTAGCTTTATATATTTTATTTTACTTGGGCAATCAGCGACATTACCCACCATTTAACAAATCAAAATTTCAAAATCCCCTTGGGCAAATACCTTCTGGATGAAACAATTAATTTTCCAGGTCAAAACACACAAAAATTTAAATCATACATTGTAATTTTCACTTGCTAAGCTACCAGTTTACAACGAGGTATTAAAAATTATCATTTAATAATCAGCAGACAAGAAACAGGTTTTCTCCGACTGAGTTAATAAGTCCATGTAATAGGAGATGAGTTATCAGCAGTGCTCACGTTATCTAAAATCTGTGTGTCTCTGTATGTGAAAATTTTCTATTTATGTATCCAGTAATCGTGCAGTAATGGAAAAACCCTTATATTATAGTCATTGCAACAGCCATTAGTTCTGCTTAACCCTTAATTTTCTCTTGAAGGAAGCAATTTTTTCTGATTTTATTGGCGGCAATCTGGTTTAAACCAGTTCAGAGGTGGACAGTGAGTACAGTAAATAGGTGTTGCATTTTATTGGTTTATTGGCTATCCATAATGACCAGCTTCCTATTTGCCTCGGTTCCTCTCTATGGGAACATTGATTCTCAGATGAGGTTGGTTGCTAAATGAGGTCACCTGCTTAAGTGGAGACGTCTGCTGTACCACCAAGCTGACTAAATTTTGTCATTCCCATTTCTCTCATTGCCCAAAATCAAACCAAGGTGTTTCAGCTGCGCCGCTCAGCAGCCTAGAGTAATATGGGTCTATGATGGAAATTTTGGGGGAAATTTTGAGGCTACTGATAGTTCGGGGAAAATGTCAAGGGTCTGAACACTTTCTGTACCCCTGGTTCTCGGAGGATGGGTTAAGTAATATTTCTCTCTTCCCTCAGGGGTCAAGCTGACTGACCATGTCATATCTTTACTTACCTACAAATCCCTTCCTTCCGTAAGCTGCTCAAAATTCCGCTGGGAGACTTGCCTAGCGGACAATGCTGGGGCTTCCAATCATACACAATCTTACTAGTGTTTCCAATCTTAAGTATTGATATAATATTTGTGTAAACAGAGAGCGAGGTCACTGGATGGAGTTTTCCACGATGGGTCACCCCCGACTTCCTTACGGCAGCGGAACAAAACATCTTCGTCCAGCAGCAGTGAGTCGTCGAGTCGGTGGGAGAGAGGCGAACCTTACGTCATGTTGGGAGGAAGTACATCGTGTCTGGTCAAGTCCACTCCCAACCTTAATGAGGTAAAATTCATTCTTTAACTTTTGCTAAGCTAGATTTGGACGGATATTAGAATTGATATTAGTTTCATTTTGCTTGTTTTTTGGGTTACTTAATCTTTTTTTTCAAATTGATTTTTTGATTCTCTTATGATTAAACTTATATAATGACAAATTCAATCCAAACTATCATGGAAGGTTTTTTTAATTTTTTTTAAAAGAGAGCCATGGCTTCACTTGACCATGGTGTTGCAACGCAGCAGCATTAGCTTATTGTGCACCCTCAGCCCTTTCAGGCTTCCAGGCCTTCACTCCCAAATCCCAAGGTTCTTAACGAACCTTGAGATCTTCTTGACGAAGGTACCTCTTGTCACAGCGCTTCCATATGATAAAATTGCTTAGAGCCGCGGCCGGGAGTTGAACCCGGGCTGGCTGAGTGAGAACTCAGAATGTTACCAACTAAGCAAGGTTGGAAGGTTTTGATGTCACCTTCATTATTTTGCTCAACTTCCAGAGTAGAGCATCTTCCAACATCTAGTGTATTGTGCGGTTGTATCATATTCATAACTCAGTGGTGGAAGTTATACCTTTACAACACTTTTTGGGTAGAATTAGTATGAAGTGGCTCAGATAAGACTGAAAATTCACAATTAGGTCATCTAATAATTGGTATTTACAGGCCTAAAGAGTCGTCTCATTGGATAAAGTTCCAGTATAGAAAAATACAGTTTTACTGATAGTAAATATCAACACATAGATGCCTAAAGCTAGAACATGACCAAGTTTTTCTTAATGATACACTCAGCTATGAGGAGAACCCTCCACACTCAGCTATGAGGAGAACCCTCCCCGCCATCCCCATTAGGTCTGTTAGGGTATTTTCATTGTTTGTTTTTTCGAGCTGAATTCAATGGTGCCAACAAAAATTAAATAAATTTTATTTTTCTATGTAAAAAACTAAAAAAAAACCTTTTTGGAGGGTACCTTTACAATACTTTTTGGGTAGAATTAGTATGAAGTGGCTCAGATAAGACTGAAAATTCACAATTAGGTCATCTAATAATTGGTATTTACAGGCCTAAGAGTCGTCTCATTGGATAAAGTTCCAGTATAGAAAAATACAGTTTTACTGATAGTAAATATCAACACATAGATGCCTAAAGCTAGAACATGACCAAGTTTTTCTTAATGATACACTCAGCTATGAGGAGAACCCTCCCCGCCATCCCCATTAGGTCTGTTAGGGTATTTTCATTGTTTGTTTTTTCGAGCTGAATTCAATGGTGCCAACAAAAATTAAATAAATTTTATTTTTCTATGTAAAAAACTAAAAAAAAACCTTTTTGGAGGGTTTCTTTCTCTTTACCCTTCCTTCCGGTGGTCCGATCGAGCTGGTTCACGAACTCATCCGAGTGATAACCACTTTACACATCTGTACCAAATTTCATTAAGATCGGATCATTTTTACGGCCGCCGTCGTGCTAACAGACACCACACTCTTATATAGTGTGTAAAAAAAGTCCGTACCCCCTCTTTAATTTTTTTGTTTGTTAAGACAAATAATTAACCTTTGGGAAATGATAATAACTCAACCCAAAT
The DNA here is from genome assembly GCA_035578135.1 of Flexamia atlantica. NCBI lineage: Eukaryota > Metazoa > Arthropoda > Insecta > Hemiptera > Cicadellidae > Flexamia > Flexamia atlantica. Next base: position 4,056,648 of record JAQJVK010000007.1, on the reverse strand, counting down.
TATTTTTTGACGTTACCAAAAATTTTAAGTGTCCCCGAAAAATGGGGGATTTTGGGGGCAACTCAAAATTTTCAAATGCAAACCCCTTTTGAGTGACCCCTCATTTTAAAGAGAGCTTTCAAAAAGTAGGTAAATGGTGAAAGTTGGAGGTCTCTAGCGTGTTTCTATCCAAATTAACAGCTTGTCAAAGTTTTGAATACAACACATCCTTGAAACTTGGCGTCTTGGACATTTGGAGTTTTAATTCACCTTTGGTGACTTAAAAATGAAATGACCCTGGGAAAAATGTTATTAAATGAAAAAGTAGTCTCTTTTGGTGATATTTAAAATTGTGAGTGTCCCCCAAAAATGGGGGATTTAGGGGCAACTCAAAATTTTCAAATGCAAACCCCTCAAGTGACCCCTCAATTAAAAGAGCTTTTAAAAATAGGCGATTGGTGGAGGTTGGAGGTTGCTGTCGTGTTTCTATCAAAATTGGCAGCCTTTTTGCTTTGTGGAAACAAAACAATAAAATCAAAAATTAAAAACCTATAAAACTTTTTGTTTCTATAAGAAGTTTAAAAATTAAATTTATTTATATTGAATTACTAATCGGGTCATTCCATATCAAATCATCCAGGCCATGTAACCCACCATCTCAGAATTTGATGAAACTTGGTGATTTTTATCTTTTCACATGCCTATGGAAGAATACCAAATTTTAGCTACTTATCTCAAACGGTTTTTTTCTTACAGACATTTGAAATTTGTAAAAATCTGGCATTTCTGTTGTTCCCGAGCTCCAAGATAAATAAATAAATAATAAATAAATAAATCAGTGCTTTATTTTCCAAAAATGAACATTACAATACATAAGACCCTTACACTTTACAGTAATGGTTCTAATGAACCGTCTACTGGGTTGGCAAACATAATATTCCATTCATTATAACACGATTACACAATATGATCACGTTTACATGTCCAAAATTTATAATGTAAAATATTTTGTTACAGGAACCTCCGTTGATTATAAGATATTGTATCAAAAGTTAGACAAAAAAAAATTAAAAGCAAAGAACCAGCTCGCCCAGACTAAATGTTAAAAACTAAATATCAAAACAGGTAATTTTGCATATATTAAATACAGAAAAAGATGCAGTTTCTCCCCTCTAAAATTAATTATTTCCTAAATCAACTCAAAAATTAAATTCAACAACCACGCTCCATCTCACGTTCCATGCATCCTTTAAATACCCGCCCAACGCACACCAATCCCTCCCATTCATAAATAACAGAAAATCTTCCCAGCTTAATTCATTACTTGACAACCAACGTTTTCTAATTTGTGACAATACCGGACACCTACCAATAAAGTGGAAAACCGTTTCGTCCTCTTTATAATTACATAATGAGCAATGTAAATTTTGTTCAGAAAGCCAAGGTTTAAAGTTAAGATTGATTACTTCGGCCCTAGCCTTAAAAATCCACCGTTTTAAATCGCTTCTTATATTATCGGCAAGATACGACCGCTGCCCCAGTTCAAGGTCAAGGGATCTGTACAGTTGGTGATAGCGAGATTCCCGTGTGGATTGTAACCAGGCCTCTTTGTTTCCTGCCTTCACTGCCTCTCCGACTCTAACCAATTGCTGACGCGTCATTTCTAAATTTTCTGTATCAAAAATCACGTTGATTCCAAATTTTTCACCTAACGCCCTCCATTCCCTACACCATGACACGTTTTTAATCACAACTTCCTTTGCTAAAAAATTTGGTAATCTGTCTACAGGAAGGGACAATGCATGCGTTAAATAGTTAATATTCATCTGTAAAGTAAAACTGTGCATTTTCTCTAATCCTGTTTCCAGATGTAAGAAATAATTCGGCACATTGTTTGGAAGATTAAAGATTTTCTTAATAAATAATCGTAAAATGCCCTCGATATGCTCACTTTCCTGAAATCCCCATACTTGGCTCCCATAACAAATAATCGAGCGGACTACTGAATTAAATACAAATAATTTAGCGCTTAAAGATACCTTATTATTACTAAAATAATTTCGCCACAGAGAACTAATAGCAAATTTTGCAGTAACCGATTTTTCACGTAAATGACTTTGCCAAGATAGTTTTGTTGTTATAAAAATTCCCAAATACTTATAACTATTAACTACTTCTATTCGCTCTCCCTTGTAGAACCACCTATCTCTATTACGTAACCTCCCTCCTTTCCTGAAAACCATGATTTTCGATTTATTTAAATCCACCCTTAGGTTCCATAGGTTGCAATACCGCTCAAGATTCACAATCATTCTTTGGAGGACGGCTCCCGTTGGCGCTAGTAACACAAGATCATCCGCATACAATAGGACATTTATTTTACGACCCCCAAAAATACATCCCCCTTCTAACTCATCTGGAATATCATTAATAAAAAGTGAGTATAACAAAGGTGAACCGACACAACCTTGTTTTAATCCTATTTTAGTTTCAAAAAAATCAGTAACCCCCTGTTCATATCTAACCCCAGCTGAAGTTCCCGTGTACAAATCTTTTATAACATTTAAAAACTTAGTAGATATACCGAAACAAGATAATTTGTAGAACAAAGCTTTTCTATCTATGGTATCGAATGCCGATTCAAAATCTACGAAAAAAGCAAACAGTTTTTCTTCCTGTGCTTCTGTCCGCAATCCTATAATATTTGTCAAATTAAAAATGTTGTCAATTGTCGAGTAATTTTTCCTGAAGCCTGCTTGATATTCATTTAAGATTTGCCGCTCGGTCACCCAACAGTTTAATCTCTTAAAAATAATACCCGCGTATATCTTTGCCACACAATCGATAAATGAAAGTCCTCTGTAGTTCTGTACATTATTCAGATTGCCCTTTTTATGCATCGGACAAATAATAGCCCTTCTAAAACTATCTGGGACCGAGTTTAATCTAAAAATAACATTAAAAGACTCACAAAGCTTTCTCAAAAAACTATCAGTACTATTTTTATAAAATTCATACGGAATTCCGTCACTTCCGGGGTCTTTAGAATTTTTCATCGACCTAACAACAGTTTTCATTTCTGCTAGATCAATATCACTGTCAAGATAAGCATCCTCAATAAAAGGCTCAGCGTAAACTATATTGTGCGCTAATAATGGAGGATTTAACAAATTCTGAAAATGTCTAACCCATTCATCTGACTTAATTGCACCTACAACAATGCGTTTTTTTTGTCTTAAATTTATTTATTGCCTCCCATGCTTGTTTGTTATTATTATGACTCACTAAAGCTGTCAATAAACCATTTTGATACTGAATCTTTTTCTGTTTACATAATAACTTAAACTGTTTTATCCTCCGCTAGATATACATTTTTTGTTCCCACTGAATTTGTTTTCCTAAAAATGTTAAGTAATCTAAAAACCTTTTTTCTTTGTGAATAACACTGCCAATCGAACCAAGGCTGTTTATTTTGAAAAATAGGACAATTGTTGCTTTTACCACTAGAATTACTTTTATTTACATTTGCAGACAGTTTTATACAATCAACTAGATTATTTATATTCTCTTGAGAATTATTACCTATGCTTACACAAGTAATAGCCAAACTCAGCTTCTCTTTATACACTGTCTCCTCTTTATCAACCCATTTTAATCTTGGTAGCAAAGGGAGCACTGCCCCAACATTCCTATCATTTTTACCAACAGTCATTTTCAATTTTAGCTCGATTGGCATGTGATCCGATTCTATATGTTTTAAAACTCTAAAATCTTCAACCACCTCTAGGCTATCTATTGTCACTAAAGCGTAATCTATTACAGATATCCCCTGCGCCCCTATAAATGTAAATTCTCCATGACTGTCACTTTTTGTCCTACCATTTAATATTACAAACCCCTGATTTTCACACAATTCACAGAATTGAGCTCCAAGATAATCTTGCATAGCTTTAGAATAAAATTTGTATCTTTGCCATTTAATCCAATTGTTATGAAAATTTGCAGTAATATTAAGTAAAGTGTGCTAAATCCAGGAAAAAATAAATCATAAATATCTTTCTATATTTAGGTCATTGAAAAAAACATTTTTTACAATTTTTTTGAAATTTTTAGTCCGATGATAGTGTTTTACAAAAAAATTAATGTCTCCTAAAGGCACAATGACAATCAAGTAAACTTTTTTTTAAACTTATCTACATAAAATTTCCTAACAGATGCAGCAACAAAACACATGGTTTTTTGCATGCTTTGTAAATTAAAAAATCTTTTTAAAAATGTTCAAATAAAAAAAGGTTTTTTGAATTTTTTAAATGGAAAAATTTTAAAAATCTAATTTTGATTTGCACCATTAAATTCAGCTTGAAAAAACAAATATTTTAGTATTTTAAATCTTTGTTCTATGTCTACTGGTTGCTAAGATATTGAATGTTGTTAATACGCTACGTTGTCCAATGTTAACCTTATGGAAAATAAATAAAACTCAATATCTCGCTTATTTTTCAACTTATCATAAAAAAATTTGGTTTGTGGGTTATTCTGGTTGATATTTGTTGAATATTCATTGAAAATCAACTATTTTTTGCTTTCCCAAGGCAGCAAAATTGCTTACTTTTGGCTACGATAAGCTAACACTCCATTTCTATGAGTATGCAGGATTGCTGACATAGGAATGGAAAATGTTTATGTTTTTAGCCATTATCAAAGAAAAGTGAAATAGGAGATGCTATATACCATATTTTATTATAAGTTCAAAAATAAGTGAGATATTGAGTTTTACTCATTTTCCATAAGGTTAACATTGGACAACGTAGCGTATTAACAACATTCAATATCTCAGCAACCAGTAGACATAGAACAAAGATTCAAAGTACTAAAATATTTGTTTTTTCAAGCTGAATTTAATGGTGCAAATCAAAATTAGATTTTTTAAATTTTTCCATTTAAAAAATTCAAAAAGCATGTTTTTATTTGGATATTTTTAAAAAGATTTTTTATTTTAAAAAGCATGCAAAAAACCATATGTTTTGTTGCTCCATCTGTTAGGAAATTTTATGTAGATAAGTTTAAAAAAAAGTTTACTTGATTGTCATTGTGCCTTTAGGAGATATTAATTTTTTTGTAAAACACTGTCATCGGACTAAAAATTTCAAAAAAATTGTAAAAAATGTTTTTTTCAATGACCCAAATATAGAAAGATATTTATGATTTGTTTTTTCCTGGATTTAGCACACTTTACTTAATATTACTGCAAATTTTCATAACAATTGGATTAAAAATGGCAAAGATAGAAATTTTTTTCTTAAGCTATGCAAGTTTATCTTTGAGCTCGGGAACAACAGAAACGCCAGATTTTTACAAATTTCAAATGTCTGTAAGAAAAAAACCGTTTGAGATAAGAAGCTAAAATTTGGTATTCTTCCATAGGCATGTGAAAAGATCAAAATCACCAAGTTTCATCAAATTCTGAGATGGTGGGTTAAAAATCCTTTTTTTTCTGGATGATTTGACTTGGAATGACCCAATCCTGGACGGCTTCAAAATGAATACATTACTAATCCACAATTCTCTAGGAGGTCACTTTCACTAAAATGTTATGAAAACTTTAAATTTTTTTATGCTTGAATACGTAGATGGTGATACCAACACGAAGGCACCTCATTTTGTTATTTCCTGAACCTTCCTGGTGTAACGTCAGTGTTTGTTGCAGGTGGAGGGAGGCGTCGGAGGTTACTCACTGCTGGGCACCCCCTGGAGACCCACCCCCTCGGCGACAGGATACGTGTCCCTACCCCCCGCCGTGCCCCCTGCCCACACCTATGTGCCCCACCTCCCACTCAAGACGGACCCCACTCCCAGCAAGGGCTACGTGATGGCGGGAGAGACAACAGAAGCGACGCAATACTGTCGACTCGGCCACTCTGACTACGTACCTCACAGACAGTTAGACGGAGGCCTGTAAATTGTAAATACTCCCTGTAGTGTACATTGGAAGAGTAGGTGGCTTCCCTGGTCTCGTACTGATACTGGACATTTAACTGTGATACAGTAACTAGACTAAGGCGCAGTACACGAGCTTACATATCTGTTCTTCGATGCTTTCAAAAAGCTAAGTGTCCTGTGAGATTACAGTCTATGCGACACTTTTATGGATATCATTTGACGATTACCGATGTACCTTTGCGACCTTTCTCTTTCATAACACAAATATATTTTTTAAGTATAAAATTTATTGTGATTTTAAAAAGTTTGATCGATTGACTAAGTTAGTAACAGAGATTTTATTTATCTAATTATTAAATGTTTTGCTCGAACATTGATTGTAACTGTTGAGTGATGTATTTTAACTTTCTTATTGTAGTAGTTTCGATTTGATTTTAATTTTTATGATCGTTCTGTATATAAAATATTTGTTAGTGTACTTATCATATATTTACATTTTAATCACTTGGTTTTAATTGTGTGTATAAGTTTAAGATTATCTTCCCATTACTTTATAGTCACCCTTCCGTCTCATCATCGATGTTATTAATTGTAAAATTGATGTAAATGGTCCGTGATCTTCTGATTTTATTTGTTGTTATATTTTATTTTGATTGTTACATGTTTAGCAAAATCAGAATAATCATGCAGCTTCCATTAATTATTTGTTGATAAATGAAAGGATATTGTATCATTTATATTTGTTAATAACTTGTTTTAACTATTATTATTGTAAATAAAAGTAGATTTTATGTAAAATAATGTTTGCATGTTCTATTTTTCATGACATTTAAGAATCAAGTTTTTTTATATACAGTGGAACCTCTGTTAACCGTCACCTTTGGGACTGAGAGTGTGACGGTTAAGAGAATAGACGGATAACAGAAATTTCATTGTAAACCTATACAGTAAATGAGGATTTAAAAGGTTTTGAAAGAAATTAAACCCTGTATAAGTGGGAAATTAGAGATGTGCGAGTACTCGAGATTTCGAGTTCGAGTCGAGTATGGCCTTGAAACTCGAGCTTTTTTTCAAACTTGGCAATTTCAAGTCGAGTTTGATTTCAAATTGCAAAAACTCTAATTTTTGTTCAAAATATAATTTTTGTCACTAAATGCTGTTTAATTTTGTCGTGCTGTACAAATATGCAAAAGGTAGGTGACTTAACCTATCTTACAGCTGTCACGACAGATCGTACTCACAGCAATGGTTGTGACTGTCGACACTAGGTGTCCGTCGAATCCGAATCTCGATTCTCGATTCTCGAATCCCTCGAATCTTTAGAAAAGATTTGGATTTGAGATTCGATTGGCGAGATTCGAGAATCGAATCCTTCGAAACTGCCGAAATTGTACGCGTAGTTATTATTTTAACAGAAATAACGCTTGTGTGTCGATCGATAACGTGAAGGTCACAAGCCAACTATCACCGGTCGTCAGCTTCACAATTGATAAAAATAAATATTAATCGTCAGATAATAACAATATTTCAACTGATAAGGGAAGGATGTTGACAGGTTTCAATAAAAAACTATTTCTCGGGATTCGGAAAAACAGGAAATAAAGCTATATTTAGCTCTGACTGAACTCGCACTCATAAAGCTTATCTTATTTTTTAATCATCATTTATCTCTGGAACGGAGCATCGCACAACTTTCGTTTTTGTCTTATTTGATTTGTAAAAATTAGAAGAAAAATATGAGACGTCATTGGTTTTTATACGTCCAGTAGTTTAGGTCATGATATTTTTGTATTGGGGAGTTATTATCTTGTTTGGGGAGTTTTGTATCTCTTTCTTATCTAATCACAGCCGGCCGGCCGTGTCACTTGGCCTGGAACAATGGGACCGGCAGCAGGGGGGTGGGGTGGCCTTGAAAAGTAAACAAAAATTGCTCTCTTACTTCTTGCCTTAATTTATTTTGTCAACATTTCCTTTGCTAAGGTGTCAGTGATAGAATTGATAGTTTGTCGTTCCTTTTAAGTTGTTGTGTAGTGTGATGATTTGTCTTCTTAAAATAGTCTGCGTTGCATTTGTTTTTATTCTTAGATTGATTAGAATTAATTGACACATTAATATTTGGTTTATCTGTGTCTTCATGGGATTTCTGCCATCGATTTCAGAAAGTGAAATTATTTCAAAACAAAACATCTCCACTTGAAATGTTTATTTTCAATCAACAGTTTGATTTTTATATAAATTCTTTTTGAAAAATAGGCCTACTTTAGGCTTTTATAAATAAGTAGTCAGTAATTTTCAGAGATGTTAGTGTTAAATCTTTTTTAATCTTTTTAGTGATGCTGTAATAACGTATTGTTTTTACAGAAGGACATAAAATAAATTTATCTTTAAACAATTTTACTTTCCTATTGGTTATAGCATTATTTTATTATTGAGGAAAATATCAAATACTACACAAATCATACCACAAAGTATGATAATAAAATTATAAACTAAAAATAAAAATGAAGGTAGGAAATAAAATTTCAAGCCTGAAAATAGCCTGAAAATAAATCAGTTTATTAAACAATATATTGCAACCTTAATATCCAACAGGTACAAGTATCAAATATTTTTAGCCAAGTATCATGCAATATTTGTAATTAATGGGGGTTAGTGTAATTTTTCTTGTCAATACAAGTAAAATACTTACCTTTTTTATCAAAGGCAGATATTCATTTATGTTCTGTCCCTTATTGTCGTTATTTTTAAATTAATAATATTTAATAGAAGTGCATGTTTTGATACTTCTCAATTTATAATTGAAACATTATTTATTGCCACTTGAACAAGTAAATCTTTTTACATGTATTACTATAACTTAGGCTACATTTTTTTAGTTTATACTCGACTCGAACTCGACTCGACCTGAAAAACCTGTACTCGCACATCTCTATGGGAAATACATATTTCTTATTAAATTAAATACATACAAGAGTAAAACAGAACTTGTATACTGTAAAATTTACTTTTTCAATGGTTTTGCGGTATCAATTACAACACATGAAAAATACAGTACCTGTGATGGATAACAGAGAGTGACGGTTAAAAGTGTAACGGTTGATTGAAATCCTACTGTATTGACATTCTGGAATATTGTCAGTACAGTATCCACTTAAGCAAAGAAACTACAATTTTAAATTTTATTTTCTAGGCTGTTTTATACATATTTATATATATTTGGCTTAGTTACTACCTAATCTACCCTAAGGACTGATCTGATTATAAAATGTATGCCTTACTTTTGTCAAGTTAAAATACAATTCAAAAATACTTAATAATTTTTATCAGTGTCATTATGTATCATAGAAATGGCCATGAAGTAGTTTGTGTATGACATTGGTCTGTATACAAATCAGTATGGAGAATCTTCATTTTCAGTTTAAAGAATTGATTCTGCGGATCTACGGATTAACGTTGTCGATAAAGAAGACTGATTTGATCTTGCAATCAAATAGTGACTTTTATCCGATTCATATTATGTATTATGTTCAAGCAGATAACTTCAATTGCTTTTGTGAACCTCATATTAAAAATAACTTTTGAACTCATCATACAAATACAGATGCCTTCCAAACTTGATAATAATTTTCTTAATAATTTTCCCACGGTCCCTTGGCTGCTTTTCTCTCAAGTTTGAATCTAATAGGAACACTTGAAATTGCTCTATAAACAATTAATCTTATATATTTCCGATATCGTAAAAGTGCCAATATACTTAAAATTCTTGTATAATTTACAAATTATCCATTACATCGGTATATAAATGTTATCTAGTGTTTGTCTAATAAAATTGCGAAGGTGCTTTAACTCTCAAGGAAACTCACTATTGTGTTAAACTACTCATGTTTAAAATTGAAATTTCATTTTAATTTTGTTATTTGTGATAAGGGGCCGTCCATAAATTACATCATCAGAAAATAGGGGGAGGGGTCCAAATTAAAAATGATGGTAGGATGATGTGCGGGGGGGGGGGGGCTAAACGTAGAGATGACATCATTTTACAAATTATTTTTTATGACCAATTCAGATAAAAAATTAATACATTTTATATATATTAATTAAATAAAGGTAATCGCCTAGAAAATTTGTCAGAAAGCTTGTAATTGTTTTTACAAGTTCTGATTTAAATCGTTGATTAACAATAAATTAGCTCAGGAATGGGTTTAAAACTTAATTTGTGTTTGGTAACCCATTAAAAGTATCCTTTAATAGGGTTTTCCCCAACTGGCATAATTTTACTTAATTAGAAGTATGATGTCATTTTTTAGGCTAGGAGGGGGGGTCGGACGGATTATGGCGGTAACATGATTTTTGGGAGGGGGGGGGGAGTTCAAAAATGGCCAAAAAGGGATGACATAATTTATGGATGGCCCCTAAGGTGTTAAAATTATAGTAAATTTGTATCTGAATCAATTACATTGGATTTTCTCATCTATTAGTTAATCCTCTGAAGTACCAGCTTGTTTGAAGTACCACTTTGTTTGAAGTAGTAAGTGGTATTATCTGTAATTACCTAACTTAAACTGTAAAATCTTAACACGATTCCAATATTGTAATTTTTATTTCGTAAAGAGGGGATATAACTTCTCGTAGTATAACGTAGGGGTGTGTGAATATAGGTCTTCAAACTCAAGGTGTGCCAAACCAAGCTTATTCAGTAGTTTTTTTGAGCTTTTAACTTTTTTTGAGGCAAGCTTTTTTAACCATCACCTCATCTGAGTTGCTAAGCTTAATTTGGATTATTTCAAAAGATATGACAGACCAGTATTTATTTATACACCAAAAGTAATAGCCAGGTTAAAGTAAGAAAATTTGTCTTTAGAACAATTTTAAAATCGAATTAGGTTCAGCAATATTTTGTATTTTTATCACATAAAACTAATCAAAATGGCTTTGAAATAAAGTAAACTGACTTGTAAAAATAACAATTTATTGAGATTAATAGCCTAATGAAGTTAGAATCAGAATTTTCTTTTGAGCCACTGTGCACAGTACTGTGACATTAAAAAAAAATTAAAAAATTACATTAATTAACCAGTCACACCTCCCACAACATTTTGATTACAAGGCAAGTATTGAACTGAGTTGTGTTAAAAAAATTAAAATAAAATTTTGAAATGTATATCTAGTAATCATTAATGTATTTCCAACAAGTGAAATGGAAGATTTTTTAATTTTAGCTAACAAAGTAAAAGTTAATTATAAATAAAACAGAAGTATCTACATTGTGGCCTAATATTCCGACTTAACTCATTATAATTTGGTTTTGTTTACTTCAACAACTGAACTCCTCTCCTCTGCCGATCGGTTTAATTGTGTTACTTCCAGCCTGGGCGCCTTTAGCTGGTGATCTAATAATAATAAGGCGTTCAGGCCTCTCTTAATTAATAAGTCCCTACCAAAAAATGAAATAAACTACTTACAATAAAAATTATCTATCAATTTATTTTTTTGTGAAAAGCCTTAGGATGAGTAGGATTTTGTTTAGGAAAGGGACAGAACTCAACTAGCTTACCTGAAGAAACAATTGTCATGTCAGCACAGAGAAACACTTAAGATGTACACATAGTTTATCGGTGATATTTCGTCCCTCTAGTGAACTTCTTCAGAGCTCATATTTTCATCATATTTTTTATAATTTTTATAAATCTATGTAAACCGTAAGGAAACCTGTACAACATTTCATTCAAGAGATTAATGAACCATAAATTTTAATAATAAATGAATGAATGAAAAATAAATGAACCATAAAAAATGTTGGGACGGATTCCAACAGTGTTGAAGTTTCCATAAATTTTAATTGTTATGTTGCGGGGCCCTCCAAGGTTAACTAAATAAAGCTGAAATTCTCTTAATTTCTACTTAATTGAAGATAAAATTTCTTGTTACATGTCGTCATCATTTCCTTTATCACTTGATGGAATATTGTTTGTGTACGTTTTTGTAGGAAGAAATGCTTTCCTGGATTAATGTGTTCAAAAGTAGATCGCAATAATAATTAATTATCGCTTTTATAATAACACTGGATTTAAAAGCTCAATGGTTGAATACTTGCACACCCCTAGTGTAAACTTAAAAGTTATACACAAAAAACACTAAAGAACCTGTAAAATTGATGAGAAACCTCCAAAATTCAAATTATATACCTACACTTTAGTATAATTTTTGTATTGTCATGAATCCAATAAAAAACTCATTATTTTTTATGTTTGCTCATTCAAGTTATCTGTTTGACAAAGTAATCAATTATTGAAATGATAATTAGGTAAGTTATTCTATAATTTTTCTATCAGGGTAATTTTTAAATAAGCTATTTATGTTATTTTATATGTTAGTAATCGAGATTAATAAAATAAAACAAATCAAATCATTTATTGTCACAAAACGTTCCAATACATAGCATTGCTAATAAAACTGGTGACATTGTCAAATGCAAATAAGATCTTAGACAAACCTTAACTACTATAACTATAGACAATGTAAAATCTTATAGTCCCGAATCCAATAAATACTCATCTACACTGTAGTAGTTTTTTTTTCAACAAAAAATCAGTAAGCTGGGCTTTAAATGATGTAGTATTTACTTGATTCTTTAAGTTAGCGGGTAACCTATTGAACAGTTTTTTCCCATGTATGATGGAGCTTTTTCAGTAAGTGCCAGACGATGTATTGGGTATTGAAAATTATTTTTAAATCTTGTATTATAAATATGATCAGAGTTGCTGTCATAGAAATTAGAAAAGTTTTCTTGTACCATTAATAAGTGTTTAAGTATATACAAACTCGGAACCGTTAAGATTTTAAGCTCTTTAAAAATTGGTTTGCAAGAAGACCTAAAAGCGGAAAAAGTCATGATTCTTAACATTCTTTTTTGAATTTTGAAAACTTTATCTGCATTTGAAGCTAATCCCCAAAACTGAATTCCATACTGCAATACTGAAAAAAAGAAAGCATAATAAATTATGGTTCTAGTTTTTAAGTCAATGACTTTTCTTAGCAACAGCATTTGATAACAAGCTGAACTCAACCTCTTAATTATACTATCAATGTAGGTACCCCAAGAAAAATGTGTGTCCAATTCAACCCCCAGAAATTTTGCACTACAACTTATTGGTATTAGTTGGTTGTTGAAAATTATGTCTCTATTAAAACCTTCCCTTGATTGTGCTGTGCGAAAATTTAACAGTTGTGTTTTTTCATAATTTAGCTTCAGCCCGTTTATATCAAACCAATGAGACGATTCAGCAAAAGCTTGCTTTAAATTTAAATCCAATTCATTGTGGGAGTTTGCTTTAATGATAGCAGTTGTATCATCTGCATACAATATAATTTTGTATTAAACATTTTTTGGCAAATCATTTACATATAATAAAAAGAGAAGAGGTCCTAAAATAGAACCTTGCGGAACTCCCATTTTAATTTTCTCCCATTGCGACCTAGATTTGATATTATTTTTGAAAATTACTGTTATTTGTTTTCGGTTTTCTAAATAAGATTTTAACCATAAAATAGAATTGTTCGAAAAATTGTTTACACCAAGTTTTTTTAAAAGAATTTCATGGTTGACACAATCAAACACCTTGGACAAGTCACAGAAAACACCCATTTCATTGTGCACTATGACTCATCCAAAGCCCAGGAAACTTCATCTATTAAAGTCGCTACTGCCCCTGTTGTGTTATGGCCCCTCCTAAAACCAAATTGTTCATTAGCAAAAATTTTATTGACCTCTAAAAATTCTGAAATTTGGATTAAAGCTTATTTTTCAAATACTTTGGAGAAAGATGGGAGCACTGAAATTGGTCTGTAGTTATTTGGATCTTGTTTTTGTCCTTTTTTAAAAAGGGGTTTTACCTCTGCAAATTTTAAATGTTCAGGGAAATTGCAGTTTTTAAATGACTGACTGATTATGATTGATCAAGGTTCTGCTATGAAATACATTACTTTTTCATTAAATCTAGTGGTATCTCATCCCATCCTGCAGATCTTTTACATTTTAATGATTTTATTACTTTAATCACATCACCTGTTGTGACATTATTGAAATTAAACTTAAAAAACAGGAATTCATGGTCATTTTGTGCTAATTTTAGTGCTTCCTGCTTACAAGGATCAGCTTCAATTGCTTTGGCCAACTCAGTAAATTTTTTGTTGAAAAATTCAGCAATTTCATTTGGATTAACTACAGTCTTATTTTCTAAAACAATATCTGAAAAATCATCAATTCGTTTCTCACAGCCTAACTCAGATTTCACAATATGCCAAGCAGCTTTACTTTTATTATGAGAATTATTGATAAAACTATCGTTGCACATTTTCTTTGACATATTACAAACTGATTTAAAAATCTTTTTATAGTTTTTAACATAATTAATAAAATCAAGATTATTTGATTGCTTAACCTGTGCACTAAGTTCCCTCTTTTTCATTCTAGAAATTTTTATACCCTTAGTTATCCACTTTTTATTGCAGATTTTATTTTTTGTATTAAGAATTTTTAATGGAAATATTTCCTCAAAAGTATTTTGGAATCATCCAAAGAAATTTTTACAGTTTTCAGCAAAAGAATTTTCAGATGAAACTCCCCACCCAATCTCTTAAAGTGTATTACAAAATAAATCAATGTTTTTCCTGGAAAAAACATGTCTTTTTGTTTAGGATAATTTAACCTCAGAATCCAATGACATATCTCCAGAAATATCCAAAAAAAATTGCTCTATGATCTGAAATGCCTAAGTCTATGTTCATGGTTGGAATTGAAAAATCTGTTTTAAGTTTTAACGATAAAATGTTGTCAATTCATGATTGTTTCGTATTTGTAATCCTAGTTGGGGACATAAAATTTGTAATGAATCCATATGATTCAATTAAAGAAATAAAATCAAATTTTTGCTCAGGTTTCCTGGTAGTTTTAACAGATCTACATTAAAATCTGATGCTTTATAAATATTGCTTATATTATTAACCATTATTAAGAGTTTAAATAATGACTCCAGCTTACTTAAAAACAGCTTAATATTTGAATCTTCTGGAGTTCTGTAAATAGAAATTACAATTACATTTAGATCTTCAATTTCAATGCATGACATTTCAAAAACTGAATCTAAATTTAAAATACAAAAATCTTCTCTAATTTTAAATTTCAGTCTACTATTCAAAAGGATACATGAGCCACCATGATTATTGTTTTCTCTGCAATAAAAGTGTGCTAGAGTGAAATTTGGAAAACTGCTTAAGATTTGAATGTTACTTCTTTCTAACCAATGTTCATTCAAGCAGACAATAAGTATATTAGAATCATCCAAAACTATTTCTAGGTCAGTTTTTTTACCAATTAATCCCCCTTGCATGTTAAAGTGTAATAACCAATTGAATTTTTTATCACTTCTAGCTTCTTTGCAAATTGGCCAAATGCCACTGGTTCCTAAATTACTATTTATACCTTTACTGTGGAATTCATTACAAATTAAACAGAAACTACCTAAATCTAAGTGTCTTTCACATTCTTCTGTTGTGCCCCGTTTTTTATGTGGATGGTGCTATCTTCAATTGTGGTTGAGGTTGGATGTTTGCTGTTGGATCCAGCTACCTGGATATTGGAGGCTGAAAGAATGGTCTCGTCTTTCAAAAAAGTTAAATTTGATGTTGTGGTGTCTAGTTCAGGTATGGAGATGTTTCTGCTGCAATTGAAAATTGATTCTTTAATCTTAACCAAAAAATCTTGATGAGAAAGTCCACACCTAAGCTCTCTTTGAGATGTCTGATTGTAACATATAATGCTCACTGAAGCTCCTGTTTCTTGATGAAAAGCAACTATGTCTTTTGCAAATTGCTCCGGTTTGATCAGATCCCTCACACATCCCATTGGGGAACAGATTAATTTCTTCAGTCCCTTAGCTATAAAATCCTGGGTGAGGTGTGCAAAAGCTGTGTTGTAGTCCTCGATTTTTGGTTTTTCATGATAAGCTGGTTTAGTTACTAGGCTGTATACACATGCCCCATCTGTCACCTTTTGACAGGTAAGTTTATCGGCTATGTAATCTGAAGGCTGTGGTCTACCAAACTTTGCGAAAAAGAACAGCCACACCTGCTGTCATATTTCTCTCATGGTCGAGATCACTTGATATAGTGTCTACAAATCCTACGGATGGATTGTTCTTGAAATGATCTATAACTAGAGCCATGTCCTCTTCCACCACCTCAATCCCCCCCCTTGATTGACATTTTTGACAATTTTGAAGCTTGACGAGAAATTTTCTCTCTTCTAATGATCATTTTTGCTACCATGTCTGCAATTCTTGCCTTTCCCTTGCTGTTGAAATGTAATCCATGGTCAGTGTAGAGGTGGCGAGGCAAGAGGTGGAGTGGCAGAAGTTCAAACAAACATTCACTGCTCTTAGCCCTTTCTTCAAGCTCCAAATTAATTCTTGAAATTTTCAAATCCAGTTGGGGTTTGTCATGTCTCATGGGCAAGCTTGCAAGAATCAAGTTGGTGTGAGATGAATTTTTAACACCAAACTATTTATATCTTCCATTAGTCGCCTCTCGCTTGTTCTTTCAACATTATTTGTTCCTGCTATAACGAGAAGATAGTCTTTCTTTGTCAATTCTTTTGTCAACTGTTGAACCTCTTCAGTGACTTGGTTAAACTTAGCACCCGGTCTAACAAATGAACAGAGGTTGACTTGTTGTTTTTAGCTTTAGCCTTTTTACTCTGGCGATTTAATTCAGGTGTCTGTTTGATTGAGGTGTTGCTGTCAGATTTTTCATCTTCAATTATATCAGAAGAGAGGATTTCAAATGAATTTTCACAATTTATTTAGTAATTTTGTGGTGTTGGAGTTGGGTTATTACTAGACTTACTAGGGACAATTTTCCATGGATTGTTTTGTGTTGCGGGGGCCCCAATAGGTGGGTAACAATGTAGGCAATTTCCATTTAGATTTCTTATTTGTATGATTTCTTCTTCCAATTTCCTATTTTCAGTTTGTAGGAGTTTAATTGTTGCCTCAAGATTATTGTTTTCTAATTTGTATTTGTTTAATTCAGACTGAAGAATCAAAGTGTGAAAATCTTCTGACTTTTCATTTTGTTCATTACTCAACTGACTGTTTCTTAAATCTTGATTTTGGATTGACTGATTTTTTGAGCGCAAGTCACTAAGCACAGTTGGAGACTTGATTTAATGCAGTTACATCTTTTACTATACAGTGCTGTTTACCAGTTTCAGATTCTTGTTGCATTGTTGAAGAATTTGGTGTACTTGTTAAGCAAAGGGTGACTGGAAGAGAATTGATTTTTTTTTGTGGGGGGGTATTAGTTTTATTTAGCGACCTACTTTCCCATGCTTTTCCTATTTCTAATAAAGCAGTTTTGTCAAACTTATTCTATTTTGGGCTTCTCTCACCTTGGTAAATTTTCTGCGGAGCTGTATGTTCAATTTCTTGTTGAAATGATGGAATTCCAACGCCGTCAATTGTTCTTGTATACACTTAAAACACATATATACACACAAATAAGTCTCACGCTACCCGATATTTCGCGGAACAAACGTAACGTCCCGCGTCTTCAGGGGGGATTTTCCTCCCTGAAGACGCGGGACGTTACGTTTGTTCCGCGAAATATCGGGTAGCGTGAGACTTATTTGTGTGTATGTATGTGTTTTAAGTGTTTACAAGAACAATTGACGGCGTTGGAATTCCATCATTTCAACAAGAAATTGAACATACAGCTCCACAGAAAATTTACCAAGGTGAGAGAAGCCCAAAATAGAATAAGTTTGACAATTCTACCTCACCTACGAAAATAATGTCATTTAAAAATAGAATAAAGCAGTTTGGTAAACTTCTTGATGTTTTGAAGCCACTGTTTCTATTGAGTATTTAAATTTGTTTTCGGCATAGTGGCAAATGTCTCCTTTATCAAGAATACTATGTTCAGAAGTCCCAAAAAAATTAACATGGAATTTGGTCACATTTTTGAACGATTCATCATCAACTTTTACAATTGTTGCTGGCCAGTATGGATATCCTCTTACCTTTGCAAAAACAAGGTCATTGACTAAAAACCCTTTTTTATGGGGATCCATTTATTTATTTATTTATTTTTGCTGAACATTAAATTGTATCACAATATTAAGTGAGCAGGTGTGACTCTTAAATTTAAAACAATTATAATAATTAAAATGTACTTTATTCCTATATGAATATAAATTCTGGATGTGTTAATTATTTATCTCAGTCAACCAGATTTATTCATTTTTGTAACATAATAAATCAGTCTATCTGGCAGTAGATATGCAATTAGTGCAATAGTGAGCAAAACCGGTTTCATTTACAGTATAACCATGGTCAAGGTTATTAATATTTGTTACACCGCTGGGCACTGAGAGATCTTGATTTTAGTAGCCGGTGACTTATCTGTCCTAGGCTGTTCAATTTTTGACTTGCTGCTAAATTTACATTACCTTAGATAAAAATAGTTCTTGGGTTTATTTTTAATAAAACCTTTTAACCTAAGTAATTTGCTCATTGATGATTTACAATTTACTGCTGCAAACTGCTACAAAGTAGTAAGTGGCTAAGTGATTAATTTATCTTCATTTTATGTTCTCAGGTAAGTCACTGGTAACAACCTACTTCGTTCAGTCCAATTTCTTTTGTTAAAAAATAGCTTTAGATAACTCACTCACAGATTAATCTTATGGTTGCTTCATTAAAAGATGCTTAAATTCAAGTTTCATACAAGAACTGATGCTTAAATTCAAGTTGTAGATTAGTAGTTTCTATTAAAGTAACCATTTTGGACATTACTTTTTGATTTTATGAAATGTAAGGTAACTAATTGGAAATCATAAACTCAAAAAAGCAAATAATGTTAATGTTACAAATTTAATACGAACATAGGTTTCTATATTCTTGATATGGTTGCTGGTCAAAAGCACATCTTTATCTTCCCTATGTAGTCAGTAGTGAATCTTCCCATTGTATCTTCAAATTGTCAAATTTGTCACTTAGGTGGATAATGAGTGTTTTCATAATAATGTGTTTGAAAAGTGTTAATTAATTCATCTAGTATAGTTACAAATGTGTAAGTAAAGTGTGTCTACATGTTGTAAGTGTTCACTCCTGTTATACGTTTTGCAGCTAATGCACAAAATCTTCATATCAACACAACATCTTAATAAAATAAGTCCTTTCATTAATTAATTTGCAATGAGATGTTTCTCTCATATTATGAGAGTATCAAGAGTACTTTGCTATTGTCTTGATTATCATTGTATATGTACGTTTCTACTAATTGTCATCAAGTGGTGTTTAGTTGGAAATGTAGATATCTTGCTCATCAAAATTTTCCCTCTCTCCTTTCAAATTTGATACAAAGATATAAGGCGCCTTATAAATTAACTCGGAAAGTTATCTGATGCTGTCAGAAAAGTATTTGCTCAGATCACTTTACAGTTGCTGTACTTTGTCTTTGACTTGTAAGTGTTATCGGTCAGTATTTATAAAATACATTCTCTTCTGAGCTCATTCACATTAATGATAGTACTGTATGTTGCATTCTTTAGAAAAATTATTTTTATAACTTTAATAACACTTACAAAAATGTAGTTTGGAATTTCACAATTAGATTGTAAAGGAAAGCTCAAAGATGTTGGATAAAATAAATGTTGGTTAGCCGTAGAAATTTGCAATTGTTTACATTGCACTTGTGATTCACATATATTTTTCATAAAATTGTTAGGTTTGAATAAAGAACAATTTAATAAATAAAAGTGATGGATCAAAACTGAAACTCACATTTTAGAAGGGTTTTGAAATCTTCAGAAAGAAAACGAAATTTGTTTACCGTGAGTCAATAATGAGGTCGTTTACCCTGAGAGTTATTGTTGGGACGACTGTGTTATTGTCCACAACATTATTGTTGATTTAGTGATGAAAATGAAATAATAGCGAAACAAAATTAGCAAAGACAGTATTACTTAACCCTTTAGCGCCCAGTGTTGCCTTTTGGCAACGCCATGTTTCTGTCGATTTTTCTCTAAAATTATTTTGTTTGAACCTCAAAAGCCCACAGTTGCCTTTTGTCAACACCCTTTAGTTCAGAAAACGGCCACTAGATGGGAGCTTAGTCCAGTTGTCTTTGCATTAGAGAATTTTCTTTAGAGCGACCACAAGGTTTGGAGGTTAGTGGTAAGTTGTGCTTTTTCAAGCGATCTTTTACTATAGTTCTAGACATTTCGTATTGTGGGAAAAAATATCTTATCAATCCTCAGTAATTCTACTTTATGTTTCTAATAACTTTAAGTAATTTAAGCGAGTATTTCCATAATTTATATGAGAAAATCGCCGTGTTGCCAAAAAGCAACTATGGGCGGATGTGACATTAAATTTCACTAGTTTAATTCAGTTTCTCCATATAACCCCATGCTGATATTAAATTCATTTAAAGCTAATATTTTGTGCTAATTATATGTTTTTTGACCATTTTGTATAAGACATGATTTAAACTTCACAATGGACCAAGAATATTTGGACAAAAAGGAAATAGAACGGTTTTTATTAATACCTGATGACAACGTGTCCGAAGTGGGGGACATAGGGGACATTGGCATTAGGGTCTAGCTCGATGTAACCACAAGTGCCCGTAGTTGCTTTTAAGCAACAAAAAAATTTTTTTTTAACCTGTGAGGGAAAATGTGAAAAAACAGTTTTAATATGTTATTTAGACCCTAAATAAAAGAAAAATAGGAAAAAATATTTTTTTTCCCCGGTGCATCATAATTCGGGTTTCAAAGGGTTAAAGAAAAGCACTTGTAACTGACTTTTTAACTTATCCTGTTCAACTCACATCTATGGATTCTATATCCGGTATTGGGGTTCTTATTTAATTTTTTGGACTTTTCCTTTCACTTCTAGTGTTAAAACTACACTACGTTTTTAGAGTAATCGAAACTCCTCTCATTTTCAAGTGACCATACTTAAAATTACATTACCTGCTTATTTCTCTTTAACCTACTTTTTTTTGGATTTTTTGTTTTTGACACACAATTTAGATTCATCCAACATTCAACACACAAAAAAACAAAAAAACTCACACACAAAAAATCCATACAAAACATATTGAACATAATACAGTACTTACTGACGCCAATGCCTCCAAGCTAGCAGTGGCACGACACGCACACAAAACCACTCGCACCCACACACGCTTCTGAAAATGTAACGTTTCAATATCTCACGAAACGTAGTGTAGTTTAAACACTAGAAGCGAAAGGAAAAGTCCAAAAAATAAAATAATAATTACAAATCCTTCGTTATTATGAATTTTAAGAATACAGTGGTACTGGAGATTAGATTTTTTTAAGTTTTGGATTGAGATTCGGAATTTCTGGTTTTGACCACCACCAATAAATACAATAATTTAGACAAACCTTTTTCTAATTCAAACAAGGCCTTAGTTTATAAGAGTTAATTATGCATTTAGTGCCCTAATGGACCTCGAATAGCCTTTCAACATCCAGCCAAATACTACTTTCTTATTCCCAGGGCGCCATAGTAATTCAATTTTTTTACATTCAATTAACATTGACAGTAGTGTGAAACACGTTTCTGATGCAGCATATTATTAGCCACCATCCATATAAATAAATGAACGAGTTAGGAATGTAGATTTCAAGTAATTACAGTAAAAAAATAAGTATTGGAAACTATGATATAAATAACTACATTAATTTTAAAATTCACACCGCTGGTGCCTTAAGATTAATTATAAATAAAGATTTCCTGATAAGCAACCAGCATTTCAATCAGTTAAACAAATGTGAATAGCAATAGCAATAATGTATCACTAAAGTACACTTAATATACATTAACCTGTAGTTTTTTTTAGTAATAAACGTACAGTTAGAGATTTTATGTTGTGTCTATAATTTTAATTTTTTATAATTGCTTGTAATGGTTTTTAATAGAGGTGTGAGGATATCCGAAAATTCGGATCGGATTCGGATCAAATCGGATATCCGAATCCGATCCGAGGGTTTTATAACTATCCGGTAAGACTAACTAGATATCCGACTCTTTCGGATAGACTGCATATTTTGGGGTAAATTTCAAAGAAGGGTCAAATTTTAAAGTTTGGAAGGTCTTCCAAACAAAACAAGTCACTATGCCGACGAAAGTACAGTAGTTCGCAGAGCAAAAACGGCGCTTTGAAATGCGACGGTTGCGATTGCGGCTAGATGAACGCCTCAACACGATGCGATTATATAGTGGTATGCATCAAGTGATGTATTTCGGTTGCTGATATTGCGACTCGTGATAAGGTCAAGATCGTTGTATACGATCAGAGTACTGCGCAATACCCGACGCGATAACGAACATTTTCTTAAGATAAAGTCTGGTATCGTAGCATTAAATCACTGAACAAATAATATTACATCCTTAAATATTAGTTCTGCCTCGATTATTATCCGTTACCGACGAAACATCGATTGGTATAAGAGAGAATTAATTGCAATCAAGACAAATCTCAGTGTTCGTCATTCATCAATGGCCGACAGTGTCCACAGTCCTCTTTAATTGCCAAAACGAAATATCCCGTAAATACCCCATAAATGAATAGTTGAGTTGATGTTTCGTACGACTATTTCACGCCGTAAATATCTTAAGCGGCCTGTTGATACGATGAAATAAAAAGCCTACAATAATTTTGGGCTGCCAAAAAGTTGGCGAACCTGTCCATATTGTCTTCAACACACTTCGTTTGTTTTCGAACGTCGTCGTCTGCTTTAAACATAATGAACTACAGAGGTCAGAACGTCTTTCTATCGCCAGATTACTTTTTTCCAATTAAGTAATTACCTACCTAGAAGTAGAAAGTTGAACGATCAAAAATAAGTTTTTATTTTGTTTAAATATTATTCTTTGACGAATTAAGCCGAGTCAAAGCCGGCTGGCCGTATTTTCAATACGTGATTAAAATGGACATTCTTAGATAACAGTGCAATATTGAATTAATTGACAACCTACGCCTATGATAATAATTAGTGAGTTTGCTTGTTGTTTATTACCTAAAACAAATAGACCTTTGTTCCAATTAAATGAACCAAGCTTTAATGCTGAAACTTACATCATTTGAAACTTATCTTGAATTTTAAATATAGGTTTAAGTTTTCTGCTCGGACTTAATATTTTATTATATTATTTTTTAGTGAATCAAAATCTTGGTTGTCAGGCATTAATGATTAAATAAAAAGATAAAGCTTTCTTCAAATAAGAAGTGATTGGTGAATCAAGTTTTGTATTTAATTCCTTTGGCTAATCACTTAAGCCTAGTCACTGATCAAATAATTTATTGATTTATGAAAAGTAAAAGAACAAAAAATACAGAGGCCTAAAAGTGAACAAATTTAGGTTGCAATGAAAAAGGAATTTTTAAATAGCCTAATCCTGAAAATAATTTCGGCCTAATAGGCTTATTCAATTAAATTACTACCTATGCTTAGGGGGAATAAATAAATTTCTAAATTCTTAACAGGTAATTAGTTGTACCTTTGCATACTTTAATAATTGACATTTGGCCTATATTGGAAACAATATTCACAACAATCAACAAGTCTAGCCTATCAAGGCAAACCTTACCTTACACATTAGGATAGTATGGTAGTTCCTTGCAATTACGTTAGGCTTATGAGAAACCTTAAATCTGCTCATTACGCCACGTTTTAAATATCCGAATCCGGTATTATCCGATTCGAACCTGTCGTTATCCTATCCGAACACAAGCTATCCGATCCAATCCAAAAATTCACTATCCGCACACCTCTAGTTTTTAATTTACAGATAGTTTTATGGTCTATCCTTAAAAGTTTTATGGTCCTATCTATGGTCTATAATTGTTGTAAAGGAGTTAAAATGATATAAAAAATGAAATGCTGTTAATAATAGAAGTTAACAAACATTCTTGTTAATGTTTTCAATGAAGTATGAGCTTAATCACTGAGGTTTGTGAATTTACGAGGTCTAACTGTTTCTTACACTTATGAGATATATATTGTTAAAAAGCTGAAATATATGGAAACGTATTGCAAACCAATTATAAAATTGTAATTTCCTTGAATGTATTTAAACCCAAGTTGTGATGTTACAGTTCAAAAGGTTATTACTATATGTGATGTGGAAAGTGAAAAGGTTCTTAAGTCGCTGAGGTAAATTTTAGAGGGGGACAGACAAATGGCCAATTCAGCAAACAGCGGATTTGGCAAACGGCCAACTGGGGCTCCCCGTCACGGAGGGGCAGCTAGCCCCTGGAAAATTTTGAGTTTCCCTGGAAACAGGAAAATTCCGACGAGCTCTCTTTTCACTTTCCGTATCACATATTATGGCAAACTGTATGGTAAACCACATCTCTAGTGTGTAATTTTAATACCGCAAGCCTAAATATCTGCAGTGTTTTCAATTTATAAAATTAAATTAATAACTGTCCTAATTTTTTAATTTTGTTTTTTAGCCTACAAGCTAGCAACAAAAAAACTGGTCTGAAATTTTTAGCAAAAATTTCTTTGATGCTTCCTAACTATCTTTTGATGAAAAATATTTAAGTCACTGGTGCATTTCATATTGTAACTAACCAATGATAAAGTTATATCTAGCGATTTAACACTATTTGAAGTCTGGCAGTTTGGTCAGGTTTTATAATGTAAAGGAAATCCCAAACAATTAATTTTTGTTTATGAGCTGGAAATTTAAAGCCAGGTATAAAGATTAAGTTATCAGTGTCAGTCAATGTCGGTCGTTTTTCTGAATCATAAACTTAATAAAATCTAGTTGTTCTATAACTCAGATTGGTAATACAACTCTGAAAATCTTTGATTCTGATAATTTATTTATGAGTGTTTTAACTTTAATAAATATTGGTTTACTTTATCTTCCATTGTCCTGTTGAAGGAATAATGGTGGTAGTATTTTCAACAGTGTGGGTTTTGATGCAGGATTGAATCATTTTTAGTTGAGTATTATGAAATGTGATTCAAGTCTGTTGGATGTCTTTAAAATATTATTAAAACTTGTACTCAGTTCTATAGAAACAAATTAAATACATCGTCACATATATGATGAAAAAAGTGATGAAAACTTATCCATGACCATCTGGATGAAATGCATGAAGATTTCTCTCACTGGCTGTGGCGAGTGATTTACAGCCATGACTTCTAACAGTGACAGTTTGTTTTACATCATACTACACTAACATGTTTTCTGCGCTTTACTCTTAGATGGAAAATTACTCTTTGACAGTAAATTTACTGTGCACTGGGAAATGGAAATAACGAAAGACAACAATCAGCTGATTGCAGCCAACTGATATTTAATGTATGTTTATAGGTCACTTCAGAGGAATGTAGTGGCAGTACTGGTAGATAAATGTTTGTTTTTGTTTTTTTTTATAGGTTAGGGTTGAAGAAATGAGAAACATAATGGTTTATGCAAAGAATACATTATGATTAAAAAGTATGTTTTTTTCTGAATAGTATGGTGTAAAGTATCGCACATGCCCGGTAAGTATTACCGGTCGAGTAACATAATATACTACTATTACATTCTATCTTAATAAATATGCACAAATAAATTGTTATCATCTTCATATTTCATATATTTATTTGGCCATTTAACTGTACAAGTAATAGGCTGCGTCAGGATCTTTGTTCATATGTGTCTGTGTTAAATGCCTTACACTGAACTGTGTTAGTGCAAGGTTAAATATATTTCAATGACATCCAATGGATTGAATTGTGGTTCTTTGTTTTCATCTTAGAAGATATTGGAATCCTGTATCAATTCATGTCAACAGTGACCTGACAATGGAAGGTCCAACCACTGTTATTATAAACCAGTTCAGAGGCAACATTAAAATATACAAGATAATAACCTTTATCACTGTTATTTAGCCCTACATGATTAATGAATGAAAAAATTGTATTGGCCTATAGAAAACAGCAAAAAATGAGATTTTATTTAATGACACCTTAATGTGTTCAGTTTGACGAATTTCTACTCAAAAATTCATATTGTGAACTCAAAAATTTGTTTGAATATCAATTTAACACTGGTTCAGCTCTAATAATATCTCGGCAAGTGGCAAGTCGTATTACTGTTATTATTTGTAGACTCTACCCATCAGTGGTTGTTGGATTTGCAATGTTTTTTGTGTATTTGGTGTATCAGCGTTGTTGCCGGACATACATGCTGAGAGATCATCTGTTTAATTTAGATTTTTATTCGTCATTTATTGCTTAAGGATACTTAATTCTTTTGTATGTAGAATTCGTTTTACTAACCACTGTATAATTTGTTGTAAATACAAATAAATAGATAAATGTGAAAATAACAGATGGTAAGCTAATTATTTACCGTTGTTACTGGACCAGGAGCTGGGAGGTCAAAAATTACGTCATAAGGTGCACATTTAAAAGCTGTGCCATTTTGAAGAGGCATCCTGGGGGGTTTCAAAAATGGGTTTATGAGACCACAAACTGTGGGCTTTCTCCAAGGTGGACAAACTTGAATGCGAATTTTTTGTGTTATCCATAAGAATAACTTGGGGATGAAGTTTGCAGGTTTGTCGCAACAGGCATGTACATTTTGGATGGTTTTAAGTCAATGTCCAATAAACCGCGACCAGAAGAAGCCTTATGCCAAGTTAAATAAGCCTTAGCCTTATGCCAAGTTAGTTAGCCTTATGCCTTATCATATGTTAAATTGACGGTATCAGCAAAACTAACATACATTTAAACAAGGGAACAAAATGAAAATAATTTAAAATCATCTCAGATATACAAACCAAATTTTGTAAAAATTGGTTAATAATTAGAGATCGGTTTTTATATATTTACCATAAGAATAACATGAGACAATGTACTGTGTTTACCACCAAACGATAATGTCAATTATCTCTGCAACCAGTTGACGTAAACTAATAATTTAAAATACTGGATTATTTATTTTATCAAGCCAAATTTACTGGTTGCAAGTATATTTTGATTAATTATTAAAATTTTAAGAAAACTTGAAAAATTTGAATTTTTTTTATAGGTAATTTAATTCTCATAACTTCTGAATCTGAATTTTTATAGACACGAGGGTTGTCATTTAGTCTGGCATCTTAAGCACATCTATATAAATATGACCTGGATCACTGACTGGGGGCCGGGCACGAGCCGCTTGAAAATGGTGTGATTTCATTTTAAATTTTGAAAGCGTTTGCTAGGCAGTGCGCACACTGTGCTATACAATCAAATGCGCGCATTTCAAATAAACTGTGACGAGAGGCACTTGGAATAAACTACAAATACCAAATTTGGCATAGAACACGTCTATTAGTGCTTCTCACTAATGGTACAATTTGTATGGTGGAAAATAAAATTTTGCTCTAATTATGGTAGTTGATTAAATAAATGAAATATATTTTCATGACATGAAAAAGTTAGGAAGGACTTTTTTTATGCTTTGATCAGGAAATTTTTGACCGTTGATAAATTTTAAAAGAACAGTTAAAACATTATACATATATTTTTTTTTAAATCCTTCGACTAGTCGTTAATGAGAAAAAGCAGGTTGAAGATAGATAAAGAATCGGCCCGGCGTTCGGAGTAGGCTGGAGGCCGCACCGCATCTCGTAGAGATAACTATTTATTTAAACCTATTGTGTTGATATGTTCCTATTTTTAACCAATAGGCCTTCTCCTTTCTTATGACTGTTTCCTTGATAATTTATAATACATTTCCATTCGTAATTTTCCTTGTTATAGTTTTTATGTTTTTTTAGTCTTATTCGTTTGTGGCATCTTCGTGTGTCTCTTAAGCTGAAAAACCTGCATGCAAGAAGTTATAGGTATCGTAATAACGACTTGGAAAAATAAAGCAAAACTTCATTTTCAACGTCCATACCAAAATGTGGATTACATGTTATAAGACAAAAAACTTATGCCTAAACACACTGTTACGTTTGTTACATTGTTATGTTACGTTGTTATGTTACGTTGTTATGTTACGTTGTAATGTTACGTTTAATGAACCAAAATGTGGATTACATGTTATAAGACAAAAAACTTATGCCTAAACACACTGCTAATTAAAATAATGTTTTTAAGATAAACCTTTCGCCGCACGATGCGGTGCAGGCGTAAACGTGGGTGCCTTATAGCATCTTCAATTCTGAAAATAAAATATGTTAGCATAATAAAGAGTTGTAGAGTGTTTATTGCTTCTTAAAAATCGTTTATGATCACTCATTAAAAAGACACAAGGCTTTCAAGTTATTTTTTTAAATTTTAATTTGGACTTTAGCGGACATTTGCCACCACTGATCAGTAAAAAAACAAGTTTCATAACGTTTCAGGATCTGGAATCTGATCCCGTCTTCAGGTGGAATAAAACCTGGAACATAACAAGATTGGTACCACATTTATTATTATTAGGAAGCATAAACAGTTTTTTTTCTGATAAACAAAGAACTCGTTTAACACCGCATCATTCGAAAATCCCACACATGTATGGGTTACCTAAAATTCATAAAACTGATGTACCTATTAGGCCTTATAATTAGCTCTCCGACTTACCGTTTAGGACACTGTCTAAAGTCCTCTTGGACATCCTGAAACCATTGGTAGGAAAAACTGACTCGTACATAAAAATTCTAAAGACTTCATTGAGAAGTCAAAGGACATAGTGCTGGCTGAGACGGATAAGCTGGTTAGTTTTGATGTTGAAAGTCTGTTCACAAATGTCCTAGTTCCTGAAACCTTAAAAATAATTGAGTCTCGGCTCGGAAAAGATGAAAGTCTAACTGAACATACTAAACTTCCTGTTAACGTCATTATGGAACTGCTTGAATTGTGCACTCAATGTAACTTTTTTGAACTAGAGGGTAAATTATACCGTCAAGATGAGGGGATGGCCATGGGGTCGCCATTGTCGCCTATCTTTGCTAATATCTTTATGGAGGAGTTTGAGCAAAAGGCTTTGTCTTTGGCTCAACTCAAACCGAAGATTTGGTGGAGGTACGTTGATGACACCTTTGTGGTATTTCCGCATGGAGACGATAAACTCAAAGACTTTTTAGGGCATCTTAACAGTATTTCTCCTTCCATATCCGCCTAACAATGGAATAGGAAGTCCATAACAAACTAGCTTTTTTGGATGTGTGCGTAGGAAGGTATAGGGACACGCTTAGGACAACTGTTTTCAGAAAAAAAGACACACACAGGGTAGTACTTAAATTTTCAATCAAACCATCAAAAAATCTGTCAAAGAAGGGGTAGCTTACTCATTATTTGACAGAGCAAAGAGCATTTGCTCAAATCAAGATGGATTAAAACAGGAAATCAAAAAAGTAGAGGAAGATTTTGCTAGGAATGGATACACTCAATCCATAATAAGAAAGTGCAAAAACCATAGGGCTAAACAGAATGAGTCAGAAAACACTGAATGCTCTACTATGTCAATCCCTTATGTGCCGGGATTATCGGAAAAAATTAGAAGAGTTGCTAGGAAGTTCAAAGTTAGAACCGTGTTTAGGACACAAAACACTCTTAGGCAATGTCTCGAAAAAACAAAACCAAAAAATGGCACTCAGGGATAAAAAATACCCCCGTTGCAGCAGACCTGCATACTCAGCGAATTTCAAATGCAAAAAACATATTTCAATCCAACATAGCGAGATTTGACATGTTTTTGAAAGCTCCATAAGAATAACATGGGGAAAGAGTATGCAGGTTTGCTGCTACGGGTATATTAAAACTGGGTGGTTTTAATTCATTATTTAGTAGATCTGAACTAGAAGAAGCCATTTACCAAGTTTTATCAAGATATGTTGAGAAATAAGCGAGATATAGAATTTTACTGATTCCCCATAAGGTTAACATTGGGACAACGTACTGTGTTTACCACTTTCAATATCTCGATAACCAATGGACATAAAGCAGTGATTCAAAATACTAAATTGTTTGTTTATTTGAGCTGAATTCAATGGTGCCATCAAAAATTCGATAAATTTTGTTTTTTTATATAAAAAAAACTCAAAAAACCCATTAGTAGGGGGGTTTACCCCCCTTTACCCCCCCTTCCGGTAGTCCGATCGGGCTGGTTTACGAACTCGTCCGAATAATTACTACTTTACAGGTCTGAGCCAAATTTCATTCCGATCGGGCCATTTTTACGGCCGCTATCGTGCTTAAAGACACATATATATATATATATATATATATATATATATGTATATATATAGAGCACAGATATATATATATGTATGAAAATGAACGAATAGTGTTTTTTGCTTCTGGGGGCCCCAAAACAAAAAGTTATCATGGTCGCGGGCTTAGGTCTTACCATGAGTACTGCGGTAACAGCTTCTTCCCTATAGGGGAAATTCGCTAAAACTGTGTCTACAGAATAAACTGCAATAGTTGCTGTAGGCCTTACTATGGCGAGACTAAAAGACCTTTAAATGTTAGAATCAAAGAACACAAAGAAAAAAAATTGCTCAACACCGCGAACCTCATTTTTTCAAAAGAAATCTAATTGAAGCTTCATACATAAAACTAAAATAGATTACAGTACGTTGAAATTGAGAGCCGTGTAAACAGTAACTTAATTAAAACCAAGTCAACACTCAAAAATGCAGTTAAAGGGATTCCGCAAGGATCAATTCTCGGCCCGTTGTTTTTTTTATCTATATTAATGCTTTTCCTGACAGACTAGGCCCTGAATACAAATGCTTACTTTTTGCAGATGACACAACTATATTAATACCAACCAACCGTCAAGAAAATAGCTCTAATCTTGTAAACGAAACTCTTGAAAAAGCAACAACTATTTGCAAATTAATGAACCTTCACATCAATAAAAATAAAACCATTCATATCAATTTCACACCTAACAATAGAAACAGACTCGAGGATAACTGGACAAACTTAGAAATTCCGACAGCTAGTTCAACCAAATTTTTAGGCATTATCATCGACAAAAATCTTAGTTGGCAGGACCATATCTGTAAAAAACTAGCATCAGCACAACAGTGTTTCCACTTTAAGGGATTTTATCCCTTTTCAGGGATATTTCAGGTTCTTGAGGGATAAGATCGGGATTGAGGGATTTCTAGGGATAGTTAAAGAAAAAAATTAAATAACATTATTGAATAGACAAAACATGATTTAGCCTCACTATACGTTATTTATTTGTTATATTTTACAATGTTGTTCTCAAATTGTAATATTTTAAAATGGTGTTCTCAAATTAAGTAATTTTACATAAAAATACCATTAAACTATTTTCGTGTTTTGCAGTGTTCCTGGCCAATTGTGGTACCTCTTGTATTACTTATGTTTTAATTTAAATTATTAATCATGTCGTCCCTGTTTTCAAGAGAAAAAAACATTTTAACACTCGCTTCCCTTTATAACTGCAGTCAGCTTGTTTTATTCACACTAATCAAGTCAAAATTTCAGCTATGAATGAATACTCACAATTGCGACTGAAGAAATACATAATGACAAAATTGTACAGATTCGATATTGAGGGGTAAAAGTTTAGAACTCAGGGATAAAAAGGGATTTTTCGGGAGCGCCATGTTGAGGGATAACAAGGGAATTTTTGGGCGCTCATCCAGGGATTTTATATTTTACTCTGTGGCTATGGAAACACTGCAGCACAGTGTCATCAATAGAATTAGAACAATCACAAATGAAGAAACTTCCATCCTGGTTTATCATGCACTTTTTGGCTCTCACATCCGCTATGGGATTGCAGCGTGGGGATCCACAGCAACTAACAACATGAATAAAATATTAGTAATGCAAAAGAAAGCAAGCCGGACAATCCTTAGGCTACCACCACTAGAACACTGTAAACCTTATTTTGTAAAACTCAATATCCTTGCTGTCATTTCACAATACATTCTTGAAACCATAATTTTAGCAACTAATTCATCTCCGGCTCTTAGACTTAACCAACATAGCTATAACACCCAAAACAGACAAAATATAGACCTTTCACAGCACCGTTTGCGTAAGCTCAATAATACACCACTCTATACAGACTCTCATTTCTTCAACATGCTGCCCGGAAACATAAAATCAATTACAGAAAAGAAGAACTTCATCAAAAAATTAAAAGCATATCTTTCTGATAGGCCATACTACAACATAACTGAGTACATTGAAGAACATTCCTACCAAAACAACAGGCCACCCTGAGTTCAAGACAAAATGAATTGAGACCAGGAAAGAAGATTAAGAAATAAATGTAGCCTACAATAAACTGATTACTTTGAAAATAACCATTGACGACTCCCCGATCTCCAACGATTGTGGCGAGGAAGCCCACAATATGTAACAAGTAAGTATAGCAGACCAACCAATCAGTCAATCCTCACTTGAAATAAGGCCAGTGTGGCTACCGATATTAAACAAAGAGTTGAAAGACAGGGAAAATAAAGTGTCAGCAAATAGAATAATTACTAACAATTCTGTTCAAAATCCTCACAATATGTTAACCCTTAGCAAGGCCAAGGAGGGAAAATCAGGTTAAAAGTTAACTAAAAAAAACACAAACAGACACACGGAATTTGCATGTCACATGTCTTTGTTTCAGGTCTCCACTATAAAAGAATTTTTAGATAGCAAAAACCTTCTTTTAAACCCTGAAAAATCTAACTTTGTATCATTTTCTATGAAACAAAACAAAAAAATATTAAATCCAGACATAATTTTAGAAGATTATAAATTGCAGCGGGTAGAACATACAAAATTTCTTGGCCTTATCATTGATAAAAATTTAAGTTGGGAAAAACATGTTGATCATGTTGTCAGTAAAATGTCTTCTGGATTATTTGCTTTAAGAAAGATGTACAAAATTTGCAACTTAAACACATTGGTAACAATCTATTATTCTTTAGTTCATTCACATTTAGCTTGTGGTATTAGTATATATGGAGCAACTACATCAAAAAACTTAAAAAGGATTGTATTTCAACAGAAGAGGGCGATAAGGATAATGTTCAATTTGAAAAGAAGAGATTCGGTCAAACATCTATTATTTATGCCAAAACCAATACAAAAAATCAGGTAACAAACGTAATTAGCCATAATTATAATACTCGCTTTCAAACACAAATTGACAGACACAATCTGGAATTCTATAAAAAGAAAACTAAATTTGCAGGAAATAAATTTCTTTCCCATCTTCCAAAAACACTTAAAGCCGAAAACGATACAAAAAAGTTTAAAAATTTTCTGAAGCAGCTTTTGGTCAAACTTGCTCCTTATTCTCTTGAGGAGTTTTGGGAGAATGAATGAATAAATGCTCTGATTATTTTATAGTTTGCATAAAATATAGCATTGACTGTTTTATATAAGACTTTATTGAGTTTATTATATAAGGCTGAAATGTAAAAGAAATTTAGCTGTAGATTTGACTCTGTTCTTGTACAATTGTACTTGTATGAATAAAGGATATTTTGACTTGACTTGACTTGAGGTTGTTGCCACCGGTAGCGCGCCGTGATTTGGTTGGCTGTGGCCGCCGCCATTTCCGCCGCCGCCGCCAATTCCTCCCCTTCCACCAGGCTCAGCTCAGCTCTGATTGGGTGTGGACGTGCTCTCTCCTGACTGGTGATCCGTGATACTTGTGATTTCTGTGTTATTGTTTTTCTTTTCAGCATAGTGTTTTATGTGACTGCTTTTACAGTTCTCTGTTTCAGCTGTGTTTTTTGTCCAGGTTATCCTGGCTATGTGTTACTAATCTTGTTATGTTCTAGGTTTTGTACCACCTGAAGACGGGATCAGATTCCAGATCCCGAAACGTCGTGAAACTTGTTTTTTTACTAATTAGTGATGGCAAATGTCCGCAAAAATAAAAATAAAAATATAAAATCACCATCACCAACAATGAATTTCAAACAAAGAAGCTTTCAAGTTGATCAACTTCAACGGAATGTATCTTCAGAATACGTTAACATGAAAGATTTTGGATATACAATAAACATTCTACAACTCTTTATCCCTCTGAGTTGGTATATTAAATTAAATTTTATTTTGAAAACTTAATGCGCTAAATGACAGATGCGCTAAATGCACAAATATGTGTTGTAGTCATATTTTCGGGAAGGCAGGGAGCCCTTTTAACGGAACTTCGAGCTGTTAACAAGAATTTAACAATTTAAAAACATCCTATATCAAAGCATTTTACACAATAATACTAAGTTATATACTTTTAAACAAAACTCACAAACTAACCCTACTTTCGTCCAACATCTGCCTTAATATCCCATTTTTCCTGTTTTATTTAATGACTCTTTTTTCAAAAAAATATGACCTCTGACCTGCTAACCTTTTTTATTGTACTCATTAATATGAATAAAACAACGTTTGAAGTAATATTCTATCTTTTTCACTTGTTGATATATCGGTTTTTAATGCATAGCGCTTCTTACCATCTTTGCCCCCTCCCCCAAGTTATCAGCCACCTGTAAAAGTGACTACTACATCAGTTTTCTGAGTCACCAAGGTCCATATTACAACGATCAGTCAAAATGTCGCATAATTCTTTCGTGCGTGCTAGAATACCCTAAGGTTTTGGGAATAGGAAGCGCCATACTGCAGTATGCTTATGCCATGCAAGCGCCTTCATGGCAACCCACACTACGTAGCTGCGTGCGCTCAGCCGGCGATGCATTGGCCTTACGGCCAGCGCGAGATCCAGGGAGTTATATATCGATGCTTAAGCAGTACAAACCATGACATTTTCATAAAAATCGTTAGAGCCGATTTTGAAAAATTTGGAATTTTGCCGTTTTTTATGGGGTACATACCCTTAAAATAAAAAAATGAAAAAACACCTAGAGGTATCATGGTTTAATACCTATACATGCCAAATTTCATGAAAATCGGACCATTAGTGTTGTCTCTAACTCTGTTAATATACATCCACACAAACACACACAGACACCAATCCAAAAACCACTTTTTTTTGACAAGCCCAAGCGAAAAATTTTTCCAATCAAATAAAAATAATGGCTTGTATTTTATGTTTCAAAACATGATTAAAAACTTTGATCACATGACAAGCGCAAATTCAGAAGTACTAATAAAATTGGATTGACAAAGGTAGGTCCTTTTCTCTTTTACCTTTATAAAGGTCTCCTTTTCGCTAGACGAAGGACTGTGGGAATCCTGGGAAACAACTCCAGTGGTCATATGCTGTGGCTGAGCACTGAGTGGTAGGTGGTTTGCGCCTGCGCGCGCGATGTTGTCTGTCTGCTTTGATCTGACTATCTGTACGATGTGCGCGCTGACGTGTTTTATCATAAGTAGGTAATTTTTTCCAGAGGTGATAATGAATGTCCAGATTAATAATAATTTTCACTTATTAAAATGCTGTTACAGTATGCTTTAATGGACAGGGAGGTTGAGTCGGGGTCGGGGCCTGAAACTTTACCAATCATATACCGGATTTCTCCAAGGCCGTGGCTGTGGCTCAACGGGGATCAGGCCTAGAGGAGCTGAAAGGGATCATATTTATCATATTTTCAGGGGCCTGAGGAGGGTTTTTATCATATTTTAAAGAGCTTAAAATTAAAAGCTCTCTCATAATAAATGGAAACAATGCAAAGACAATACATGAACATATGCACTAAATTTTATTTATATTTAATAATTTTGTCACTAAGAAAATTGTGTAAAGATGTACGAAATTACGTTCTATTTCTGGAAATGAGAGTTTTTACATTCGGAAAAACGTTGGATTTTACGGAAATAGGTCTTGACAGGGCTCGAAATTGTCGAGGAGAGTGAGCTGAACAAGAATATATGAGAAATTTAAAGATTCGATTGATAATGGAAGTAAGGCAATCTACGTACTGTTCCTATAACTTTAGCAAGATGCAGAATGCGTTAAAAACTAATAAAACATAATTGAGAAAGGCTATGTCTCAAGATAGACTTATTATCTTCAGCGATTCTAAGACTTATCTTTAGCGATTCTATTACCTGAACAAGACATGGTTAATGGAATGAACTTTGATGACCTCGTACAAGAGTTTGCTAAAAGAAAGCAAGAAAATACCTTTTATTAATTGGATTAAAATACAGTATAATCTTGATAGTCCGACATTTGTTAGTCCGACACGTTTGGTAATCCGACACCGCCGCGGCCACCGTATCTCCCGTGAGTGCGAGAGAGAGCGAGTAACTACGGTAACCCGACATCGCTGCGGCCACCGCATCTCCCGTGAGTGCGGGAGAGAGCGAGTAACCACGGTAACTCGACATCACCGCGGATGCCGTATCTCCCGTGAGTGCGAGAGAGCGCGAGTAACTACGGTAACCCGACACTAATGCGCTGCTGTATCCTCCGTGAGTGCGAGAGAGAGCGAGCACTATTGTAACACGACACCGCCATATATCCCATGTTTTTGTTTGTGTTTAATTATTTATTGACAGACAAACCTATTGAACTACTGTACTGCTTGTATTCAGGTCAGTCTTAAATTTAGTTAAATAAACATTTGATTACTGACATAGACTTGTCTTTGAATCCATTTCATTGCACTGTAGTGTCATTTATTGCTGTTTTCAAGGTACCCTCGGTAATCCATAATATTTGATAATCCGACAAGGGTCCGGTCCCATATCTTTCGGACTATCAAGAGTATACTGTAAGCAGATTGAGATTATCATTAAAACAAGCGGTCTATATTCACAATAAATATCACAATAGGACTGATTTTCTTAGGCAAAATCCTGTAACATGCAATTTTGAGCTTTAGCAATTATAAATATTTTTATTTATACAACCAAGCCTCGTTTGTTAATGAATTATTTTCACCAGTTTTTACAAAAGACTCAACTCAAGAACTCTGGGTCACTCACCAGCTGTGCCATAGTAATTCAATTTTTTTACATTGAATTAACATTGACAGTAGTGTTAAACACGTTTCTGATGCAGCATATTATTAGCCACCATCCATATAAATAAATAAACGAGTTAGGAATGTAGATTTTGAGTAATTACAGTAAAAAAATAAGTATTAGAAACTATGACATAAATAAATACATTAATTTTAAAATTCACACCGCTGGTGCCTTAAGATTAATTATAAATAAAGATTTCCTGATAAGCAACCAGCATTTCAATCAGTTAAACAAATGTGAATAGCAATAGCAATAAAGTATCACTTGCTAGAGTACACTTAATATCTATTAACCAGTTTTTTTAAGTAATAAACGTACAGTTAGAGATTTTATGTTCTGTCTATAATTTTATTTTTTATAATTGCTTGTAGTGGTTTTTAATTTACAGATAGTTTTATGGTTCCATCCTTAATTGTTGAAAAGGAGTTAAAATGATATAAAAAATGCCGTTCAAATGCTGTTAATAACAGAAGTTAACAAACATTCTTGTTAATGTTTTCAATGAAGTATGAGCTTAATCGCTGCAAGGATTGTGAATTTACGAGGTCTAACAAATTGTTTCTTATGCTTATGAGATATATACCGGGTGTTCAAAAAGTCCCGGATCGGCTTGTTAATTTTTTTATTATTAAATATTGACCTACGAAACTTAGAACATGTCTCTTGGACACAAAATTATTTTAGCAAGAATTCAGTGACCCCATATCTCCTCAGGGGAACCGCCCATGAGGAGTCAGAAGAAAATCTTAAATATAAGCATAGGTTGATATGTGCATCAAATTAAAGCTCTTTTTGAGTAGAATACAATGCCGCAAATCCGATCTCAATCGGATCACCGAATCCAGAATGGCGGCAGTTTAAAATTTTCTAAATTGCAATTTTTAACATACTTAAAAATTCGATTTCAGACGTTCTAAGCGTCCTTTCGTGATGCGGTTTGCGGCATTTTGTTTAGAATTTCATGCCCTTTAAATTTATGTACAGCACCACCTATGCCGATCATCATCCATGCAAGACATCCTTTAAGGCACCGTCCCTCATGGAAGTGGTTTATGCCATAGGCTGTGCATAGGTCGATATGTATATCATTTTAAAGGGGTAATAAAGCAAAATTTAATGCCGCAAACCGCATCGCGAACGGACTCTTAGAACGTCTGAAATTAAATATTTAAGGAGGTTAAAAATTGCAGTTTAGAAAAGTTTAAACTGCCGCCATTTTGGATTCGGTGATCCGATTGAGATCGGATTCACGGCATTGTTTTCTACTCAAAAAGCGTTTTAATTTGATGTACATATCAACCTATGCTTATATTTAAGATTTTCTTCTGACTCCTCGTGGGCCGTCCCCCTGAGGAGGTAGGGGGTTACTGAATACTTGCTAAAATAGTGTTTTGTGTCCAAGAGACATGTTCTAAGTTTCTTAGGTCAATATTTAATAATAAAAAAATTAACAAGCCGATCCGGGACTTTTTGAACACCCGGTATTGTTAAAAAGCTGAAGTATATGGAAACTTATTGCAAACCAATTATAAAATTGTAATTTCCTTGAATGTATTTAGACCCAAGTTGTGATGTTACAGTTCAAAAGGTTATTACTATATGTGATGCGGAAAGCGAAAAGGGTCTTAAGTCGCTGAAGTAGATTTTAGAGGGGGACAGACAAATGGCCAATTCAGCAAACAGCCGATTTGGCAAACGGCCAACTGGGGCTCCCCGTAACGGAGGGACAGCTAGCCCCTGGAAAATTTTGAGTTACCCTGGAAACAGGAAAATTCCGACGAGGTCTCTTTTCACTTTCCGTATCACATATTATGGCAAGCTGCATGGTAAACCATATCTCTAGTGTGTAATTTTAATACCACTGGCCTAAATATCTGCAAAGAGATTTCAATTTATAAAATTAAATTAATTAATGTCCTAATTTTTTAATTTTGTTTTTTGGCCTACCTTAGGAAATTTAAATTTTTTAACTGGTTTTTACAACATTTAAAGTTATATCCAATTTCACAAATGTTGCCATTCAAAATTTTAGATTTTCAGTGTTACTAATTAAAGTAAACATGCGCCAGCATATACGCCGCAACATGCTGGCTAATGTAATGGATGATGGCTAATAATGACATATAATTTGCGGCCTGAATGTTTTGAAAAATATTTATTTTTTTAAATGTTGGCACGCTGTATTTCAAATTAAAGCTGAGTTTACAAGGATTAAGAATTTTCAAACAGAATGAAATAATATTCAGTGGTTCTCGAGATACAGTATATTAGTAAATACTGAAGTTTTTCACAAAAACTGTCACCATTTTGAAAATAATAAAGATAAGTGAGTTCGTTTTCAACAAATTGTTTGTCTTGCTTAGAGCTTTAAAATGATATATATTCTGATATTTGAACGCATGACCCCCGGTTTTTGAAATACCCTGTATTTTAAAAAGGATAAAAATATTTTTACATTGTTCCTTTGATATGACTTGGTGGGGAAATATTTTGTTTCGTCCTTGTATATCAAGCCGTTCGTCTATTATCTGTTGTGGACAGCTTAAAAGATTCACCCTGCATTTATTATATAAAGAATGAATATGTATGCGTGTGTGTGTGTGTGTGTGTGTGTGTGTGTGTGTGTGTGTGTGTGTGTGTTGGTGTGTGCGTTCATACAGCAAACAAAAAACAGCACAAAGTAATAATATAGGATTAGGTACGCGGTCATACTCGGCTTATCATATTGTGTGTGTGTTTTAAATAAAGAATGAAGTTAAATATAATTTTCCTACAGTTACCTAACAATGTACATGTTCTCTCACTGATTTGAGAAAGCAAAGTGGCCAATTCGCTCATCAGTGAGACAATGTTAGCATTGTCTTACTCTAATTACTTTGTCTCACTCCAGATTTGCAATGTGAAGGCACGAAATAGTGAGCGCGTAACATGCAGACAAGGTCTTATGCGCGCGAAATACGTTGGCAGCACTGGCTGTAAATCAGCTGGTCAGCTGTTGTACTGTTGTATTTGTCACAACACTTCCGGTCACGGCAGAAGCCACCATTTCATTGATTTGCCATTTGTAAACATTGAAGGTGGTTTTGCTGTCAAAATGGACGTTAGTGTTATTTGTCTTCCTATAAGTAATTCTTGGGTTAACAATTCTTTTAAGGTGTTTGTGTTCATTTTTAAGGAGATTATTTTTTGTTTTATAATTTTGTTTCTGATTTACTAATGCTACTTTCACATTAAATGTCATATTAAAAGTTCACTTCTTTTTTAAAAAATATGTTACGTTTCTTTACCAATTTATTTGTTTTATGGTAACTGTAGGAAAAATATAATGTGCAACTCGAGTGCAAAGTGCAATCGCCTCACTCGAGAAACCATTCCTCACTCGCCTACGGCTCGTGAGTAAGGATTTCTCTCGAGTGAGGCAATTGCTCACTTTCCTCACTGGTTGCACAAATAACTATTTCTAAAGTTTGATTATGTCAATATTTAGTCGTTGATTGTAGATTAAAGAAGAAATGACAGTCAATGATTTAGTTTTCAACACAGGCCCTCTGTTGTAATTAAGTAATTAAAAAAAAAAAAAAAAACACTCAAAGCATTGGTGTAGATAAACCTTCATCAAACTGTCAAAGGGGGGATATACATAGGCATAATTCGGAGGAGGGCACGAGTCATTTGCTCCCCAAAAATTTGGGATTACAATTTATTAATTAAACCTGAATGACATATAATTTGCGGCCGGCAAAACTCTTGGACGCATTGCTGCGGCCTGCCTTTCTCTCGACTATTTCGTTGTGATCATCACTCTGCCATTTCGTTGTTCCCTTATTGTCTTTTTTTAATCTCATCCGTTTCGTAGCCAAGAGTCTCTCGGTTGTATCGTGGTCGTCAAATCCCTGTAAATTCCTTGCAGGCAGTCTACCAATAGGGAATTCAGGCCAAGTTGGTAAAAATTAACTTTAAACCTTTGGTCGGTAGATTTCATACTGGTGATAAAACAAAACGAAATAGCTGTCTCTGTTTTTGTTACGTCGCCGTGACCACCTAATCTCTCGATCGAATCGCAACAAATAAATATTTTGGTAATATCATGGCCAAATGAAAATCAGTCGTTTACACCAAGGCCTACAAATCTCTCGGTTGTGTTGCGGCTGGAAAATCGCTTGCTCGTTTGGTTAAACGTGTATATTTGCAGTTTGCGTTTTCTTTTTTATATTTATGCTTGATTATGAGCAAGGCTTGTCCCTTGAATGTAATAAATTATTTAAAATATTTATTTGTTGACAAAAGGTTGTATTTTTACAATTTCCCTCCCAAACCTAAAAATTCCCCGCTAAATAACATATTCCCCCCCCCCAAAATTGAATTCTATAGCGCTATCAAACCATTCTGTTGGCACCCCTGACGCTCACAAAAATGGTCCCATTGGAATGAAATTTGGTAAAGTAGTACCAAACCAGCTCGAAAACCATCATGGTACCAGTTCCATGCATCATGGTATGAGTTCGAAAACCAGCTCGATCAGACCATCAGAAAGGAGGTTCAGGGGGGAAGAAACACCCTAAGAATGTTTTTTTTGTTTTTTTTACAAAATTAAAGTAAACTAATTTTGGTTTACACCACTGGTTTAAGTTCGGAAAAACAAACAATTTGGTATTTTGAATCATCACTATTTGTCCGTTGGTTACCGAGATACTGAAAGTTGAAAACACAGAACGTTTTCACAATGTTAACCTTATGGGAAATAAATAAAATTTAATATTTCACTAATGTATGTATATATCTGAACAAAATTTTTTGTTTGGCCTCATTTGGTTGATATCTAGTTGTTGGTCTTAAAACAACTATTTTAACATTTCTGTGAGTATGAAGGACTGGCAGCAAACCTTCATACTCATTCCCCATGTTAACCTAATGGGAAAAACTTTGCTTATTTCTCTGTGACGACTGTCACATTCTAATCAACTGTGAATTTTTTAACCAATATTTTAACCAATCATATTTTACCAATGAATATTTCAACCAATCAAAAAAAACCCTCCCTCTGCATAATTATGTTGTAATATTAATCAATGATTGATTTACTAATGGGTTTCGGCCAGTAAATTAATTCAGTAAATAACTGAATTAAAAGTCAATTTCATTTCCTCCTCGCAACGAAATATTCCAGTGACACCAAGTGACCAGCAATACCGAGAATTCTAGCTTGACCCCGAATGAACTGTAAGAATCAGCAACACGTGCCGTCAGGCGACGGCCACTGGGCAGTGTTATAGCTTCAATTATGCACTAAGTTATCGTTGGGGTGCAGCACCGTACAGAGGGTGTGGCCTCCAAGCGGGCGCTCTGTAGCCTCCGCCGCAGCCTTTCCGACGGGCACTCAGCACGCTGAGGCGATCAGTCCCCATCCAGAAGCAGCCCATCAAAACGCGTGCACGTTTTCGCCGGTCTCTTTGTCGCGGCCCTCAGCCATGCTACACGAATTAAATTAATAATTAATTTGGCCCTCTTTTTCTATTGTGATTTAAATTTGAAGTTAAATTGTAAAATAATTTGATCTGTGAAATTAATTCGTTTGTTTGAGTCTATAAATAAAATTATTTCGGACCCACGTAACTTTGCGTTTCATTGCTCCCACGAAGTTAAAGTTCGGCACAGCCAGGAGGTCAACTGCTACATCTCAACATATTATCTCGATAAGACTTGGTAAGTGACTTCACATAGTTAGGATCTACTTCATTATGACCTAAAATCCCCAAATCTTCACATTACTGTGGCAACAAAACTGCTTATTCACATCCTCAATGTTGACCTTATAGGAAATAAATAACATTTTATAGCTTGCTTGTTTCTTAACATATATTGATAAAACTAGGTTCATCTAGTACAGACCTGCTTGATTATAGCCTAAAATCCTTCACTTTCACATTTATGTGGCAACAGACTTGCATACTCGCTTCCCATGTTATTCTTATAGTACAGTACACCTCGGATTATCCGGATTAATGTGGCGGAATACCGATCCGGATAACAAAAAATCCGGATAATCAGAGGTCATTACAATATCGCCTAAATAGCGTTCGCGTACTTTATTCCCTGCTAAATTGATGCTGCAAAG